>CM050519.1:54085215-55285215 GCA_027563665.1 Antrozous pallidus | reverse complement strand
AAATGTACTAAGTATGTAAGCCTTAAAAAGTATATTTGCTTATATTGAGATGTTTCTAACTTTATAGGAATAATTTGATACTGCAGAAAATATTGAACCTAGTTTTTCTTCATTTAATATAATATTTCTAAGTTAAATGCATATTTCATGTATCATTGATTCCATTTGTTTTTACCTCCATAAAGTATTCATCAGATGAATGTTTAGTGCTATTTCATCCACTTTTGTACTATGATTTTACAAACTGTGATTTTACAAATATTATGGAGGTTTGATTGAAATGCAATCAGTGTTAGGAGGAAGCTATTGAAATGTTAATTTCATTTAAAAATCATGTTTAGATAGGTTTATTTTAAAAATAGAAGGTGTCAATATAAATCACAACAGTCATATTATTGTCTTTTAACACATATCTCACTGAAATCAGAAGAACTGTGTTTTTCCAGTATGCCAGAGCAAAATAGGGGAACTCATGAAATAAAGCATTTTTAAGAAAAATAACACAATAATATATCATAATTTCAGTTCCATTTCAGAGCAAATGGAAATAAAATAAGTTGTTTAAGGACAAGAATATTAGCACAGCCATAAAATCAAAACCAAAAGCACCACACTCTTTCTCATAATATAGGGTAATTGAACTTCACTTGATCTTCCAAACTCTATCACTAATTAGCAGTTTGCTACTCTTCCTGGCACCTGGGCTGTAGGTGCAGACATATTGATCTAAATGATGATGAGGTGTGATTTTGCAGTATGTGTCTAAGTGGTGTTGCAACACCCACTACTTGCTGATATCGTGAAAGACACCACCAAATCCATCCAATTATCAAAAACTAAAAAATGTTGGTCTCTTGATAAATGAAGCAAAAACAAATGGTTGTTATGAGCTTCATATTTCACCATGGTACTATTTCATGTATTATCTATTTACATTTTATTTAAAATATCAAATATATAAATATTGTGTTCTTGATGGAGAAAAAATATACTAAGTATGGTTTAATATATGAAAGGGAAGTGCAAGAAAATGTGTTAAAGTAATATGATAAAATTATACTTAAAGGTTTAAATAAATCCCATGAAGATGAAGTTTAAATAGCTGACTACAGCTGGAGTAATAGAAAGTAGTGATAGCTTCTAGATTTTTTTTTATGACTTAGAACATTCATGGAAAAGCAATGAGAAATAATGGAATGTTTTCAGCAGGAGGTTGACATTAAAACCTTCATATTTTTTAAGGCAGCATTTGGTATCATTGTGACCAATATTCACCAATAATGGAAGAAAAGTAGTGAAGGGGTTACTGCAATATCCTAGGGGGGAAATTGTTCTTTGAATAATTGATGGGAAATGATGATGGGTTAGATAGGAATGGGGGGGGGGGGCACCCAGTTAAGTAGTATAATCTGAAAACACAAAATTAGAGCTCAGGGAAATGGACACCATGACCCAAAGGAGGCAACTGTAGAACTTATACTTGAGAAAGAAACTGCCCAAGTAAAAGGCTGTGATGTGGTTTAAGAGTCAAACAATTAGAGGTGATGAAAGGTTTAAAAAATGATAAGAAAAGATAATTGGAGAAAGATGTCAGCAAATTGAGAAGTCAAGGTATCAAACTATCAAATGCTAAAAATAAAAATGTTTGGATGCTAACATTACAATTTATAAACATATGTGTCCTACAAAAAGGAATGGTGATTCCTCTCTCAGACACACACTGTCTCCCCTTTCATAAATATAACTTCTAGTGTCTTTGCATTTCATGTTTCTGTGGGTAAAACTTTCCCTCTCAATAAAAGGTACCCTGTAAAATTTTATAACATTTCATTGATTATATACAAAAAGGTTTTTTTAGTGCTTAACAACAAAAAAATAATTTTAATAACAAGTCACTACGTTTGCAAAGATTTTATGATGTTTGTAATCATTGAAGTTTTATTTTTACATAGATTTAAACTCACTAAACCAGTACCTCAACTCTTAATTATACAATCAAAATATTTTTTAAAAAACCCCCAAAAAATTTGTTGTAAAGAAAGTCCCTAAAATATTTACTGCATAACTTTAAAATTGCCAGTGCAAATAGTTTATTTTATTGTTTTAATTTAATCCAGATGTTTTCTTCTTTAATCTTAATTATAAAAAGGAAACTAAACCTATGTCTTTCATAAATCTCATAAAAAATTTAGAAGCTGGTACGATTCAGCAATGTGCCTTTTGAGATTAGGCCCAGTATAAATACAACTGAAGCCTGAATTTATTTCCTCCCATAAATGCGTGCTAAGATAAAATTTATTGTAAAATATCAAAGAAAAGCTCTTGAAAGTACTTTATACTAGAAAAATATCATTAAATTAATGATGCTTGTCATTTGGTATTTTTTAACAAAATATTTTATCATCTAATCTCTTCTCTGATTGAGAATGTAGACATATTTCTTTTTATCCAATCCTTCTTAAAACTAAAATGTAAGTGAAGTATTATTTTCATTATATTGCTAACAAATATTTCTTTAAATATGTCTGTTATTAAAATACCAACAGTTTTAAAACTAAGAAAAAATATAGAAAGCAAATTCAATTCTTAAAAGCACAAATTGAATAGTTGCTTTAGTGCTTTATGATAATGTTCATTACATGATATTTTTTTGTTTTACAACCCAAAGGCCTATCTGATGATATTAAGTGCTATAAAGTAGGACATATAAAAAATATCTTTTTATTATTTTATTAAAGCCAAACATGAGTTTTTAATAGCTGTTAGAAGTAGAAGTGAAATATTTAGGCTTTTATAAAAGCCACAGTATTTTTTTAATTATTAATACAGCCATGTAAGTGATTTTATTTTCATACCTCAACAGCTTCCAATTCAGCCCTTTCAAAAAGTAAACACCGATCAATAAAAATTACATTGCTTAAAACATTAGAGAACTGTGTCAGAATGAAAAGTTTTAGATTCAGTCAGATTTCAAAAACTAGGCACAGATATGAGAAGTTTTAATTTCATCTGCTTCCTTACCATTAATATTTGCTTGGATTATAATTATTCTCATTAAATGGAAGGCTTCTTTCCAAAATTTTACCAGTTTTCATCCTTACTATTACTGATTATTTGAATGTAAATAACAATTATAAACTGCATATACTTTTATTGTGGAAATGTGTAATAAGTAATTTTCTGATTGTGACAACTATTAAGCCAAAATTGCATCTCTACTCTAACATTAAATAGTAACGTAGTATTAATTCTCTAATTTTTGTCACTTAATTTTTATTCTGAGGATGTTTTGGTAATATATGTACAGATGACAAAAAAAAGTAAACATTGACTAATGTATGCATCTTCATATATTTTTATTCATAGGTACAAAGACTGCATGTTTATAGCTGAATTTTTAAATAATTGTAGATATTTGTGTGTGTGTGCATTTATCAGAATAAATACAATTAATTCATAGTAAAAACATAGCTATGGATTAACTACATAATAAGTAGAAATTATTGATTAGAAAGTACATATTGTTTTAAGTAAAATTGCTATAATTATGAGAATTATCATTATAATTACCTTGCTATAAATATCTTTAATGGTTCTGAATATGTCCAGATCAAGTAGAAGTACCTTATTTTATTAAAATTAATTTTAAAATAGCACATTTGTAGATTTGAAAATTCTCTAGTCTAAATATACAATCCCTAATTTTTATATATACTTAGTCAATATTTTTATGTGCATATGAAATCAAATATTCTTAAAAATACTTTTAAGTGCACACTGCTAACTGATTATAATACCATTTAGTTCATTCCTGAGTGGAAAGTAGAAATAATCATGGCAAAAGTCTAGTTAATGTTACAAAGTATAAGTCTCTAAATACGTCTCACCTTTTCATGAAATAAAGTGAATAAATATTACAAAACACACTAATGGTTCCTTAAAATTTTAGAGTTTAATGTCATTGATTACTTAAACACAAATGGCTTTTTCATTTAAAATCTATAGAGAAAACATTTATAAGTAGAAAATTATTCCCCAACCTTGATGCATTACAGACATAATAAACCTTCTATACTTGAAGGACCTTCTTTACCACTAGCAAAATAAATATGAAAAATATATTAGAAAAAGAGATGCTATGGAAAAATAACCTGTCTCTCTTGGTCATATATATTCACTTCTAGTATCTGTCCTTTCAATAGAAATAATATTTAAATGCCATAACTTGTGTCTAGGAAGCACTTTCATCTTATGAGTGTTTAGGAAATAAAGTGTCTTCTCTGTTGTCCTGTCCTTTCCATCAAGGCTGCATCTACATCAGGGCTCAAAATCAACTTAAGATAGTGACTGTAAATAGCAATTTTCTTGGAAATTAAATTTTCCCTATTTTCCAAAACAAGATATGTGATCTGCTTCCAAATTAAATTAAAATAATTGGAATATGTTGATTGCTTAGTCTACACTATGCTGTTACTTCTCACAACATTCCTATGAAGTACTCCCACAGCTCTCATTTTATAATTCAGAAAACTCAGGATGGAGGCAATTACATTAGTGAATTGTCTCAAACCATTCCAGTATTAAATGTCAAAGCTGAGATGGGGCAAAGATCCCCATGACCTCAAAGCTCACTCTATTAACACTATTATTTGCCAATCCTCTTTACTCTTCACTGCTAAAAGACATATGCAGTACAGGTGAAAAACAATGCAAAAGCTACCAAAACAATATCCTCAACTTGTTTATTCTGGTCTCATTAAGAAGTATTACATTTCAAAAGATGCAAGCAACATTGATACATAAAATGTATTGTTGAGAAAGTTAAATTATTTCATTATAAGTCTGAGCAGGAAGCATTTGAGAAGATGAGAATGGGGGCAGAGTTGAGGCAGGGAAATCTGACATTACTTTTGCCAGTAGAAATTGTGTTCTCCCACTGGATCCTGAGAAAAGCATTTCATGGTCCCATGCATGAGAGATTGTGCGTGACAAGATTGATTTGATTGGAAATAGAAGCCATTGCCTGGGTCCCATCTTCATTGGTCCAATCATGGAAAGAGTCCAACCCTATCTTCAGCAAGACTGAAATAAAGGTCAGTGGCCAGAGTGTCTGTGTCACATCAAAGATTAGTCCTTTGGAGCCCACATAGTCTGCTGAGGGCCCCAGGTGGCCTAGTACCTCATGGTAGCATGTGTTCATGGGGAGCAAGATGACTTCTTTGTTTCCCTGGGGTTCTATTATCTCCGGGCTTGGGAAAGGCCAGGCACTTTTTCAAAATAATCAGCCAACTTCCCAAGATTTCCCTGGCTTATACTGGGCCCACCTTATTTTGACTTCTATGGCACTGGTTCTAATCTCCCCATTCATTTTTCTACTAGAAACCCAGTGCATGAGATTCATGCACTGGAGGGGGGGGGGGTTTCCTCAGCCCAGCCTGCTCCCTCTCACAGTCTGGGAGCCTTCGGGGGATGTCCAACTGGTGGTGGATGGACATTCTTAGTGCTGCTGCATAGGCAGGAGAGGCTCCTGCCACCATTGCTGCACCACTGCACTCCCCAGCTTTCAGCCCACCCCCTGGCTAAGCAGTGTTCCCCCTGTGGTAGCTTACTGACAACCAGGAGGCAGCTCCTGCATTGAGTGTCTGTCCCCTGGTGGTCAGTGCACATCATAGCGACCAGTCTTTCCAACTTTCAGTCAATTTACATATTAGCTTTTTAATATATAGGATGCCTTCCCACAGTGATCTGTAGGGAAGAGGCCAGTGGGTCCCTGGGAAGTGTGTGAAGCTGTGATGTCCTGGTGAAACAAGCAGGCTCATGTTCTCCAGTAGATTATGCTCTATAATGTCTGATTCTCTTTGCTTTCTTTATTTATTACTATCTAGTTAACTACCTATTCTAACATTCGCAACAAACTTTCCAAAAAATATTTCAAAGGCTGGTAGTGTTAGAAAGAGGTGAATTTGCACATTTTCTCTAATTACAGTTTATATACCCAGTTGCTTTTGTACTGTTGAAACTGTGATTACTTCTTACTTTGCTTTAGTAATTGAAGTTTTATTTAGAGCTTCAGCATTTCTTATTTTTGTTATTGAATTGAAATTATAAAAGAATCCCACACTGAAAACATATTAGTAAACATACAAAATACTCATCTCTAGTATAAGCTGTGCTAGTCTGGCAAAGACATCAAGACAGTGATTTAGATAAGAATGCTATTTTGTTATGGGAAAGTTTGTGCTGATATACTGATACCATTGTAATTAACTAGTCCTATCTAATAAAAGAGTAATATGCAAATTGACTGTACCTCTGCTACACATACAAGCTACGCCCACAAGCCACACCCACCAGCCAATCAGGAGCAAATAAACTCCAAACAAGATAGCTGTGGCCACTGAGAGCAGGAGGGAGCCTTGGGTTTCCTCGGCAATGGAGGAAGCCAAGCATTCTGCCTGCCCTTGCTGGCCTAGGCCTCCACTCAATGCTACAAAGTTTCAATTATAGAAGATACATAATTCCAACAGAAATTATGGCAGCCACGGAGCTGGAGAGAGCAGATGCTAGGGTTGCTCTGGCAATGGAGGAAGCCAAGCTTTGGCAGCCCTAGTGCCTAAACCTCCACTCTAGGCTACAAAGTTTCAATTATAGAATTTAAATAAAGGAAAACAGAAATGGCTGTCAGCATGGAGAAAACAGAAGGATTGGCTCTGTTCCAGGATACAAAGTTTTAATTGTAGAACATAAATTAATCCCAGATCCCAGGGCATTTGCTTGTGTCACTGGGTGGCATGGTTGGTCTGCCAACCACCATAGGCCCCTCACCCAGGCCGCCCCACGCCCCAAGGGAACCCCCAGTTTGTGTTCTCCCACTGGATCCTGAGAAAAGCATTTCATGGTCCCATGCATGAGAGATTGTGTGTGACAAGATTGATTTGATTGGACACACTGATCTGGGACACACTGCAGGGCAAATCAGCTGGCCCCCATCCATGCATCAGGCCTCTATCCTATCTAATAAAAGAGTAATACACAGATTGACCATCACTCCAACACACAAGAGGGCTGCCCCCATGTGGTCAAAGATCTTGCCCCCATGTGGACACAAGATGGCCACCACAAGATGACAGCAGGGAAGGGCCATTAGGAGGGGCCAGGCTGCAAGGGAGGGCAGTTGTGGGTGATCAAGCTTGCAAGGGAAGGCAGTTAGGGGTGACCAGGCTGGCAGAGGAGGGAATCTGGGGGCAAACAAGCTGGCAGGAGAGAAGTTAGACATCAATTAGGCTGTCAGGGTAGTGGTTATGGGGTGATCAGGCTGGCAGGCAGAAGTGGTTAGGGGCAATTAGGGAGACAGGTAAGCAGTTTGAAGCCAGCAGTCCTGGATTGTGAGAAGGATGTCCAACTGCCCGTTTAGGCTCAATCCCTAAATGAGCAATGGGACATTCCATGGGGGATCCCAGATTGGAGAGGGTGCAGGCTGGGCTGAGAGACACCTCCCGCCCCCTGTGCACAAATTTTGTGCACCAGGCCTCTAGTCATTAATAACAGGAAAGGAGTAAAGGAAAGGCCAAATATAGGGTATGTCATTTGGGCAGTTTCACTTGGAAGCTACAGCTTTACACTCTCCAGGGAACAACTGACTCTCCCCCCTCGTACCCTCCTCAAATCTTTGGGGGAATGTTCTGAGAAGAAGGAAGACAAATGCATTCCCAGTAAAGTTGCGGGGACTAGCAAAGGTCTATTCTTTGACACATCTGGGAACAGGTGATTGGCCAGAATGGGCATTGCCACTGCAAAGGTATAAAATGTGGGTAATCCCCTAATACAAGGAGTTTGTACTCTCAGTTGCTGTTGGCTGTCTTGGGACGATTGTTGCAGGGGATGTACTCTCTTGCTCTCCCTTGCATTCACTCATGTGGCCCACAGCCATGTGGACCCACACACACAATGGGCTAATGGACTGTAACTAGCCTAATGCTGACCTGGACCCAGCTGCAACATGGAATGGAAACTCTAGACATTGGCTTTGCTTTTAGCTCTACTGAAGGTATGTAATTCCATGCAAATAAAAAAATCACTCCTTTTCCTGTGCAAGTCTCATAAAATTATTTTTTGAGATTATCATAAGGACTTCACCTCCAGCATTCAGTGAGGAAAGGATATCCCAATTTCCCTGATGATAATACAATCAATATATATAAAAGGCTAATATGCTAAGTGTCCCTCTGCCCATTTAACTGCTCACTATGACACACACTGACCACCATGGGGCAGATGCTCAACACAGAAGCTGCAGACAGCAGTGACTTGGCAGAGGTCTTTCGTGGGTGATACACCCCAAAACCAGAGAGGAGGGAGCCCAGTTCTTTGTGAGGTCATGTGATTCTATCTTTGGCAGTGGGTTGTGTTGTTGCTGGGGCACTCTCAGCCTCGAATTTGGTTTACTGCACACTTGCGTTTGGATTCCACACCCTATATGACACCAACTTTGCAAAGTGTCCTCTTGCACTCTGGGACCCCTTGAGGAATGTCAGAGAGCCGGTTTGGGCCTGATTTCTGCAGGCCAAGCCAAGAGACCACCACCTGCTAGAGGGACCCTTCTCACTCCACAGACACCTAGGAGGGACCAGGGGAGGTTGGCTCCAGGATGTGTCTAGCCCATCTTGCCAGTCCTGCCCTGCCAGCTACCTTCTAATTAATTTTCTTTCAATGTGCACCAATCCATGCACTGGGTCACTAGTAGGAAAAAAAATAAAATGTATATTTCAACTTAGCATTTAGACAAAAAAAATAACATTTTAGTAATTATTTTGGGAATTATTTTATCTCAAGCTTAGTAAGTATTTACACTTGAACCAAAGGAAGGCAAATAGAAGAGAGGCAATTTGAAATCTTATCTGTTTTCAACACAGCTAGTGTACTATGGTACTTATATTTCAACCAGATCTCTCAGTCACTGCTATTTTGCTTTACAATTAGCATTACTGTGAATATAAAAACAGAGAAAACCTTGTTTTTCAATTTAGTTTTTTCTTAGTGAATTTCAAATTTCACCATTCATCAATTTCTCATTATGTGACAAAGGATGCAAAGATAAAGAGAAGAACCGGATGAGAGGAAACAGCTTAAACTCACAGACTTGATTCATTTTGAGAAAACTTACACTGGAGGCAGTTTGTAATAATTATGTTTTGAAATACATTTCTACTTTCTTTTCTGCCTTATTGAATTTAGGGTAAACTAGTACCCGTGCATTAAAATGTTGAGGGAAAAAAGATTGGATTATTGAAGACACTATTCACTCAAACTTCACTGAAAAATGAGCAAAGATAATATATAGACAATTAAAGATTCAACAAGTAATATCTCCTTATAAGAATGTTAAAAAATCTACTATAAGCCTATTTTGTTGTTAAATTGTCGGAGATTAATTTAAAGCAATGGGATCAGTACATGTTAATTTAAATGACCTTAACTGAAAAGAATTATCTGCTATTTTTATTTAGAACCAATCAAATTTGAAAACAAAAATAATCTATGGTTTTTGAAGCAGAAGCAAGGGAGGAACAGACCATTGAAGGATCCCTTGGAGTTTGCTGATGGCTCACTCATGGTTGACAAGGAGTGTAGTTGCAGGGCACACTACCCCCTAAAGGGTCAGCCATGCCTAACACCTGAGTTAAGTGCTATGTGTTCTGCACAAGCGTGGCCAAGTTGAGCTTGTCCTAAGAGCCAGGTTCTCTCTATTTGCAGTTTCTTCTCTAGGAAGATAGGGAATACCTCAAATTAATCAAATTACTTTTTAAATTGAAAGTAATATATAAATACATTGTGAATGCAATCAAACATTTTAAGAGACCCCAACTTCTGATTCTACTCTCACTGGGCCAGGAAAACAATGCTAAGAATATTTTTTATATATTTCTAGTAGTTTCCCCATGCCTTTAACAAATTTACATACATAGGATTACAATATACATGAAAACTACTTATTTTCGGAAGAGATGATTTTATAAAATAGTGAATAAAGAACCAATCCTCTGTAGGCAACTAAGATATTTCAAGAGCTGCTATTAATAAAGAAGAGGTTAAGGGACTTGGAAGATACATAAAGGTGATTACAGTAGACCACTGGCAGCCTCTCGTAAACAAAGAGGTGAGATAATTGAGATTAGGTTCTAAGGATTCTGTAAGACTTTCCTTGGGGCCAGAGCTTGAGTAGACCAACCCATTACATTGCTAAGCACAATCTCCTATCTCCAAATGGCGATTGATGTTTTTCATGCACTGCTAAGTACTCAATAGCCTTCTAGAAACTTCATTAGGTCCCCATCTGACTAATTAGGAAAAAAATGGCTTGAGGCATGGATACATGAGGGGGGGAAAAGAAAATTGTTGTTTTTACAACTTAATAGTCTCATAAATGATTCTTTTTTATAGAAGGAGAAATTAAAAACATCAAGGCTTTTTCCAACTCCAAAACAATTATGCAGAACATTTGCCTAGTGGAAGTGATGCAATCTCAATGAATGTGCTTCACAATTTACATCCTCTTTTGTCAACTGCTTTACCAAGCCTGCATACTGTGGCTGCCTCATCTTGTCTTCCTGGCAGGTGTTAATGGACTGCTGTAGCCAGGTGCTTTTCTAAGCCCAACATTTTTATTTCAATAAACTCAAATTTAAAGCAGTGAACATATACGGTGGGGATAATAATGTCTGCCCTTACTTTTATACTACTTGAATTTTCTTTTTAGTGTGGCATCAACAATTGATGATGAGAAGATGCTGAGATAACAAACCTAATCCTTAAGCATGTTTGGATGAGGGATGGTTATAACCTACTTCACTCCTAGAATGTTCCACATCTTCAGCTTCTCAGAAATTTAAATGGCAAGCCCTGACACAAGGTAAGGGCACAAAATCCTAAGAGGCTAAAACTGGCAAGGGGTAAATAAGGAGTTGTCTTCGCACGTAAGCATATATGTTCAAAGTGGGGAACTTAAAAAGGGCACATCCAAGAGGGGAAAAACAAATCAGTAACTGATCCAAAGTTCCTAAGTACAGAATGCAAAGTTGCTTTTAAAAGCACCACCACAAATAATTATATAGAACCTAGCCAAAACCAAAGCATTTGGCCTAGGTAGCCTTCTGGAGCCTAGAGAAACTCTTTGAAGGGTAGAAATAAAATTACAACCCTTTTTTTCCTTTACATGATTAGGAGAAATATGAATGAATTTGACCAGACACACACACCCTGGGATAAGTCTGCTCCTGGGCTTTGGTGGTGTAAAGAGTACCATATTATGGCACTTTGTTACTGTGTCATTTGGACTATTTACTTTGATTCTTTTCAAATAAACAATGCTTACCACATAGACTTGTTCCAGCAACATGCTCATTCTCATTCGTCTGTGACAGACCTCAATTTAATATTTTTCCTAATTTTCCCATTTATTTGGGACTAACACTCTGAATTATTTCACTTGATCTCTTAGGAACAGGAAAACTGTCTGATGTCCCTAGACCAGACATCTTGATCTATTTATAAATATCTGTTATCTTATTGTGGGGAACTTCCTACCAGTTTGAAGATCTGCATTTTGCAATCATCCACAAAATTGCCAAGCTCATTTTGCTTACCCATGAATATCACCTCACTACATGTATAAGTGCAAAAGAAAAAATATAAGTCATATTTCCTGCTCTGAACTGAATATTTGGGTCCCTCTATAATTTATATGAAAACCTAATGCCTAGTATATTAGGAGGTGGGGACTTTGAGAGATGCTTAGGTCGTGAGGGTGAAGCCCTCACGAATGGATTAGTGTCCTTATAAAAGTGGCAGAGAAAGCACCCTTGTCCCTTCCACCAGGTGAGGTTACACTGAGAAGACTACAGCCTAGAAAGCAGGTTCTCACCAGACACTGAATCTGCCACTGATAGGTTCTGGCCTCCAGAACTGTAAGAAACAAATGTTTACAAGCCACCTAGTTTATGGTATTTTGTTATAGGAGCCCAATTAGAATAAAACAACTCCAATAATGAAGTGTTCACCACTTTTAAAAATGTATCCTATATAATAAAAACCCATGAATGAACAGCAAAATGACCAAAATGACCAGTTGACCAGTCACTATGACATGCACTGACCACCAGGGAGCAGATGCTCAACACAGGAGCTACCCCCTAGTAGTCAGTGTGTTCCTACTGTCAGGAAGTCACTCAGCCAACCAGGGTGAGAGGCACTCCCACAATGGGCCGATCCCTGCAGGCCACAACCCCACCAGTGCACGAATCTTGTGCACTGGGCTCCTAGTTTAAATAAAAAACATTAACAGTAACTGAGTGGTCCCAAAAAACATTTATAAACTTCCAAAAGCCCAATTTAAAAGGGACAGTTACTTCATTGCATTAGATGAGGGTATTTCCTGTATTTAAAATAATCAAGTTCGCACTATGATTGCTGAAATAATCATCTCATTGGAGATATAAATTAGTGAGACCACTCAAAGGAAATGGAAACAGAAGATATCATCATGCTACATTTCATCAGTTTGGGAAAACATGATTTTTCAAACCTTTGATGTTTATTAAATTGATTTTCATGGACACTTTAATAGTTATCAATATTGTAAATGTAATGTGAAGTTAAATAGATTCATAAGATATTTAAAAACTAAATCAAACCAAACAAATAGGAAAGCATGTACTATGTGGCTGAAGTTTCTATAAAAAGTATGCTTCACTTGAAGAAAATGTTATAAAATCTTTTCAGTTTTTATATGCATGCAGGTTATTTCTTTAAAAGATTTAGAGACATGTGGAGAGGAAAAACATAACACATTTCTTTTTGTTGTGCAAAATTGTTTTATCATATATGTGTGAATAATTTACTAGTAAAAGGTATGACACTTGAATAACATCATAAATCTGCTTTATTATTTTTTCTGATTAATAGTTTTAGCCCTCACTCAGAGTGGCAACATCGATATAATAGAGTGATTCATCTTAAAATCACATCTTCAGCTTGACTTCCATTTGGAATCTTCTTTTGCCCCTTCCAAATAGGACAACATATTTCATAAAGTTAATTTTTACTTCTGCCAATTAAACTAAATAATTGTGTTTTCCGTTTACAATATTTTTATTATTTTTATGGGATATCAAACATTTTAAGGCTGCCTAGATAAAAATAAGTTATTCTAAGAATGGGGAACTCTTTTTTTTTTTTAACTGAATTGATTGTGATGACATTGCTTTGAAAAATCATATAGGTTTCGGGTGTATAATTCAATAAAACATCTCCTGCACAGTTCATCATGTGCCCTTTGCCCTAAGAAAAGTCTCTCTCTGACCCCATTTCCCCTGTATTTGCCCACTTCTACCCAGCCCTCAGCACACACACACACACACACACACACACACACACACACCTTTCCCTCTGTGTATCATCACACTATTGTCTGTGTTAATGTGTAATATGCATTACACACACATACACATATGTGTATAGCAGCATATATATATTACAGGTTCAGTGCATGAAATTCATGCATGTGGGGGTCCTCTCAGCCCACCTGCACCCTCTCCAATCCAGGACCAGGCCTAAACTGACAATTGGACATCCCTCTCACAATCCAGAACTGCTGCCTCCTAACTCCTCATCTGCCTGCCTGATTGCACCTAACCACTTCTGACTGCCAGCCTGGTTGCCTCCAACTGCCCTGCTGCCAGTCTGATTACCCCCAACTGCCCCCTCCCCACTGGTCTGGTTACCCCATGCTGCCTGTTGTTCAATTGTTTGGTCATCCCTCACTCACTCCTACCAGCCTTGTGGCCCCACATAGCTGCTGTTTGGTATTCAGTCTGGTTGTTTTGGTCATGACAGCCACCGGCTTTTTATATATTAGGAGGATATATATATATATATATATCCTCCTAATGTATGTGCATGTGTGTGTGTGTGTGTGTGTGTGTGTGTGTGTGTGTGTATGTATGTATATATGGTAGTTTTTTGACTAATCCCTTCAACTTCGTTTATCCAGTATCCCCATTCCCCTCCACTTTGACTGCTGTCAGTATGTTCCATGTATCCTTGCCTCTGGGATGCTGTTCTTAACAAAGTTTGTTTCCTATTGAGATGCAGAAGTCTATGATAATATTCAGCAGATCTTTAACATTTCTTCAGCAAAAATATTGAGAAAATTGAAAATCATACACAAAGTAATTTACAGAATGCTTTCACAGCATTATCATTAACTTAGGTAATGTTGATTAAGATTATAGTACTACAACAAACATCAATAAGGTGTCATCTCATTATTGTCTTAAAAGTCATATTTCTATTCTCATGTCTCTTAATTGACATTTTATTGATTGCAAACCTGAAACTTGTATGATTAAGAGCTGTGAGAATAGAAGTATACTCTCCAACCTGTGCTAATCTACAACAAAGCACCAGAACAAAGCTATCACCCATGTTACTAAATTAATATTATTAATTCAATATTAAGTTATAGAGAATTTAGTTTTAATAGGCCAAAGCACACAATTTATATTATTTTCTAGTATAATGTGTTTTACCCTTCATCTTCTGTGTGTTCTGTGGAAAAACTACTGTAATGATTTTTGTTTGTTTTAAATATGTTTTTTATTGATTTTTAGAGAGAGAGAGGAAGAGAGAAATATTGATGAGAGAGAATCACTGATAGTCTGCCTCCTGCACACTTCCTGCTGGAATTGAAGCTGTGAGCTCCTGGTTCATGGGTCTACACTCAACAACTGAGCCACACAGGCCGGGCTGTAATCATTTTGAATCTAGCATTGGAAACCTCAAGTAATAAAAGCTTCCGTAATTCTATACTACTAAACATATTAGTTTTACAAGTAGTGAATGCTCATAAGCAATGAGCCAAATTTACTTTGTTATTAACATATCTTCTATTTTGTTAAATTTTAAATTAGTCTCCTAATATATAAAACCCATGGTCCTTAACAACCAAAGGCTAGACTGACTGGAACTGCTGCAGGTATGGCACCCCAGCACTGACTGCTGAGGGAGCTACAGATCCGGCCCAGCGAGACCTGGTGAGAGAAGCAGGGTCTGATCCATAGCCTCCATGGCAGTTGTTGGTCAGGCCTTGCTTCTCTCTTTTTCACTGAGCCTGGCCAGCAGCCATGCCTTCCTTTCTCTCTGGGCCTCTGCAGGAATGCTGACCATCCCTGCCTCTTTGATCAAGCTCTGAGATAGGCCCGGAGATACTGACTGGCATAGAAACCAACCAATCAGAAACAAATCTGGGAGGAGCCAATGGCTGCCTAGGAGGTGGAGCTTTTGATATTGACTGGCATAAAAACTGACCAATCAGTACCTAAACTGGGTGACCTGCAAAGGGAGAATCTAAGCTGGGGGCTGAGGAGAGGTTTTAAAAGCAATATTTGTTTGGTGTGAGGTGTAAGAAAGCAGTCCCATTTTTGAATGACCAGTTTGGCAATATAGTGCATATGACTGGCTATAGTCCAAATATAGAGATTATGTATTTTTGTCTGCCAAGAGCATCTCTACCTGCTGAAAAAGGCTTCCCTCACCCCATTTAAGAAATTCTATCCTATATAATCTATCTATACTAATAAAAGGGTAATATGTTAATTAGAATGGGTCAACTGGCCATCTTCTGGATGTTCGACTTCCTTCTGTACAAAGCCATGATGGTGGGGGCCAAGGGGTGAGGGCAGTTGGGGTGAGATCAGGCAGCAAGAGAGGGCCATTGGGGGCGAAATCAGGCTGGCAGGAGAGGGCAGTTAGGGGCAATCAGGCAGGCAGGCAGGTGAGCAGTTAGGAGCTAGAAGCCCCAGATTGCAAGAGGGATGTCCAATTGGAGAGGGTGCAAGCTGGACTGAGGGAAACCCCTCCCATGCATGATTTCATACACCAGACCACTAGTCACACATGCAAACATACTTTGAGATGTATTTATTATTGTACTATATTGCAAAGTCAAGTCTACATAAAGGGAATAATTTTTTCCTCATTGTCTTACTCAGAGGTCTTTATTAAATAATTCCAGACATCTCTATAGCTTACACATGACAATATTTTAACCTCTGTCAAATGTGGATTATGATATTAGTTCTCATGAATTCACATCACCTCAAAACATTATAGTAAACAAAATACAACAGGCAAGGGGACATTATTAAAAATATATTAATCTTCATTAATTTTTTTTGTAAAATTCTACTTCATGAAAATAGTGAAGTACTGTCAGCTTTATATCAAATGAATTGATGGATTTATTTTCCATTACCATGACATACCAAGTATACTTATCTCTGAAAGAAATTGTATTTTGAGTACATTTTATATTCAGAGAACTTAGATATTTATAGAACAAAAGACTCATTTGATTTACAGGTTTTAAAACTATTTCTTAAGATCAGGAATCATCAAATGGAATCATTTGATGTTTTAAAAATATCCAGTCTTTCATATTAGCTTAAAAACTTTTAAAATCAGATTTTATTATTAGATGGATTTAACATTTAGCACATAACTGAAAAGTTTTTGAAATATGTTCTTTGGAGGATGTATCAGCATATTTTTAAAATATGATTTTATTAATTTAGAAAAAATGGTAAGTGAATGCCTAATGTTTTCCATCTCCTTTAAATATCTTCTCATCATCTGATCAGTTGAAACCAAATATTCTGGATCTATTTTATGAAAAATACATCTAATATCAAAACTACTATGTACCCTACTAGGGGGCACAGAAATATTTACAAAGTTGATGTTGGAGTCTGACATATCTGATTTCATAGACTTGTTCTTTTGATTACACAGCTTCCTTCCAAGCATGCTAAACTTAACAGAGAGAGATGAAAAGAGAGGCAGAGAGATTTTAGGAAGTGTAAAATTTAAGCATTGATTTTTTTTTTTCCTAGGAATATGCTCATAATAAAAGAAAATCTACTTCTCTGTAATTCATAAATGTCTTGGTGTTTTGTCTCTTCCCATGATGGACACAGAGTTAATCCAAAGTTTTACTGGGCTCCCTCTTTTCCAGTGAGTTTGGAAGCTTCCTCATTAAGGGAACACACTTTTTTCTTTTCAGAGAATGCTTGTGGTAACAAATTAAATAATTGCCTGATGGAGACAAATTCATTAGGTAGTAAATTGAAACTTTGAATCATTTTGTCCATGACATAAATTGAGCATGATACCTTATATCTTTCAATCTGAAAGGTAAAATGGAGTTGAGTCCATGAAATTTGTTTCTACTTAAATATAGGCCATTGCACATACATTGAAACCTTAATAAAGTCACAAGTACTTACTGAATGCTTACTAAATTCATAGAATTGAATTTAATCTACAGAACATTGCAAAGGTATACAATCTAGATAATGAGATAGTATTAAGCAATTACAAAAGATATGTGCTTGTAGGTATTCTTGCATTCTGTTTAGAAGGCAAATATTTTCTAGTAATTTTTTTTCTTTCTATAGAAATTAATTGCAAAGTTGTGCTGTACTTCTGACTTCACAAAAATACTACCTTTTCTTTATGATACAATTGTTATCAGGTGTTCCATAAAATTTTCTTTTAATTGTATTATTTAAGTCCTAAATTAACCAGTTCTGGTATCTAGTCACAGTTTGTGATCTTCTCTTTATTCATCATCTATGTGCCTCTACTCATCTCTTCTAAGGTTATTCTCAAGCTCCACTTCTTATATATGAGTAGCCCTGCACAAGTTACTTAACCTCTGTGGGCCTCAGTGTCCTCACTTGAATTAACAGAGGTATGCATTCATTATCTTTGTATTCCTCAGATTAGCTGATATGTCATGCATTAACTAAGTACTTGTTACCTGGAATATGCATTTAATCACCTTATGAATTGCAATTGAAAAAGATAAATTAGATTAATGATAATCATAAAGACTACTTCAGCTGTTAACATCCATGCTGATTGTTGCTTATTGACATAAAGTATCATGGCAGGTAAAACTACTTCAAAAAAAGTGAAGGAGCAATACAATATATTTTTTCAACCCATTATAACATGTCTGAGAGACAAGAAATCCTACCTAATAAAAGAGTAATATGCAAATTTATCATACCTCCAACCAAGCCACAGCCACACCCATCATCCAATTAAGAGCAAATTATGCAAATAAGCCCCCGCCAAGATGGCTGCTGCCACTGAGAGCAGGAGGGAGGCTTGGGTTTCTCTGGCAATGAAGGAAGCTAAGCTTTCTGCCTGCCATTGCCAGCCTAGGCCTCCACTCAATGCTACAAAGTTTCAATAATAGAAGGTACATAATCCCAACAGAAATGGCAGCAGCCAAGGAGCTGGAGAGAGAAGAAGCTAGGGTTGCCAGGGCAATGGAGGAAGCCAAAATTCTGCAGCCCTAGCCTAGGCCTCCACTCTAGGCTACAAATTTTCAAACAGAAATGGCTGTTGCCATGGAGCGAGCAGTACGCGTGGCTCCACTCCAGGCTACAAAGTTTTAATTGTAGAACATAAATTAATCCCAGATCCCAGGACCTCTGCTTGGGTCACTGGGGGGCATGGCCTGCCTGCAAACCACCATAGGCCCCTTGCCCAGGCTGCCCCACACCCCAAAAGAACCCCCACCCTGATCCAGGACACCCTTCAGGGCAAACCAGCTGGTCCCCTCCAATGCACCAAGCCTCTATCCTATCTAATAAAAGAGTAATACACAGATTGACCATCACTCCAACACACAAGAGGGCAGCCCCAATGTGGTCAAAGATCCTGCCCCCATGTGGACACAAGATGGCCACCACGAGATGGCATGAGGGGGAAGACAGCAGGAGATTCCAGGCCTGCAAGGGAGGGAAGTTGTGGGTGATCAGGCCAGCAGGGGAGGGCAGTTGGGAGGGACCAGGCCCCTCAAGGGAGGGCAGTTGTGGGCAATCAAGCCTGCAGGGCAGGGCAGTTAGGGGTGACCAGGCCAGTAGAGGAAGGAAGTTGGGTGCAAACAGGCTGGCAGGGAAGCAGTTAGACATCAATTAGGCTGGCAGGGTAGAGGTTAGGGGGTGATCATGCTGGCAGACAGAATCGGTTAGGGGCAATCAGGGAGGCAGGCAGGCGAGCAGTTTGGAGCTAGCAGTCCTGGATTGTGAGAAGGATGTCCAACTGCCCATTTAGACCCAATTCTACTGGGATTGGTCCTAAACGGGCAATCAGACCTCCCTAGAGGGGGTCCAGATTGGAGAGGGTGCAGGCTGGACTGAGGAACACCCTCCCCCGCACTCCTGTGCATGAGTTCCGTGCACCGGGCCTCTAGTATAATATAATGGCCACATAAGTTGAATGACAGCATAAAATACAATAAAGAAATTCAGTGGCCAAATCAGCATAACTGTAACTAGGAAAGCATCATGGCTCCTGGACTACTTTCTTTTCCCCAAGAGCAATTTTATTTGATTACTAACTCATCTTTAGACTCTGGTCTTTAATCTTAACCCTTTTTCAATTTATACATTTCAAAGTCTTTACATTTACTATATCTTACATTTAAATGTAATTTACTTAGAAGTGCATTGATATAAAAATGACAGTATCTAAACCAATGGTACATTTATCTATAGTTTTAAATTTTTATGCTGTAAAGACACTGCCATTTGTTAATAGATGGGTGGCCTGAATACCTTACTACAGATATATCTTCCACAGATTTTTTTTAGGAAGGTGATTTCTAATGTCATTCTGCATTGTTCAAAAGAGAAAAACAGAAGTAATCTGCTACTATCAAATTAACTCATATCCAAATTCAAGTTTAATAAGATACCATGGATTTATTATGAATGGGTCAATGATTCAAGAAGAATCATGGGTTACATATTTTTGTGGATCATTACTGATTTTAAAAATCCACATTTTTAAAAAAATACAAAACAGTCTCTTTCATAAATCATGTTGCCCTTCAAATCTTTAAAATAACTTCAAGAAGTTCTGGCTTTGGGCACCTTAATTAATTTTCTGTCTCCTGCCTTCTAGTTGTTAATCAGATTTGGCATTCTCCTTATGTTTTGATGTAGCTTTGATTAGAAAGAGATTTTAGACAAAAGTATATTTTTCCTTATCAAGGGTCATTAAGAAATAAAGTATCCAGCAAAAGACAAGCTGGAACTCATTAGTTAGTTTAATAAAACACTTATGAGGAACATCATGTACTAAAAGAATGACTATATTTATATGGCCTCTTAAATAAACAAAGCAAAGCCAAAAATTACAAGCAAAATGACATAAAATAGATTTATTGAAAGGTAAAAGTTGAATAACTGGAAAAAACACCTGCATGTCATTATCCTATATATGTTAGAAATATGTTTTCCTTCAAAAAAGTAAACTAGATCCTTATAAAATTTGTTTCATCCTATATCATGTTTTATTTAACATAATGATTGATATTTTGGTATTGATTTTAACTTTCCTCTCAAGTAAAATATTTGAGATAATACTTTAAGTTGCTTAGATTGCTAAACACAAGAATGCATGAAACTTCATATATCAACAAGGCTTTGCATTTCTTTCATACCTCAGAAGAAACTTTAGACCAAAGCAAAAGAAAGTGAAACTAAATTTAATCTTCATTTATAAGTTACATCCTGCATTCATTTTTTCTAATTTAGACTATGGGGTACTGTGTGGCGTAACAATAGATAAATTACCTTGAATTAAAACTGTTCGCTAACATATGCCAATGATGCTTTAAACAGAAAAAAAAAAAAAATATATATATATATATATATATATATATATATATGTTTTATTGTGTAAATGGAATTAAAGTTATAATACTCAGGGATAAAAAATGACTAACATATATTGTTTGATGTTTTAAAGCAGTTTTCATAGTGTGTTGAACCGAAATTGGAATGTGACACAGTGCATGAATTTTTGAATTCTTAAAAAATTCTCTCTGAAAAATTATGGTGATAATGTTGATGTCTTGTACTTTATAGAATGCATGGTGAATAAGTGTATGGAAATACCCAATATCAGGTGGATAATAATGCCAGCAACTTTTCACATATTAAGAAAGTTGCTTCTTTTCCTTATTAAAAAAATAAAAAAGTAAACTACTACTGGAGCAATCATAAAAACTGTTAGCTTCTGGAAGCTCAGTATTTCTGTGAACAATATTAAGTATATGCTGATGTGCCAGACAATCTGTGCATGTAACACAAATGGACCGTGCTTTACTTCTCAGTGTGTTTCATGATGACGGTAAGGATAGGCCACCCTCATATCAAATGCATATCTATCTTAATTTATATTTTTGTAACTAAATTCTTCTTCTAAGTCTTGAGATGTAGTATCATGGGGAAAAATAGTTTGACCCAAAATTATAATAAAGATCACAGTTAAGATTCCTAATTTTTTTAACAAGAGAATTCTACATTAGTCGCTGTGAAATGTCATATAGTTAACTCGCTAATGCCAATCCTAAATTAGTAAGAAAATAATCAACTCTAATAAATTGCATAAATATTCAAATTAACATTTATTCTAACATTGCAGATATTTCCATTTTAATAAAAGTAACTTGAATATTTATACACTGCTCTTTCAGGTTCCAATCTCCTCTCCACCAGCAGAGACAGAAAACGAACACAAATGAATACGCAACTGGTGTTCATATTTAAATAGACTATTAAACACACCTTAGTGGCTAACTGCTGAAATATACTTTTTCTAATGAAGTACATTATTCAGAATTGAAATTTATTAAACTTGAGATACTTTAAAGTCATATACCTGCAAAATCTTCCACATTGTTGTAGCACATAGAGAATCAGGTTCCAACTAAAAGGTTAACTGGCATCTCTTTCTAATGTATAAGGAGGTATAATATTTTTTTCTTCTACTTCTATTTTCCAACAGCCTAAAATTCCCATGAATTTTCTGAAGTTTTCTCTTTTGATGGTTATCTTGGGTCCTTTCCTTCACCCCACAACCTTCACTCTTCCACCAAAAGCATTCCAGACTGATCACACACACCCTCCCTTGCTGCCTACAGCCAGTGAACAGTCTGTTCTGTTGTCCCAGGCAAGCTATCTATCACTTGATGGCTTTTATCTCAGGAATCCTGCCCTTCGGGCAACCTCCCTAATACACTCTTGGGAGTTGGAGAAGGCTCTGGACAAGTGTATATTAATGATTTTTGGCAATCTAAATGTTGACATATTTAACATTTAGAAATATGGGAGCTTATAAATATAACTTCTGGAGCTATAATTTGATATGGAATTTCCTATGGCTGACTTTTAATATAGAATAAGCAAGAAAGACCACATCCAAAAGAAGGATAGCAATTTATTTAGTCCTATATCAGGAAGAACACAATGTAACATATTTAGCACCTAGAAATATGAATGACTTATAAGTGATTAAGAAAGAAACATCCTATGCAAAAATTGAGATAAATAGAGCTAACAACCCCAAATTACTAAAGAACTCCGCAGAATAAAGTTAAGCATCAAAATTTGATCATCTGAATTATTACATTCAAAATATTTATATGGATATATATGTAATTTTTCAATAGAAAATGTTATCTTTTATTTACTTTATCAAATGTAATTCTATTCCTGAAAAATATATTTAAATTCCTTGTAAATTTGAGATAATATATTATTTTGAGTCTATTAAATAGGGTCTAAATGCTCACTCAGTTAAATTAATAAATATTTGGAATTCATATCATGTCTTTAATTGTATTACACTTTTCTTTATAAAAAGCTATTTAGTAAAACTCTATAGGTAAAAGAATTCAAATAGCTATCCTTTTATGCTTCAAAATACATTTTACTAAAAGCTAATAAAAATATGAATGTACAAAAATGAACCTGATTAATGCTTAAAGCTATAGAAAATATTTCATTGAGAAAAGCATAATTATCCACAAATTCCCCATTCTTGAGTATTACCTTTTCCTCTGCTTTTTGAAAAGTGAATAAATAGTGTATTTTCTATATAATTATGTTGGGGGTGGCCCCAGGCAAGACACCTTGAGCATTCTCTAAATCTTTGTGCTGGCTGAATTCAAGGTGCCTGGAAAAACCAGGTCTTAAAAAACAAATTCACCAATGTTATCAGCCTGGCTTACTTTGCCTCAGGTGTCTGGGAGAGGGGCTTCATATGTAAATGCAGGCTTGCCCTGGGAATGGGTGAATGAACAGGGCCTGGCCTCAGGAAACTCCTTTGATCCTAATGTTGGAGAAACCCCTTGTATTGTGGAATATAAATAAACGCAGCTTCATGGGCTCAGCGCATGTGGCTGTTCCTCCATGAGAGGGAGAACAAATGCTCACCTAGCCCCAGCTTTTTAATCCTACTTCTGTGTCTTCTCTTTTATATTTCATTTTTCTTCATCCTCAGCTCCTCCATTCAAAAACTGAACCCAGTCTCTCTCCACGCTGGAAGTGGGAGAGAAAGGAAAAAACACCCCGATATAATTAGCCTACAGATATTTAAAAATAAAACTCCACTGACTCGATGGAAAGAAGAAGGGGTCCACCAGCATTCTTTCTTCTAAGTTTATACAGGTACCATTCTCATTTGTATTTTGTAAGTGTTTCTGCTGAACTCACTTACTGATCATTGCTTTCTTAGCATTATATGCAGATTGAGATGTGAGAAGGGCGATAACTATATTGCCAAGCAGATAGGTTTTAAATACAATAAAAAATACTTTAATACAATGCTATCTAACCTCTAGTTAACTAACTGAAAAGTGAGAAATTATTTAAATATTACATATGACCAACTTATTTTTTTCAATTTTATTTTAACCATTAAGAGTACAAATGAAGCCCAACTTGTTGAACCAGGAGTTCACAGTTCAATTCCCAGTCTGGGCACATGCCTGGGTTGAGGGCTCATAAAAAAAAACAACAACATGTGTTTAAAATAATAAGTGATGAATAAAATGAATACTTTTCTAAAATTCATAGTTACTATTCAAATGCCTTACGTAAATGTATTTAGCATAGTATCTCTCAGCAAAATAATTGTTCACCTACATGCTACTCACTCTAAACTCCGCAGTGTGTCTAATGGCAGAAAATTATTTTGCTGCAGCTACTTCAGCAGATTTGGGTTTTCATTTGCAGAGTAGGGTATAACTTTGAAGATAAGAATTGAGAGAGATACAAGATACTAGTAAGTCATCATTGTCTATCTTTGCTTCTAGGAAAATTCAGGCAAGAGCATTATTAGTGAAAATAAATATTAAGAAGTGTAAGGGCAGGACAGGACTGCAAAGACCATTTTGGACTGTGTGACTTGGCAGCCACCATGTTGGCCGCGTGAAACTTACCTGGGAGCTGTCATCTTAAAATCACAAAGATCAACCCATAAACTCGGACGATGAGGGGGGAACAGCAGGAATCAAGGATTTGATTCCCGATTAGACCAGTAGGGAATGTGATATCCAGACTCAGAGGGGGTAGGAGGATAGAAGAGAAGGGCGTGGTTCCTCATGCTTAGACCAGACACAACCACCGAAATCCCCGTTAGCTGTTTATGACATTTACTCAACCCTCCCTTGCCTGAGGACATCCTGCTGCCATAACACTGCAAGGCCAGATACCGGGTCAACAGGGCCCACCAGCTTGGGAACAGAATTTGAAATCTCCCGCTTCCCTGTACGGTAACTGACCTTGTGCTACCTTTCTTTGTGTGAAACCGGCCAATCACAAATTGCCAAATCTCCCTGCGTTGGAGATAAAAAGTGCTTGCTCCTGAGGCTCGGGGCTCGCGTTGCTCACTGCTGTGACAGTTGAGACGTGAGCCCGGACTCGAGTTCGTAATAAAGGCTTCTTAAAGTTTTTATCTTGCTCCTTGGTGGTCGTCACTCGCGGGTGGTCCATAACAAGAAGCATTGCATTGTGTCATGTGATATAGTTCTTATCCATTTGCTTCAGAAAACTTTTTTTAAAGTTCCTCAGATTTAAGGGTTTATATGCAAGTTTTTAAAGACTTAGGGTTCTGAGCTATTTTATTTCAAATTGATGGAAGTACTAATGATAAGACTGGCCTAAAGGTAAGGCCAGGCAAGAGATGTTCAAATGTATCTAGATATGGGAAAATCTTTCATTTCCTCCACTCTTTCATAAAGAGAAAACTGCTATAGAGAACACAACTGAACCAAGGACCAAGGGTTAGGAGATTTAAGGAAAGGTGCCTTTATAGGACGTTTTCTGTCTTGCTCCAGATTAGACCAGTAAGCAAGCAAGAAAATGGATCAAACATATGGTGAGAGTAGTCCTTGAACCCAGTTAGCTCAGGTGGATAAGAATAGACCAGGGTTCGGGGCTAAAATCTAATCCAATATTTCACTGAAGCATCCACTATAACTTATGTGACATTTATGAGGCCAAACAGAAACTGGCTGGGGTCTCCTTTAGTCCATGGCACCGGAAACCTTAACTTCTGGCTCATTCAGAAACAAAACAAAACAAAACAAAACAAAACAAAAGAAAACAAAACAAAACAAAACAAAACAAAAGAGAGAGAGAGAGAACCTCATCCTGGAAACAGCGACTTTAGATATATTATGTATTGATTCTAACTTTAATTAATTCCAGTCTTGTTTTGTCTGAGTTGCTTTGTCACAAATGCTTTGCAAAATACCTGAAGCACAGAAAGGTTCTTTTCTTTGGGTGAAATTTAGGTGTGACTTTTAGGCATACTGGGTAGATCAAGATAAAAATTTATTACTCTTCTCAGCATGGCTCCCAGGAGCTGATATTGGTGTGTTATTCTGTGGGGAGTGGAGAACTGGCATGAAGTTTCACTTCAATGACCTCAATGGCTAGAAAAAAATATTCATGTATATCAGCAGCTGTGTTACAATTCTATTGCTTTTCCCATATTGGTTTTATTTTTCTAGTTTCTTTAGCCAAAAACATTGAGAATTTATATTTCAGGGACAGAGAGGTGACAGTGTTCTGTTATCTAGAAAACTTATTATTTGCATGAACAAGGAGATGATCCACATCTTTGACTTAATATTAAAAAAGTCTTCCAGAGAAAGCACATGGAGCCTGCAGCCTCAAAAAACAGGCATTTTGAAGTTAATGAATAGTATTGAATTTTCTTATCAATTTGAAGTAGAGTAATAAAATTTTATACCACAAGATACATTTTAGAAATGACTTAGGACTCTGACATAATCAAGGCTGGGAAAAAATTCAGAATTTAATTTGATATTAAAATCATTAAACAGAAAATTTACTTGCTAACAGTAATTGAAGACAAAATTATATTCTAGTCATAGAAGATTTCTTTATTCTAAATTGACATGAATATTAACTACATTCAGGTCACTTTAAAATTATGTCAATAATGGCACATTTATAATTAAATTTCAAATGAGTATTTGTAAAGATGGGAGGAAGTCAATGGATTTCATTCTACTAATAATGATATTCAGTGGAAAGTATCTAACAAAAAAAGGTTTCCTTTTTTTGGCAAGGTACACACACAAAAAAGGAAACCTTGTATACTGTTGGTAGGAATGCACAGTTTCTATAGCAAAAAAAAATGGAAGTTCCCCAAAACATTAAAAAATAGTGCTATTATATGATATAGCAAGCTCATTTCTAAGTATATATTCAAAGGTGGTCATATCTGCATTTCCATGTTCATTGCAACATTATTCACAATAGCCAAGATATAAATATCCAGAGACAGATTAATAAAATGTTGAGTGTATATGTGTATACACTACATATGTGCATGCAATGGAATATTATTCAGCCATAAAAGAGAAGAAGATCCAGCCACTTACAAAAACATGGGTGGACTTGGAGGATATTTTACTAAGTGAAATATGCCAGACACAGAGAGATAAATACTATATAATATCACATGTATCTGAACTTTTTATAGACTCACACTCATAGAACTAGAGAGTAGGACAGTGTTTGACAGGTTGTTAGAGTTGGGAAGGGGTGAGAAGGGGGCAAAATGAAGAAATATTGATCAAAGTGTACAAACATGATGAGTAATTTCTGAGGATCTTATGCACAGCATGGTGGTTAAAGTTAACTAGAGGCCCAGTGTACAGATTTATATATGGATGGGGTCTCTCAGCCTGGCGTGTACCCTCCTACAATCTGGGATCCCTGGCTTAGGGGATGTCCAACTGCCGGTTTAGGTCCCTAAGGGGTCCCAGATTATGAGAGGGATGTTCAACTGCCGGTTTAGGCCCATCCCCACAGGCCAGTACGTCAAGTGGCAGGTGGCCAGGGAGGAGCCAGAGCTAGGGCCAGGCACTGTGCCACCCATGCTCATCCCAGCCTGCTGCCCCTGCTTCCACTGCTCGGTAGTGCTTCCGTGGAATTGGAAGAGGCTCCCACCGCCATAGCTGCACTTGCCAGCCATGAGCCCAGCTTCTGGCTGAGCAGCACTAACCCTGTGGAAGTACACTGTCCACCAGGGGGCAGCTCCTGCATTGAGCATCTGCCCCCTGGTGGTCAGTGTGCATTATAATGACTGGTTGGCTGGTCATCCCAGTCCTTCTGGTCTTTCCATCGTAATGGTCACTTAGGCTTTTATATATGTAGGTAATACAATATTACATACTTAAAATTTGCTAAGAGGGCAAATTTTTCGTCATTAGTTACTTCATTGTAGTAACCAATGTTAAGAGTTTGTTTGGCTTTCAAACTATTATGTAACACACAAGGTCCTTAGTTGTGTAGAATTTGATTTATTTTGATATACTTTCCTAGAACTTTACTGCATGGTATGTATTTATATAGTGTTTCCCATCAACAAACATATCTTAAGTCTCTCTTAAAGTGGAAAGTGAAAAGGGATTGGAGATATCCAATAAAGAGAAATAGAAGAAAGGCTTTGACATTTATATTCTTTGCACTGAAATGTTTTAAATGTAATCCTGTCTCACAGATACCCAATAAATCCCTCTAGAAAGTAAATCTAATCTTGCCATTGCTGTGGTCAACATCTTTTAAAGACTGCCCGTGGCTCTTGGAATAAAGACCAATGTCCAATGTATGACTGGGTGTCACTATATCACCTGACTTATCTTACTCTCCCACTTCTTTTCTTAGCTCTTGCCACTTTGGCTTTTTCTCAGTTGCAGGGCATCCCTACTCTTTCTGTCCAAGAGTTTCACACAAGCTCTATCCTCAGCCTAAATTAACCCTCCTTGCCCATCCACACCTCCATTCTCTTTCCACCCATCCAAAGGTTATTTCCTAAGGAGAAATTCACTAGCCCAGAGACCAACTCAAATTCTCTTTCCCTTTATATCACTTTTTAAATTCCTAATTCTAATAGAGGTAAATCCAATGAGGGAAGGGGCCATGTATGTCATATTCAGTGCTCTATCTTTAATGCCTAAGATAGTGACAATGCATTCTAGCTCCTCTATAAATATTTTGAACAATGGTTACTATTTTAACTTAAAACAATACTATGTGGCTATTCTATAATTTAAGATTGCCTCAATTATTCTCTTAGATAGATTCTCTATTCATACATATTTCTGAATTTATATATATTTCTGTGTTTTTTCCATAAAAAATATCAAGTAAACTTTTCCTCTGTGTACTTTTAATTTTTTATCTATCTTAATTTTCCATTTTCAACTTCAGACTTATCATTTAAAGCTTGAAAATTTCTACTAAAGAGAAGAGATATGCACAGAATAATGATACAATATATTCAACTTGGATAATCACCAAAACATTCATTCACTCAAACTTTCCTCCAAAATTAATCTTAATGCTCTCTCTATGAATTAACAAATAACCATTCACCATTTATTCACTAAAATATGATTATCACTTGCATACAAGTACAAGATTTAATTATTTTAAAAATATCTTTATATATTTATAACATATACTGCACTAGAAGAAACTAAACTTTAGAAAAAGGCATCAAGGAAAATATAAAAATATATTCTTCAAAATGTTAAAAATAGAAAGTGAGATAAGGAGAATAACTTTGTAAAATAATTGGAAAAATTATCACTTTCTGTGATATGGTCAATCTTCATATAAAGTATAGGCTTGAATTTCCTACTGGTCTGTGTTCATGGGAATTTGCACAAATGGTTTTATGAAGGCCATTTAATGCACTTTGCATTTAATGAGATGCAATTCAACCATTAAAACCATGTTCCTGCTTTCTAGACAGAGCTATAAGTTGAAACATTTGGCAAAAAAATAGATTTTTCTTATATATATATGCCTCACTTAAATGTAAAAAACTTTTAAAGAGAATGAAGAAATAACATAGTTATTTAGAAGGGATTTTAAATATTTTAATATTTTTGAAATATTTATTAATTAATAACCAATAAGTTAAATGAATAAAAAATATCAAACCAATGACACAAATTGATACTTGTGATAAACAAATTTAATCTGGTATGTCTATATATAATCACATTTAAACTTCTCTACCTCAGCCCTTGCTTGTGTGGCTCATTGGTTGGAGCACCCTCCTGTACACTGAGAGATCACAGGTTCAATACCCAGTTGGGGCACCTATGAGAGGCAACAAATCAATATTTCTCTCTCTCCCTTCTTCTCTTCAAAATCAAGTGAGGATTAAAAATACAAACAAACAACAACAAAAAAAAATAGTTATATTCCTGTAATAGGAGTAAGAATACAAATATTTAATATACACAAAGACATAAATTATTAGATGTCTGAAATAAGCCTTAAAAGATCATATAATTACACTAGAGGCCCGGTGCATGAAAATTCATGCACTGGAGGGTGGGTCCCTCAGCCGGCCTGTCCCCTTTCATAGTCCTGGAATCCTCAGGGGCAAGAAGCGACACAGTGATCAAGGGAAGGTGATGCTCCCATCACACCCCTGGTGCTGCCACTGCTGACAGTGCAAGCCTTGGCCGGCCCTGGTTACCTGAGCCTCGGGCAGCCCTGGGCAGATGGGCAGCTGCCATCTGAGGCTTGCCAATGCCTCAGGCGTTCGCCGGGCAGCCACCATCCAAGATTTGCCTTTGCCTTGGGCTGGTGGGTCTAGCTATACCATGCACCTGCCTTCTCACGCTGGACTGAAAGGACTGTGGGACTCCAACGGCAGGTTTGCAAGGAGCATCTGGACCTGACTGAGGGTGGGTCAGGCTGTACCTTATGCCTGCTATCCCACGGCCCCGGCAGGGATGGGGGACTCTGGTGCAGCTGAGGGGACTGGGCACTGACATCTTATGGCTCTGGGCACCACCATCTTTGTGACTGTATGATGGTCAATTTGCATATTCCCTCTTTATTAGATAGGATATTTTCAGGGATGAGCTCATCTTGTGCCTGTAGAATTTGCAGTAAAATAAATATATTTTATTTCCTCAATCATTACAGTGCATGGCACTTCTTACAATCCCAAAATTGCACATTTTACCTTCAGTTAACTTTTCCTATTATCTAAAATATATATACTAATACAATGTCCACAATCAAGTTTATATCCACTCCATTCTGCTGTAGCTGCTCTCTTGTTCTCAAAAGCTATTAAGAATCTAGTTGTTTTGTTTGTGTCATGAATGTGTTCAATATTTGCATAACGATTCCTCTGAAAAGAAGAGAGAATGAATGAACATTAAATAAATTGCAACCTCCCTGCATAATGACTCTACCTTTAAAGATGGATCACACATGGCCATGCTTGAATGCATCCAATATATCAATATTTATTAAGCAGACAGAAAATCAATTGAACCATAACTTGCTTTGTGCTAAGAAAGAAGAAATGCAGAAAAGGATATGAGAGGATTATTAAAAAGAAACTTAAGAACCTTACCCAAAGTCAATACCAAAAGCTTCTATGGAATTTCTTTTTCTAAATCTTTATAAAATTGAATAAACCATCTGCACAGGGAATTAGAAAAAAATGACTAAATATAAAATAGCCATGCCTTGTCAGAAAACTTTACTGAGTTCTTACAATAAGGATCTTCAATCTCCATTTGTTAAGATATTCTGTACTATTTGCATTCATCATGCAATACTGTTATTTATTGAAGATATATAGTATTTTATATATCCCCAACAGGAACATATTCCTGAAGAACACGGTCACAGCTATCATGTATTTTGAGTTCCACAGAAAAATGTTTAGTAAATGTAAACTAGTAGGTAGTATAGAATTGGTGTAATATATTTGAAACTTATTAATATGCCAAAAAAAATTCACACCTAAACATGGCTTTATCCCCTTTAATGATTATAGTATTTATATTAGCTTCACATTCTGAATGCCAGGCACAGTGCTAGCACTTTCCCTATGTTCATTATTTAATTCTGAAAAACTCTGATTTTTATAATATTCACTGTATAGATAAGGGAAAAAGTTTGAATTGTTTGTTAAATCATTTTGACATTTTTTTAAGTTTTAAAAAGTAATAAAACTAAAGAAACCCAAGGTTTTTCTGATTCTGCATATTACACTTTCAGCCACCTCACTATACTTTCTGTACCACCCACTGATTACCTTGAAAAAATTTTATATGAATAACATATTTGTTTGAACAGAGACTTAATAATTTAAGGCAAATTCTCAGTTGTCATGCTCTGCCTGACAATTAATGTGGCCCCACACACATTTGAGACATACACTTGATGAAATATTTAGCCAGTTATTTAACCTCACTGCCCTATTTTCTTCCCTGTATTATCTATATATATAAAGAGCCAGGGTCCATAACATTCAAAACAATCAAAGGCTCAACCTAATGCCCAGGCTGCATGCACAGCAGCCTCTGATGGGTGGGGACTTGTGGAAGCAGGGACAGGGATGGGGAGGTGGGGGCGGCACTCACACTCACTCAAAACTGCACATGCACAGACACACACAGTGCCCACCAGCTCACAGCCTTTTCTCTCTTTCTTTCCCTCCCTGCCAGCTCACTCTCAGACCCTCTCTCAGAATGAGACCCCAGGGCAGCAGAGGGTGGAATTTTCTTCAACTGGCACTGCCCCTCCCAGCCAGGAAAGAGGAAGAGGAAGAAAGGGGGGCAGGGAGTCCTGTAGGACTGCTGAGAGAAACAGAGACAGAGACTGGGAAAGACTGGGTTGGAGAGATGGAAACAAAACAGATTGGGCCTGAAGAGGCCTGGATGGAAGGGAGACTCTAAGGGCCAGGAACTGAAATGTTTCACTGACCCCTCCCCAACTCACATGTGCTGCTCAGAAGTGAGCAGGGGAGCCAAAGTCACAGGCAGGGATGGAGAAGGGTTCCCTCCCCTCTGGAGACTCCCAGTATCTTCAAATTGCCTCCTTAAGATGTCCCAAGTCCCTCTTCCTCTCCTTACCATGGCAGCAGTGAGTCCTGGTCACCCCAGTGCCTGCAATGTAGGCTTCTCTGAGGGGGCACCAGGAGAGGCAGTGCACAGGACTCACACTCACTCACAACCGCACACACAAAGACACACACAGCGCTCACCAGCTCACAGCCTATTCTCCCTTTCTTTTCCTTCCTCCCAGCTCATTCTCAGAGCCTCTCTCAAAATGAGGCCCCAGGGCAGGCATAGGGTGGAGCTTCCTGACTGGCCCCACCTCCTCCCAGCCAGGGAAGAAGAAGAGGCAGAGAGGGAGGTATGGAGGCCTAGAGGACTGCTGAGAAAAACAAAGAGAGACAGAGGCTGGGGTGGAGAGATGGAAACAAAACAAACTGGACCTGAAGAGGCCTGGATGGAAGGGAGGCCTGTGGGGGCCAGGAACTAAAATGTGGGTCCAGGACAGCTGGGCACAGTAGAACTCTGGGTCTTGCAAGACTGGGAGTAAGGCTGGACTTCAAACCAGTCTTTGACAGGAGGGAGGAGGGACCCCCATTCAGCTCAGAATCCACCATTGGATAGCTTGTTGTCACTGGCCTGCCATCCAGAAGTCTCATTCACCTGCACCCCAGACCCTTACAGGAGGGAGGAGGGAACCCCCTTCCTCACAGAATTGGCAGTTAGTCAGGTTGCTCTCAAGGCCCTCTCAGCCAGGAATCCCATTCACCTGCACCCAGCACTTTGACAGGAGGGAGGAGGGAATATGCCTAAAGACCAATTATTGGAACAAAGGACCTCTGAAACCAAAAGAAGCTATTGTTGGCGACAGAATGTATCTGATGGTGAACTATTGACAAAAGTTATCTCTGAAGCTGAAAGAAGCCAGTGTCAGTGACAGAATATATCTTAAGACCAACGATTGGCACAGCGTACCTCTGCAGCCAAAAGTGGCAGTGTCAACAGAATATGTCTGAAGAGCAACTATTAGCATAACGTTCCTCTGAAGCCAAAAGAAGCCAGCATCGGTGACAGAATGTATCTTAAGACCAACAATTGGCAGAACATACTTCTGCAGCTGAAAGAAGCCAGTGTTATTGACAGAAAATGCGCGAAGACCAACTATTAGCACAATGTATCTCTGAAGCTGAAAGAGGCCAACATCAATGACAGAATATATCTGAAGACCAAGAATTGGCACAACGAAGCTCTGCAGCTAAAAGAAGGCAGCATCATCAACAGAAAATATCTGAAGACTAATGTGCCTCTGAAGTTGAAAGAAGGCAGCAATGATGACAGAATATGTCTAAAAAACAATCATCAAAAAGTACTACCAATACTGGTAGGAACTGCCTTCACAGTGAAAATGTAATAAGTGAGGATGCAATTATTGAACATAGTTATGCTGGAATGACATAGATGTTAATTTTCTTATCACTAAATTTCTCTCATGATAAAACATCTGATGGAAAATTTACTTGATGTTGTAGCAAAGGTAAAGTTTGTCCAAATGATAAACATTTTCTAGAATACCTAGCATATTTAAAAAATTTAATGATAAATGAAGATTCTGACAGTAAAAATTTCATAGAAAATATTTATTCACAAAATAGTTCTTTTGCTTTTGTTTCAATGGGTGTAAATATTGCATTGCCATCAGAATATGGGCTATACTGTTTTAGAATGCACAGACAAGGTTATCACCATACTGGAACTTTACATCCTTTGGATGGTGTTTCTCAGAAGTTTGCTCAACTCTATATTTTGGATATGGCCAAAGCAATGAGTAAAAGATTAGCAATGCCAGAAAAACAACACTGCTCAGAAAGACTCATGATCAACATCAACAAACTCATGCATGAAATAAATTAATTAACAAAATCATACAAGATTCTACATGAGGTAGAAAAGGAAGCCCAATCTGAAGCAGCAGCAAAAGGTATCTCCAATGGAAGTAACAATGGCAATTAAATGCAATCATAGCAGTGACTGAGATAGATATAATTCTTCTGGTATAACCGAGGTTTTTATCATATTCAGAAACAAGGATGGGGAACCTCCTTTTGAAAGGTATTTGCTCATTCATTGAAAACCAGATTCCAATAATCCAAATGCCACTAAAATGAAATAAATCAATATCCTGTTTCCTACATTAGATACAATGACATATCCTATTATTTTTCCACATGATGAAAAAGGGGAACAGATATTGCATTAAGACTCAGAGACAACAGTGCAATTGACAATAATATTAGACAAAATATAAAGAGTCACAGTATTATGGATTTCATCTCTCTGTGCGGAACACATTCAACCCTGTTTTAAATGCAGGAAAATTAACTAATTCAACATTTTATTGTCAATTCATATTCAAAAATGGAAGCCAATCAAATAAATTTCATTAAAGTAAATCAATCTAAGTTGAGAGTTGAAAAATATAGTGGTTTGATGGATTATCTCACATCTAGATCTGAAAATGACAATATGCCAATTGGTAAATTGATAATACTTCCATCATCTTTTGATGATAGTCCCAGGAATATGCAGAGTGAAATCAAGATTGTAATTGGTATCAGGATATAGCAATTGTAATAAAGTTTGGTAAACCCAATTTATTCATAACTATGACATGCAACCCCAAATGGGGAGATATTACAAACAATTTATAACACTGGCAAAAAGTTGAAAACAGACCTGACTCAGTAGCCAGAGTTTTTAATATTAAGCTGAATACTCTTTTAAATGATATGTGTAAATTCCATTTATTGGGTAAAGTAATAGCTAAAATTCATGTCATTGAATTTCAGAAACATGGACTACCTCACTTTCATATATTATTGATATTAGTGAATCCAAATAAACAATAGATGACATTGACTGTATAGTTAAGGCAGAAATTCTAGATAAAGACCAGTGTCCTTGACTTTTTCAAGTTGTAAAATCAAATATGGTGCATGGACCATGTAAAATACAAAATCCAAATAGCCCATGTATGGAAAATATTTAAAGGGATATTGGAAAGAATTTCAATACATGACCATTGGAAATATTGATAGGTATCTCATATATAAATAAAGATCTTATAGCACCATGTTTATTGGAAATAAAGTTATTGATAACATTTGGATTGTTCCTTATAACCCATATTTATGCCTTAAATATAACTGTCATATAAACGTTGATGTCTGTGCATCGATTAAGAGTGTCAAATGTCTATTTCAATACATCTATAAAGGGCATGATTGTGCAAATATTCAAATTGTCGGAAAAATATTATCAATCATGATGAAATACAGGACTTCATTGACTCCAGGTATGTGAGCAGTTTTGAGGCTGATTGGAGATTTTTTGCAATGTAAATGCTTGACCAATCTCATGCAATCACAAGATTAGCTATTCATTTGCCAAATGAACAAAATTCGTATTTTCATACCAATGATTTTGCTGAAGTTATAGATAGGGCTAAAAGGCTAACTCGACGTTGATGGCTTAGTTTTTACTGAATATAGAAGATTCCAATAATGCAATTATTATTACTGGGAAATTCCACAACATTATGTGTTTAATAACTCTTTGTGGAGAAAACGCCAAAAGGACAGAAATAAAGTTATTAAGTAGACTGTTCACTGTGAGCTTTAGAGAACCAGAATGATATTACCTTAGACTTTTGCTGCTGCATGAAAAAGGTGAGGTAAGTTTTGATGATCTGAGAACTGTAGGAGATGTAACATATGATACATCTCATGAAAGCGCTAAACATCGAGGATTATTAATGGATGATACTATCTAGAAAGATATGATTGACAATGCAATCATCCATAATATGCCCAAAAAACTATGGCAACTTTTTGCATATATATTTGTGCTTTGATATCCTTCTGATGCAGACAGATTATGGGATGAGAATGAATCTTATTTTGCTGAAGATTTTTGTTGGAAATTACACTGAAGAGAAGGTGCCTGTGTGAACTGTGAGATGCATGCCCTTAATGAAATTTAAGAGTTATTCATGCATGGAATGAAATGTTCACATTTCAAACTTCCAGACTATTCTTTTAAAAAAACACACACACTAGGAGTTTAGTTAAACAACAAGACACGTGACTTAAAGGGAAAACTGTCCAGGTTTCCTTTTATTAGAGTAATTTATCCCTCCTTAAAGACAGTTTGCCCTACATGTAACAGCTATGTAAAAAAGGTATAAAATTGTCCTTGATTTTAAAATGATAAATGAAAAACATTAGATTCTCCAATCAAACAAGGTATGCAATAATTTTTATTTTGTTCTTTTTTTGTTAAGTAGTGAGAGCGAAATAACTTACTGGAATATAAAGATAAGAGCTGAATGAGCATGCCACTAATGGAGAAAGGGGTGTTTTCACAGAATCAGTATTGTTCCCCATCCCATCTGCATTTGATTTAGATTGGCCATTTAGTTAAAAAAATGCAAATGCTTGTACACATTCCTCAGTTACTTCATGTACAATAAAGAAATGGGGAAGGGGAAAATGAAAGAATAGAGAAAACTATACTGAAGTAGTCAGATGTGTTGAAACCAAATTGCAGTTTTCTAATTGAGAATGTCTTCTTAGTCTGGAGGAACAGACTTCTGGAGTAAAGTAGCAGGTTCCCTTTTTAGTAGACACCTCCTGTCTGCTGCTGAAATACATCAATTGTATCTTCATTCTCCATTTCCAACTGTGCAGGTGTGTCTGTTTCATTGATTGGCTGCCTGTCAAATCGGAATTTGATCTGCCTCATTGACAAACCCTGTCATTCAGAATAGGCATTCCTTAGTTTACTAAGTGGTGTATGCCTCTTAATCTTAAACTGCTCCACAGAACCATCCTGCCCCGCCACCTTCAAATGAATATGATCATTGTTCTCAGTCTTGACTCCTTCCTTGGGCTTTTCATTGGCCATGGCGAGCACTGGCGTCTTCTCAGCTGCCAATTCACAAAAGAGATACCAGGTCCGCACCAAAGGAGCACAGAAGCAGCACCGGGAGCAGCAGAAGAAGGAGGCAGCAGCGGTGAAGGAGGGAGAGGGTGCATGCATGCTGTGCCCAGACTATTCTTTATCAATGATATAAATACATGTAATGAATCGTATCATGAACAATAGGCAGAGGTTTTGATAAATTCTCTGAACAATGAACAGTTGGCAGCCTTTCAGACTATAACTTTAGCCATCAGAGACAAAACTGTCCACCTTAAATGCTTTTTCTTGGATAGTCCAGGTAGTAGTGGAAAATCTATCTTTCTGAAGTTTTAATACATTATATTAGAGGTCATGGTAGTACTGTTTTACGCACAGCATCCACCAAAATTGGTGCAAATTTACTTTTCAGTGGAAGAACCTTTCATTCCCAATATAAATTGCCAATTCCATTACATGAAACTCGATTTCTAGACTCAATATAAAGTGTGAAGTTGCTAAAACCATTAAAAAGGCCCAACTTCTCATTATTGATGAATGCACCATGGCATCCAGTCATGCTATAAATGCCATAGACAGATTACTAAGAGAAATTATGAATTTGAATGTTGCATTTGGTGGGAAAGTTCTCCTTCTCAGAGGGGATTTTTGACAGTTTCTCAATATTGTGCCACATGCTATTCGATCAGCCATAGTCCAAAGAGTTTAAAGTATGTGATGTTTGGGGATGTTTCAGAAAGTTGTCTCTTAAAACAAATATGAGATCAGAGGATTCTGCTTATAGTGACTGGTTACTAAAACTTGGAAATGGCAAACAAGAGAGCAGTTTCCATTTAGGAATGGATATTATTGAAACCCCCTGTGAAATGATTTGTAACATATCTATTATTGGATCTACCTTTGGAAATACTATATCTATAGATAGTATTAAAATATATCTAAATGTGCAATTCTTTGTCCTATAAATGAGCACATTCATAAGTTAAATGAAATTTTGGATATATTCGATGGAGATTTTCACACATATTTGAGTGATGATTCCATTGATTCAAGGGATGATACTTAAAAGGAAAATTTTCCTATCAAATTTCTTAATAGTATTACTCCTTTGGGAATACTGTGTCATAAATTAAAATTAAAAGTGGGTGAAATCATGCTACTGAGAAATCTTAATAGTAAATGGGTTATTTGTAATGGTACTGGACTTATTGTCAAAAGATTGCAACCTAATATTATTGAAGCTGAAGTAATTAACAGAATCTGCAGGAGAAGAGGTTGTTTTGATTCCAAGAATTGATTTATCTCCATCTGACACTAGCCTCCCATTTAAATTAATTTGAAGACAGTTTCCCATGATACTATTAATAAATCACAAGGACAAACTCTAAACAGAGTAGAGTTCCTACCTGAACATAGTTATATGTTGCTTTCTCTTGAGTTCGAAGAGCATCTGATGTTAAATTATAAATACTTCATCGCAAGGGAAATTAGTCAAGCACTCTGAAAGTGTTTTTACTGTTAATGTGGTATACAGGGAGATATTCAAATAAGTTTGATCAATTTATCAGTCATTGTATCAGTATTGTTTCTACATCATATTTTTGTTGTTTTTATATCATGTTTTTATTGTTATATCATGTTGTGATTGTTTATTTATTAATAAATTTATATATTATTTCATAGGAATAGTCTAAGGATCTGAAGGCCTAAGTAAAATTTCACCTTCTTATGAAAAGTTAAAATTTAAAATAAGGCAGAGTGACTAAGTAGCAAACATTTTCAATACCCTGTGATTCCTCTTTCATTAACACTGGGTCTTGCTCTCTACCATAAAATATTTGTCCAAAAAGAAAACTAAGTTATGCTCCTCTAAAATGGTCCCAGAGACTCTGAACAATTGACCTCAGTGCAGAATAATATTGCAGCAGGTTGAAGGTGAGATTTTAAAAAAATAATAATAATTGTCAAGCATAAGGCCCTTTGGGGCCAACATTCACTATGTGCTTTCTGTTAGATCAAGAATGGAGAGCAGAGCCTGGGCAGAAGTGGCTTTAATAGAAGTGAAGAGGTCTCATCTGACATGAGTAGAGTCTCCATTACACCACCTTCCACATGAAGCCTTCTCTTGACTTTCTTATCTCAGATGCTGCAAGCTCCTCTACTCTTTTCAGCTCAGCACCTCCTCTGTGCTCCTTTTTCTCCTATTTCCTTCCTTTTTACCCAGTTAAATATTTCAAAGAGGTGGTCTGCCTTTACTAGTAGTATGGAATCTATGTGTAACAGATACTGAGACAGAGACCCAGGGAGGAGCAGGAGGAGGAAAGGGATTCAAGTTCTACTTCTTATCAGTTTCAGGATTTCACACTAGATTTCTTCTCCTCCTCCTCCTCCTCCTCCTCCTCCTCCTCCTCCTCCTCCTCCTCCTCTTCCTCCTCCTCCTCCTCCTCTTCCTCCTCCTCCTCTTCCTCCTCCTCCTCCTCCTCCTCCTCCTCCTCCTCCTCCTCCTCCTCCTCCTCCTTCTTCTCCTCATCCTCATCCTCATCCTCATCCTCATCCTTATCCTTATCCTTCCTCAGAATGGGCTTCTACTTTTGGCAAAAATAAAATAAAATCCAAATCTTTGAAAAACTGGTCTATTCACACTCACTTATTCGGCAGCATCTTGCAATTTAGTTTCTAATCTCACAATTTAAAGCAACCTTAAAAGTCACAGCTAGACTTAAAAGATAAGGTCAGTTCATTTCTCTTTTCAATCTACATTCTTTCCTATGTATCTGTATCACTTGAAACAACTGATAGTACCTCCTTTAAAACGCTGGATTTTGCCTTCTTGGGTGATCTGCCATCCCACTACCCTCTAGTTACCCTAAAAGCTATTAGTCCCTTAAATCCTTCAATGACTCTATGGGCAAGACATTATATGGCGGGACAAGAAATAGTGGGCTTGGAACCTGAAGACTTGGAAACCAAACAGAGAGAATTTTGGATTTCTATCAAATATATCAGGTCCTCTAAACAATAGGTGCTTAATAACTAATTGCAAAGAATATAATAAGTGTGTTCTTAGAAAAATGTGAACATAAATAGAAAATGACAGATTGGCAATATTTGCTTTGGAATTATTATTTCAAGGTGTTTTTTTGAAGTGAAATGCAGTGAGTTTTAAATTTTTGGCAATCCAGTGTCTTAACTCCTGATGTTTCCATGATAATGTTGTGTAAAGGGAAGAATATTAAAACAACACATTGATTCAGCCAAGGCTATGTGCTGATTGAAGGTAAAGGCTGAGGGACAGGTATCTTCTCTTTCAGTATATAGAAAACACACAGTTTTGTTGACTTAATACCTTAATGTCATGTTAGGTATTTGGGATTTGATTCTCAAATTCTACCTATTACCTCATATATACTACAGACCTGGTGCATGAAATTTGTGCGTGGGGGAGGGAACAGGGGGGTGTCCCTCAGCCCAGGTGAGATTTTTTAAAAAATCATTGTCAAGCATAAGGCCCTTTGGGGCCAACATTCACCCACTCCAATCTGGGACCCCTCGAGGGATGTCTGACTGACCGTTTAGGCCCGATCCCAGTAGGATCTGGCCTAAACGGTCAGTCAGACATCCTTCTCACAATACAGGAACGCTAGCTCCAAATTGCTCACCTGCCTGCCTCCCTGATTGCCCCTAACTGCTTCTGCCTGCCAGGCTGATCACCCCCTAACCACTACCCTGCCAGCCTAATTGATGTGTAACTGCTCCCCTGCAAGCCTGTTTACCCCCAACTTCCCTCCTCTGCTGGCTTGGTCACCTCTAACTGCCCTCCCCTGCAGGCTTGATTGCCCCCAGCTGCCCTCCCTTGTAGGCCTGGTCCCTCCCAACTACCCTCTTTACTTGCCTGATGGCCCACAACTGCCCTCTCTTGCAGGCCTGGAACCTTCCACTGTCTTCCCCTGCTGGCCATCTTGTGTCCACATGGGGGCAGGATCTTTGACCACATGGGAGCAGCCCTCTTATGTATTGGAGTGATGGTCAATCTGCATATTATTCTTTTATTAGATAGGATGGAGGCCTGGTACATGAGTGGAGGCTGGCTGGTTTGCCCTGAAGGGTATCCTTGATCATGGTGTGGGATCCCTTGGGGTGTGGGGGACCTGGGTGAGGGACCTATGGTAGTTTGAAGGCTAGCCACACTCCCTAGTGACCCAAGTGGAGGCCCTGGGATCTGGGATTAATTTATGTTTTACAATTGAAACTTTATAGCCTGGAGCAGAACCAAACCTTCTGCTCACTCTGTGGTGACAGCCATTTCTGTTTGAAACTTTGTAGCCTAGAGTGGAGGCCTAGCCTAAGGCTGCAGAATTTTGGCTTCCTCCATTGCCCCAGCAACCCTAGCCTCTTCTATCTCCAGCTCCATGGCTGTCGCCATTTCTGTTGGGATTATGTATCTTCTATAATTGAAACTTTGTAGCACTGAGTGGAGGCCTTGGCCAGCAATGGCAGGTGGAAAACTTGCCTTCCTCCATTGCTGGGGTAACCCAAGCCTCTCTCCTGCTCTCAGTGGTGGCAGCCATCTTGGTTGGGGTTTATTTGCATAATTTGCTCCTGTTTGGCTGGTGGGCATGGCTGTGGGTGTTGCTTGATTGGAGGTACAGTCAATTTGCATATTACTCCTCTATTGATTGTCTGCCCCCCAGTGGTCAGTGTGCATCATAGCTACTGGTCTACTGGTCGTTCCGTTGTAATGGTCACTGAGGCTTTTATATATATATAGATAGTGATGGACGTAAATTCTCTAACAAGTATAATGTTAAAGCTTTCTTTGTATTGTCACTAAGACTTTGGCTTGATGTTTCTGCCTTTCTTGACAAGAAGAAGAAAACAATCCCAACTACAGCTGTTCCCCAACCCCCACAGCTCTGTACTGTATTGCTCTAACCCATCTTTCGGAGACCTGATCTAGTATCTGTATGTAGGAGCTAATACTACTAGAATCTAGATCATAATAATTTTAGAATATAGATCATAAATTAAAGGGAAACTTTAGATAACAAGAAATGATGACTTTGAAAATAGAATATGTAGAAGAGATGGGAATAAAAATTATCTTTCTCTTCATTACTTTGATCCTCCATTAGAATAAAGAAGCTAGGGTGTTACTGCAAGAGAGAAAATAAAAAAAAGTGATGAAACTGAGTTCTTAAGGAAACAGAACATTTTTGAAAACCACTGTAAATAATGCAAGGAATCAAGATGTTTTGAATTTAAGACATAAAGTGGTAACAGTCCAGGTAATGTTGCATAGCATAAATATGTAGTTGGCGAAATATTATAAAACTAGAGGCCTGGTGCATGAAATTCATGCATGGGGGAGGGTGAGGTATGTGTCTCTCAGCTCAGTCTGCACCCTCTGCAATCTGGGACCCCTCAAGGGATGTCCAACTGCCCATTTAAACAGGCAGTCAGACATTCCTCTCACAATCCAGGGCTGCTAGCTCCCAACTGCTCACCTGCCTGCCTTCCTGATTGCCCCTAATCACTCCTGCCTGCCAGCCTGATCAACACCTAACCTCTTCCCTGCCAGCCTGATTGATGTCTAATAGCTGTCCTGCCAGCCTGTTTGCCCCTAACTGCCCTCCCCTGCAGACCTGGTCACCCCTAACTATCCTCCCCTGCAGGCCTTATACCCACCTACTGCTCTCCCCTGCAGGCCTGGGTCTCCCCAAACTTCCCTTTCCTGCAGGCCTGGTTAACCCCAACTTCCCTTCTCTGCCAGCCTGGTCACTCCTAACTGCCCTCCCCTGAAGGTTTGATCGCCCCCAACTCCCTTCCCTTGCAGGCCTAGTCCCTCCCAACTGCCCCCACCCCGGCCATCTTGTAGTGGCCATTTTGTGTCCATATGGGGGCAGGATCTTTGACCACATGGGGGTAGACATCTTGCGTGTTGCAGTGATGGTCAATATGCATATTACTCTTTTATTAGATAGGATAGAGGCCTGCTGCATGGGTGGGTGCCAGCTGGTTTGCCCTGAAGGGTGTCCCAGATCAGGGTGGGGGTTCCTTTGGGCATGGGGCAGCCTGGGCGAGGGGCCTGTAGTGGTTTGCAGGCTGGCCATGCCCCCCAGAAACCCAAGAGGAGGCTCTGGTATCTGGGACTTATGTATCTTCTACAATTGAAACTTTGTAGCCTAGAGCAAAGCCAAGCCTTCTGCTTGCTATGTGGCTACTGCCATTTCTGTTGGGCTTATATAATTGAAACTAGCAAAGGCAGGCAGAAAGTTTGGCTTCCTCCATTGCCAGGGAAACCCAAGCCTCCTTTCTACTCTCTGTTGCTGCAGCCATCTTGGTTGGGTTTATTTGCATATCTGCTCCTTATTGGTTGGTGGGCGTGACGTGTAGGCATGGCTTGTGGGTATAGCAGAGGTGTGGTCAATTTGCATATTACTCTTTTATTAGATAGGATGTTCTGACACAGGTTATCCTTCTATTTAAACAACAAGATTCCAAAGTGTCCATATTTCCAAGACTTCTGTCTAGAAGATGATTACATAATCTACGACTCTGAAAAAAATCTGAAGTTATCAGCAACAAATACTCATTTTGCATCTACAGAAGAACCCTTATTGTCCTGAGTTGCAATATTTTTTTCAGAATAAGAATAAAGGTGGGGGGAGGGAAGAGCAGGAGGGATTATTTTCAGACAAGTTGACTCCATTAGTGGCATGTGTTTAGTGCACTGTACTCTCCCCCTTTCTTGATACTATGTACTACCTGGTGACTGCTGCTACAAAAGGAGAATCACAGATTTTCTTTTTATTGCTGTTAAAACTGTAATGACAAGCCTATTAACCAATAATCTACCTTTTAACATTTTTACTAAATAGAACCAAAATCTTTCTATTAGGACTTCACTACCTTTTGCTAATGCTTAGCTCAGCAAATTTCCAGGTAGATATTGTTACAAGTATGTTATTGTACTATAAAATCTGGTTCCAGGGTTGGCAAATTAAGGGAGGAGCACTCCTAGCAGAAAGTCAATTTCACAAACCGGCTTTTTCACAAGCCTAAGCTTGACTGTATAATTTGCAGAGCATACAAATGATACGACATAACCATACCCTAACAGCTTAGAAGTTTTTACTACTAATGCAATATTTAAAGACACATATTCTACAATATAACTCAGTTTAAAACAATCAGTACTAGTGACCTCTTAGTAAGTTAAAATGTGCACATAATTTTAGATACATAAAATGAAAACAGAAGCAATTACTTGATTTTTTAAAACTAGAATAATATTTTTTTAACTTTTTAGGTTTGGGAAATAATCATTGATAATTATAGATCTGAAGGAAAGAAAAAACACTTTAAATAAATTTATGCTATGTTTATTAAATATTTAATTGTTTTTACATCTAAACAAGTATTTTTGCTATAACAGAAATATATATAACAATTGGTAAGATTATTCTCAGAGATTTCAGTACTTTCATTTAAAAGAAGCTGTTCACATTGGAAGTTGACATTTATAAATTTGAACGTTAATTACAGTCATTATTCATAGTCACTCCTCCTTTGAAAATCTGGATAATCACCCTTGTGTTTCACCTTTCTCTGAATATATAATGAACCACCAAAGGCTTGCTCCTAAGTCCGGAGATTTTCTTTACTCCAGAAACTGATTAAGATAACCCATGGCTTAACATGTGGGGTATTTTGAAGTTTTAAACTAAGACCAGTCAAATAGATATTCATAAAGATCTTTTTCATAAGTTGTGAGGCAAATATATATATACTGTAGAGCATTTTAAGAGTTGGAGTGATACATATCACATATTTCAAACTTTTGTTTTCATTGAAAACTAGAGGCCTAGCGCATGAGATAGCATGCTATAGCCCGCAATGCCCACCTGCTTACCGCTGCTCACCATGCTCGCTACCCCACCCACCTGCTGCCTGCCTTGCTGTAATTGGAGCCTGTGAGTGGGCTGTGGGAGAGGAACTGAGAGGTGGTCAATGCACCTCATGGTGACTGGTTAAGTGGTCATTCCAGTAGCAATGCTTATGGCCTCTGGCCTTTCATTATATAGGAGATGATATAATGCTGTAAAAATTTAAAAACTGGAAGACAAAATTATATAAATTGTCTCAAACTGTGGGTTAAATTAAGAGATTTTCAATTTCAGAATCAGTTTATTTAATGTAAATTCCAAAAAAAGATTGCTAAAAAATGTTTTAATCAGAAAGTATGCAAAGTAAAGGGATTTCTCACATTAATCATGATTAACATTCATGGAAAATTGTTTCAAGTCAAAGTTAATACAAGTCAAATCCATTTTCTCATAAATATTAGGTTATACTACAAGATTTAGATTGCTCAACTAGAGTATACTGTCTACATTTTTATAGCAATAGCTAAACATACATTGCACAATCAATTATTAATTACTACATACATGTAGATTTGAGTTTAATAAAGTTTTCCTTAAACACCAATAGAGTATGAGCTCTTAAAAGAATAGGGTTCCACCTTTTATCCCAATAGAAACAAAATACCAGGCTCAAGTGAACTTTCTCACTTTACCTATGACTTTGCTGTGTGTCTCTAGGTGTCCTACATAATGTACAGGTCTTATAAGTAACTAGAGGCCCAATGCATAAAATTCGTGCATGAGGGGGGCGTGTCCCTCAGCCCAGCCTGCACCCTCTCCAATCTGGCGCACCTCTGGTGGGTTCAGGCCTAAATGGGCAGTCAGACATCCCTCTCACAATCCAGGACTGCTAGTTCCCAACCCCTTGCTTGGCTGCCTGCCTGATTGGCCCTAAACGCTTCTGTCTGTCAGCCTAATCACCCCTAAACACTCCCCTACTGGCCCCTAACTGCCTTTCCTTGGAAGCCTGGTTGTCCCTAACTGCCCTTATCTGCCAGCCTGGTCACCCCCAACTGCTCTCCCCTGCTGGCCTGGTTGCCCTCAACTGCCCTTCCCTGCTGGCCATCTTGTGGCAGCCATCTTGTGTGTTGGAGTGATGGTCAATTTGCATATTACCTCTTTATTATAAAGGATAAACCTACACCTTTTCAAAGTTTCTGATGAATATTATAGAATAGTGACTTGCATCATAATAGAAACCACAAAATCTGCTCCAATCTCAACATCCTTTACTGATAGGCTGAGACCACTACAAAAGATTAACATCATATTTAAAGAACAAAGTAAAAAAAAAAGCACACATGCTAAAAGAAACCCAGAAATGATCATGTCGATACAGAAAAGCTAATTGACAAAATTTAATATCATTTATGACTAAAACACACAAACACATACACACACACACACACACACACACACACACACACAAACCACATTCCATGATGAAAGACAGAAAGCTTTGCTTCTAAAGCCAGGAACTAGACAAAGATTCCCACTTTCACCTCTGGTATTTAACATTATACTAGAATTCCTGTCTAGAGTAATTAGACAAGAAAATAAGGAACCCAAATTGGAAGAGAAGTAATAAAATCTTCTCTATGTTACAAATGATATGATTATTTATGTAGAGAATTTTAATCCACAAAAATTAAATTTGTATTTAAAAAATTAAGAGTGTAATATTTGCATTTTTCAATTTTAAGAGCACTAGGATCTTTGACCAACTCCAGATAGATATACTCTGAAATTCCAGATGCTTTCTCAAATACAATTTTTCATCTTATTTATTGGCCTATATCTATTTACTTGCACTATATGCTCTTAGTTTTAATGAAATAATAGTTAGAAACCATACTAAAATAGGAAGATATGACTTTTTCTAGTGTCTTAATATCAAACCAACAGTAAATGTGTATTCTCCATATATGCCTATACTTGATATTACAGGTGTTCATGAACTACTTATTGATTAAATACTTATTTACATATTAAAAATATATAAAAACAAGGTGTCTATGATGCAAGTTTTGTGATAAAAGTTTTGAACAACCTGTTTTGAATATAAAAATTTTTGACCATTTAATTTTACAATAGCCAACATAAAACTGAAAAAGTTCAGAAAATCTTAGCACTAAATTTTAATGTATTCTGAAAATGTTCTACTGGGCATCTTATTAGCAACAAGAGGGAGTTAATCATTAATTTACATGTGTTCTGGAAATTGAGGAGTTGTTTTCAACATTTGGGCAAAATAATAAGTGATATATAATTAAGCCCTTTAACTGACCATATGCCATCCTAACATTTGACCTTGAAAAATAATTCAGATTTATAATTATGCAACAAACAGAAACACAATTGCATTTTTAAAATAGTCTAATAAATCGCTATTACTTTAGATTATATATTAAATGATTATTTGATCAGTGACATATTTTAAAATTAATTTCTGTATTTTCTTCCATGAAATTTCAGTGCAATCACTTTGCGGCCTTTTCTTTTGCCCAAGGTCAACCAAGCTGTTAAGTGTTTCTAGACCCACTTCTACTCTCTTGAAACAATGTACAGTTGTGGGAAATATAAACCAGAAGCTGTTTCCATCTTATTTGATGATAAAAAAAAAAAAGGCAAAAGTTGAAACATTGAATCAATCAGGCATAATTGGAACTAAGCACAATGTTGTAAGCACCAAAATGTTGTTACCATTTCTTATCAATTAGCTGTAAAGTAAAAAAAAAAAAAAAAAGACTAAAAATAATGTTAACTCCTCGTATGTTCATATTTTGTACTAAAATAATCCTACAAATGTATATCAAGTTGGGATGAGTAAAATTCTACTTGGTTCATAATTTGTAATTATTTTCTGGGGACTTGATACTAAGTTTTTATCATATAACTCTTTCAATTCAATGAAGATGTTAATTTATGGCAAAGTTAATAGATATGATCTTAGCGAATCATTATAAACCTAGTGGGTCATTGCATCTTAGTGAGGCAAGATAGTAAGAAGTTAGGAAAACCCTTTGGCAAGTGAAATGGGAAAACTGAGACAGCTGACTCAAACTGGCCGTAGCCAGCACCCTAACTTACCTGCCTCCTTCTCCCTTACACAACTACTCTCTTAAGTATTAAGCTTTCAGGAAAATGAAGTTCTGATCAGCATTAAATAAGCCTAGGAACAAAGCCTCAAGTCTTTTGATCCCAGAGACAAGAGTTTTGATCGAACTAGAGATAACATCTAGCTGCAGTTTGTTTTAGCACCAGGCCTAGAGAAGGAGCCAACACCCAATGAAGCTATGCCATAGCTGATATCAGGACTAGTTGCAATGACTAATGACTCCATAACATAACACAAATCACTCAGTAGAGACCCTGATCCTGACCCTATACACTCATTTTGATGAATCGGCGTATTAAAAGGACACACCTGGGAAGCTGATGAATATTCTATTGCAATCCTTCCCTGAGACCTCCCCTAAAATGTCTGCCTTTAGAAAACAGATAAAAACCCCTAAGACAAAATATCTAGTGCATGCTCTCTCTGTAGAATATGCCTGCACCTTCTTTCTTTATGCACTTATCTTTGCCTTCTTTCTCCTAAGTTCTAAGGATCCCCATAGGACTGCCATGCAGAGGAGCAGAGGGCAGTGGCAGCTCATCCCAGGCAGCAGCAGTTTGTCTTGGGATTCATCTCCTAAACATGTCTCCAAGGATATTTCTTTTGCCTCTGTAACTTTTTCTCTCAAGTCCACACAGCCTAGCTGGCCCACGTCTTCTGGATCTGTAACTCTTTCTAAAAGGCCATGGCAGATCTCTGAGCAGCCTGCTTGAATCCTCTCTTAAGTGTACTTTTGCTTTGAATGTTAAAGGAGATTTCTCTTGTATTAGAGCTCCTGGCTCTAAATTCCTTCTTTGCTAAACTCAAGAACCAAGAGCCAACATTGCCAATATTAGGATATTTTCTACTCATGTAAATCTATTGGTTCTTATGAAATAGCTCATAGAGCAAAATACATTGTAATGGGTTCGGAAAATGAGAAGGCAGTTGAAATGATAATCAGTAACAAGGACAGTGAACGAGCAGTGATGAGTTACATTTTTATTTTCCCAGGGGCCCAGAAAAATATAATGGTTAGCTTCATACTAATTTAATTCTCATTGTGATTTTAAATATGAATGTATATTTGTAATCTTTTAAGTTTAGTAATAATATAATGGCCCTAAAGAAGTATTTTCTTGTCAAAGAATGCATTAACTTTCAAGGAAAAAAAAACTGAGGAAGGCTATGAAAAATTAGAATTTTAGATGGTAAGACCAAAGCATAGTGGTAAAACAAAACATTCTTTAAAATGATTAGATGCACTGTGGATTACAAATTATTGCACTTTAATTTTTAAATGAGCTTAGACATCTATGAAATTTAAACCCCAGGGCCAGTGATTTGTATGGTTGTATGTTACAAAAAGAACAAAGCTTTGACATGCAAATTTCAGCTTTATGTTGCATCAGTCCAGGTAACCTTGCAAACAACCTTCATACACAAACTGGAAGCAGAGAGATGCCTCCCATATGGGTCTATTTTTCCTTTCCCCTTCCCAATCAAGTTGACAGCAATTCTCAGTTCATTTCCTAGAGACTGAAAAAAGCTATGCTAGTCTTGTACCTGTTATTAACCTCCCTTGTACTATTATTACTCATATTTTTTCCTTTGAGATAAGGAGCTAAATGCAGAAGCTGATCTTTGCATGTGGTGGGCTATTAGCCCCCCAAAAAGATTTGCAAATGTCAACCTATTATTGGGTCATTAATGTCAGGTCATGGTATTTCAGAGTTTGATGTTTTTAACCTTTGCAGACATTAACCCATTTACAATACACTTTTGAAAAAGAGTTTATTTATCCTTGAAAACAGTGAAAGTATGGCTCCAGGAATACTGTCATGTAATATTGGGTATTATATATATGGCAGAGATCATTAATTATTTTATATAACCAACTCTTCAGCTTAGTTTGGCCTTTTATCCAAGGTTTAGAAGAATTCAAAATCATGGATAAAAAATGTTCAGATGTCTAATAGGTGAAATAGAGAGGGAAATAGAATTCAATAATGTTCTCTTTATTACAGAATTACTCCCCAATTCTGTCATTCTGTTTAGACAGAATTTGCAAGGATGATATTATCTATTTCATTTATTTTTTTATTGGAAAGTCAAAATTGTTTCCTGTTATAAAATTCAATGAAATCAATTTCCCTACATGAAATAGTTTTAGTGTGAACCATTAAAGTCATAATTCAAGAGGCTGTACAAAATCTATGATAAAATAATGTAAATAAGAGATTCTGCAACAGCTATAGCAATGTATTCATTGCTCTGGATACAGGTTCTATTTGCAATGCAGATTCAAAATATTAGAGAAACATAGATGCATCTGTATTTTAAATAAAAGTATTACAGTAATTTTCCTAAGTTAATTCAGTTTATTTTAATGGTTTGGTTTTCTTTCTTATGTCCCTACTGTTTAGCTAAGTTGGCAATGTGTTTAAAAAATATTTTGAAAACTAATGAAAAATAGAGAGTAAGAAAGTAAAATAATCCAGTCAGAAAAAAAAAATCATGATTACAGTGAAACAAACTAACCTATTATCTTATGCTAACTGAAGGGATTTTCTGCATATGTCCATAAGGTAGTCTCCACATATCGTACCATTCATTGAATGACTCCTTCATTTGACCATTGCTATTTCAGTACCTAATTTGTGATAGCACAGTGCCAGGCCCTACTATACTGGCCATACTCTAAGTTGATTGCAATGATCCACACCTTGTGGAATTTCTTCCTTTGAGTGTGGATGGACCTATAACTTGCTTCTAACCAACAGAACATGGCAAAGGGGATGTTATGTCACTACTATAATTATGTTACATATAATTGTAACTTCCATTTTGCTAACAAACTATTGTTTTCTTAGTTTGAGCATTTTTTATAAAAATATTTTTTTATTAATTTCAGAGAAGAAGGGAGAGAGAGATAGAAATATCAATGATGAAAGAGATTCATTGGCTGCCTCCTACACACCCACTACTGGGAATCAAGCCTAGAACCTTGGTATGGGCCCGTGTTTCATAGGTCAGTGAACAAGCCTAGCCACACGGGCCCAGTTTCACTTTGATTAAGAAAGCAGTTATCGCCTTAACTGGTTTGGCTCAGTGGGTAAAGCATAGGCCTGCGGACTGAAGGATCCCAGGTTCCATTCCAGTAAAGGGTGTGTACCTTGGTTGCAGGCATATCTCCAGTAGCAGGTGTGCAGGAGGCAGCTGATTGATGTTCTTCTCATGTATGTTTCTAACTCTCTATCATTCCCCCTTCCTCTTTGTAAAAAATCAATAAAACATATTTTAAAAAATGAAAGCAGCTATCTTGGACAGACTCACATGGCAAAAATCTAAAGGTGGCTTCCAGGTAATAAAGAGTGAAGGGCTGAATTCTACTAACAGTGATGTGAGCTTAGAAGCTAATCCTTCCCCATCTTAGTCTTTAATGAGCCTCCAAACCTGACTAACACTTCAATTACGACTTTGTAAGATACTCTAAAAAGAGGACCCATCTAACTTGGGCTAGTACATTTGACCCACAGAAACTGAGCAATTATGTTTTTGGTTAAGTTACTATATTTTTGGAAATTTGTTATGCAACAGTAAGTAACTAATAAACCTAGGGATGCCATTAATAGTTGCTATTTTTCATGGAGCAAATATAGCAGCATGGTGAATGCTATGAAGTAAAATGTGACTATTGCTAAACTGTCAGAACAGAAATTCAGAGAACTAAACCAGGGCCTGAGGGATGGGGGGAAGTTTTGCAGAGAAGTAGGAGCTGAGACTTGAAGTATGAATTTTGCAGAAGGATGGGATGTTTGTGTGCATCATGGAAAGGGTGGATGGGGTTAGTCTGTTGGGTAATGGTGTTATCATGTGAAATCAGAGGTAAGAGAAAGCATCATCTGATTAACATGTCTAGGATGTTGGAAGCAAGCCAAGGAGTAGTAAGAGATGAAAATAAAGAATTAAGTGAGAACAGATCATGAAAAGCCATGTGACTCATGTTTAAGTCAAAAGTCATGCTTGCAGCCCTGGCTGGTTTGGCACAATGGATAGAGAATCAGCCCACAGGTTTGATTCTAGTCAAGGGCAAGTGCCTTGGTTGCAGGCTTGATCCTTGGCCATGGTTGAGAGGCAACCAATCTATATATCTCTCTTACATCAATGTGTTTCTCCGTCTCTCTCTCTCTCTCTCTCTCTCTCTCTCTCTCTCTGTCTCTCTCTCTCCTTCTCTCTCTCTCTCTTGCTCTCTCTCTCCTCTTTCTCCCTTTCACTCTCTCACTCTCTCTCTAAAAAAATAGAATCAAATATTCTCTAGTGAGAAATATAAAAAAAGAGTCATGCTTACAATAAAATTCTAAGGGCAATAAAAAATCATAAAAGTTTGCAGAATTACTCTATGCAAGAAGCATGTACTTCAAAATATTTTAAATTGCTTTGATAGGGCTATAATTTTCAAAAACTGTCAAATGTGACTTAACTACAAAAATAAAACTAAAAGGTGGCCAAAGATTAATACATGAGGAAATACATGGTAAAGCTTATTTAATGAGAGGATCAGTAAGATAATAAAGTTTATTCAAATAAGAATTTGAATTAGAGGTTTATAGCCTCAGCTGGAACTGGAATACAAAACATTTGCATGAAAAAGAATCATTTGCTTTGCTATCAGCTTTTTACATTTTGGTCACTACTCCTAGTTACCAAAGAACCAAGTCAGTTGAATACACACTCTTGCATAATCCCTTAATGAGATAATTCCATGAGGGCCTACTAGACTATGTCCAGCTGTCTACTGAATGGTCAGCAATCTACTGAATGCTCACAAAGAAATCATTTGGCCTATCTGCAAGTATTGGGCAATTTTTCTCATTGTATTGCAAATCACAGAACACCTTCCTCTTATTTTCACCTATTAGTGCTTGTACTCCTAGGAATTAAATACTTGGGTCACAATCATTTCCCCTAAACCTTGGATTTATTGCCCCCTTTTTCTCTGGGCATTTATATTCAAAGAAGGTAAGTTTGAAATTATATACCGAATTCTTAAATCTTCCCTGGAAACTATTTTTTTCTTTTTTTTTTTTTGGAGGGGGGTGGGTTGAGAGGGGGGCAGGACTTTCAACTGATGCTTTGTTTTTCTAAATCCACGTAATTAAACATGTACCAAATCCTGTTTAGGGAGGTTAAAGCCCTTTTATTAAAGTACTGTAGGAAATCATTTATAGAAGTGTTTCTGAGCTCACAGATTTTACTCCCTCCGATTTGTTTGGCAATATATTCCTTACTACCATGGAGTTGGTTATCATTACTTTTCTCATCCTCAACAAGGAGTGAACTATGTAACACTGGCCCTTGCCTTTGACTTGATAAATGGCAATGCAGGTCCCAGGCCCAGGCTAATTTCCTCCTTGTAGAAAGTTGAGTAGTAAACTGAGGTCATGTCCCAATGCCATCTCTCCAGTGAGCCTCATTGTGCAGGCATGGTAACTTTTTCTGCTCTGAGCTGGTCCTCTGACAAGTTAGTAGGAGACTCAGTGACAGAGGATAGAGCTCGTTTTATTTCTATTTTATTTCGAACAGGCAGATCACTTCAATTTCATAAATCACAACAGTGTTAGATGGTTTTAGGCAGTAGCCCCAAGTGCCTCATGGCCAGAAGATATTCCTCTCAGAATTGGCCACAGGTTGGGGTTTTTAGCCTTTATGCTCTATGGTGATATAAGTCCTCTTCCTTTCCTTCCTATCTTCCTAACCTTTTCTCTCCTTTTCTTCCCTTGGATTCTCATAAATATGTTGTTAAAGTATATGGAAGGGTATGATAGGATCAACTAGTCAAACTGCATTTCATATAGAAAGTCCTTTATTAAAATGTCAACCCTGACCAGTTTAAAGCTCACTAATTAGAAGAGTGAATCAGGGGCATTTAGAGATACAAGATTCAGATACCCCACCCCTGCCTTTACTGTCAGACCATCCAGCTAAAGGTGGCAAGCAGCACAGAAAGGACAATCAGATGATTGTCCCCTGCCACGTCCTTAAGCGTGTTGATAATTTGAGACATTATTTATGCATAATCTTGTCCATACTATGTTTCATATATTTACAGTCATGATTTTACTACCATAAGAACATTACCCAGACCGTATCGGTCTATACTAAAGAAGAGAAAGATTAAGAAGAAACAATTTCTGTTTCAATGTCACTTATTTCTTTAACTGCTAGCTTAGTCACAAATAATAGGACTTGCTGAACTGCTGCTTGTTAATGTCATTTATTTGCCTTCCGCTCTCCCATGTTGCTGCTTCCCCACCCCATCCAGGATTTCCTCATCTCAGGGGAGCATCATTATGCCTTACATTCTTACTGAATGCTTTTCAAGGATGACATCCTAGAATGTTCTCTGTATTTCACTTATGATTTGTTGCCTTATATTCCTGAAGCATTCTTTCTATCTTTGTCCATCAGTTTATCTCTCTTTCTCAAATAGATGGTTTTAGCTGCTAACTTTATGAACAACAATGTGTGTCACCAAGCTATTGACTATTTAAGTTTGCTCTCTTTTATTCATGTTAAACATATGGCCCGGGGAGTTAACAAGCAAGGTGCAAGTCATAAAAGAAGAGTGTTAGAAACAAGCTTGTCCATCTATCACGATCCTTAGGAAAATATTTCTGCTGGAAGTGACCGGTTGCTTTCATTCCAAACTTAGTTTAAATGTGAAGCTAAACATGCTGTTACAATAGGCTGTATTTCTCTCCAAATGCCACCTTTGACAAAGCACAGTAGATGCAGACACCCTGGCAATGACACTTTGAGATTGTTCAAGGACAAGGGTAAGGTCACTCTTCTGTCTCACATCATTGGGGCTCCAGGGAATTGGTCTAAATAGTTTCTGTGGGTGCACTTGAAACTGCAGTGCATATCAAATGATAGGTCAGCTTCCAAGTTCCCACAGTAGATCTCAGGCCTTTTGAAAGCAAACTAAATATTTTTAAAAGGCAGTATGCTTGCATGCAGCAGTGATACATACAAGATACACATAAGCCAATGGAGTTAACAGATCTTTCATAATTAAATACAGAGAAAGATTATCATTACATACAAGCGTAGTGTAGGTCCAGGACTAAATTAGCTATGAAAATATTATTTCAGAAATAAATACATTTCTTAAAAGGAATATAGTTTTGTAACCTGATCAGAATAGAATTTAAATGAAAATACTGAGTTCAGAATTTTCATGAGGTTTTTCTGCTAAGAAAACCAATGTATGTTACCATAGCTATTTTTTATGCCATCTTTCTATTATGTGCAAATTACATTATGTTACTACCTTTGAGGAGTAGTTGATAGATGTGCACAGTTCCTAGATACATAATGTGAAAGCCCATTTTACCTCAAGTATTAAAACAGTATCTTTTATGGCACTCACAACTTACTTCTGGCACCACAGTCAGCAGGTTTCATCATTTTTTATATTGCGGGCCCTGTTTTCCCTACTGCTAGATGTGAGACTGAGGACAAGGAAGAGCTGCCCCTTACCCCCTCACACCATTCACCCTTGCCTGAACCACTGTTATCATGTGGGTTTGCTGTGGGATCAGAAAAGTAGAAAGGTCTCCAAGTGGCAAACAGAATCATTCAGAGGATACAACCACAGGTTACTTACATTAAACTAGGTTTTGGTAGGAACACACTAATTAATAAATGAGAAATTCAGATAACAGAACAATTCTAAAGCCACTCATCCAGACCCATGTGCTCTCTTGGAAAACAAGAGAACAGGAAAAACAAAAGCAAACCTAAAAATTCTTCCATACCTTGGTCAGCATCCTGTGTCCCACAAAATACAAGGATTCAAAAACTCTGTAGAGATTAGGATTTTGGTCAAGGGAATTCTTCAGAGGATTTATATGCATTTTCCATTTTATATTCACTCGTGTAGCTAGTCAGTCAAGTTGACTATATATATATATTTATATATTTATATATATATATACACATATATATGTATATATGTGTATATATATACTATTTATACCTTATCTATACTAATAAATGAGAAACATGCAAATTGACCATCCCTCCCTCTGCTATGCTCACCAGCCAATCAGAGGGAGTATGCGAATTAACTCAACAAAGATGACAGTTAATTTGTAAACATAGGCACAGAGCGAAGACTGAAGATAGCGTAGAAGGAAGCCAAGCACTGCAGAAAGGAGCAAAGCTGCAAAGAAGGGAGTGAGGCATTGGTGGAGACAGGATGGAAGCGAGGCAGTGGGGACGGGCTTTGCTCCCTTCTCTGCTTCGTTCAGGCTGCAGGAAATCCTATTTTTGCAGGAATAGGCCCAAGGAAGCCCTATTATTACAAGAATCTTCCTGCAAGGAGCCTCTAGTATTTATATATATAAACAACTTTTTTTTCAGTGACTGAGATAACTTCACTATTGTTTCTCCTTTTGCCACATTATGTTTCCTTCACATCACTCTTCCTATGGTCTAATATCACACTTATTTATTCTTAGTTACATGAACTAATTCTTGCCATGGTAACATGACAGTTGTTTAAGGACAGATTAATTTTTGCATTCAGTATAGTTCTTAATACAGTTTTGTGCACACAGCACACATTCAATAAATATTTGTTGTATTAAAAGTACTTTTGAAGTCATTATTGAACAGGAAATACCACAAGGTTCATGAGCAATAGAGTTTTGAGTTGACAATAATTAGATAATAATTTAGATATAATATCTGTGAGTCAGCACTATGACAAACGAGGACCAAAAATATGAGAAAGTAGAGCTCCTTCTTGTGCGAATTTAAAGCTACTAAAAATTGAAATCTAGAAGCCGATGAGTAAACAAATGAAGCTACTGTAATTAAAAGTTTGATATAGAAACATGGTTGACAAATAGAAAATTGTAGCAGAATTACAGAACATAAATAAAGTCAGATCTGTAATAATAAAAGTATGTCGCTCTGCCAGTGTGGGCCAGTGGTTGAGTGTTGACCTATGAAGCAGGAGGATATGGTTCACTTCCCAGTCAGAGCACATGCCCAGGTGGTTTCAGGCTATATCCTCAGTAGGGGGCACGCAGGAGGCGGCAGATCAATGATTCTGTTTCTACCCCCCACTCTCCCTCTCCTTTCCTCAATCTATAATTAATAAAAACAAATTTTTTAGGAAACAATAGAGGTATATCGATTCAGAGAGGAAAGAATAAACTAAATGGATATGATTTAGCAATTTACTATATGATTTGAAAAAATAAAATATTCCTACAATCTAGTATTCACATAAAAATCCAATCAATAAGGGATTCAATATTAATAAATATTTTTAAAATTAGAATATTTTTTACATTCTTTGAGTAGAGATAGTAAAAAAAAACAATCAAGTAATATAGCAGAGTCTAAGAAAATAATTGGTAGACTTGATTACAAAAACAAAGCTTAGAACTATAAATAATGTCTAATGATAAAAAATAGATTGGGAAAATATATTTAAAGATTATAAACAGGTCACATGATAACTTCAAGAATTCTTAAAAATGAATATGAACAGGACATACAATCAAATAGAAAAATGGGTAATGAAACTCTATACAAATGTCTGTTTAATATACTAAATATGTTTTGACAACATAAGTAATAAAATTTCTATTTTTAAAAGTTAGTTATATCCACCATTCAACAATGACATAAGAAATAGGTACTGACAAGCATGCATTTTATTCTTGAGTGAAAGTCCCTTTGATGCTGTTCAGACACAAAGCAGAGGGTTCACATATCTGTCCCCCAGCACTGAAGCTGTAAGACACGAGTAAGAGAATAAATCTTATAAAATCATTTTGGAGTTTCACTTCAAGAAATGCAGCAACAAAACTATCATAAATGGATAATGATAAATTAATAATATTGTTTATATGCAATAGAATAAAAAAAAGGTCCAATCTAAATGTCCATCATATGAAACAGGTCTAATAATTGTTGCTATTTTCAAAGTGAAGCTGATGGATGTATAGTATATATCAATATTTTCAAAGTGAGGCTGATCAGTCTATGCACTGACCTTAACAGCAGTTACTAAAGAGATTTTTGAAATTGAAGTATAATTGACATAAATGTGTACAACATAATGATTTGATATTTGCATGTATTGCAAAATAATCATCACAGTCAGTTCAGTTCATATCCCCATACATAGTTACAGACTCTTTTGCATATGATGAGAACTTTGAAGATTAACTCTCTTAGCAACTTTCAAATAAGCAATATAGTATTATTAAGTACTAGAAGCCTGGTTCATGAAATTCATGCATGGGGATGGGTGTGTGTGTGTTCCTCAGTCTGGCCTGCACCCTGTCCAATCTGGGACCTCTCTCAAAATCCAGGACTGCTGGCTTCCAACTGCTCGCTTGCCTGCCTACTTGCCTGCCTGATTGCCCCTAACAGCTTCTGTCTGTCAGCCTAATCACCACCAAACACTCCCTTGCCAGCCTAATCATCATCTAACCACTCCTCTGGCAGCCTGATCAATGCCTAACTTCTCTCCCTGCCAGCCTGATTGCCCCTAACTGCCCTCTCCTTCAGGCCTGGTCTCTCCCAACTGTCCTCCCCTGCCAGCTAGGGGCCCCCCAGCCAGCTAGGACCCCCCAACTGCCCTCCCCTGCAGGCCTTGTCATCCCTAACTGCCCACTCCTGCCAGCCTGGTCCTCCAAACTGCCCTCCTCTGATGGCCTGATCACTGACAACTGCCTTTCTCTCCTAACCATCTTGTGGCAGCCATCCTGTTTCCTCATGATGGTGGCCATATTTGACCACATGGGGTAGCCATATTGTGTGTTGGAACGAAGGCCAACTTGCATATTACCTCTTTATTATATAGGAAGGATAGCATCCAGGTGATATACTACATCCCCATGATTTACTTATTTTGCAACAGGAAGTTTATAAACTTTGTTGCTTTCACCCATTTTGCCCATCCTTATCGCCTGCTTCTGGCAACTAAGAGTTTGTTAGTTTTTAGTTAAGATTCCATATATAAATGAGAAGCAGTAGACCTTTTTAGCGTATTTCTTTTGAAGGGGGCTAACTCCTATATTATATCATTATATTTTGTTATATATCTGTTACTAGCTATATAATTTTTACATGGACATATATTACAGAAAGAGAAACATATGAAACAACTACCAGTAGTAATCTCTGGAGGTAAAGATGGGATAGAATAAAGAGCTAGAGTGTTTATACTTCATATATCTCAAAATGAATATTGCAATATTTGGGAAATTTTTTCATTTCATTTTTAACATTTTATTTATTTCAAACAAGATGAATGAAACAAAGTAACTAAACTGCAATGTAATGTATATATAACAATAGAAGACGATACATGATAGAACAAAAAAGGGAGTAATTATTTGGAAGTTTTGGGACTTGAGGGTGAGGGAGTACCCTCTGTTTTGTTTATTTCTATCATTTTGCCTGCTGTGTAAGACTTGAAAAATATATAAATAAAGCACCTAACAAAAGGTGGATAAGAGCAGGTAGATGTGAGGGATGACTATTTCCCTGTGCTGTTGTTTATGCCTCTAATATATCCCAGCTGGGGCTTCAGTTAAGCCCAAAATATTCCAAGAGAAGATCACTCCTTCTAGCCAGAGAATTTGGGGGAGAGGGTGGTCCCTGTAGGACAAACTTTTTGGAGTTTCCCTGCTCTGCTCAAGGTGAGTGTCAGCAGTGAGGCAGCAGCTCTTCCCCCTTCCCCTAGACCCCACCAACTAGCAATAGCATCTCCTGACACTCCCCAACTTACACCAGTTTAGCACCAGCAATCACATAGCACCCCTTCCCCTTGCACTGATACGGTTGAGGTCCACCCCTTCAGGGTGGAGTGTTTCATTCAACATGTGAGGTCTACCAATGTCGCAGCAGCAACGGTGTGGTGGCTGAGTCAGCCCTGCAGGCTCTTTCTCCCATCACTCTGTCCCACATTGGGCCTGCTTTGTGAAATACACTTGGGAATTAAAATTCCAACTTTTCAAAATGAACAAGGAAATGAACACCAGAAAATCAGAGAACAGGGATAGGATCATGGAGAGAAGGAAGAGGAAAGGGACCGTGTACATCTGTGTATGAATCTCGAGTTTATTCCTGAATGCACATACATGAATTCAGACAGCAACTCTCTGAACACATAGAGACTGAAGCTAAGTTACAGATGAGACCATTGTGAGATATATATATATATATATATATATATATATATATATATATAGAGAGAGAGAGAGAGAGAGAGAGAGAGAGAGGTATTGGATATAATCTAAGCTTTTAAATATCCAAAGAAATAAGGAAACTTCAAAATTTCTCAGAGGAAAAGATTTAAAAAAAATAAAATATTGACCTGGAGATGATATGAGTGCTACAATGATAAGATTTTGAACTAAATAAAAGCTATGTAGTAAATTTGACAAACTCATTGACCAAAAGAAACCTCACAGGGTGCTCTGATCTAATCTTCCTAACTGGGTAGGTCATGGTGGTGAGTCATGTCCCAGGCTGATAGCTTCCTTAGTAAAAAGTTAATCTTTGCTCTAAGTAGTGCCTGTCCATTGCATCTAGGTTAACTTATGTTTGAAATGCCAGACCCTTGTGAGGCTTACCGACCCTCAAAGGAGCTCATGATTTGGTAACCTTAGACAATCTCTATTTACTATAAATGTTAACTAACCTATAAATGTACCCACCAGTGTAAAAATGTCTCTATTTTACCTCTTATCCAATCACAGAGATTTCCACAACTCCCTTTCTCTTGCCTCCTTAATCTACCACCACTGGAGTGCTTATAATCTTTCTTACATTCCCTCCTTTGATTTCAAATGCATAAAGTAAATCATAAAACTGCTATTCTCTGGAGCATTTTCTCAGTTTCTTGAGATCTTGTTTCTGGGCATGTCCTCAGTTTAGCTCAAACTCTGGTAAACTCATAAGATGTTTCTATCGATTCAGACATTATGGCATCAATAAGATAAAGACCGTAAAACAACTATTATAACAATGATCCATGAAGAAAGGGTAAACACTCTTAAAATGAATTGAGAGAGGTCTTAGCAAATAATAATAATAATAATAATAATAATAATAATAATAATAATATAATAATTAAATTATAAGTGAAAAATAGAATAAAATACATTAAAATTTGACTGGAGTGTCTTAAAAGTAGAGAATTAGGTTGGCAAAGTATATCTGAAGAAAGACCAGCAGAAATAATCTAAACTCAATAAAAAAAAAGAGAAGATAATGCAGAAAATTGAACAATCAAAGGAAAAATATACCAAAAGTTCTAAAATCTGTGGCATAAAGAGAAGGGGAGAAAAATTGAAACAGAAAATGTATTGAAGACATAATGGCTGAAACCTTTCCAATTTGGATAAAAGAGACTGAAAAAATCTGAGATGCTACCACCTCAAATACCACCTTCCAGTTGAAGACAAAAGACCTTGGGAGCAGGGCAATCAGGTAAACCAGGTTACCATGCAAAAGATCAGTAGAGGAGGGTAAGGTTGTTATGCAGGTTTAAGTCTGTCTTCTGCATGGTTGAGCATTACTAGAGATAAAGTCATCCCACCTGCAGGAACAGCAAAGGAAACACACTCACAAATGAAGATTTCACTTACAAACATGTTTTCACAAAGGGTATCTTCTTCTTGATTTTCAGGTAAAGATGTCAAAGGACATTATTTTGCCTGATATTATGGTATACTTGACAAGGATATAAAAAGAGAAGAACAACTCAGAAAATAAAGGTAACAGAGTAATAGAACAATATTCATTGTGGCAAGAGGATTATTATAGAATATGGGGAGTTATAAGATGAGAAGCCAGAGTATTAAGAAGGATTTTTAGGTATAAAAAGCCTCAAAAGTCTTAGTAAAATTGTGGACCTTATCCTAAGGGCAATGTTCTTAATTCTAGGTCTGAGGTAATAACATTTAACATATTATCCTCCTAGCTAATAAAAGAGTAACATGCAAATGTGACCATACCTTGGCTCCTGATTGGCTATGCTACCAACCAATCAGGAGCAGGGGGCAGGGCCGAGCAATGCGAGGTGAGGGGTGGGGCCACGGTGCATGGGAGGCCAGTGAGGGGGGGGTGCAGTGTGTGGGACGGGAGGGGCCAACCTGCAGGCTGCACGAGATGGAAGCCTTGCAGGAAGAGAAGGGCCAGCTGGCGCGATGGGCGGGATGGAAGCCGCACAGGACGGAAGGGGCGGGATGGAAGGGGCCAGCCTTTGCGCCACACGGGATGGGAGCTGCGTGGGATGGAAGGGGCCAGCTGGCGCACCATGTGGGACAGGAGCTGCACAGATAGGAGGCAGGTGAGGCCGGCGCATGTTGCTGCCAAGTGTGGGTGCCCCCAGGGCTGGGCAGTCGCCACTGGGGCTAAGGCCAGGGCTGGGTGGGTGGGCCAGGGCAGAGCCAACCAGCAGCCCCATTCCAGGCTGGGTGCCCAAGGCCTAAAGCTTCGGCCAAGGGTGAGGGGACAGTAGGACATCCCCTGAGGGCTCCCAGTACGTGTGAGGGGGCAGGTTGGGCTGAGGGAACCCCCCCTCTGTGCACAAATTTCATGCACCGGGCCACTAGTTCTATATAGTAGGCAAAATGTCCACATTTTCAAAAAGCATACAAAATCTATACACATAATGCTAAATAGGACAGGTTCAAGGCATTCATGGTTATAGTGAAAGTGAATATTCAACTCAATGAAACAGAAACAGTCTAGCTTTAAATAAAAACAAACAAGTAAACCAGGTCATTTCAATGCAGGAGGGCATTTTATGGTTTTATTTTTCAATGATGTTCAGAATAATAGAAATTTACTATAACTATACCTCATAATGAGACTACTATTATACAGATGTAAGAAAAGATGCACAAAATGTTATTGAATTATTTTTTAGGAAAATAAATTTGTTTCACAAGGGTGTTGTTTGTTAACAAAGAATCTTAAGTATACAGTTCCAACTGAGCTAAAGTAAATACAGCTATTATTCACTTTATATCTCAGTGAACATAAAATTACATATTTAAATTAAAAATGAAAATAAAATATAGTAAATATTTAATGGCTAAAGAGACATATTTGGAACAACTTGTGGCTGAATACAGAATTTGCGTTTGTTTTTAATCACCAGGGGCTGTGTTCCCATGAAGCTACCTGATGAAATAATACTTTACTTAACCATAAAACATAGCTCAGAAAACTGTAGAGGTTTATATTATCTTAATTAAGCATGCATTCTTAAGTTAGAAGTAAGTAGTTGGTGTATATACAACAATTTCTATTGTAATAAATATTAGCAACAGTATTTAGAAGAACATGAGATTCACTATATTCTAAGCCTTTCTTATCTGCAAATGTTTTAAAACTAAAATAAAATTAAGAAGGGAACAGGAAATAGAAACATATTCAGTTACACTGAAGAACAAATAGATCTGGATTATGTGAAAACGTTGGCTCTCCATTAAAGGAGTTATTAAAAAAAAAGTATACAAGGCATTCAACTTTATATGCTTTCTGAAGAATTACAAATAAGAAATATAGATAACAAACTGGTTCACTGCCAAAGAGGAAAAAAAATCATTTTCTGGAAGTAGAATTTCTATTACCATTCAAACATCCATCAAATAGAGTAAACTGAACAACTTCTTCCATAGATTATCTGATAGAATGGTTTTTATGAGATAAAACTGAGGCAACATGAATTCAATCAAAATATCCCTTTGTTCTCCACCCTACCTTATTACAAGCTTTATAGTTTACTTTAAGAAGGATAACAATAAGATCATGACAAACTGCATTGGCTTGATGATCTAAGATCTCTTAGATGAAGTAAATAACAAAGTAATTTTATTGGTACCATTATTATAAGCAGCAGATATGCTGTTACCATGAACCAATGTAGCAGAGAAAAAATATGTTTAGTTTTTAGAAAAAAAATCCTATGTTCATGTTTCAAATGTGTATATAGTGATGTTCCAAGTACATATTTTCTCCTAGCAAGAGTGGGAAAAGATATTCTCAACAGTATTTAGTGTATGGTAGCCCCAACTCCTCTGGGCAAAGTTATCCCTCAAGGGCCTATATAACATCAGTTATTTATAAAAGTTGAAGTGATTTAAGTGTATCCAAAATACAATGTGAGAAGAGCCAAAGCTTTTGACTTTATTTTTCTTCTCATCCATGTAATTTGCCTACTAATTTAGTTTTAAGAGGAAGAATTTTGGTGGACACAGGATTACAAAGATGAAAGTAACACAAACCATATTTTTAACTTTTAAAATTTGAATTATAATATACTTACAAGTGGATAGATTTTGAATCTGTATATAGTCAGAAATGAAATTAAGGATGACATAGTAGACTGCTTGGTTTGTTACCAATTTCAATAGAAAACTTTCAAGTTTTAATTACATAATACATTAACTTCTAGTGTCAAGTTTATGTTGGCCTTATTTTTTAAAGAGCAGAAAAATTTTCTTTTTTTGTTCTATCTCCCTGAAGAATCTGTCTTAGGTTAATGTTGTTTCATCCCTATTTGGGAGAATTTACTATTGAAACTGCTGGGACTAGAATCTTCTCTTTGAGAGTTTTTATTTTTGTTTTGTTTGTTAAATTAAAGATTAAGTTTTAGCAACAGAATATAAACTACTCAAATGTATTTTGAAGTTTGCTATGGTACATTTTTCTAGAAATTTATAAATGTTATCAAAATTTTCAAATTCTTTGGTAAAAATGTGGTTATGCTAATCTCTCTGAGCAATTAAATACTATAAAATTTATAATAATGTCCTCTTTTTTGTTCATTATATTACTAATATGTACCTTCTCTCTCTTTCATTGATTCTTGTCCAGCACCCATTCTCTTACTCTTCCCACAAAGAAACCATTTTTCTCTTTCAATTGAACGTGTTCCTAACATGATTTTATCAATATTTTGATTGATTCTTTCACCTCACTTTGCAGCTATCTTTAAATTTTTTCTTTAAGTACAGGTTCTTAGTCTTTCCTCTTTCTTAGTATATGCATTAAAAGCTACACATTTTCCACACAGTGCAGCTACAGCTGCGCTCCATATTTTTTATGATACACTTTTATTGTTGTTTAGTTTTAAATATTGTCTGATTTTATTTTTAATTTCTCCTTTGGTCATGTAATATTTTGAAGTATATAGATTAAATCCTAATGATATAGATTTTTCTGACTCAGTTTTTGCTACTAGTTTCTAGCTTAATTATGCCACATTCATATAATATGTTCTACCTTTTATAATTTAGTGAAATGATGTTATGGTCTTATTTGTTTTGTTACAGTGTGTGTGTGTGTGTGTGTGTGTGTGTGTGTGTGTACATGCACATGCTTGTATAGAAACTCAATAGCAAATAAAAAAAAAACAACAACAACTATGAAACATTTATAATAAAATTGGGTGTGAAGGTATTCTCCCCTCCAAAACAAAATATAATTGAAATAAGGAAAACAATAGCAATCATAGAATTGTGAGTTACCTTCACCTGTATGGGAGAAATCCCAAAAGATCTGAATATAGGCAAACCTAGAAGGTACATTCAAGTCTTAAAGGTCACCTATAATTTCTAGCTAACATCATCACTTCCTTTATGAAATCAACAAGGAGACACTCTGGAGTGGGTTTGATATTAATATGGATTTTTATGTAATACTAGGGACCTGGTGCATGAAATTTGTGTGCTGAAGGGGTCGCTCAGCCCAGCCTGTGCTCCCTCTCACATACTGGGAACCTGGGCAATGTCCTACTGATGGCTTAGGCCTGCTCCCAAAAGACCTAAGCTGCAGACTGGTCTGTCTTTGTGGGAGATGACTGGCTGATCAGGGGAAGGTGCCAGCCCCATCACCCATGTGCTGCAGCCACTGCCAGTCACCACAGCCACTAAGGTATTTTCATCAACATGGACTCCAGTCCCTTCACCATGAAAAAATGACAACTTTCTTTAGGCATTTTCAAGATGTGCCTTTCATAGGATATAACATTTCTCTCTTTATTTTTCTTTTTATCCTCACCTGAGGATATATTTCCATTGATTTTTTTTCTCCTGACCCTTGGATCAGAGGCTCGGTCCCTTCCCTAGCCTAAATCCTCCACCCCAGGCATTAGGCTTGGGAAGTGGGCATCCCCCACCCCCAAACCTAAAGCCTCCGCTGGATCGCCAGCTGGGAGTGACCTGGGTACTGAGAAGGTCCCCTGAACCCAGGTATGTATGCAAATTAACCATTTATTGGGTTAATTTGCATACTCACTCTGATTAACTGTTGGCATGGTGGAGGTAAGGTCAATTTACATGTTTCTCTATTATTAGAAAAGATAACACAATCATAGAAATGATATCCCATCATCTTTGCCATATTCTATCAGTTAGAAAGAAGTCATAGGTCCTGTCTGCCCTCAAAGGGAGAGAATTACACAAAGATATGAGTAACAGGCAGAGATTTTAGAGTATGTCATCTGTGGGCAAGTGAACTTACTACAATGTGTGACACTAAGGTAAAGATGGGATCTTTAGTTTATAAAATCAGGTTTTTGTGGATAATCCAGATAAATACTTTTAAGGTATAAGACTTTACAGATCCTACATTTTTATCTAATTTATGTCCTTTACACTCATTTGAAATTTAAAGCTCTGCTTAGTTTCTGAGTTTTTGGTTCCTACTTTTTATCATTTCTATTATATTCTGCTTGGTTTCTATGCTGATAAACACAGTTCAATCATTGGCAAAGAACTGGAGGTAAAATACTGGGTGAGTGTCTATATTTTGCCTGTCTTAGGGATCTATCTTATTGCCTTGGGTTCATCTCTTACAAGGTAGCACTCCTTAATAAATTTTATTTAAAAGTCGATGTTATACCAATCCTCCATATTTATATTTTATTTCATTTATTTCATTGTTCTTATTAGTATATTTATTCTTTACTGATAATTTAAAGTCATCCTATCTAATAAAAAAGTAATATGCAAATTGACCATACCTTCATTACACCCAATAAGCCATGCCCACAAGCCAATCACAGGGGTATGGCTGGATGTCCAAGTCCTGAAAAGGCCTCTGGCCGAGAGGCCTTTTTCTGCCCTGGGTTAGGCCGGGCCAGGCTGTGGGTGGGGCCAGGCAGTGATGGTGGGGCCCTGATCGAAGGGCCCAGTGATGGCCGGGTGCCCAAGGCCAGTAAATTTGCAAATGTACGCAGGGCAGGAAGCACCTGATGTAGCCTGCAGGGTCCAGGCCACCATGGACCTGGCAGACCTGGTGGGCAGTGCCTGATGTCCCTGGGGAGTCAAGGCAGCGATAGGGACTGGATATGCTTGGCAGACAGCGCCTGACTCTCCCTGCTGGGTCCAGGCTGCGATCAAGACTGGGCAGGCCTGGGAGGCAGCACCTGACCCTGTTCACGGCAATTGGGACCAGGCAGGTGGCATAGATAATGCTGATGCTGCCTGCTATGTCCAGGAGGTGATAGGGACTGTGCCATTCTAGCAGGCACCTCCTGATGTCACCCACAGGGTCCAGGTAGTGATTGATATGGGGCAAGAAGCATAGATAGCACCTGACGTTTCCCTTGGGCGCCAGGCAGTGATCGGGATGGAGCAGGCGTCATGGACAGTACCTGATGTCACCCATGGGATCCAGGTGGTGTCAGGACCGGGAAGGCCAGACAGCGCCTGATGTTGCCCTTGGAGTCCAGGCATCGATTGGGACCAGGCAAGTGGCATGGACAGTGTCTGACACTGCCCGTGGTGTTCAGGCAGTGTGGTGGACAGTTCCAGCAGGCAGCTCCTGATGTAGCTCGCAGGGTCCATGCAGCTATCGGGGACCCAGGCAAACAGTGCCTGATGCCCCCTGTGGAGTCCACATGGCAATCAAAATGAGGCAGTTCCAGCAGGCAGCTCCTGATGTTGCCCACTGGGTTCAGGCGGAGATCGGGATTGAGCAGGTAGCATGGACAGCACCTGGAGTCCTGGGGGTTCCATAGGCAAAGGTGGACAGGGTCTCCAGGATCATTGTCTGCCCCTGGACTGCCTGAGGACACTGGTGGAGCAGGACTCAGTTAAACATTTTAATGAAAATGGGATGCCTGTGTCCCACCCCACCATGCCCTGTCTCTGAAGAGGAGAGGGAAGTGGGCAGTTAGGAAGCACCAGGACTCCGAAGTGGCTGGGACAACTTGCAGGCATGCTACCAGTAAGAGGTGGTGAATTACGAGGATGCAGAGGGCTGACTGAAGGAGGTGAGCAAAGGTGCACATGAGGCAGCTTTTGCAGGCTCTGAGGTGGAAAAGTACATCTACATCCTGATGGTCAAAATTGCCTTTCTGAAGAAGGTGCATGATGAGGAGATCACCAAGCTGCAGGTGCAGATCCAATATGCTCAGATCTCCGTGGAGATGGACATGTTCTTCCAGTCCAACCTCTCCGCTATGCTCAAAGACTTCTGCGCCCAGTACAAGAAGCTGGCTGCCAAGAACATGCAGAATGCCGAAGAGTGGTACAAGAGCCGCTTCACCATGATGACTGAGAGCTCTGCCAAGAACACCTATGCAGTGTAGGCCAGCGACTGTTCAAGGCCAAGACCCTGAAGATGGAAACATGCTGGGGCATGAATGAAGCACTGGGAAAACATCTGTGACAGCTGGAGGATAAGCAGAACTCTGATGTTAGTGCTATGCAGGACATGATCAAAAATTAGAAAATGAATTGAGAACTACAAAGAGTGAAATGGCAAGATATTTAAAAGAATACCAGGACCCCCTCAATGTGAAGATGGCTTTGGACATTGACATTGCGGCTTACAGGAAACTCTTGGAAGGTAAGAAGACCCTACTCAGTTTCTCCAGTGTGGGAAGCATAGCCAGAGGCTACTCCCAGAGTTCCCAGGTCTTTGGTGATCTGCCTATGGTGGTTTACAGACTAGTTCCTACTTGATGTCTGCTTTCTCCTTCCCTTCTTAATATCCCTGCCATGTCCAGGAGGAGCAAATTGAGGTGGAAGAGACCATTGAGGCTGCAAACGCCGAGGAAACTAAGGATGAAACCCCTTCTGAAGGAGAAGCAGAAGAGGAGAAGGAAGAGGCTGAGGAAGAGGAAGGAGAAGAAGAGGAAGAAGGTGCCAAGAAAGAATTTGAGGATGGAAAGGAGGAAGGAGGTGAAGGTGAAGGAGAAGATGCCCAAAAAGTTGAGGAGAAGGTGAAGGAGAAGCTTCCCAAGAGGCTGCCCAAAGAGATGAAAGTGCTGGGGAGGAGCAAGCAACCAAGAAGAAAGTTTGAGCCCCCTTTTCCTTAATTATTTCAGGAATAATCCTCCCAATAATCAACCCCATCAAAACCAAGCAGTTGAGTACCTGATACTACATGAATTAAAGTTGGACATTAAATGTTATGCTATGACTTTTCTCCTTATACAGAGGATCAGTTTGCTTGCAGAGTGGCTTCCTGGCTTGCTGCCAGCTTGTGCATGGTCCATGCTTATGAGTTCAGGATCTATGACAATGTGAATAATGCAGATGTTTACAATAAAAACACATGAATACACAAATTCACTAATATTAATGTTAAAATTCATTAAAAATAGTTATTTGAATCTTTGATGGTTAGAAATTAAAGACCTTAAATCATGTGTGATAAACAGTAAAGTTACACTGAATGACAAAAAAGAAAAATACACTAGGGGCCAGGAACCATTCCTAGATCAGAAAGGGAAGTCACAGGGTGTAATTATTGCTACAAATACTGTATTTCCTGCTATTTACAACAAATACAATGTAATGTATTCGATGCCTTCCTATCTCATGAAGTACATATTCTCATAGGTAATACTGGTAGATATGTTATAGTTATGGCAGTATGTCATATCCTATCTATATTAATAAAAGGGTAATATGCTAATTAGACCATGAGATGTTCCAGATGTCCTTCCAGACAAAGCCATGGTGGCAGGACGGAGGCAGAGGCCGTTACGGGTGATCAGGCCAGGAGGGGAGGGCAGTTGGGGGTGATCAGGCTGGCAGGCAGGTGAGCAGTTAAGAGCCAGTAGTCCCGGATTATGAGGGGCTTGTCTGACTGCCAGTTTAGGCCCAATCCCACAGGAGTCCCAGATTAGAGAGGATGCAGGCAAGGCTAAGGGACACATCCCCTTCCACCACCACCACCCCGGGCCACTAATACTATTATAAAACAAAATACAGTAGAAATAACATCTAATTTCATAAAAAATTAAAAGATATATTATCTACTTATATTACATTAATTATTTATTATTAAATATGATGGGGAAATATGTGTATATTAATAGTATATTTAAATATTTTCCTGACAAGTTGTACCATTGCTCTCTATCAATTGATGCATATTTTCAATTTTCAGAGAAAAACTCAGTCATGAATCATTTAACTTAATTATTGATCTGTCCCCATTAACATTTTTATAAGTGATTTGGCAGAAAATATGAGGGAAAACATGTTATTTTGGATGATCCTAAGCTGGAATAGAGTCCTTAAGATACAAGGTAAAGATTTAACACAATGTGGCAAGGTCCTTGACCCCATTTATAAATAAGGAGATTCCATAACATCACCAATATAACACAGCTAGAATTTAAAGTATTATATAACTTCAACAACCAATTCCCTATTCTCCATCACCTAAATGTTATACTTCACAGAAGATAAGAAGCAGGGGGGGTGGGGATTGATTTAAGAAGCTGTGGAATAGCTGTGGAAAGAAAAAGATCTTTTTCTCATATAGAAAACAAGGCAAGAGAAATGTTTTTATAGTATTGTGTTGAAGAGGAGGAAGGAAAGAAAACTTGTCTCATGATGTGAAGTTGAACTTTTTAGCTGGATGGGAAGCAAGGCTGCCCTATGAGTGTGAGGTGTGGGGAGCAACCTGCTTTGTGCTACAAATAGCAAGTATTTCTACTTTAGCATATCAATATTTTTAAATATCCAAGTGATAACTTTTATTCCACATGACTTGCATTTATAAGTTTATTTCCTTTTATTTTCTTGTTTTATATTATCTGTTTCTCATTATTTTATACAATGGAGGGAGACTTAGAACTCTTCAATAATACGTTAAAATGGCAATTCTCTCAGATATAAAAATTCAAGCCAAAGAATTACATCTTTATGATAAAGCATAAAATATCGGGTCTCCACTGATACCTAAACAGCATGCAAGTGGTAGGACAGAAGGGAACACTAGAATAAAAGGACAAGAATAGCTTTATTCAGGGTTTCATGTACTCAGTAGGATATACTAATAATAGGATATACTGTTATCATAAAGTGATAATAGAAATAAATGCATAACCCCTTTGTCCCTCAAGTCTTTGCAGGAAGCATATTTACATTATTCTGCTAACTTAAAGCTAGGTACTGTGTGAAAAGCATTTGAATGAAATAATATATATTATCATCATTTGTAAGGTCATGAATTTTAGTTACTTTACCTTAGGATGCTCTTGTCTATAGCCATGACTTGCTACTGCCTTAATTGCATTTGATTGGTATCTGTCAATTATTCTATTCAAATAAAATATTAGCTATACTCTGAAAATAGATGGCCTAAAACATGGTATTAATGTAAAATATAAAGCCCCTTTCAAACTTTGTTGACCTTCTGGCCCAAACTCCTTCACTCTGAAAGACAGAAAATGACACATCTATTTTCTTTATTATACTAGGTCTTAACCCAACATTAATATCAATTGAATAAAATCAATTTTAAATCTTCTTCCAAATGCCACATTATTCATACAGACCATGTTGTCACAAAATGTACTCTCTGTTAAAGCAACATGAGTAATACACAAGTGCCCCGTGTTGACATTTCACTGCATAGCATCTCCACTAATAAGATTCTGGCTCCAGTTCTAGTTATAATGCACTTGTGAAATACTAGAAACAAAATATAAATCAGATGTCATAAAGCAGCTCCAAGCTCCATGACAGCCCAAGAACCTATAAAGAAACAAGCACTGAATGGAAAAGGGCAGAGAAGTTTAGTTCCTCTTTCTCTCAAAGACAAAAGAATTTTTCTGTTCTTCTTACCTTTTATGTCTTTTGTATTAAAGCTGTGAGTTTGGAAAATAAAATGCCTGACTATAAATATTGAAAATACAGTAAAGCCAAAGTTAGGTTTTTTATTTAGATACCTCACTCATACTATTTACAATACAACAACAATAATGTCACATGAGGGTGTATACTTGCACATATACACATAATTTTACTTACGATACATACACCATTTTATCTTGTATTTTATGAAATATTTGGACACGCTATTCCTCATTTTAGTGGAGGTTTTATCAGTGCATTTAATGGTTTAGAGAAATTTTCCATTTAACTATTATTATTATGTCCTAATTCACCATCTAAATCCTTAATACTAACTTTACAATGGCCTACAAAAGGGGTAAGAAAAGGAAGTGTCTGTCTTCGATTTGCCTTACTCCTTTGATCTTCCTTTTACCAATGTATAAGTTTTCTGTTTTTAATAGAGTTTTCAATTTTGATTGTAATATTTTTATATGTTTACTTTTAAAGTATTAAAATTGTATCTCAAAAACCCATACATTAATACAGTGGTTTTATTATTAAGTACTCCAGTAATCATGTCATCATTTTTACGTCAACTCATTCACTTAAAATAATTCCCTTCTAGCCCAGCAAGCATGGCTCAGTGGTTGAAGGTTGACCATGAACCAGGAAGGGAAACAAGACATTATATGTACCAATCAATGTAAATCAGGGGTTCAAGGGAGGGATAAAAAACTGCAGAGATCATTACTCTCGGGGTGGGGGGACCTTGTTTTCTGCCAAGGGCCACTTGGATATTTACAACATCATTCCTGGGCCATACGCAAAAATTAGCCTGCACATCCAGCCAGCATTGCTCAGTGGTTGGTCACAGGTTCAATTCCCGATCAGGGCACCTGTCCAGGCTTTGTACTCAGTCTGCAGTAGGTGGTGTGCAGGAGGCAGCCAATAAAATGATTCACTGTCATCACTGATGTTTCTATCTCTCTCTCCCTCTTCCTTCCTCTCTCTGAAACCAATTAAAATATATTGATTTCACAGACACCTACACAGACACCCACGCACATATATATACACACATATATATTTCCCTTCCATATTTTGTTTCTCATTTCCTGTTATTTAAAATTGGCATTTTGATGCTTTCATTAAATTGCATTAATGTTTCCATTTGCTCTTTTACAGAAATTTGCTCAGAAGGTAAGTTAAACTAGCTTCAGAAAGAAGCCAATATTTGGATAATTTATGTACTGAAAAATGCAGTGTTAGAAATGTTTTTCTCTTTGAAAATCATTTAATCTTACATAAATATGGGTGTGTAAAGAAAGTTCCAAAGCTTCCTCTCCCCAAAAATTTTATACATAAAATATTATATATTAATATTCACCAATGGAAAGCCATAGTACACAGTTTTATGTTTAAGTAATGTTATTTCACTTGCTAAATCAAATAAATAGTCAAGTTAATATTTTTCTAAGGAACATAGGATAATTTTTTTCTGAGGAACAGTGAGGAATTTATTTCACCTTTTTATCTGATGAGTCATTTTCCATTAATTCCTGGTAATAAAGTCCTATAAAGAGGTAAAAGTTAAATACCAGCTTCCTTTCATTGCCCAAACCTTTATTAAAACTTAACAAATGAAGCTTTCTTTTCACTATTTACATAAAGCATTTTATTATTAAATGTTAAATGTCATGAATTAATGTCCTTTTAATATGAAGGTAGTGAAGTTTTCCTGTTGATCTGTATATCATTCTACTCAATGGGATAATTAGTAGTAATTAAGCATTATCCATCTTAAAGCTGACAGGAATCATCAATTCTACATCCTTTTCATTTAGATGCATAATGCACACTTTGCATAGATTTTTTGGTCCCACTTAAATGAAAATGTATTCTCTTTTTAGAGACAATGACCCATTCACTATACCAATGACTAACCAATGCCAATAATTACTATCCAATATAAAATTATTTATTCTCAGTTGGTTGAGCGCAGTCCTATGCACCAAAAGGTGCCTGTTTGATTCTGGGTCAGGGCACATGCTGGGTTATGTGCTCAATCCTCAGTAGCAGCTGTCCAGCAGGCAGCCAATTTATGCTTCTCTCTCAAATCAATGTTTCTCTCTTTCTCTTCCTCTCCCTTTTTCTCTCTCTTTAAAAAAATAAAAAAATAAAAATACGTGAGATCTTAGTTTTGGAAAACTCATATAATGTGTAATTCCCAGTAATTATTGTTATTTCTACTACTATAACCAATAAAACTTGAGGTCCTAAGGATTACTAAACATTCAGTTTTTACTAGTAATTCAAACATCTGATTTCAAGAGAGCTGGTTCATTTAATCAAGTAATAAGATATGAATTAAGACTGATGTCACATAATAGATTAGAAAATATAAGACTATTAAGAAAAAAGAATGAGAGAAAAAGAAACTCAATCATATTGGCCAAACCTATTCCACTAATTTCTTATGGATTATGTGTACTTTGAAATTTTTGAAAATGCAGTAGGGAGTTGCAGACATGGCAAGAGGAATGTTAAAGGAGGAGCATCTTTGGTTTTTGGAAGTAAAGAATGGTATGCAAGTAAGGGAGCACAGACCCGATGGGAGATTGCTACCCAAAGGCTTGCTTAGATGATCAGGGCCTGTTGGGAACTTACAGAATAGCACAGAGAACTGCTTTTTCTCTGTGCTATCATGATAGTATCTTAGTGACATAGATCTTAAAGTAGGATTCTCCCACCCTCATTTTCTTTTTCTTTTTTTAAATATATATTATTGATTTTTTTACAGAGAGGAAGGAAAATAGATAGAGAGTTAGAAACATAGATGAGAGAGAAACATCGATCCTACTGGGGATGTGCCCACAACCAAGGTACATGTCCTTGATCAGAATCGAACCCGTTACCTTTCATTCCCCAGGCCGACATTCTATTTACTGAGCCAAACCAGTCAGAGAATAGAAACTACCTTCCAAAAAAAAAAAGTTAGGTAAGCCACATAGCAGAGTTTCCAAGAAAGGGCTTAGAAATGATTTAGGAAACTCATCCACATTGAATTGTGACAGAGTTTGGGGGAGTATCTGAAAAGGGTTTCTGAGGAAAGCTGTTATGTTCTTATCATCCTCCCTACTCCCAAGGTAGAAGAATGGCCAAGAGCCATCTCTTTGTTCCAATTTCAATTAGACTTCAACTAGATATTTCAAAAAACTTGATGTGAATCTCAATCTTATTGGTAGACAAGACTGACTCATGTATAAAAATCTAGAGGGAGAAGAACATGCAGTTCAGCTGCTCTGGCTGCATCCTAGAGGGAAGGTGCTATTCCAATGGGTTTGGCGAAGTTCAAAAGTTCAGGCACATTCAGACATAAAGAACTCAAAGCATAGGGAGAATAAAACTAATCAAATATGATGAAATGTTTATTCTAAAGATAATACTATATAACTAGAGGACCAGTACATGAAATTTGAACACATGTAGTGTCCCTAGGCCTGGCTGGTGATCAGGGCCAATCTGCGGGGTGACTGGCAGAGCAATTGGGGGGGCCCTGCTCACACCTTCCTTGGCTGGCCTGGAGCCTGCAGGCTGAGGGCAGCTCCTGCATTGAGCGTCTGCCCCCTGGTTGTCAGTGCATATCATAGTGACCGGTTATTCTGCTGGTCATTCTATCATTCAGTTGCTTTGCATAGTAGGCTTTCATTATCCTCCTATCTAATAAAAAGGGAGTATGCTAATTGACCATCACACCCTCACAAAAGATGGTGGGACCCAGTCCTCTCAGCCACACTGGGGCGGCAGGCACTTGGCATAGCCAGGCCCTCCCCTGGGCTGGTCCAGCCGCTCCATGCACCTGCTTCCAAAGTCCCATAGTCCCCTCAGCCCCCAGCCACCCAGGACCAGCCCAAGGTGCAGACAAGCCTTGCATGTCAGATGCCCAGCTGCCAGGGCCTGCTCAAGGTGCAGGCAATCCTCGTATGGCAGTTGCCTAGGCTGGCCTGAGGATTAGGCATGCCTTGGATAGTGATTGCCTAGCTGCCCAGGGCTGCCCGAGGCTCAGGTAATGAGGGCCGGCCAAAGCTTGCACTGCCAATAGTGGCAGCAGTAGAGGTGTGGATGGGGGTATTGCCTTCCCCTGATTGCCTTCCTTATATCCTGCCCCTGAGGGCTCCCAGACTGTGAGAGGGGGCAAGCCAGGCTTAGGGAACCCCCCCGCCCCCACTCCAGTGCATGAATTTTCATGTACCAGGCCTCTAGTACAGGATAAAAGCCTAATATGCAAATCAACCAAATGGCAGCACAACTGGTCACTATGATGTGCATTGACCACCAGGAAGCAGATGCTCAACCCAGGAACTTCCCCCAACCTGCAGGCCCCACGCTGGCCACAATGAGTGTCAGTAGGGGGGTCCCCAATCACCCCCCCAGTCACCCCTCAGATCGGCCCTGATCACTAATCAGGCCTAGGGATCCTACCCATGCATGTGACAATTATAAGCAGGGTTCCCACCAAAATAGAAATGGAAGATTGAAATAAAATTGAATTTAGTTTTAGAGGGAAATGTCATATGTTCTACATATCCAGGATGTATTCTGCAAGCACAATTGCTGAAAATAAACTGACAAATTATCTTAAAACAGAATAGTATACTTGTATCACTTTGAGTGGGATGCTGTTTTATTAATAGTAATGCATTGACTAGAAAACAATTATACATACTTCTCAATAAGGCTAATTATTAGAATGCATCGATGTTGATAAAGCATCCCATAAACTACCACAAGTAACAATAATTATAGCAAGTATTGTAGCTGTGATTATTTACAAGCCTACAGAGGAACTGGATCTTAGGTTGAGTTTTAGGTTAGAGAGTGCCTGCTGGATTTAATCTAACCAACATTGGAATTAAGAGGTTCTGGCACTGTTAAGGGACATATTCCTATTTTTTTAAATAGTTTTACATGAAAATCTTATAAACTAAATTTTATCTTGTCAATAAAAAGTTGTTATGGAAAGAAGCCTTTGCATTGAGGAATCAAAAACTGTGTCAAGTCCTAGCTGGTTTGGCTTTGTGGATAGAGCTTCGGCCTGTGAACTAAAGGGTTCAATTCTGATCAAGGACACATGCCTGAGTTGCAGGCTTGATCCCCAGTAGGGAACATGCAGAAGGCAGCCAATCAATGATTCTCATCATTGATATTTCTCTCACTCCCTCTCCTATTCTCTCTGAAATAAATACACACACACACACACACACATATATATATATATAAACAATTATTTTTTTTCTTTTGAAAAAAATAATAACTAGATTATACAAAAACAAACCCAAAATAAGTTACATTTTATTATACCTTTTAAATAAAATCTTGTATTATTTTGAGGGAATTACTATTAAAAGAAAATTCACTTAGCTTATGCTCCACAGTTCAAATGATTCTTATCAAAAACAACCCTAGATTAGAAGTTTCTTCAGCTAGCTTAAAAGCTATGACTATGTATAATCACTGGGTACAGACATTTATCTGAAAATTGCATATAATAGGAAATTCATATAATTTTGTATTTGTGTTATGGTGATAAGTGAAAATATTTAAAATCTCTCAATATTTTTTTCACAATATCCTAAGAATCACAGAATATGGTAGTCATATAGCTGTTTATGTAAATAGCAAAATATTTCCCAATAACAAAAATGCAAAATATTAGACAGATCCCATCTTTATCTTTCAAGTAGTGGGGTGTATTCACAGCATTCGAAGAATGCATTTTCTTTGCTTTGATATAAAATCAAATTTCAATTTAGTAAAATTTTAAAACTACTTCCAGATACTTTCTAGCAGATGGTTCACTTCTAATAATTTTTTTTGGTTTTGTTTTGATACTTTTCAAGTACTTACCTGAAATTAAATATCTGGTTCCAGCTGAGCAAATTGAATTACTGCTGTGTGTTCTTACTTTCTTAAGGGTATTTTACAACTATTTTCTTCCTAATATGATTCTTAAATGAAAAATTAGTAATGCAAAAGAAAATTACAAAAAAGGCAAATTTTATTCTATATTTTCAAAACTAGGAAAAATAATGTAGCAATGTCTTTTTTTTTTAATAGGAGAAACTATAAGATGATTGATTTTACTAGTAGTTGGCAAGGATTTATAATGACCTAAGTAAAGGTTTTAATAGTACATTTCTTCTTCAATAGACAACAAATAGATTAAAATTAGGTATGTTAAATTTTAAAGTTGGAAAGTAAAACAAAAGCTTGAAAATCATGAGTTAGAAATAAAAGAAAAATAATGCTATAAAGTAAATGGAACTATATTTCACCCATAGTTATAGCAAGTACCAGGGGCTCTCTCCAAATATTGCTAACTCTAGGTAACCTCTGACAATGTTCTGGATTTAAAACAGCCCAAATAACTTAACCTAGCTGATTTTCATTTTCTTCTTTCCTGTTGTCTATATATAAAGTGTGTCTATGCCACAGACTCCTTATGAATATTTGAGATGAGATGCTATGTGCAATATAATACACCCACATGTATGGATAAATCACATTAAATAGAATATACCATCTTTGAGTGACTATAAATTGACAGAAACTACAGTACAAAAATATATAAATACTAGAGACCCGGTGCACAAAATTCGTGCACAGGGGACAGGAGATGTCCCTTAGCCCAGCCTGTACCCTCTCCAAACTGGGACCCCTTGAGGGATGTCCCAGTAGGATCGGGCCTAAACGGGCAATCAGACATCCTTCTCACAATCCAGGACTGCTGGCTTCAAACTGCTCACCTGCCTGCCTCCCTGATTGCCCTAACTGCTTCTGCCTGCCAGCCTGATCACCCACTAACCACTACTCTGCCAGCCTAATTGACGTCTAACTGCTCCCCTGCCAGCCTGTTTGCCCCCAACTTCCCTTCCTCTGCCAGCCTGATCACCCCTAACTGTCCTCCCCTGCAGGCTTGATCATCCCCAACTGCCCTACCTTGCAGTCCTGGTCCCTCCCAACTGCTCTCCCTGTTGGCCATCTTGTGTCCACATGGGGGCAGGATCTTTGACTATATGGGGGCAGCCCTCTTGTGTGTTGGAGTGATGGTCAATCTGCAAATTACTCTTTTATTAGATAGGATAGAGGCCTGGTACATGGGTGGGAGCCAGCTGGTTTGCCCTGAAGAGTGTCCCAGATCAGGGTGGGGGTTTCCTTGGGGCTAGGGGCAGCCTGAGAGAGGGGCCTGTGTAGGTTTGCAGGCCAGCCATGCCCCCCAGCAACCCAAGCAGAGGCCCTGGGATCTGGGATTAATTTATGTTCTACAGTTTGTAGCCTGGAATGGAGCCAAGCCTTCTGCTCACCTTGTGGTGGCAGCCATTTGTGTTTGAAATTTTGTAGCCTAGAGTGGAAGCCTAGGCACACAACGGCAGAAAGCTTGGCTGCTTCCGTTGCCAGGGAAACCCAAGCCTCTGGTTACTCCAGCTCAGGGGCTGCTGCCATTTCTGTATTATTTATAATTGTAACTTTGTAGCATTGAGTAGAGGCCTAGGCCAGCAACAGCAGGCGGAAAGCTTGGCTTCCTCTGTTGCCAAGGAAACTCAAGGCTTCCTCCTGCTCTCAGTGGTGGCAGCCATCTTAGTTGGGATTTATTTGCATAATCTGCTCCTGATTGGCTGGTGGGCATGGCTGTGGGTGTAGCGAAGGTATGATCAAATTTGCATATTACTCTTTTATTAGATAGGATATGTATATCTTTTTTCCCCAAAATTAACTGGTTCTACAAATAAATTAAGCCTTTATAAATACATTTATATCTCTATATTTTTAAAATCAACTGGTCCTACATATAAATTAAGCCTTTTCAAGAATATATAAGATATTATATGTGTGGGAAATATAGCATCTTAGAAAAAGTAAAATATAAGATCCAAGATGGCGGCATAGGTGGAACACCTATCTTGCTGTCATACTCAGCAATTTTAATACTACAGCTTAACGAAGGAACAAACACCTTCCAGAATCACCAGAAAGCTCGCCGAGTGAGGATTCCACAAATAAAAGTGAAGATAGGACACTGTGACTCGGAGGAGCGGCAGCGAAAAGCGTTGAAAGATTCGCGCAGAGAGAGGTTTGGAGCGCGCGGTGTGGAGAGGGCGGGCGGCTGAAAACTGGCCAGTTTTCTCGAATGGGGAGACAAAGACGTCCCACTGGGCTGATTCTCCAGCTCTGGGCGAAGTCCAGAGAACCCACTATCATACAGGGTAAAGACTGGACAGTGGGAGGGCACGCCGAAGCTCGGGTGCTGCCGGGTCTGCCGGCTTGTGGAGAAGGCAGCTTTCGCGAACAGCTTAGCTGCGTGACCACGCAGAGAGCGCTCTGCGACTTGCTATCTCATTCGGAAAACCGTCAGTCTACTTTGTTTTACGACCCTGGGTGAGACATTGCGCATGCAGACTCATTTTGGGAGAATCTGAATTCCCCGGCAGCCGGTGGAGCTCTGCAGCGGCTCTCTCTCAGAGGTGCTGGCGGCCATTGCCCCTGGCACAGAGACCCCGGGGCCGCATAGGGTGGAGCTAACGCTGTCTGCTTGGCCCGGAGACTCCGCCCATCCAACCTGAGCACAGCTGAGCTTCACAGACAATTGGCCTGGAGGTCAACCCCTCCAAGTGCTAACAACGATTAACTGAACTTAACTTCAGCAAGACTGTGCAACCCATATCCACCTCAGGTAACCGGGGAGGCTGAGCCACTGTCCCTAGTAGGAAGTCTACCACACAAAGCTAATTGACCAACTCAGGGAAGCAGCCACCATGCAGCAACATGGAAAGAAATCAGATGTGAAAGAAATGGAGGGAAAAAAAAACGACTGGACATGGAATTCAAAACCACGGTTATAGGGTTTTTCAAGAGGCTCCAACAAAAGGTCAAGGCCTATAAGGAAATAAGCAAGACCACAAAGGAAATGATCAAGACCAACGTGGAAATGAATGAGTCCTACAAGGAAATGAAGTAGACCCTCAAGGATATAAAGGAGACTCTCAAGGATATGAAAAAGGACCAACCAGAAATTGAGCATACACTGACTGAAATAAAAAATAGTATACAAAGACCTAAAAGTGCTCTGGAACACCCCAAGAACCAAGTTAAAGATTTGAAATACAAAGAGGGAAAATCCACTCAGCTGAAAAAGCAAGAATCCAAAAAATTGAAGATAGTGTAAGGGGCCTCTGGGACAACCTCAAGCATACCAACATCCGAATTATTGGGGTGCCAGAAAAAGAGAGAGAGCAAGACAATGAAAACCTATTTGAAGAAATAGTGACTGAAAACTTCCCACACCTGGTGAAAGAAATTGACTTAGGAGTCCAAGAAGTACACCGAACCCCAATATATAGGAACCCTAAGAGGACCACACCAAGGCACATCGTAATTAAAATACCAAGAGCAAAAGACAAAGAGAGAATAATAAAAGCAGCAAGAGAGAAACAGTTGGTTACCTATAAGGGAGCACCCATACGACTGTCAGCGGATTTCTCAACAGAAACGATGCAGGCCAGACGCGAGTGGCAAGAAATATTCAAAGTGATGAACAGCAAGAATCTACGACCAAGATTACTCTATCCAGCAAAGCTATCATTCAGAATTGAAGGTCAGATGAAGTGCTTTGCAGATTAGAAAAAGCTAAAGGAGTTCATCACCACCAATCCAACATTATATGAAATGCTGAAGGATATTCTTTAAGAAGAGGAAGAAGAGAAAGGTAAAAATATAAATTATGAACAACAAATACACATCTATCAACAAATGAACATAAAAGTCAAGTGAATTGATAGGCTGATGAACAGGATAAACTGGTGAATATAACAGAGACATGGACATAGAGAGGGAATGGACTGACAATTCTTGGGGAGAAAAGGGTTGTGTGAAGTGCAGCAAGAGACTGGACAAAAATCTTGCAACAATGGGAGAGGACAGTGGGGAGGGGGAGGGGAGTGTGGAGGGTGGGATAGGTACAGGGTGGAGGGGAGCTATAGGGGGATAAAAAGGGGAAACAATGTAATTAATAAACTGAACAATAAAGATTTAAAAAAGTAAAATATACATTAGTTTCATTAATATGTCTGATCTATCATAGAAAATCATTGATTCAGAATATTAAGTCTTAGTAATTTTCATCTTAAATGATTTTAATGAGATCCCTTTGCATAGAGGTATGCAAAGAAAATTAAAGAATTTCCCCCTTCTTTTTAAATGCTATGTACTCATATTTTTTGAGATTAGCAAAGATGGGGAAAACCTTTGGAATAGAACTAGAAACAGCATTAAAAGATAAATAAGGGAAATAATGACAACACTGAAAGAAACCAAATATTATGAGAGTTCCAAATGTCTGGAAGCCAGGGACCCAGCTGTGTTATGCTGAAATTTATCTCTATGGTAATATTTCAAAATCGACTAAGATCTAACGGAGAAATTCAGGACTAGTCATGATTACATAAAGAAAACATCTGCCTGAGCAATTGTTTTTTTGTTCCTTAAGATAGGGCCTGGATATCATGATATTTAACATTCATATATCCTTATTTTTAGATACATAAATATGAAAAATATCACTCATTTTTTAGGCTTATGTGTCCAGATGCATAGATCTGTTGGAGGCAAAGTTATCCTGATCCAGAACCTGAAAGAATTTCAATGTTTTTAGATGTTCCTCTATGCAAATTCAAATGGCTTCTAAATCAAAATCACATTATTGTTTACTATTCAGATAGAAAGTATTTGATGTTCCTTTTTAAATTAAATATATAGAACTTTTTTGCCTGCCATCACAGCTGTTTTATCAATATATTCCTTTCCTCAGGAAGTACCCCAGAATGAAATATATAAAAACCTATTCTTTCCTATTTGTCCAGTACAAGTTCTTCCCTTTTCTGGTCACATGAATAAGAATAACCAGTTCAAAATTACTTTAATGTGACTATATATAAACCTCATTAAATGCAGCATACCTATCATTATCTGAAGGTTCTTCAAAGAAGCTTCCATTATTTTTAGAGCATGCACGGGGTAGTTACTGGGAATTAGAGACTAGTTATTCAATTGTTTGTGCCACTAACACGAGTTCTTAAATTCTGTTTAAAGACTCATTTCTATTCACCTAGGCTAAGAAATCTCCCTATTGACATTTGTGCTGGGTATCTTCCAGGTTTGTTCTCAATTCTGCTCTCTGTCCCAAGAGGCAGGGTTGTACAGATTCCCTGAACTCGTCCTCACATTATGATTTTCAGTTAGTTCTGCCAATGAAGAATCCCATCTGTGAACCAAAGGAAGGGAGAATTGTGTCACGACCCCCTACCCCCACCACTGGTATTCTCCCCCATGCTGTTGCCTTGGTGTGTCTCTGTGGCCTGCTACTGCTTTCAAGGTCACTCAACTATGCAGAAATCTCTCTTCTTTCATCTCTTTCTCCCTTCATCCATTCAGATTTAGGAGTGGAATTAGCTGAGCTACTATTTGCTCTGTGTTCTTATTGTATATTTTGTAGTTCCTTTAAAACCTGTAAATACCCTTGTAAGTGACCATTTTATAATAAAAACCCTCCTTGAACTAACCATATTTTTTTCTGTTAGAACTCTCCCTAACTGACATAGTATCTTGATCTTTCCAAATTAATTTAATTAACATCCCCTCCAAATTTTTTTTGGTTATTGCTGCTCTTTTCATAAAATATTATAAATTTTGTAGCCATGTTATCATGCAATGTTAAAAATCCAATAATACTACTAATTTCCTTAGAACATTATAGTTAACAAGTCTGTTTCATGGACATCTTTTCATGCAGTCTCACAATTTATCCATGCTTACTCTTCTGTGGCATACAAGAAGAAATCTGCTTAGCAACATCACAAGTGGTCATCCAGAATCCTATTTTAGCTTCAGTTCATTTCGTCTCCACTAAACACAGGTGACATTTCTTACCTGAATGAGTAGCTGCTTATTTGTATTCCATCTCTATAATGCCTCTTATCTTCCTTTTTATGTCCTTTTTTTTTTTCCAGCCATACTCTATATTAATGGAGCCCTGCCTTAGCTGTTTTGGCTCAGTGGCTAGAATGTCAGCCTGCAGACTGAAGGATCCCAGGTTCAGTTCTGATCAAAGGAACTTGCCCAGGTTGTGGGCTTCATCTCTAGTTCAGGAGGCAGCCAATCAATGATTCTCTCTCTCATCATTGATGTTTCTCTCTGTCTCTCCCTACCCCTTCCTCTCTAAAATAAAAATATATTTTAAAAAATAAAAGAAAGAGCCCTGGATAAAGTTGAACCATCCTCACTCCCTCCAGTTTATCAGCAGCAGAATAACCATTCTTAAAGCTTGCATGATATAGACAAGTTCTAAAGCCTTCAGTGGCATCTCATCACCAGTAATAATTTCCAGAGTCTACAATTTGAGCCTTTTAAAATCCCTCAAGTCATATCTTTCACTATTCTCCTTGTTACTCTCTCCCATTTCAGTTCAAATAAATGACTCAATACAATTTTCCTGATTTTCTCTATCCATATGCCTTGCCCACATAATCTCCTATACTGGGGAAATTCTCTTTCTTAGAAAGTGATAAAATGCTCCCCATTGTAAAAGGCCCAAGTAAAATACCACTCTAGGTTTCCTCCACCAGAAGAAAATCACTTTGCTCTCTAAACATCCTCAGCCTTCACACTCTTGCATTCTCCATGTCACACTGCACTTCTTTTTCAACTTCTATGTATATGTATAAGTACATGCCCATTATACAGTTCAGACCCTTGAGGTAAAGAAATATGTCTTATTCATGCCTGCAGTACTTTGGAGGTTATTGAAAATTAATTGACTGAAAAAAATTTAGGCTCAACGAAGATGGCATTTGTCAACACTTTTTTTCATAAATATCATAAACATTGAGAGTAATGTTTTTTTAAAGGGCTCCAGGGCATGTATGGCCTGTCTCACCCAATCCTGATCAGCCAGACCTCAGTAGCAAGCTAATCTATCAGTTGGATCATCTGTCCCCTGGTGGTAAATGCATATCATAGTGACTGGTCAAACAATTGAACAAATGATTAAACACTTAGCATATTAGGCTTTTATTATATAGGATAAAGCACAGGACTTTCTTTCTATTCTCCACAAAAAAAAAAAAAAAAATCACAAACACTAGTTTCTGAGCATCAAGTCATATCACTAATGCTTATCTGGATTTGAATGCTACCTTAAATCAATAGTTGCTTAATGTTCCAACTTACTTAAATTTCACCCTTTCTCCGATAATTTATCTCTTCAGGTAAGACATAACATTAAAGGATATAGCCATGCTGGAAAAATTATTTTACCTTTTGAATGCATAAACTCAGTTTGAGATCATTACATTAGTGTTTGATGTTCTTTCTGCTTCTAAAGACATTTACCCTTGCTTTACATTATTAGATAACTCTGTGCAATAGATGGGAGCCAGCTTCCTTTGGATTGCACCTGATTTTAAAAAGAGGCAGAATAAATACACCTAATTGGGACTGCAAATGGTTACTTAAGGGGCTGTAGTTGCGTACATTTTGCTAGACATACTCTTATAAAGGAGGTTTATGAAAGTCTATATTCTGTATCTCCTACTACCACATCATTTAAAAAGAAACATTATCTTTTGGGGTTTTGTATATACCAGACACCATGCCAGGGCATTACTTATATTACTTCCTTCCCTTCCCCAAATGAGGTCCAGAGAAGCTCCCTCATCGCCATGGTCATGGAGGGAGGAAGTCAGTGGGATAGGATTCGAAACTCCAGTCTTTTCTGTACCCCATGCTGTACACCAAGAAAGTTCCAGAGGGCCTGAGAGTGGGCCAGCGCCCCTGAAGCCCAGCACCCACACAGATATATGCAATGGTGGATTGGTAAAGGAGACCGAGAAGTTTGCATTTGTAACATTTAGAAATTTCAAGGTATACAAATTCCACCATGACTAACTTCAAGCTCCCAACACAAAGTTACTGAATTCACACCTGGGAAGAAGAGTACATAGTTTGAAGCTTGTAGTCTGTTAAGAGATAGCTCCTCCTGCAGGACACCGGATATTCCAGAATATGCTATCCAGGGAACCTAAATGCAAACATTGTCTACCACCCGATAGTGAGTGTTGAAAGGCAGATGTGAAACAAAAGCGGCAACTTCTGCCTCGATTCCACCTGGCCATTGATAACAGACTTTCTTTCTTTCTTTCTTTCTTTCTTTCTTTCTTTCTTTCTTTTTCTTTCTTTCTTTTTTTTTTTTTTGCAAAGTTCAAATTTGAGCCATTTTTAGAGAATGCTCAATTCTCATTGCAAATCTGTATTTCCATCATAACAGCTGTAACATGCAGTCAGGCTACTTATAAAAGAAGGTAAAGATACCTCACAAAAGGGGAGATATTGATTGATGAAGGATAGAACATCTTTCTAGATATGTCAAAAAATAAAACCTAAAGAAATAGTATAAGTCTCTTTTCCAATTTTGAACTCTAGTACATAAATTCACATCCATAGGTCTGCACATTCACACACAGTGTTTTTTTTATTCCTTAAGTAATAATTGAGCTTTTCCCAAATGACTTAATTGTTCCAGACTCTGGAAACTTATTAGTAAGCAAAGTAGACTAAATTTCCCGCCACAACATTTTGTTCCACTAAGGAGAGACAGGAATTAAATTGTATATACAATAAATATGATTTCATATCTATTACCTAAAGTAAAACATCAAAAGTTATAGATGGTAAAGGAGTTCTACCTTACTGAAATGTTTCTAGTACCCCAACACACATCATATTCTAGATACCTTGAAGAAAAGTCATTAATTCATCAAAAAAAATCTGAGTGCCCATTACATGTAAAGAAGTATTCTAGAAAACAGGCAAATTGTTCCAAGTTAGTTATTTTCCCCTCACCTTAAGATTTATATCCTAGCCTTGGTTTGTTTTCTCAGTGGTTAGAGCATCAGCCTGCAGATTGAAGGGTCCCAGATTTGATTCCCATCAAGGGCTATGCCCAGGTTGTGGGCTCAGTCCCCAGTAGGGAGCAGGCAGGAAGCAGCCAATCAATGATTCTCTTTTCAAGTATCTATCTCTCTCTCCCCTCTCCTTTTCTCTCTGAAATCAATAAAAATATATTTTTTAAAAAGTTTTATATTCCAATGGAAGACATTAAAATTAATATAGGGAGACATTAATATAGGGAGACAAATATCTGAATAAAGGAAAATATTAGGTAATGTCAATTACTGATGTATACTATTTAAACATGAATAAAGGTACTCTGACAGAGTGGCTAAATGTCAATTGGTCTAAAATAATCAGTAAAAGAGGCTCTGAAGATGTGCACTGGGACAACACTACCTTCCAGGGCATGGCTTCACACCCACTACTCCCCCTGCTTTAAATTCTAGGGGTTGAACATTATTCCTTACCAGCCATAGGTTGGCTGGGAACAAAGAATTTCAGGAGGAGGAAACACAAAACATGAATCTCTGGTTTAAGAATGAACTTGAAGTATTGTAGACACAGAGAGAAGGCTCATGTAGCCCAAAAATAAAAAGGATAATACATTTAAGAATGAGGTAAAGTTAGAAAGTTTTGCAGAAACCCATTATGAAGAGCCTTATGGGTCTTGTTAAATATTTTTGAGTTTATTCTAACTTGAAAATAGAGTCATTAGGGCATCTTAAAGGAAGGGATACAACTGTCATTTAAAAAAGGTAATTTTGAGTACCACTGTAGCCCTGTGACAGATGATGATGACAAGGACAGAATAATTGAGAGGTTGGTTATGCTGTAGAGATAAAGAGAACATCTTCTGGCCTCAGACTTCTCTGACCACTCATTATCAATAGTTCACCTTCTCCTCCATGAAATATTCTCTCTGATAGGCCTTCCTTATTTTCTTCATATTTCACAGCATTATCTGAATTTTCTATTTACTTATTTGTTTGGTATTGGCCTGGTTTTAATAGATAGAACATACAAGCTGTGAGTACTGGGAACTTGTGTGACTTATTCACAGTTATATTTACATACAAAAACTACTGCCCCTGAGACATAGTAGCTGCTCATTAAGTGAATAAGTGAATGAGTTAATAACTTCTGGCCAATATTCTCATTCTACATTTTGGCCACATAGGGCAATTCAAATCCCTATTCTTCAAAAACAGCTCTTAAAATAGGTGACTGCAGCTATGCTACACCTCTTGACTTTCTCTTCTCTAAAACTAAACATTTTGACTACCTTTAAAATTTCTTCTACTATACTTTTAGCTTATTAAATATCCTAGTTGATTTTAAAACTCTGATTTACACAATACAAATATTATGTGGACTTTTATGCATATATTCACAAAGGGATATAAATTAGATACAGTTAAATTATTAATAGCCTCTTCTGACTTTGCTTATGTCCTTTTCTCCCCCAAGGTTCTTCTTTGCTGAGTTTAATTAGCTGATTTCAGTATTGGCCATCTTGCATCATCACTTTGAAAGTTCAAGAGTGTTATCATGACAGATCATAAATAAAAGATAAGGAATTTTCATTCCAGAAAACTTAGACTAAACTCTCCCATGGAAAAAGAGATAATTTAATTATCTATAATGATAAGAGTCAACAGTAAAGATTGCTAGATGCCACCCATGACCTTTTATTCCTTGGTTATAGAAAAGTCATTTCATCTGAGGCTACCGCAAGCAACTCTCCCTCCATTCAAGCAAGTTTGGCCATGTGTCTATGTTCAGGCCAATTAGATCTGAGAAGTGTTGTGTGAGAGGTAAAAAGGCTGTTTACAGGAAGCGTACTGTGCTGGAAGGACTGACCTTTCATTCACCCTCCCTCTACCTGGTATTACTCTGCAGAAACTCCTGCAGATATTTTGCATCCTGAAAATTAGCCATCTACTAAGAATGGGAGAACAGAAAAAATGAAGAAATGGTGTTTCCTCAGGGCTGTGAGACAGCATAACAACTCTCAATTGTTTACCTTCCTCTCCTTTTATGTGGAGAAACTTCAATCTTCTTTAAACTTCTCTTATTGGGGTTTTCACTTGTTTGCTGATGATCCTAATCCTGATTGGGGAAGAATTCAGTTTATTTCTGAATTTCTATTTTACAAAGTAATTTCTTGAGACTTGTAAAATTATACAACTTGACTGAAAAGTGGAGAAAAATGTCACTCTGAGATATGTTAAAATGAGTTTGACAGACTTGAAAATTGATGATAGAAACAAAGTCACATATACTCAACTTCAGTTCTGATCTATTTGTCTTTGTTCTTATAAGATATTTTTGTTGTCATTAATCTTCACCCAAAGATATTTTTCCATTGATTTTTTTTGAAAGAGAGTGGAAGGGAAAGAGGAAGAAGGAAGGGGAGGAAGGGAGAGGAAGAGGAGGAGGGAAAGGGGGCAGGGGGAGAGAAAGAGAGAAAGAGAGAGAGATGCATATGAGTTGATCCACTGGTTGCCTCCTGCACATGCCCCAACTGGGTTCAGGGATGAAACCTGCAACCCAGGTGGTGTCCTTGACCTGGAATCAAACAAAAACCCTTTGGTGCTAACCACTGATGCTCTAACCACTGAGAAACACTAGCCAGGGCTTTTATGACTTATTAAGGATTTAATATATGAATTGGAATTACTAGCATTCTTTGCTTGTTGGAAAAATAAACATAATTATTGGTGTGAAATGATTTTGCCAGGTTTTTTTCGTAGCTTTAAGAAGGATTGCAATTTAATTAATGTTATTTGGCATTAGCAAAATATCTAACATGTTAAGTGCCCAGCCTGTTTTGTTTTCCAGAGTGGAAAGTATAGTGTTAGTCGCTGGTGCTTGACATGGCGCTTAATGTGTTAAGTGAATGTATTTACTATAAAGTTCAAAACCACGCTTGTATTTTTCTCAGCTTTCATATTACCATATAAATGTACATGGTAAGTGACATTATTAGGATAATATTTAAATTATAAACTAATTCTCTACTTGAAAAATACCTAATTACCAAAATCCAAGAGTACAAATACAGCACCATCGATACTTATTGACCCCTGATATGATATTCTTTGTGTATTATAAAGTTACCTGTCCTGCTCTTCACATATAACCTATGATAGATATTTATAGAACAATTCTGACAGCACATAGGAAGCAGGGAGGAATCTGTATTGGCATTGGGAAATAGAAAATAATATTTCAGTTTGTCTCAAAGGATAAGAAGAAACAGCAGGTAGGACAAGACAGAAATGAACTAGGAGAAATGCCTTGAGCACAGGCGTGAAAGCAAACACGAGCCACCTTTCTCACATTGTTATTTCACATCAGCAAACCTCACCCTTCCACACTGGCAGCATCATCCCCCATAACTTCATGAACTCTAAAGCCATTTTAACACCCTGCTGTTTGATACATCCATTCTATTGACTTTAGTATCATCAACTCATTAATATGACCCTTTACTGTCTTTCCAGCTTTGCTTCCCTCTTTGCTATTTTTTTTCTTCTTCCCATAGCTTTATGAGGGACTGAAATGGCATTAGCAAAACATTTAAGTGTACAGAACATGATTCACAAAATAAGTACTACAGAGAATCCTAAAGATGGCTTTTATACTTTGAAAAAATTATCATAGTTTATGAAATTAAATTGTTCTAATGTGGATTCCTAACCCTAAACCTACTTTTGGAACTGATTGATTTTTCATATATACTGTATAAACATTTTTTTCAGACAATGGAAATGACCTGCCATATGGCTTCATAAAGCCAGTCAGGTATAATTTTTATTAGTTTACATTACATCCTCACTTTGCAGGATCTGGAAAAGTCAAGAACCCAACCAATTACATTAGTCAGCTAAAACTCATTTTTATATGCAGTATTTCAATAGCTTTTACGTGTTCTATAATTTTTGACAAACAATAAGCTGTCATTGCTTTCATGTGTCGAAAGTGATCATCTTTAAAATATATATATTTTTATTTATTTCAGAGAAAAAGGAAGAGAGAGAGAGAGAGAAACATCAATGATGAGAGAAAATCATTGGTCAGCTGCCTCTTGTACACCCCCTACTGGGGATTGAGCCTGCAACCTGAGCATGTGCACTTGACCAGAATCAAATCTAGGACCCTTCACTCTGCAGACCAAGCGTCTGTTCAGGAGCCATACCAGCTGGGGGGGGGGGGGGGGAATGTGATAATCTTGAAGTGGAGGAAATGAAGCCATTTTGGATGAGCCTTTCCTACAATTGGAGAGGTTAGACTAGACCAGTGCTTCAAGAACACAGCCTCTCTCTGGACATAAAGAAAGGTGAGGTATATGTGAACCCTGCTCAGACACTTGGCATAAAGAGCATTGTCTTCTTCAGAACCTATACACACCTTTAGTGGCAGCTGGCAGCTGTGAGCATGATTTTAAGTTTCACTAATGGGAGTTTCCTTCAAACTAATCTTCATTTCTTTGAAGACTAATATTAAAATGCCCATATGATGAGTAATTCTGTTTGAAACCATACCTAATTTCTATCTGTATACACTGAGTGGCCAGATCATCATGATCTCTGAATGCCCAGTGCATGAATCCGGCCAGCCTGGCCAGAGGGAGGGGACATGAGTGGTTGGTCAACCTGCCTGCTGGTCGAACTCCTGGTTGTGGAGACAATTTGCATATTATCCTTTTATTATATAGAATATCATTGAGTGGCCAGATTATTATGTGTTCAGAGATCATAATAATCTGGCTATTCAGTGTATATGAAAGCTTAAGTGACTATTTGGCCAGTAGTTATGATGTGCACTGACCACCAGGAGGCAGACACTCCAACTGGTAGGTTAGCTTGCTGCTGGGGTCTGGCCTATCGGGAAAGGGCAAGATGGGTGGGACATGCCCTGGAGCCCTCTATGGATTCCTCCCGGGCCCTATCATACACTGTGCAAGGGATCCCACCACACCCAGCCTCTAGTAAATACATAGACCTACACATAAAAAGTCAAATCTCTTCTGCACACACATGTGCACACATGTACACACACACAATTTTTGACAGATAATATATCAGGAAATTTCCACAAATTAAGTATTTATGAGACTACTCTCCAATTTACAATCTGATTATCATTTTCCAAAAGAAAAATATAGAATAAATTCCTACAAATACAGAAGTATTTGTTATCCACTGATCTTTATTACTGTGCATTTGTAAGTTTGTTATTGATCTCTTGTTTAAAGTATGCAATTACATAAAATATGATTTTGTTAACTAAACTCTATTTTTCATGCATGACAGCTGCCAGGAGAGTCATTGTATTAGAAACTAAGGGAGATAAATGGATAACCTTTCCACCATGCTAAGTTTCCACTGTGCATGCATTTGATTTCAATAGCTATTAGATAATATTTTTTTCAGGTCAAATAAGATGGTGACAAAACAGAACTAATTAAAATAACCAACATAGATTCCTGCAAAGCTTGTTTTGCTCTGTACTCTCTACACACCATTTTTTTCTACATTCTGTCACAACTTTTAAAATTCTAAAATGTCGCACTTGTCATATAATCCCCACTCCTAATATTTTTATCAAGACAGGATCCATCTGGCCAGTCCTTGAATGCTAATCTATAGGATAAGAAAAGCAGCAGGGAAATGTCAGGATAAATATACCTAAGACGATTCTTAGCCAGTTCTGACTTTTGTTTATATGGACCAAACAGGGTATTTCACAAGAAAAAGCCACCCAGCCCTAACTGGTTTGGATCAGTGGACAGAGCATCAGCCTGCAGACTGAAAGGTCCTAGGTTCGATTTCCAGTCAAGGGGATGTATCTTTGTTGTGGCACATCTCCAGGAAGGGGTGTGCAGGAGGCAGCTGATCAATGTTTCTCTCTCATCGATGTTTCTAACTCTCTATTCCTCTCCATTTCTCTCTGTAAAAAAAAACCAATAAGATATATTTTTTTAAAAAAGAAAAACCACACAGAAGAAGTGGAAGGGGAAAGGCTTTGAACTGTGGTTTAAAAGATTGTGAACACAGATATTATTCCATTACTCATACTCCTTTGTACTGGCCTCTGTAACATTGGTTTAAAGTTATCACTGTATTTACCAGAATTTATCCATTTCACGAAACTTAAACTTTAGGAACGCCATCATCTCCAGTAGGTGGAAGGCTGGATCAGGCAGACTTCCTTTGTTTGAAGAGACAAAAGCATCTGTAGCAACAGTGAAACAGGTGTTTTCCTAACAGAAACCCATCTCATCCCCTTGTGTTCAAACACTGCTTTGCGCCTTTTGCAAAACAGAACCCTAACCTTCTCTCTCCAAGCCTCCTGGTGAATACAGGAATGATGATTTACTTTTATTAAAAATTTCTACTAAACTTTTTGTTGTTGTTACTGGCATTGAGAATTTTTTTATGTATCCACCTACCAATGAATGTTTAATGAAATTTCCATTTCCATGATGACTTTTTAATGTCAATATTTTAAGGGTTTAACAAGGGATACAACAACTAGTACAAATAATGTGCGACAGCAGGTAATGAGTCTGTGGACAGATGAGGAAAGGAATTGAGATGAGATGGATGAGATTTCAATTAGCAGAGAGAAGTAGGTAAGTTATTCCAGTCAGAGTTAAGCAAGAGCAGAAAAATCAAGTCCAAACATTGAAATATATTTAGAAAATGCAAGGGAGGCTACTGGAGTAAGAAGTATTGAGAAATAAGATTTGAAAATATTCTGTGATCAAATTATAAAGGGTCAGATCTCCATCCTGAGCAGTTTGAAGTTTATTCTTCCTGCAGAGAGCAGCCTGGCCGTGGCAATGGAATGGAAAGATCTGTGATGAGAAGCATTTCTCTGACCCAGGAGAGCTTCAGTAGGGCCTGTGCGACACGGAAGCCATGGGATTGAAATCTAGGCCATTTACAGGGTTAGCCAAATAGGGTTCAAAATAATTTGGAGAAATTCCACCTCTAACTCTTGTTTTTTATTTTATTTTTTTTCTAGCACCATTTATTTCCCCATACCCTCTTCCACCTTGTCCCCCTCCTCCCCTGCTACCAAACTGTTGTCTACTGAACCCTTTATGTACATTTTCTCATTAAATCATGCCACAACTCTATTCAGAAGGTAGTGTCACCATTTTTCAGATGAGAAAAGTGAGACAGGAGAGGTAACTTTCTCAAGGCCATGCTGTTAAACTGTAATAAAAGCAGTGTTGGAAAGCAGCCTGTAATGATTCCAGAGCCGAGGCTTTAGCTCCTATGGATAAATGCTTGCTATTTAGTGCCATATTTCTTCCACATATTTGAACATTCACAGAGTGTCTGCTTGCCTGTTGTCAAGACACTAAGCTTAACTTGCTCATATACCATCCTGCTTTCCCAAATACTTCTAGCTAGCCTCCCAAATCTCTCAGCCTACAGGTCTAAAAATCTAATGCTTAATCTAGTTTTATAGCCACTTCCCTATTTTATGTCCCACCAATCTATATATTTAACCATAGGTCCCCCTCATGTCAATATCATACCTGTAGACAAGCTTCAGGTTGCCTAGGAGGTATGACAGCCTGACAATTTGCTTGCTATCAGAATCCCAAACATCCTGATAACCCACCTTTTCTCTTAAAGTGTTAACATGTTTGTGTGTCCTGTCTGTCCATTTGGATTACAAGTGCGTAAGAATACTACTGTATATTTGTGTCCTCATAGCAGCTTTCAGAGACTAATGCATATATCAATAAACTCAAGTAAAAGTCACATAAGGTGGATGAATACAGCTTTCAAATTCTTATTTGGTGGGAAACTATCATTGTTTAGAAACAAAGTTCCAATGATGTTAAGAGGTCTTCATAAAAAAGAAGCTAATATTCTGGTATATTGTTAGTATATACTAGAAGCCCGATGCACAAAATTCATGCAAGTAGCTTGGCCCTTGCACTCCTGGCTTCATCTGGAAGGTGATTCAGTTATCTGGTCTAATTAGCATATTATGCTTCTATTATTATAGATAAGACAATAAAACAAAAAGGTGATTTTATTAATAAGAATGACAGTGTATTTTGCAAATAATCATTCACTAGCATATTTAACTTACATGGCTTATCTTAAATATTTATGATTATGTTCCATGTATTATACATATTGCAATCCTATATAGTGAAAGGGCAATATGCAAATTGACCTAAAGGCAGAATGATTGGAATACACACAGCCTCTCGCCCCAACCAGCCCTGCCCCTGAGCAGACCCCCCACCCTGTTCAGGAGCAGGGCCAGCCAGCAAACTGCCCACAGCCCCTGGCTTCAGCCAGCCCCACCCCGTATGACCCCATCAGGGGTGAGTCAGCTGGACCCCACCAGTGCACAAATTCATGCACCAGACATCTAGTATACATATAAGAAGTAATGTATAGAATGTTTTATAGACTATGCCACACTAAATGCTATTCAAGTATTCTTATTTGTTATTAAAATATAGCCATAATTGACACTTAATATGTAAAAATACAATATTAATAGCAATACAAATAATATTAAATATGAAAAATTATATGTTAGTGTCATCAAATGTATGTAGTGACAACATAAGTATAAATTACAGTTCAACTATTTAGTGACTAATTAAAAATATTTAATCTGTCTTAATTTCTTCATAATATACATCAAATACACTTTCATTCATAGGATTCTCATGGTGAACAAGGATACACACACACACCATACTCACTACACATAACCTCACAACACACACACATATCACACCACACACACACCACACACACACACCACACCACACATACACGCAAACACAAACACACAAACACACACATTCATGCAAATGTTTTGTAAGCTGCAAATATTTAACATGTTTATTACTAATAACAACTCTGAAAAAAAGTGTTCATGTTTTTCTTCAGACTTACTAGGTGTTAGGGCAAAGCCAAATTAAGTTGCAGCATATGACTTAGAATAATTATTTTAATTGTTTAGTTTTGCATGGAGTCATGCACAAGTCTAAGTACACTGTTGGTCTTTAGTAATCCCATACAGGGCAATCATTATCCTTTTTGGCAGAATCATGCTCCAGCATGGAAAATAAATTACAGGAGAAATATTCACATCACATCAGCATCACTGAGTATGGATTTTATCACAGACATCTGGAGATTTTTGTCTAAATGGTTAATGAAAAGATCGAAGTTAGTGTACCAAAGCTTTTACAATTAATGTAAATTAATTTAAAAATCAATGTTGAAAACTTAAAAAGTTGAAAACATTACAATCTATCCATAAAAACAAGAAAAAATCATACATTTTAAAGACAAACATGTTTTCATACCCAGAGACCAGAATTTGAGAACTGAACTATCTATAGTTTATGGGTTCACCTCTGAATATTCTAGTTCAGTGGGTTGTTATTACATATGAAGAGCTGAACTTTCAACTCCAGAATAAGTTTTAGATGTTTTTGTGTAAAATAATAAGCCCTTGCTTTCCTCCACCTGTCTCCGAGTCGACACTGTGGGAATAATACCCACAGAGTGGTCGGTTAAGATGAGGGATATGGTTTATAGACAAATGGCAGTGATTTATCTCATACCTGAGTTCCAAACAGGGAACAAATAAAGGCAGCAACTAAGATTCTCTCTTCTGCCACCACATGCTTAAACAGTCTTCCACTGACCTAAGTAGATATATCATCCTAATGCACGAATCAAATGAATATATCCTTGCTATTGATGTGATAGAGAGCAAGTGTTTCAGAGCTCTCACTAGCAAACCAAATGGAGATAACAATCAGACACAAAGAACTCAAATTTAAATAAATGGTGCTTTTAAAGTCTAACTTTCCCAAGTTGGTTCTTTGGGATGAGTAATGTATAACATGAAATAATCCTTACAACTCAACAAGAAAAAGCATTTTTATTACCTACTCTTACTTCACACCCATCATAGCATTTCAAAAATCAATGGAGTAATCATGGGTGATACAATAACTTTTCATGACTAATTAACCACACTATTTCTATGGGGCCTACCTCTTACCTTTGTACTAGGAAATAAATGATATAATATAGGACCAATTTGTTTCTTCACAAGGATGATTCAAAAATAAATTACCATTTAAAACAACCACCAAAAATAGGGAAAAAAATAGAACCTAAGCAAAAAACAAAAAAAAAAAAAACTACATTCCACACAAATACGTTAAAATAAATGAGAAAAAATTATGAAAGAGGAATAAAGACCCTGAATTCATATACCCAAAACAAGTTTAATGAGGGCAAGATCCATAAGTTCCATAGACTTGATTATGATACTAAAAAATCATTTTGATAGCAGTTAATTTTTTGTTATATGTTTGCAATATTATGACACTAGATATATAATAGTGTATTAAACTTTATAGTTGCCAAAGCACATAAAAAGCATTATATGTCATTGACTTATGTGAATTAAGCAGGTATTATATTCACTTTATGAATAAATAAACTGAGGTTCAGATATGTTTAATCATTCATTCATTCCATCATTACTATTAGTTAGCACCTACCATAGTCTAGACTCATAGACTCATCCTGGGTATTAGAAATATAATATTCAATGGAACATATAAAGTTCCTAACTCTCTGAACTTATCCTTTGACTGTATGCAGTGTTAGGACAGACACATATGTCAAGTGGGACTAAGCACTCCAAAACAAAGAAGTCAGGTAGTGTAAGAAAGCTATTTCACATAGGGTGAATAGGCGGTATCTCCTTTAGCCAACACTTCGGTGAAACGAAGACCAACTATGTATTCATTTGGAGAATGACAGAAAAAGTGGGGGTATGGGGATAATAAATTCAAAGACTACTAGTTGAGATCAGCACAGAGGTTTTATTGTGTTTGTAGGGACACAGGTATCCAATAAACACCTGGGAGACAACCTGAGCTGACTTAACCAGCATAACAGCATGCAATTTAAGATTTTTACATGTTAAACAATGATACTCAGCTTTACAAGAACATGTTACATGTGTAAGTGATTTTGTGAGTGACTTAAGAGTCCCAAAGCTGGAGGGAAAAAAAGCTGAGTTACAGTTTTCTGAGTTTTTATAAAATCCTAACTAATAAGGTGAAATGCAGGCCAATAGCAAAAATATTGGAGCTAGACTGGACATAAAATTATTCATCTCTGGGAATTTGTGGGAATTTTACAGAATACATTGGGTTTTCAGAGGATTCAGAATATTGACTTCAATCCATTTTATTTAAACATCAAATAACTTGTTTATCTCAATTGATAATGGGCTAATGTGACATTTCATTGAGCTAGTCCTCCAAATACTCCCTAATGCAGGTCTAATGTCATTATATCAAATTGCATTTCAGCAAAACCCACTATTCTAAAAATCAGAATGATTTCAGCCTTAACCTTCTGAGAGTCTGCATATACTTTGGATAAATATCTACACAAATTACTTCTTTCACCAACTTTTTGGTAAACAATAAATACAGTGAACTTAAAAGGTGTACTAGGTCCTGAAGTTCAAATTGGGAACGATAAACATTAAGTCAGCTCTTATGTGAGTTAATTCAGTCTACCAAGAACTCCATCTGCCTGACACACTACCAGATCCAAGGCATACTCCTCTTCCCTAACGTTCTTTCACCTTTCTGCTAGAGAACCGAAAACAAGTCTTAATGGTGTCTTTAGTGCTACGGAAAACGCAAGCATCAAAAGAAAATAAAGATAAATAGGACATCAAAATGAGAAACTTTTGTGTTTCAAAGACCACTATTAAGGAAATGAAGAGGAACTGCACAATGGGAGAAAATTTCTGCTAATCTTATATCTGAAAATAAACTTTTATTTAGAATATATACAAACTCTTGCAACTCAATAATAAAACATGGATGACCCAATTTAAAATGGATAAAAAATTCTTAGGAGCGATTTCTCCAAAGATGTACCAGTGGCACTTGAGAAGATGTTCATAGAAACGCAAATCAAAACCATAATGAGGTACCACTTCACACTTACTAGGATGGTTATAATATATAAGAGAGAGAGAGAGAGAGAGAGAGAGAGAGAGAGAGAGAGAGAGAAAGTACTGGTGTAAGTGGAAAAACTGGAATCTTCATGTGTACTGCTGGTAGAAATGTGAAGTAATACAGCTGCTTTGGGGGGAAGTATATGAGCATCTTAAAAGGTTAAATAGCCTTATCATATAACCTAAAAGTTTTACTCTTAAGTGTATATCTCAAAGAAATGAAAACATGTACATGTTAACAAATGCAAATGTCCTTAGGAGGAAGAAAAATGTTTTTCATCGACATGAAAAAATAGTGGTGGATCCATACATTAAGTTATTCAGCCATAAAAATGAAGTAATGACTGATGAAAACATGATTCTTTTCTGTGACATACAACATAAATGAACCTTGAAAAAATTATGCTAAGTAAGTGTCCAATCATAAATTGGACCATATGTTGTACAAATTATTTATAGAAATGTCCAGAGTAACCAAATATATATAGAAAGAAAAAAAAGGTAAGTTAGTGGTTGCCTAGGTCTGGAGAGATACTGCTAATGAGTATGTAGATTCCTTTTGGAGTGATGACAAAATTGACTGTAGAAACAGTTACCAGTTACACAATTTTTACATTTTTAATAGATAATTTATATAATATGTGAATTATATCTCAATAGGCATTGTAAAAATAGTCAGTGTTTTAAAATACATACAATGAAAGAGAAGTGTGCCAAATGTATACATACTTAGAAAAGACAATCATAGGACCATGATTTTAAAAATTAAATCTAATATAGTAAAGTTGAAGAAACAAAGTCCTTCATTTGTATCCAAGTGTTCACAAAAAGACAGGGTAAAACAAAAAATGTGCTGCAATATCATATGAGCTCATTAAAAGCTGATGATGCAATCTATAGAACAAGTCAATTACTTCAGGTTAACCCCTTAAGAGAGTAGATATGAAATACTTGTAGGAATATTATGATAAGCAATCAGAGCAGAAAACGTATTGAAATATTACATAAGCTAAAGAAAGGCATTGACTAATTATTAATTATGTTTACTTAAAAATCTACATAAGATTAAAATTATAACGATAGTGCAAGGTCAATAATTTGAGATGGCATGGTGACAAAGACAGTAATTTACATGTGAGGGACATAAAGACTTACTGAACATCTTAGGTAATTTGGCTTTATCTGTAGGAACTTGTGCTAATTTCATCTTTAAACTCTTGCTATCACTAAGTAAAACTTGAATCAACATGATACAGGTTCATAATTAACTTAATTGTATGATATACACTTAAACTTAATAAAACATGTCCAAACCTCAAAGAGTATTTAAAAAATTTAACAATAAAAGTAGAAAAAGTATATTGTAAAATCTGTGAAAATAAATCTTACACATTCATATTCATATAGCATTAACTAATTACTCAAAACAATAATATTGGGACATTAACTCAAAGTGAGTTAAATTTAGTTTCAGTTCACAATTTTATCTCTAATCAATGTATATACTTCTCCAATGTTTTTCTGTTGATATATATAATACCCATTTTCTAATATTTCATTCAATAAATAGAATGTATAAAATTAGTTATTATATACATCATTTATATATCTTATGTCATTGGTTATAAAGTGATCATTTTAACATAAAAGTTTTTTAAATGTTTCCTTATTTAATTTTAGACATCTAGTGAGGACCCTTTCATCAGTCATTTTTTTTAAATCCCTTGAAATGCTTATCTAAATTATAATTATTTGTATATATAAAAAGCCAGTGACTGTAACCCTCTTAACAACTGAATTACTGGTCATGCACTGACCACCAGGGGGTAGACGCTCAATGCAGGAGCTGCTGCCTGGTGGTCAGTGCCCTCCCACAGTGGGAGAGCCACTCAAGCCAGAAGCTGGGCACTTGAGCCACTCCTGCCTCTGGGAGGTACAATCTCCAGCAAACAGACTGCAGTCCCAACGCCCAGGTGGTGGGGATGTAGCCAGAATAACCACAAATCAGCCTTCGCCGGCCCCTGGAACTCTTCCTTCAGACCTTGCAGCTGCACCGTACCCCTTACCTATTGCCCTCTGGGTCTCGGATGCAGGCTCAGGAAAAACCCACAGAGGCGCTTCACGCACAAACTGCCTGAGCTGGCCCCCATCTCAAGAGCAAGTGCTGGTGATGTCCAGCGTCCAACCCAATGACCAACACCCACGCGTGTCCGCAGGTGAACCCTTAGCAATTTCCACCTACCACCCGGCTCCCCGCACCATCTCCCAGAAAGGTCCACAGCCTGGCACTGAATACTCATTCCTCCCTGGATCCCTGCAGAGCGTTGGTCGTCTCTGGTGGGTGGAGTTGTGGAGAAAAGCACCCCTTATACTCTGCTGGTACAATCTACTGTGAACAAATGCAGCATAGAATGTTTGCACGTGACCAGGACTACCTTGATACTGACACCGGCCCCCTGAACTCTCCCTCAGGCATCAGGGCTAGGTTTCACCCCTTAGCTATTGCCATGTTCCTTCAGATGCAGAACTGAAATAGTAAGAAAGCACCTTACCCAGGACAGCGATCCAACTCTCCCTCCTTCCTTCCTACCACCCTCAGCTGCCATCGCACCCTTCCAGGCATGGCCTGTATTTGGGGAGAGGGGGGTTCCTCTGGGCTCCAGTGGGCAGGTGGACCCACCAATGCAGCTCCCATAGATGTATACCTCCACCCGCCCCAACAGTGCTGGTACCTGCCCCAGGGATGCCCACAACTCAGTTGGAACTTGCCACAAGGCACATACCCCATAAACCTACGGGTACAATCTCCAGGGAATAGATGAAGCGCAGACATTCAGAGTAACCAGGACAAGCCTGATATCACTGCCAGACCCCTAGAACTCTGCCTCATCCCTTACGGATTGCCCCAGAACTACAGAGGAGGGCAGCAATATCAAAATGGCCACAAGATGGCACTGACAATTGGGCTAAAAGTTAGATAGATATGAAAGGTGGGATCATGGGTGAGAGAGCACTCCCTTCCTCCAAGATCCCCACCTTTGTATTGTTCACCTCTCAGCATCACTTATCTGGCTCTGAATGGTGGAAAGCATTCAGCATGGCCCAAGATGTTCACTGGGAACCTCCTGGCTGGCAAGGTGCAACCCTGGCTGCAAAAGGGACATTTGAAAATATTTTTCTCAGGAAGCTACAGGAAGGAGGACAGACTCCCAGACAACTTCCTGATGGCTCCGAGAAATGGGGAAATTCCCTGGGCATGCAGGTGCAGGATCCTGTACCAGGCCAGTAGGCCTATATAAAGCTAATATGCAAATTGACCATCACTCCAACACAAGATGGCTGCCCCATGTACTCAAATATGGCTGACCTCATGTGAACACAAGATGGCAAACAGAGGATGGCAGTTGGGGGGGGTGGGACTCAGGCCTGGAGGGGAGGGCAGTTAGTGGGGACCAGGCGTGCAGGGGAAGGCAATTGGGAGTGATCAGGTCTGCAGGGGAGGGCAGTTGGGAGTTATCAGGCCTGCAGGGGAGGCCAGTTAGGGGTGACCAGGCTGGCAGGCAAAAGCAGTTAGGGGCAATTGGGCTGGCAGGGGAGCAGTTAGAAATTGATTAGGCTAACAGGGAAGTGGTTAGCATGTGATCAGGCTGGCAGGCAGAAGTGGTTAGGGGCAATGAGGCCAGCAGGCAAGCAGTTGGAAGCCAGAAGTCATGGATTGTGAGAGGGTGAAGGCTGGGCTGAGGGACACACACACACACACACACACCCTACCCTGTGCATGAATTTTGTGCACTGGGCCTCTAGTCTTATCTAATAAAAGAGTAACAAGCAAAGTGACCATACCTCCACTACTCTACTAGCCAATCAGGAGCAGGGAGCATGGCCAGCAGGTGTGGCCAACAGACAAAGGGCATGGCCAGCAGAAAGGGGTGTGACCAACAGACAGGGGGCGTGGCCATCAGACAGGGGTGTGGCCACAGTGCTGAGTAAGCAAGCACCACACTATAAGCTGCCCACATGGTACTTAAGGGCTGGCGAGATAACTCTCTCATTGCACTTATTGACTGAGTCACAAACTTTCGTGGTGACCTTGGAATGGTTAGGGAAATTTTATACCATGATATCTCCTCATGAAGCTCACATGTATGTGACTCTGTTAGGCTGTGACTGAGGTGTGGGGTTTACCTGTCATGTGGGACATGCAAATGAGCTCCAGGGGCACCTTGGATAATGGGAGCCAAGTGCGAGGCGGTGCTGTGAGCCAAGCTGCAATATGCTCTGCGGGGTGCTGCGGCCCGCCGGGGCTGCCTACACCTCCTCCCCCTGGTGACCGCAGCCACCTCATTCCCTGTCACCACAGAATAAGCACCAGGCTTTCCTGATCCTAGCGTGCTGAATGCAGATGGGGAAGGAGGCACAGGGCCCCCCCAGACCCCACGCCCTGCTTGTTGGGTCCAGGACCCGCCGGCCTTGCAGCTGGGCAGGCAGGCGGGGCGGACAGGTTAGGCGGGCCAGGCCTCCAGAGGAATGGCAGAGGCGACAGGAAGGAGGACAGCTGAAGGAAGCTAGGAGATGGATGGGGGGCAGAAAAGGAAGGGAACTAGGGCCACACTGCCAGGCTTCGTGGATGGGTGACCCTGGACCACAGGAGAGAGGTCCCACGTCCACCACGAAGAAAGGCTTACTACAGGGGCCATGTGGAGCCTGGTTTGGGGCTTCCCTGTCCAGCCTAGGCCCTGCCCCCCGAGGCTGGAGTGGGCGCTGCCAGAGCACTGGGACTGCCTGCTCATGGCACTGCGCCCGACCGCTTCCAAGCATTGGGCTCTACAAATTCCATGAAAACTGAATTTGCTACAAATAAAAGTGCACTTTAAATGACTATGAACACTGAAGTAAAATAAGCCTATATTTTACAGTATGCACATTTCACACAATAACACCCCAGAATATATCTAGGGTAGGGGCCAATGCCATTGCTGTAAGGAGCCAGAGTGCAGCTCAATTTTTGTGGGCTACAGATGGCCTCAAATACTCAACTTCTATAGTCCTAGCATGCAAAGCCCAAAGGAACGGGATGGCTGTGTCCCAACAAAACTTTATGGCCACTAAAATTTGAATCCTATCTAATAAAAGAGTAATTTGCAGATTGACCATCACTACAACACACAAGAGGGCTGCCCCCATGTGGTCAAAGATTCCGTCTCCATGTGGACACAAGATGACCATCACAAGATGGCCAGCAGGGGATGGCAGTTGGGAGGAACCAGGCCTGCAAGAAAGGGCAGTTGGGGGCAATCAAGCCTGCAGGGGAGGGCAGTTAGAGTTGACTAGGCTGGTAGAGGAGGGAAGTTGAGGGCAAGCAGGCTGGCAGGGGAGCAGTCAGACATCAATTAGGCTGGCAGGGTAGTGGTTAGGGGGTGATCAGGCTGGCAAGCAGAATCAGTTAGGGGCAATCAGGGAGGCAGGCAGGTGAGCAGTTTGGATCCAGCAGTCCTGGATTGTGAGAAGGATTTCCGACTGCCACTTTAGGCCCAATCCTACCGGGATCAGTTCTAAACGGGCAGTCGGACATCCCTCAGGGGGTCTCAGTTTGGAGAGAGTGCAGGCTGGGCTGAGGGACACCCCTGCCACCCCTCCCCTGTGCATGAATTTTGTGCACCAGGCCACTAGTGTTATATAAATTGGTTGTATTTAAAGCAACAGTACACATTCTTAATAAAAAAACATGCATTAAAATAGTCTGTCCCTAATACTAAGGAACATTTAATTTTAAGTAAATCCTAACAAATTAGGGTTTATAATACAAAATTGCATTAAAAACTGCCTTATTTCAGGAGATGTCAGACAGCATTCAGATTTGTTTTGTGGAATAATGCTATTGTATTAAAATCATTATAAAAAAGATGTTTAACTTTATATTTTATAAACAAAAATGTTTAATGTTCAGATTACAGTTGTTCTTTTTTTTCCCACCATAGCTCCCCTCCACCCAGTTCCCACTCTACCCTACCTTATGCCCTTACCCTCACCCCAATGTTCTCATCCATAGGTGTATGATTTTTGTCTTCACACCACTTTACCCCCTTAGAATTGTCAGTCCACTCCTTTCCTATGCCCCTGCCTCTTTTATATTCACCAGTTTATTCTGTTCATCAGATATTTTATTCCCTTTTTAGACTCACTTGTTGATATGTATTTGTTTTTCATAATTTTTATCTTTACTCTTTATTCTTCCTCTTTCTGCTTCCTCTTCCATGCAATACCTTTTAGAACTTCATATAATATTGGTTTGGCAGTGATGAACTCCTTTAGCTTTTTCTTATTTGTGAAGCTCTTTATCTGCCCTTCAATTCTGAACGATAGCTTTCCTGGGTAGAGTAATCTTGGTTGTAGGTTCTTGCTATTCATCACTTTGAATATTTTTTGCCACTCCTATCTGGCCTGCATAGTTTGTGTTGAGCAATCAGCTGACAGTTGTATGGGTGCTCCCTTGTAGTTAACTGTTTTTATCTTCTTGCTTTTAATATTCTCTCTTTGTCTTTTGCTTTTGGCATTTTAATTATGATGTGTCTTTGTATTCTCTTTGTTTTTCTTTTGTTTGGGGTTCTGTGCACTTCCTGGACTTATAAGTCAATTTCTTCCACCAGGTGGGGAAAGTTTTCAGTCATTATTTCTTCAAATAGATTTTCAGTATCTTGTTCTCTCTCTTCTTCGGGCACCCCCATAATTGGGATGTTAGTACATTTCGATTTTTTTTCTTTTTGCTTTTATAGTTGGATATTTTTTGCTTTTTTGTATTTCAAATCTTTGACTTGATTCTTGTGATCCTCTAGTTTGCTTTTGGATCTCTGTATATTTTTTTTTTTCAGTCGGTGTATGCTTAATTTCTACTTGGTCCTTTTTCATACCATCAAGGGTCTCACTAAATTTATCAGCCTTTTCTAGAACATTCTTCAAAAACCTGATAATCATGGTTTTGAATTCTATATCCAGTCATTTGCTTTCTTCCATTTCTTTCATTTGTGACCTGCTTCTTTGTCTCCACATTTTGGCTGCTTCCCTGAGTTGATAGAGTGGCTCTGTGTGTTAGGTGTCCTATAGGCCCAGTGGCTCAGCCTCCCCAGTTACCTGAGGTAGACACTCTTGTTGAACCCCTTTGTGGGCTGTGTGCACAGTCTTGTAGTTAAGCCTTGATTGTTGTTGGTATCACTGGGAGGAATTGACCTCCAGGCCAATTGGCTATGAGGATCAGCTGTGTCTATGGTGGAAGAACTTCTGTGCTGGAGATACTCTTATGAGGAAATACTTGATTCAGTGGGGCTTTAATGCCGAGTCTGCCCCTGAGTGTGTCCCTTATGGCTCTGAGGAGTTGTAATCTGGATGGTCCTACTCTGACCCCTAAGTACACTGGCTCTTGGATCTTCAAGAAGGTGCTAATTTAGCCTCTCTCTGAGGCCACTCAGCAGGAGCCACATAGAGATATGCAGACTCCTCTTTTTTGTTTGGATTTTGGAGTTCCCAGATGAGAACCAGTGGTGAAGCAATGCAAGCTGCTGTGGGGCCATGTGCCTCCTTTTGAATGTTCTGTGTCTTTCTGATTCAGCTGCAGTTTAATAGAATTCAAGTTTAGAATTCAAGGGATCGGCCATTCATATGCAAAAACCTCTGTGCATAGCTTGGGTGGGGTGGAGTTTCTGAGCAAATCAAACAGCAATGGCTTCCTGTCAGCCCTGTCCTAAGAGACCCCCGAGTCTCAATGACCCTTGGTAATCACTGCAAGCACTTCTGAGACAGAAGTGCTTCCAGACAATTCAGTTTCTTCCCATATGATTCTGAAGTTCAGTGCATTTGGGAGCTTGTGTCTCCCTCCAGCTCAAAAAAAGCCAGCCATGTATTCAGTTGTCAGCCTTCTACGCGCTGACAACTGAGTACCTCTGCCTTCTGCAGCTCCTCTGAGTCTCCGTGTGCTTTTCTCTTTCCTTAGAGTTGTAGAATTTCCACTCAGCCCATCTTCCTGTTTTTCTGGATGATGTTCATTTTGTCTTTTAGTTGTAGTTTTGAAGTTGTTGTGCAAGGCGGCAAGTTCAAGTGTTTACCTATGCCACCATATCGGTTTCTCCCCCTAATAAATATAAATGTTTTAAAATAATTTCAAATCAATGTCAACAAGATCTTTAGTTTCAAGTGCAACTAAAAATACCAGTGGCTATCACTCATATCTATTGTAGTAAGTGGGGGAAAAGGAGGGGATGTTGCAAGATAAATAGAAGAAAAAATTAATAAAGCATTGAAAAAGAAAAAAAAAAGTAAATGTTGTATTGTAGCAACATATAAAAAGATCACTGGTAATAACTAAAGGACTTCACCCTATTTGGATTGAGTTGTAGCTTTCAACTAGGACTCCTAAAAAAGACAAGAACATTTTTCTTCCTAATTATATTAAGATGTTCCTCTCAATTTTCTAAGTTAATAATTCCATCATATTTTTGACAGATGGGAAGATTTGGGAACAGAATAGCCTTATTCTATTCTGAATCAAACTGCATTTTATTTAAATGTACACAATTCAATTTAGGGAGAAAAAAAAGAATGGGTACAAAAACTATGAAATTTATGTGTGAAATATGGGTGTGAAAATTGTGGAAAACATTCTTGTAAATAAATTGTTCATAAGGGTAATCAAAAAAATTAATTAATATTTAAATAACTAAAACTTTTTATAGGAAATTAATATTTGAGGAAATGATGAGTAAATATTTTCTGAAACTGATTAAAATAAATTTTAAAATATTCCCAATAATCAATATTCTATTTTACTAGATATATTAGTGAGCCACCTATGGACTACAGTCAATCTAAAGGTGCTTAGATAGAATAATAAGTAAAACTTGCTTGATTTATTTTATGTACTAAAAGGCAACATTTCCTGGTCAAGAAGAAACAAAAACACAGGCCTTGGAGCAAATAAAATGGTGAACTTTATTATGGGTACAAAGCCTAGAAAGAGAAAAAGGTTTTATTTTATTTTTTTTATTTGCTTATTGTCTAAAGTTTTATAGATGTCTCCTTTTTCCCTGCTTGACCTCCACCCCCCAGCCATTCCCACCTGGGAAAGCCCCCATCACTCCAGTGTCTGTGTTCATTGGTTATGCCAATATGCATGCACACAAGTCCTTTGGTTGCTCTCCAACCCTTCTCCCCCTGTCATTTGTCTGGATCTAATGTGATTTTGACCCCAATCACCTTTTTTTGTTGAGTTTGAACAAATAGTGGGATTGCCTAGACTCTAACTATGAAGTATAATTAAGGGCTTCCTTAGTGACTTGAAGTTTTTCAGTATTTCCCTTTCTTTTCCTTAATATTCATGACTTGTATATTACTACTTGGTTTTGTGGCCCCAAAATTAATGATATTATTTTTGTTCATTTGTTTCAATTTCAAAATATAGACGAGGTTTTCTACCAAATCTGCCAATTATCCAATGTCAACCCCAGATGAACAAGTGTTTACAATGCTATAGCTCAACACAATTCTCCAATTACTCTAAGTCTGAAAGGCTGAAAAGTATTAAAATAGCAACACCTTTCTAATAGCTACAAATTTTGTTTTATATAGCAGAATGTGGTACTTAATGACAGCAATGACTTTTATTTCTACTGCATCATCTGATTTCATGCTTAAGCTGGTTCTAGAAGACAGATTTACCATTTTAAAACCCCATCATGGTACCATAGACATTGCTCTTCCATTATCTGGAAATGAGATGAACAAGTGCAAAAATATTTTGTAGCCATAGTGGCAATAAAGCTATAACCTAAAGATAGGCAGCCTAAAAGAGTAATGGCAGCTACAAAGAGTGGCTGATATTTAGATATGATAGAAATGCTCAATTTAGCTATAGCAATTTCTGAAAGAGCACCATTCATATATACTAAGAAGTTCTTAGGATCAAGTTGAAGATTCTCTTGAAAATTTTAATACTCTTGCTTGAATGGTTAAAAAATGTGCAAGTTTTGATAATTGCTTCAATTACAGATTTGATGTTATGTTTAGATTAGAAAAAGGGACATCCTAAATATATGTATGTTTAATAGGAGGAAAGCTTAGATTAAGGCTACTACCCATGGGAAACTTCAATCTCACATATTTTTATACTTCAAGTGTATTTTACTATATTACAGGTTAGAGATCCATGACAAATTTCTATAAATCTAATAACTTATTACCATATTAGGGCTTTATTTTAAAAATGAAGATTACAGCATTTAAAACAAGAATTTGTCGAGATGAGTTTAAGATGGGTCTGCTGTACCCATGAATTTCCATTACTGAATGGTGATAGATTCTCTGCCAGGCACATGAAAATATTGCTGACCCTAGCCAGCATTAATTGGACAAATGGGTGACAAAAATTGCCTTGCAATATTACCATTAGTCTGTCTATAACCTAAAATCAAATTATCTGCATGGGACTTATTACATAGAACTATAGAACTTTACAATATTGTTTACACACACACACACACACACACACATACATGCTATTTTCATAGACATACTTTTGAAAATTTGTCTATATGGACATGCTGATATAACCGCTAAAAGAGGTAAAGCCAAATGAAAAAAAAATCATTTTTCTTTCTACAATTAATAAAAATTACCAAAGGTAAATTTCAATTTATTGCCACATTAGATTCTACCAGAATAGTTTATAATCATAAGGTTTTGATTATATGAATGAAAACTCATTCATCTCATCAAAAAACAGTAAGTTAGTTCACTCTTAGGGAATGTCTACTTAGCAACTGTTTTCTGATTAAGCAACCTCCGGAAGAATATATGTCTGCAACCGTATTTTTCTACAGATAGTTAAAATGGTAGATGAAGGGTAGATTAATTGTAAACCTTTTACCTCTTAATGACTGAGTTAAATTCACCTCAAGGGGAATTAAAATATCCTATTTTCTGAGGGATGCTTTAGGGAATCTCCTTATCTATTAATGGACTGACAGGTGTTCTCTAAACAATTAGGACTAATTACCATTTTTGTTGACTAGATTGACTAGGGAGCACTGGCAAAAACACTTAATAGCTACCACTGAGTCCTTTAACTAATTTTCCCTTTTTAGCCTCACAAAAGTCTTAAAGGATAGGTGCTGATGTTATCATATTTACCCTCAAGGAAACTGATATTTGAAGAGGATATTTAGCATACCCAAAAGGAGAGAAATAATCTCCAATCCTTGGCTATCCCATTTGCTTTTACATGACACTTTGCCACGTTTCCATCAACCTGGTATTTTCCAAGAACATCTCAGTTATTGAAGATTTTATTCATAAAAGTGGAGTAACAGGATTAGTTAATATAGCCACCAATTATGACTTTCTAGTTTTATTAAAAAGTCTCTGCATATTTATTTTCACTAACCATTATAATTTTGATTTTATGTGACAACCACTATACCAGCACCTGAAAAAAGAAAAAAAAGGGGGGGGGGGTGGTAATTAAATCAATCCTTGCCCTAAAGTAAGGGAATAATTGAAACCATGCTTTAAAATAAATTGTAATTCTATTCAGATTATTATTTGTGCCCATTATCATTAGACTGTATCTCTTGAGTTTGCTAGTCATGAAAAGATAATTGACTTAGTGGACTGTTAATAAGCACCATGGTTAAGTTACTACTGATCTTAATATATGGAGAATGAGAAAACCACATATGGAAATCTCAAAACTAAAACTTAGCTGAAGTCAATAAGTAGATATGTTCAGATAAAAAAGAAGAGGAAATTAGAACAACTGAATTGTTTCAGTGTTATTGAGGATTTAAATACACTTGTTCACAGTATATGAACACTGATATGATCCTCTAAACACATCGGTGGTGATATATACTACATACAATTGACCACCTTAAATTCCTAAATGCATTAAAGTTCTAGAATAAGTCTGAAAAGATGTCATTTTCTAACTAACATTTGGCTTATTTTTAAAAGTCCAATTAAATGAAAGCAGAATTAATACTTTTCACTTTGTAGCTAAGAGTTAGGGTAATATAAACCCAATAAATGTAATTTACAAAGCTATCTCCTCTTTAGTCTAGGTTTTTCAAATTAGACCATGTCAGTTCTGGATATGATGATCTCTATATTATCACTGAGGTTTTTACTTTATTTTTCCTTAGTCAAATATTCAGAATAATTTACTTTGAGAATTATTACAGGAAACACATTTTTTCTAATCTTAAAAATGTGGTAGCATATTAAAAGCTAGTAAGTAATATTTTAATAATTAAATGCCACTCAATACAAATTTGTATTTAAAGTGCTGGAGAGAAAGAAAAAAAAAAAAAGATTGTAGAACAATAGCACCTGTGCCAACATGCCTTGGGAATCTGTGAAAGTTCAGGTCCAGCAAGATAATTATTTGAAATCTAATATTTACAACATAATGTTTTGTCATATATTCATTCTTAAGTCTCTGAAAAGTTTTATCTGTAATTTATTTTCTTAATGTTTTTAGAATTGTATTAAATCTATATAGGACCTCTTGAATTTATCCTCTAAGATTTACACTTGCTCTACTGCTGTACGACTTTACCTTCTTATTCTTCTATTGATAATTTAGTTTGCAATATATTAAAATATTATAATGCACTATAACATTTTAATTAATATTTCATTATATTTCATTATGTATATCTCTCTGGAGAAATTTATGAACATATTACCTTTAGTATTTTTCTTTTTCCTTTTAGCATTTTCTTCCTTGTAGCATATTATGTCTGTTTTCTTTTTCCTTTTAGCATATTATGTCTGTTTTCTTTCCCATTTTTGTGTTTTTGCTTTGATTTCTTTCACACTGAAAACCTTCCTCAAATATCTGTGATCTTTGGCTTTCTACTTATAGTCAAGAAAAGGGGAGGTAAATGTTGATGACAAGACCTTTATCAGAATGTAGTTTGATAGGTTCACTAAAGGCTTAATGAGTGAGGCAACTTTTTCTTTGGGGGATTACCCATATCACACTCTGAAGAGCTAACCCTTGGGGCCATTTAAATTTTCTAGGATATAATCTAAGGTATTTTTTGAGGCTGGCTTGAGGTGATTAGAAGCAAAGAAAGGGACCCGGAGGATAATGTTCAATTTATAAATTTTAACTCCCTATACCAAGCAGGTAAATTTACTTTTAATCTTCCCATTGGTCTGGTTTTTCCATGTCTAGAGTCTCTATTATCAGTTTTCCAGATAGAGAACAAACTCTTAGTGTGTTTCAGAGGGGACCAGAAGGAACAGAAATAAATTTGTAATTTGCCTTGTTACTCAAAGGTAAGGGAGGGTCCTGAATTTCTAACATCTCAATCAATGTATTAACATTCAATAATTCCAATTGCTTATAGATTTAACAGGTCTAAATTTAGAGCCATTCTTAGGGTCCTCTAATAGAGTATTCTTGGTATTTCTACATATAGTGTGAGATTCTTTTGTTAGTCCTTCATATTATTTGCATCTTTTCTCCCATTGTCCAGGTACATATCTTGGTTAACACTTTGCTGTCAGTTTTAGATGCTTTAAAGAAGGAAAGGAATTATGTTTGATTAGCCTTCCATGATTATTTAGAAATGTTAAAATAACCTCAAAGTTATAAATTTAAATTCAGTTGAGAAAATCATATAAGAACCTCTGAAACAAATGTAATACTGGGGAAAAAAAGAACCTTTAGAATATTAATTGCTCTTTCTTTATAAACTCCCTTGACAATTATATCAAACATAAAAGAAGTCCTTAAAATGCAATAGTGGCTTTCAACTTTCTATTTTTGAAATTCTATTCTATCCAGTGAATTTTAGCTTCCAGCTATTGCCTCATAGTTGGCAGTGAAGTTTTTAAAAAGAAATTTTAACAGAAATAGAAAAAACAAAACAAAACAAAACAAATTACATTGGGACTTTAAGAAAAGATTTTTGAAGGTATTTGAGGGAAGAAATTGAGATTGGCATTAGTTGTTTTATTTTTTTCCCCAGGAATTTTTCTAATTTAAGACAAGTTTATATTATTTTGCACACACACTTGAAAAATAATAATTCAATTCTCTTGAGTAATTTTGGTTTCCTTTTATAAGAATCCAGAAAGCAGTTGGCAAAAGTTCACGCATTTCAGGTCAATTAATCAAAATTATTAGAATGCACTAATCATTTGCAGAACACTAATTGCTTAAAATTCAACAACAGCTGCATTTTACTTTAAGACTTTCCCTTAGATATTCTAAATCCAAGTATTTGTACAGATCCTGAGATTAAATGCAAGCTCTGAATCAATATCTACTTTAATGGCATTCTCTTATTTTAAAAAATCACTTAATATGGTACATCAATGACATTAATATGTCATTGCATCAAAGACATAATCCATGCAGAGAGCAAGCACTAAGGGTGGCACACAAAAATAAGTCTACATGTTCTAATAGCTTAAAATCAGATAGGAGAGAGAAGTAGAGACATTATAAAGTAGATTGATTAATACCGTAAGTAAATCAAAGTAATATGGGCAGTTATAGTCTAAATATTCCAGAGTTATTTCTGTTTTTGGAACAGTGAGTCAGATTAATCTCGGTAAGGTGTGTCAACCATTCCAACTCCTGAAAAGTTGCTCAGTAGGTGATGAGGTAAAAGGTGGCCTGGGACTAGGAAATAGGTATAGAAGTCGAAAGTATAATTGATAAAACTGGTTTCTAAGAAACTATAATGTTAGAGGTTTCCAAGATCACTCTCATTTTGGTGATTTGCTAGGATGATTCACAGGACTTAACATAAGGCTATTCTTATGGCTATGAGTTATTATAGCAAATGGGAAAAAAGCAAGATCATCAAAGGGACAAGACAGGGCACATGGAGCAAAATCCATAGGAAACCAGACATAATCTTCAAGAGTCCTCTTTTGTTGTTACTTCTCACCTGAGGATTTTTTTCCATTGATTTTTTAAGGAGTGGAAGTTTGGAGAAGAGAGAAACTTCGATGTGCGAGACACACATTGGTTGCCTCCAACACTCACCAGGTATCAAGCCTGCAACCAAGGTACATGCCTTTGACCAAAATCAAACCCACAACTTTTTAGTCCGAGGGCTGACCCTCCATAGATCCACTGAGCCAAACCCGGTAGGGCAAAAGTTCTCTTAACAGAGCCATATAGAATGTGATCAAAGACTCCAGCAACAGAACCATCAAAAACATGCATGAATTGTTATCCACAAGGAAACTCACCTGAGCCTATAAGTCTAAGGTTATTATTAGGGGCGGGGAGAAGTCAATCATAGAGGTACATTCGCCTAGCACATATCCAGACACTAGACTTATATATATATATATATTTTAAAAAGCAGCTGTTTAGGATTAACCACAGTGTTTATACAAATATTTTAGGCAAGAGAGCCACTTATATCAGTTCTGGGAATGATAGGAACACTTTTGAAATCCAACTTATCATAGGCCAGCCAAAGGCCAACCCTGCAAGCAGGCCTTTCAAAGGAGAGCAGATTCAGGCCTGTGGTGAGTTCTATTCTGCATAATGATGAACTACAGAAGACTGACTGTGAAAGGTCTTGAAAGTTAAAAAAAAAAAAAAAATCTTGTCGTTAATCTAATTTTGACATCACTTTGAAAAAGTGAGGAGAAAACTTCCTTCTCTGCCACATTTATTACTCTCCATTGTTATGAGAAAAAAGAAAGAGAAAGGTCTTGGTCAACAACCGGATTCTGATGGCAGGACTGGTATATTACATAAACTTTTCTTTCATTAGTTTTTCCTCTAATAGTACAGAAAGTTCTTTTGGAGTTCAGATTTTCTTTAAAAAATAGTTGTAAGTTATCCTAGTCTATTTACACATTGTGTTCTGTTTCAAATATTAAAACAGTTTTCATAATGTTGTGAAAACAGGGTTTGATTTTTAAAAAGTTAATGTGCCATAAATTGCTTTGCTAACATTTCAATTTTGCTCATTTGTTTATTTCTTCTCAGACTCTGGGAGTAAGAGTTTACCTAAGGTTTTATGTAAAATGTTTCACAGCAGTAAGGCCCAGCTGAAGCTGACATGCTATTCACAAAATATTTTATTGACTAAAGAAGTTTGTTGTTGCTGCTTTTAGCTCCTTAAAATTTTGTTCTTTCAGGAACTGCAAGTGTGCTGTTAATTAAAAAGCAAATTATTGTTAAATATAAAGAAGCTAGTTTTTCAAACTCTTCTTTTCAACTGAATTTTATTACTATCTAGAATCACAATTATATGAAGTATTCAAGGGTTACAGAGGAGAATATATTTATGAGATTTCATTTCTTTATGTCATATGGCAGCAACTTCAAATTTATACCTTCTATCACTGTAACTGAAGAAATAAGACTTAAACTTGCAAAAGCACTGTGTATTTTTTAAGCAAATGGTGAGTGAAGGAAACTGGAATAATAAACAAAAACATAATTATTTCCCTAAGTGATTAGTTATAAATTGTCCTGCTCATAGAAGACCCTGGATACTCTCCTAAGTATAACATTTTGCTGTTGCTAATAAAAAATGTACAACTATGAAGAAAAAGTTGACCCCTGATGTTAAATCAAATTTACTTTATCTCCAGAATAGGGTGGGAATAAGTTGGCTAAAATTACTAGGGTGTAACTAACATGATGATTATTTCCATGTGTCATACACTAGAGAAAGAAGCCTTTCAAGTTATTAGGTCCAAATTTCATAAAATGAAATTGATACCGTTGTAATTAGCTAGTTGTTATTAATAGGAAAGGAGCAGAAGGAAAGCCAGACATAAGCATGTCATTTGGCAGCTTGACCAACAAGTTGCAATTTTACACTCCCCAGGGAGCCACAGGTCCATTTCTTGCAAGTCACTTTGGAGGGGGCGGGGAGGGAATTGGACAAAGGGGAGATGGAGGCATATGTAGTAAAGTTGGGGTGACGTAGGGAAGGTGTGGGTTAGTCAAACCTGGGAACAGATTATTATCTAGGGGAGGCAAGGCTTGTAACCCACAAGCGTGCAAAAATTAGGGACATATAATTGCAAGCAAAAGAGCTCACTCTCTTGGCTCCCTTGGTTCTCTTGGTTCTTGATGCTTTGCTGTGTGGCCTGTGTTCCTTCCCTCCATAGCCATGTGGCCCTGCAGATCCCACATGCAATGAACTGATGAACTGAGGCAGCAAGGAACATAAACTAAGCTGGCTTGAAACTGGATTGGACTGTGTCCCACCATGGAACAGAAACTCTGAGCCAATGGCTTTCCTCCTAGCTCTGCTGATGTCACAGCTACACAGGGAAGGAGGAAAATGGGACCTTGGTAACTCAGGACTGTAATTCCACAGAAATAAAGCTTTGAAAATATCTCATCTTCCCATACAAGTCTCAGAAAAAAAATTTTTGGAACATCACAAGAAGCCCACTCCTACTAGCAAGTAATGAGGATAAAGAGAGCTCCCACTGGTAACAGAATGTCTTTCTGATCATGTATAAATACTCACTTCATCTTTATCTGAGCACAAAATTGTCATTAAGTTTCTGCAATAAGTTCTAATTGTCACATTTCCTGAAAAAATAAGTTGCATTGTCCAGACAATATGGTTCAGTGGTTGAACATCAATCTATGAACCAGGAAGGCATGGTTTGATTGATGGTTAGGGCATATGCCTAGGTTGCGGGCTTGATCCCTAGTTTGGGGCATGCAGGTGGCAACTGATTAGATTCTCATCACTGATGTTTCTCTCCATCTCCTTTACTCTCTGAAATTAATACAAATTTTAAAAATGAAAAAAACAACAACAAAGAAACTGGATGAACAAAGTTATATTCAGGATTAACAATCCTCATAAGAAATCTGCAAATACAACCTTAAAATATTTTCTAATAATCCTAAATATTTTCTAATAATTCTAAATTTTCTAATTTTCCATAAGTCTGAACTTGTGTTCAGTAGCCCAATACCTGATGCATACAGTTATCTGGCAAAAAAAAAAAAGTTATTACATATTCTGTGGATTTTTGTTGTTGTTAAATAAACACATGCTAGTTTTGCTATAAATATGTTAAGTTTATATTTGAGAAGTACTTTTAAAGTATTAGCTATCAATACTATTAATACTTGAAAATAAGAACTGTAATTGAGAAACTCTTAACATGAAACATCTTGATTTGGGAAATAATTCTGAAAGAAAAGTATGTAAGAGAATATGGGAGGATCTAGGGGAAAAAAAAAATACACACACACACACACACACACACACACACACACACGGGGCGGGGGGGGGGGGGGACCAGAAGACATTCCTGATAAATCTTAAGAATGTTTTTTTTAAAAAAGCAACAACAACAACAAAAACAGTGGAAGAAATGGAAGAAATTGTTTTGTGTCTAAAAACCAGCTTCATTTCTCAGTCTCCATGTTTCTAAGTTTTGAATTTGCATTTTTTCTTTGACCATCTGTTATTTCTGCTTCAGTGTTTTCTGCTCTAAATGTACTGTAATTAAACTTCTGATTATTTCTATCAAGTCTCAGTTTATGTGCATCTCTGTACTTAAACAACTTTAAATACATCAAATAAATAGTACAGTCAGAGAATTGTGAAAAATATTTTAAGGCATACATTATAAACAGTTATTTGTGTGTGGTTTTTTTGCCTCCCATTTCTTCCTATGAACCCAAGGAACTCAGATTACAATAGCTCAGGTCTCCTATGCTCAGAGGGTTTTTCTTTTCACATTTTTACACAGTGTGAAACAGCACCTAGAGATTATGGAATTGATTGGCAATACCACAGGAAGATAACGAGTAACCACTTTGTCACAACACAAAGAAATGTGCTGATTCACTGCATAGATTAGCTTTAGGAAAACAAAAGAAGATAAGAAATTTCCCACCAGCTAAAGGTCAAGAATCCAACTCATATACTGGCACATTCAAATATGCAATTTATAAAATGCTTCTGCTTAACTGCTGCTTAACTATATTATAACTGGGTGTTGCTAGTAATACAGTAAAGTCTATAGTATTGTTTAGAATTATAATTTAAATATATATTTTTCTTCTCTAAGGAGCTTCAACAGCTCTTTATTATTAATAAGAGTTTAACTATTCCTGAGTGGTGTCAAGAGGTGAGGAGAAAGTCTGTGAGCTGGATTCTAGCCCAGACAGTTGACAGCAGGAGTAAAGTCTCATTGTGCTGAAAGGAAAGGATTAGGACTAATACTGAGAATGTTGACAGTAGTAGAAGAATCAATGACAGAAAAGCACTGGTACTGTGTTGGGTTAAAGAAAGGTGTTGGGTTGACATAGTCTCATGTCTGATAGATCTCCACCTTCCATCTCTGCTTAAGTCAAATTTAGAGAATTTATAAGAGCCCAAACTAGTCAACTTAAATGATTCCTGATCTTGTTTTATTCATCTTTAAAATAACACTACTAGCATGAAATGCCTTATATTGTATATAGTAGGTCAAAAATGATTAGTTGTAAGAAACTATATACCATGTATTCTCAGAAAAACTCAGTCTGTGATCAGCCAAAATAACAGAATAGCTCTGAGAAATTTAATAGTATTACACCCAAGCATAAAATAAGTTACCAGCAAAGATTAATAGGGCAGTAGTTTCTTAACTATCAAGTCTTCTAAAATAGTAGTGTGTGGCAAAGCAGGAATTTAAACCCTGGCAGTCTAACCACCACTTACTGGTAATAATTGCTAAACCAGTTATTGGTACGATTGCTTTGGTTGCCTCATCAGTAAATTGATGCTAATACTAGAATCAGTACCATGTGATTTTTCTGAGAATTAATGAACATGTGAAGTGTGTAAAATACATATAATAAGTGCTACCTATGCTGTTAGCTATCATTTATATTTCCATGACTGGAGCAGGAAGCAGGCAGGCTATACTACCAAGTCGTGTAATGCATACCCATAGTGCAGCTTTTATGTTCCAATAGTCTGGGAAACAGTATTAGAGTTACTACTTATTTGTTATGGGACCTCAGTTCAGATTCTTCATTTTTCTGAACCTCAGCTGCAACATCTATAAATTGAAGAAAAATACTGAAGTTATCCAAGGAGAAGCAGGTTGATTTGTACCACAGAACCTCATTAGGTTTTAAAAATTGGCTTCACCAGGGGGTTCTGAAGAGGATGGGGGTAGACTGGTCCTGAAAATGAGTGAATTCAGTGAGTTCTTTTATAGTTAGACTCTCTCAGTCCCTCCCCCCCATCCCCCCCCCCCCCCCGACTCACACACACACACAAGCCCTTTGCTAGGTAACCACCCTTCAGCTTGAGCAGGAGTCTAGTTGGACCGGAAAGGCTCAAAATTGAGTTATCCCCCTTGCCAACCAGAGGAAATGAGTTATATCTCTCCAAGAGAATTTGACAACTCTTTTAGGGAAAGATCTACAAAGAATGACATAAAAACATCACCAACAGAACTGTCAATGAATGGACAAGCAAGCCCAGGTATTCAGATTTTTTCAGTGTCTGATTTTGAAACAGAAATACATGTGCTACCGGACAGGGAACCACTAATAATGTAGACAGAAATCCATACAAAGATAAAATAAATTAATGGAAAACAATGAAAATGCAACAAGTAGAATTAACATCTTCATAAATACGAAAGTGTGAAGATGTATTAGTGATATAGAAAAATCATTTGACTTTTTATTTAAAATCAGAATCTTCAAATGTGGCTTTTGTATCTCTTCCATGATTTTTATTACTGCCCCTCCCATAAGATCCTAACATTCTTTCTACAAAAATGTCTATATATACCCTTGCCTGTTCAAAGTTATATTAATTCACTATAGCCTCTCTGGAGCTATATAGACTCACTTACGGTCTTTTTTACAATCCTATAAATAAGTTTTATCCCCAACTTACGGATGATGAGACTGAGCCATTGGGAGGTTGGTTAACATGCTAAGGTCACAAAGTTGCTAAGTATCAAATCAGTATTTTTATCTAAGTGGGAAGATTTCAGATACTCTGTTCTTAGACAGTGGCTCTGATGCTTCCTCATAAAAATAATCTCTTTAGGGTAAATAATCCTTTCCCTCATTTCTAACTGTTAACATCTCCAGTTCCTAGAAGAGTAGCTACATAAAAGTATGGGGTGTTGGATATATATTTGTTGAATAATTTGTGGTAGGCAATTAGACACAATCGAAGCAAGGATGGTGAGCCAAGTACAGATGAGGAAAATATAGAAGGTCACCAGGGTGGAAAGCCTAGTTGCCTAGCAATTGTAGGGTGGGACCTCATCCCAGGGTGACCTTTCCTCCCCTAGCATATTGATGGTTACGTGATTTAGCTCCTGACCTTTCATTCCTAGAGATAACATCTAAGCCTCAGTTGTATTTCAGCTCTAAATCCAGGAAAGTCGCACAAACAAACAAATGAGGCCAAGGCTAACCTCAGGACCAACTGCACTTAATAATCAACCCCAACCCTGGCACCAACCAATCAATCAATGGAGACCCCAACTCTGAAATAACACATCTGAAAAGCTGCTGAATATTCTATTGAGATATTCCCTTTAGGATCTCCCCAAAAATCTCCACCCTTAAAACCCTTAGGACTGAGGATCCAGTACAGCAGTCCAGTACCTTTCCCTTTCCTTTTCCCTGCAAGCAAGTCACCTTTGCCTTCCTCACTTCTAAACTCCAAGGGCCCTTCCTTAGTCTCTATTAAGTCCATTTCTTCTATGAATTACTTCAATGAGTTACTTATTCATGTCTTTGATTTTCTAAATAATGTTCTCTTATAGTTTGAGTCTTGGCTCTGAATTCTTTCCTAGCTAGAACTCAGGTCTGGTCTGACTCCATGGCTCTAACATGTAGTGCCATTCCCACCACCCACAAATTAAGGAACTAAAAGAAGAGATATCACTATTCACACAGAACACTATGGCATAACATTATTGAGATGGTTATAACATTACTGATATGGTTATATACATATGAACCTTATTAATTTAACCAATATTATCATATAACTATATGGAGAGAGAGAATATGATATGGGAATAAATAAGAGGCCTAAATCCTACTTTCTAATAGGAAAGCAACAGGACAATGCATATAATTTGAATATCCAGAAATAATGGTATTTTAAGATAGGTTTAGAAATATACAAGTTCATATTAGAATAAACAAACACTCTCAAGAGAGTGAGAATCATTGGCTCTGATATGGTTAATATCACAAAGGGGTAAGGGAAGCAGCTGCTGGCAAAACAGAGCCACCTCTTTATTCAGGATGGTTCCTTTGGAGTGCCAGCACCTGTCCTCAACATAGAGAAAATGGGAGGAAAGTGCATAGAAATAAACAGGCCAGTGTACACAGGAACATAGAGATAATTACAGTAAACAGTCATGGAAGGTAAAAAGTCACACATTCACTATGATGTTACTTCCTTTAAAGCAAGCCTGAGAATTATATAATTTCATTGTGAGTTTAGCTTTTCAAAGTCAGTCAATTTCTATTTTCAGGTTCTACCACTAACCCTTTTATAAACCAAATCAACAAAATGATTTAGTGTTCCTGAGAGGCTTTTTCCTAGGATTGCCTTTCTAATTGAGCCCTCCAACTCTTTAACATGCTAATTTTATCCATTAACTTGTAGATGAAGTGGTTTCAGCTGTTATCTGTGGATCATACACAACTGGGCTTGATCTACATTTTCAGGAAAGCTGAATTTGAAGATTTGGCCAGCTTTTTATTCAAGGAATTTGAGATTTTTATAGAATCGTTTTTTGGTTTGTTTGTTTGAGTCTAGTTAACCAGAATTTTATGGACTAGCCTCAGGGGAATAAGATGATAAAAGGAGATCAGCAATAAAGCTGGGAAGGGAGCTGAGGAGGGTGAAGAAGTGATGAAGTGGATGAATGAGGTAGACTGAGGGAACCATCTGAGGCACATTTGTGGATTTCCAACCTTAAAGATCTCATCGTAGAATAAAATGGGGGAAAAGAATATTACAAATTATACTTATTAGACTTATGGGAATGGCTATCTAAATTAATATCATTTGATCACACTAAATTAATACCATTTGACCAGAACTCACATGGAAATGGAGAAATAAATTAATAAAGGCATGTCGATATTAAAAATGAGTTGCATCCTAGCTCTATCAAATTCACTTAAAAATGAATCTAGTGGTTTCTTTCTTTCTCCTCTGTAGCTTTGCAACTTGGGATTCTTAACCTCTCTGGACACTTTAAATTCTATTTGATAAATCAGGGTAAAAATATTACCTTTGTCATGGAATTATTGGGGGGAATAAAAGACATTGTGTTTCCTATGTTGCATTATTGTCATTAAAATACATTGATTATGAGAAGGATAACTGACTTTTCTGGCACAATGAATACAGAAGCAAGTCTATAACCTACCTCAAGGTAAATGGATAGTAAAAACTTGTGATCAAATTATTAAATGAATGCTTTCTTTTGAATCTAAGTACCATAACATAGAGATGTGAAATTTAAAGAACTCACTCTTCATGCTTGAAATAGGGAAAAATTGAGGGATAACTTGTGTCAAAGCAAAAAATTGCACTTGATAAAGTTGAACAGGCACAGAAGACTTTATTCAAGATTATTGCAATAGCGGTCAATACTGCAGAAAATGGAGAGGGATTGAAGTCAATTGCACTGAAGCAGAAAGCAAGAGAGTTTTCTTTCACCTAGCAATGAGGTCAGCTACCAGAAAAGAACTGGAGGACATTAGGGAAAGCAAAGGTTAATTGATATGTTGAGGGATCTGTGTTTCTAATGGATACTTGCCTTAGCTTAGGCTCCACCTCTCCCACAGAGACTGGAGTACAGATACCCCCTCTTTCTTGAAGGTTACCTTTTTTTTTTAATTATTTTTTTTACAGAGAGGAAGGGAGAGGGATAGAAAGTCAGAAACATCAATGAGAAACATTGATCAGCTGCCTCTTGCATACCCACAACCAAGGTACATGCCCTTGACCAGAATTGCACCTGGGACCTTTCAGTCCGCAGGCCAATGCTCTATCCACTGAGCCAAACCGTTTTTTGGCTTGATGGTTACCTTTTCAAGGAATCTCCCAGATTCTTGATGTAGACAATCCTGAGTGTAAAACTGGCAAGAGGCTGGAGAACTTTTACATCACAAAGGCAGAGAAGGAATTTACAATTTCTAAAGTAAATACTGTATATAAAAAAAAGAGGTCAGAGACCTATAATCAGGAAGAAATCAGTCTAAAATTTAGTCAAGCTGAGGAGATCCTTAAAGTGACCTCCACCTGTAAAGCAGTAAGCCACTGCTCTCCATAGAAAAGCAGCATGTGTGGCGGGAAAGACCAAGTCTGTGGGTCTGAATCCCAGCCCCTTTACTGAGCAGCTGTGTGACTGTGGCCAACTCACACAACTTGGATATCAGCCTCCTTGTTTGTAAAATAGCAATGATAACAATACCCAGGGTCCGGCATAGAGTATCTGTGCCCTAAGTATTAGTTATTTTTATCATTTGCTATTCTTTTGTTTCACTGCTAATTATTAAAAGCTGTTTTGCCCATTAGTACATATTTATGCTGGACTCAGAAAGTAATTTCCAGCAGCTGGAGTAGAAGATAATTGTAGGGAGCTTGACCAAACTGCCTACATGTTTTCAACAAAAGTGCTCCCCTCAGAAATTTCTTGAGGCTATAACTAACTGTCTTAGGACTTGTATTTATGAAGATTGAGCCCAGTATTGAGACTGAATTCTATCCCACTCAAAAGACTCAAGCAAAGTGCTGGGACCCCATCCCTAAGCCCTCTCACCATGCACTCGCTGTAGTCTTCACACCAAAGCCTGGACCAGAGAGGGATAACCAATGTTCCCTCAAACCAAATCCTTTGCTGCCCTAGCGAACCAGGGTGCCACAGAAGAGAAGATCCACATCATTAACAAGGATACAATTCCATGGTAGACCTGCCATCCTTCCCTCACATAATGTTTTATTATTATTTTTTAAAATATATTTTATTGATTTTTCACAGAGAGGAAGGGAGAGGGATAGAAAGTCAGAAACATCGATGAGAAACATTGATCAGCTGCCTCTTGTACACCCCGTGCTGGGGATGTGCCCGCAGCCACGGTACATGCCCTTGATCGGAATCGAACCTGGGACCCTTCAGTCCACAGGCCGACGCTCCATCCACTGAGCTAAACCTGTTTCGACCCCCACATAATGTTTTAATAAAACTACCTTGCCGAGAGAAAAAAATGGCAGCGGAACAGAAGGATGCGTAATGATTTGTGTCCCAGGACAAGATGGAGGGAGCAGCTGAAGGATGCGCGGGGAGTGTTTGTTGGTGAGTTGGGGGACAGCTGGGCTTCTGGAGAAGGATGGGAACTGCTAGATTTGCTTCTCCTAACCAAGCAGCCCTGGTGTGGCTGGGTTCTCTCGTAGAGCCACCAGCTCAGAGGTGGACTGCGCCATCTTGAAGGGGAAGGGCCTGAAAATTTTACAGCTGCAGTACCAACTGGACAGCTGAGACCCCCAGAACACCGCTTCCTAGTTGGCACAGAAGCGGATTCCCAGCAGCCCTGTGTTCCTCCACAGAAAGGTCAGATTTCCCCTGGGGTTAGGGGAGCTGGCAAAGCAGGGAGATGCGCACCTGAAAAAAAAAAAAAAAGTCCATGGCTGTTGGAGCTGGTAAATGTAGAAGGGGGCCCTCGGAGGTGGTGGCAGAGGGGATTCCTAGAAAGCAACCCATTTGGACCTGACAGAGAAGGCCAGCCTAACAATTTTGGGAGGGTGCTGGCTGCCAAACCCAAGGGGGAAAAGGGTTTCACGCAGACATACGAGTGGAACTTGAATTCACATGCTTGGGTTTTTTCCTCTCCTAATCCGAGTTTCTCAGTGCTAAACCAGGAACATGGGATCCCCTGGTGGGGGATAACCTGGGAGACCACAGGGGTAAGCTGTTTTTCTTGAGGCTGGGGATCAGAACAGGTGGTCACCATTAGATAAGCAGCTCTGGGGCATTCCCACAAATCAGTATTGAATACCATAGGGATAGCGGGATTTTAGTTCAGGCTAAAGAGGACCAATAAACCAGAGGTCAGTCCAGAAACACTGCCACCCAGAGGCTGAATCACAAATTGACTCTTGTGTAACACAAGTTAAGGAATCAATTTCTACTACTATTTAACCTTTTTTTTAAGTGCTATTTTATTTCATCTTTATTCTACTTTGGTATTAGTGTTATACAGTCTATTTTCATCTACCCTTTAGTATCTTTTTACCCTACCTCAACTTCACCCTTATGCCACCACTCTCTTACTAACTTTTCCCTAGTTAGTGTCTTGTTCCCCTTACATTTTTCCTGCTTTATACTTTCCTTATTCTCTCTTTTTACACCCTGTTAAAATTTCACCCTACTTTTATATCTAATCTCCAACCACCTGCTTCAAGTCCATACACACCTCTCACTTCTCTGACTTCACTATCCTAAGTTGTTTTTCTCTCTGTCCTGCTGATGTTGTTTACCTGACTGTTGATTATATTGATATTTTATGCATGATTGTGAGATTGGTTTGCTTATTCTTTTCTTTTAATTTGTGGGGGTTTTTGTTTTGTTGTTCTTTGCATTATTTTTTTGACAGATTTATGCTTCTGTGTTCCCTTACCTCCCTTGATATTATTTGTTGTATGTAGTTTGTATCAATCTCCAGGTACTTGTTTCTGGCTTTTGCTGGGATTAGTGGCTGTCCTATAAGAGTTTTCAACCAATATTTATAGATTATTCCCCTTTTCTTTCTTTTTACTTCTTCCCCCTTTCCCAATTTCATTTTAGCATTCCTCTCTTCCTTTCTTTTCTTCCTTCCTTCCTTTATTCTTTCTTTCTTTTCTTTCTTTCTTTCTTTCTTTCTTTCTTTCTTTCTTTCTTTTCTTTCTTTCTTTCTTCCTTTCTTTCTTCCTTTCTTTGTTTCTCTTTTTTTTTGTATGTGTGTTTTCTCTTACTCTCTTCTTTCTCACCTCTCACCTAACTTGCCTTCCTCTAGCAATCACCTTTAATTTGGAGTTAACAATACTGTGAATACATTCCTGTTCAGTGCCTGGTGTTATGCACCTGGTTGTGCTGTAGTTTGAGCCTTTAAATCAACACAGGAGAGTGAGAACTACATAACCAGACACACAGAGAAGAGATACCATGGGGAGACAAAGAAACAGCCCACCAATGAAAGAAAAACAAGCCTCAACAGAAAAAGGTAAACGAAATGGAAGCAAGCACCCTATCAGAGAGAGAGAGTTCAGAGAAATGGTCATAGGGTAGATGAAGAGAATAGAAGTCATTATGAGTGAGAACCAAGAGGAATTGAAGAAGAACCCAGAGGAACTGAAGAAGACTCAAGAAGAAATGAAAAAGACACAAGAAGAAATGAAAAGTGAAATTGCTGAGGTAAAGCACTCCATAGAAAGTATCAGCAGTAGACTAGATGAAGAAGAGGACTGCATCAGTGAGCTGGAAGACAAGGTAGGAAAAAATACCCAAGTAGAGCAGCTTCTAGAAAAAAATATTGAAAAGCAGGAGGAGAGACTAAGGGAACTTTGGTACAACATAAAACAAAACAACATCCATATAATTGGGCTTCCAGAGTGATAGGAAACAGAGCAAGGAATAGAAAAGCTGTTAGAAGAAATAATGGTGGAAAACTTCCCTGATATAGGAAAGAAAAAACCCACACAAATCCAAGAAGCTCACAGAGTCCCAAGCAAAATGAACCTCAAAAGACCTACGCCAAGGCACATTATAATTAAATTGGCAAACATAAATGACAAAGTAAGAATCTTAAAAGCCACCAGAGAGAGATAGAAAGTCACCTACAAAGGAACCCCCATCAGATTAGCAAGAGATTTCTCAAAAGAAACTTATCAGGCTAGAAGGGATTGGAATGAAATATACAAAGTCATGCAAAGAAAGGGTCTGAATCCTAGAATACTGTACCCAGAAAGGCTATCAATTAAAATTGAAGGTCAAATCAGGAGCTTCACAGTCAAAAAAGGACTAAGGGAATACATTACCACCAAACCAGCAATGCAAGAAATGCTAAAGGGTCTGCTGTAAAAAGCAATAGGAAGTGAAGAGGGAACACAGGGGTAAAGAAAAAAATGGCCACAAATAAGTACCTATCAATAATAACTTTAAATGTGAATGGTTTAAATGCTCTAATCAAAAGACATAGGTAATGGATTGGATAAGAAAACACGACCCATATATCTGCTGTCTACAAGAAACCCACCTCCAATAAAAAGACACACTAAGACTGAGGGTGAAAGGATGGAAAAAGGTTCTTCAGGTGAATGGAAATGGAAAAAAAGCTGGGGTAGCAATACTTATATCTGACAAATTAGATCTCAAAGTGAAGGATATAACAAGAGGAAGAAGGCCACTTCATAATACTAAAGGGAGCAATTCAACAAGAAGAAATAACTCTGGTAAACATATATGCACCCAATAGAGGAACACCCAAATACATAAAAAAAACAACTCCTGGAAGATATCAAGGGAGAGACAGACAGCAATACAATCATAGTAGGAGACTTTAATACCCCACTATCACCATTGGACCAATCCTCTAAACAAAAAATCAGTAAAGAAACATCAATCCTCAATGAATCACTAGGCCAGATAGAATTAATTTACATCTTCAGATCATTTCACTCCAAAGCCACAGAATATACATTTTTAAGTGCCCATGGGTCATTCTTAAAGATAGACCATATGTTAGGTCATAGGCAAAGTCTCTCCAAATTCAAGAAGATAGAAATCATATCAAGCGTATTCTCAGATAACAGTGGCATAAAGCCGGAAATCAACTACAATAAAAATAATCCAAAGAAATCAAACACATGGAGACTAAACAGCATGCTATTAAACAATGACGAGGTTATCAGAGAGATCAAGGAAGAGATAGAAAACATAATGGAAACAAATGACAATGATAGCACAACAATCCAAAATCTATGGGACACAATGAAAGCAGTTTTGAGAAGCAAGTTCATAGATCTACAATCCTACTGCAAAAAACAAGTAACAGCAGCAATAAATTATCTAACACAACAACTCAAAGAGTTAGAAAGATAGCAACAGGAGGAACTAAGATGGCGGCAGAGGCAAAACACCTATCTTGCCGTCATAATCAGCAATTTTAATACTACAACTTAACGAAAGAACAAACACCTTCCAGAATCACCAGAAAGCTCGCCGAGTGAAAATTCCACAAATAAAAGTGAAGATAAGACACTGTGACCCGGAGGAGCGGCGGCGGACGGCGTTGAAAGATACGCCCGGAGAGAGGTTTGGAGCGCACGCCGCGGAGAGGGCGGGCGGCTGGAAACCGGCCAGTTTTCTCGAACGGGGAGACAAAGGCGTCCCACTGGACTGATTCTCCAGCTCTGGGCGAAGTCCAGAGAACCCACTATCACACGGGGTGAAAACTGGACAGTGGGAGGGCACGCCGAAGCTCGGGTGCTGCCGGGTCTCCCGGCTTGTGGAGAAGGCAGCTTGCGCGAACAGCTCGGCTGTGTGACGGCGCAGAGAACACACCGCGACTTGTCTCTCATTCGGAAAACCGTCAGACTGCTTTGTTTTACGATCCTGGGTGAGACATTTCGCACGCAGACTCATTTTGGGAAAGTCTGAATTCCCCAGCAACCGGCAGCCTGTGGAGCTCCGCAGCGGCTCTCTCTCAGAGGTGCGGGCGGCCATTGCCCCCGGCACAGAGTCCCTGGGGCCGCATAGGGCGGAGCTGATGCTGTCTGCTTGGCCCGGAGACTCCGCCCACCCAACCTGAGCATAGCTCAGCTTCACAGACAATTGGCCTGGAGGTCAACCCTCCAAGTGCTAACAACGATTAACTGAACTTAACTTCAGCAAGACTGTGCAGCCCATATCCACCTCAGGTAACTGGGGAGGCTGAGCCACTGTCCCTTGTAGCACGACTACCACACAAAGCTAATTGACCAACTCAGGGAAGCAGCCACCATGCAGCAACATGGAAAGAAATCAGATGTGAAAGAAATGGAGGAAAAAAAACGACTGGACATGGAATTCAGAACCACGGTTATAGGGTTTTTAAAGAGGTTCCAACAAAAGATCGAGGCCTATAAGGAAATAAGCAAGACCACAAAGGAAATGAGTGAGTCCTACAAGAAAATGAACAACACCCTCAAGGATATAAACGAGAGCTTCAAAGAAATTATTAAGACCAACGTGGAAATGAATGAAACCCTCAAGGATATAAAGCAGACTCTCAAGGATATGAAAAAGGACCAACCAGAAATTAAGCATACACTGACTGAAACAAAAAATATTATACAAAGACCTGAAAGTGCCCTGGAGAACCCCAAGAACCAAGTTAAAGATTTGAAATACAAAGAGGTAAAATCCACTCAGCTGAAAAAGCAAGAAACCAAAAGAATCCAAAAAATTGAAGATAGTGTAAGTGGCCTCTGGGACAACCTCAAGCATACCAACATCCGAATTATAGGGGTGCCAGAAAAAGCGAGAGGCCAAGACAATGAAAACCTATTTGAAGAAATAGTGACTGAAAACTTCCCACACCTGGTGAAAGAAATTGACTTAGGATTCCAAGAAGTGCACCAAACCCCAATATATAGGAACCCTAAGAGGACCACGCCGAGGCACATCATAATTAAAATGCCAAGAGCAAAAGACAAAGAGAGAATATTAAAAGCAGCAAGAGAGAAACAGTTGGTTACCTATAAGGGAGCACCCATACGACTGTCAGCGGATTTCTCAACAGAAACGATGCAGGCCAGACGGGAGTGGCAAGAAATATTCAAAGTGATGAACAGCAAGAATCTACAACCAAGATTACTCTATCCAGCAAAGCTATCATTCAGAATTGAAGGTCAGATGAAGTGCTTCGCAGATAAGAAAAAGCTAAAGGAGTTCATCACCACCAAACCAACATTATATGGAATGCTGAAAGATATTCTTTAAGAAGAGGAAGAAGAAAAAGGTTAAAGTGCAAACTAGCAACAACAAATACACATCTATCAACAAATGAACATAAAAATCAAGTGAATTGATAGGCTGTTGAACAGGATAGACTGGTGAATATAACAGAGACATGGACACAGAGAGGGAATGGACTGACAATCCTTGGGGAGAAAAGGGTTGTGGGAAGTGCAGCAAGAGACTGGACAAAAATCTAGCAACAATGGGAGAGGACAGTGGGGAGGGGGAGGGGAGGGTGGAGGGTGGGATAGGTACAGGGTGGAGGGAAGCTATAGGGGGATAAAAAGGGGAAACAATGTAATTAATAAACTGAACAATAAAGATTAAAAAAAAAACATTTTTTAAAAAAGAACAACAAAAAAAAAAAAGAAAGATAGCAACAAGAAAAGCCCAGTGTAAGCAGAAGGAAGGAAATAGTAAAGATCAGAGCAGAAATAAATGACATAGAGACCAAAGAAACAATTTAGCAGAACAACAAACCAAGAACTGGTTCTTTGAAAGGATAAACAAGATTGATGAACCTGTATCCAGGCTCACCAAGAAGCAAAGAGAGAGGACCCTAATAAATAAAATCAGAAATGAAAGAGGTGAAATAATAACAGACCCCACTGAAATACAAAAGATTGTTAAAAAATACCATGAACAACTCTCCTCCAACAAACTAGACAACCTGGAAGAAATGGATGTATTCCTAGAAAAATATAACCTCCCAAAATTTAATCAGGAAGAATCTAAACAGCTCAATAGACCAATAAATATGGAAGAAGTTGAAGCAGTCATCAAAAAGCTTGCAGCAAACAAAAGCCCAGGGCCAGACGGCTTCACGGCGGGGGGGTTACCAAACATTCAAGGAAGAAATAAAACCTATCCTCCTCAGACTATTTCAGAAAATTCAAGAGGATGGAACACTTCCAAACTCCTTCTATGAAGATAGACCATATGTTGGGTCATAGGCACAGTCTCTCCAAATTCACCCTAATATCAAAACCAGATAAAGACGACACAATGAAAGAGTATTACAGGACAATATCCCTCATGAATATAGATGCCAAAATCCTCAATAAAATTCTAGCAAATCAGATCCAGCAGTACATCAGAAAGATCATACACCATGACCAAGTAGGATTTATCCCAGGAATGCAAGGATGGTACAATATCTGCAAATCAATATATGTGATATATCACATAAACAAATTGAAAGATAAAAATCACATAGTCATATCAATTGATGCAGAAAAAGCATTTGATAAAATCCAACACCCTTTCTTGATAAAAACTCTCAACAAGGTAGGAATAGAAGGATCATACCTCAACATAATAAAAGCCATAGATGATAAACCCATAGCAAACATCATACTCAATGGGCAAAAACTACAACCATTTCCCATAAGAACAGGAAAAAGACAGGGATGCCCACTATCACCACTCCTATTTGACATAGTACTGGAAGTATTAGCCATTGCAATTAGACAAGAAGAAGAAATAAAAGGCATCCAAATTGGAAAAGAAGAAGTAAATCTATCCTTATCTGCAGATGATATGATATTGTACATAAAGAACCCGAAAGACTCCATAAAAAAACTAATAGACATAATAAATGAGTTCAGCAACATAGCAGGCTACAAAATTAATGCCAAGAAATCTATGGCATTTATATACACTAATAGTGAACTTACAGAAAGAGAGACTAAAAAAGCAATCCCATTTACCATCACACCAAAAAAAATTAAGATACCTAGGAATAAACTTAACTAAGAAGGTAAAAGACCTATTCGTAGAAAACTACGGGACACTAAAAAAAGAGATAGAGGAAGATGTCAACAGGTGGAAGAACATACCATGTTCATGGAATGGGAGAATCAACATCATTAAGATGTCTATACTACCCAAAGCAGTCTATAAATTTATTGCACTCCCCATTATAATGCCAATGGCATATTTCACAGACCTAGAAAGAACTCTCCAAAAATTCATCTGGAATAAAAAAAGACCCCGAATAACCACTGCAATCCTGAGAAAGAAGTACAAAGTCGGTGGGATTTCAATACCAGATTTCAAGCTGTATTACAAAGCTACTGTTCTCAAAACAGCCTGGTACTGGCACAAGAACAGACATATAGACCAATGGAATAGAATAGAGAATCCATATATCAACCCAAACCACTATGCTCAATTAATATTTCACAGAGGAGGTATGAACATAAAATGGAGTCAAGATAGTCTCTTCAATACACAGTGCTGGGAAAATTGGACAGATAAATACAAAAAACGAAACTAGACCACCAACTTATACCATAAACAAAAATAAACTCAAAATGGATATAGGACTTAAACATAAGATGGGAAACTATAAAAATATTAGAGGAATCTACAGGAAGAAAAATCTCAGACATATGTCGAAAGAACTTCTTCAGTAATACCGCTCCTAGGGCAATGGAAGCTAATGAGAAAACAAATGGGACTACATCAAAATAAAAAGTTTTTGCACAACTAAAGAAACCATCAACAAAACAACAAGAAAACCCACTGTATGTGAGAACATATTTGCAAATGTTATCAGTGACAACGTTTTAATCTCAAGCATCTACAGGCAACTCATACAACTTAATAAAAGGAGGACAAATGATCCAGTAAAAAAAAATAGGCAACAGACATAAATAGAATATTTTCAAAAGAATACAAAAGGAAGGCCCAGAGACATAGAAAAACCTGCTCAAAGTCACTAATTATCCGAGAGATGCAAATCAAAACGGCAATGCAGTACCATCTCACACCTGTCAGAATGGCTTAAATCAATAAATCAACAAATGACAAGTGCTGGTGAGGATGCAGAGAAAAAGGAACTCTCCTACACTGCTGGTAGGATTGTAGACTGTTGCAGCACTGTGGAGAACAGTATGGAGTTTCCTCAAAAAACTAAAAATAGAGCTCCCACTTGACCCAGTGATACCACTTCTAGTAATATATCCCAAGAAACAAGAAAAGCAAATTAGAAAGAATACATGCACTCCTATGTTCATAGCAGCACAATTTACTATAGCTAAGATTTGGAAACAGCCTAAGTGCCCATCAGAGGATGAGTGGATTAAAAAACTATGATACATCTACACAATGAAATACTACACTGCGGTAAAAAAGAAGGAGCTCCTACCTTTTGCAACAACATGGATGAAGCTGGAGAGCATTATGTTAAGTGAAATTAGCCAGGCAGAGAAAGATAAATATCACTTGATCTCACTCATTTGTGGAATATAATGAAAGACATAGACTGATGAACAAGAATGAATCCAGAGACTGAGAAAAGTCCATCAAAATGTCAAACCTTAGGGTAAGTACGAGGTGGTGGGAGTAAAGGGGAAAGTCAATATATTTGAGCTCTTTAACTAAGGTAAGTAATTGTGTTTTTACAACCATGACAAAGTTTATATAAAGTTATGAAAAAAATTGGCAGCTAGTTTGAGATTGAATTGACATGGCCCAGAGCTTGTCATCTCCTATGGACACCAGTCCTTAGGCTAGGTCCTCCTTAACCTCCTGTGACACCATAATACCCTTACATGATATTATTCTACAAAGTCATTATAATTTTTGATATTTGTAGCATATTATACAATTATCCCAAATAAACTTACAAACTAATTCTTTGAATGTTTGGCAGCAATTTAAAAAAGGATAGGAAAGGAATTAATCCCTCTCAGAAGGAATTAAGGCACTGGGAAGGTACAGCATTCTATATTGGCCCTCTTTCCCTTTTTCCCAAGAGGGACCCTCTTCTTACAATACAAATACACACAGTTGTTGCCTGATCTTTCAGTTCAAGCTGTGGCTGAAGCCTCTGGGTCACTGGCACCATGGATCTGTCTCTCAGCCAATGGTGTGAGCTTGGCCCTCTCTGGAGAAGAAACCTGGGTCCCCAAGATATGTGATCAGTACCAGTTCCCCGTCAGCAGGCGAGGGGACCCCAAGGCAGGTGCTGGACGTGGAGGCCATGGGGGCATATACTACAAAGGAGATAGAACTGAACCTCACATCACCCTGTTTGGCCCGGAGGATGGCTGGTTAGCCAGAGATGAGTAAGATTCCTCAGGGAAGGAACAATCTAAGATAGGCACAGTCGCGGAGGCGCCAACAGGAGAGAACTAAAAGGTCAACAGAGGTGGGGCACAGACCCTCACCCACAAACCTTGCAGGGGCCTGAACTCTCACCCCTTCTGAGGGAGGTTTCCTGCCCCCATGGCTGCTTCGCCTGCCACGCACAGCTCAGATTGGGACCCAGGTTGCAGACAGAGACTCGGCCATCAATAGCTGCTCTATATCTAAATTTAGTTTAGTACCAGGAATGCTCAGAGCCTACTCAAGAATGCAAACAATCCTTTCCACTAATATTTATAGGGTAAACTAAGATTTTTGCTTGAGTATTAAAATTGACAGTGAAATAGTAATCAAGTTTTCAGATTTATTTAAATTGGCCAAGTGAAATAAGTGAATATTCAAGAAAATTTAAGTGTACTGGACAAAAATCTGTGCCTAAAACATTAACTAAAATATGTATTAGTAGTTCATCTCACTGTAAAATGGCCTAACATACAAAGAACGTAAAGCAGTCATATTTGTGTGCAAAAATTAAAATTTAAAATTACCAAGACTGCAATCTAAAATTTCCAAAGCCCCCATTAATTAAAAGGGGAAGGGGTTAGTGGGGTAATATCATGTAAGGAAAAATATCCTGTAAATAAAATACATCTAGAAAATAGAAAATTCTTACTCCAGAAAAGTAACTTCCATTTGTAATGCCAACAGCAGGACACCCATGAAAAACACACATGGTGTCAAAATAAGCCAAAGGAAAATCATTTGGGCAAAAATAAAAAGAATCCCAAGTCTAATTTGCAGAGAGGATCCCTTTGTTAACTTTTGGTCGAGAATGTGTTTTTGTGTTTTCAGAGAACAACTCCAAGACCATGTGGGTTTCTGTGACAGTGAGGAACTGACAGGTCTGTTCCAGTCACGAGGACAGTCCAGAGATGGGAGACACTGAGGACACCTTGCCATGCTAGCAGTCGGCAGCTGTGCATGGCTGCAGGTGGCCCAGGACCAAACCAGAGAGGATGGAACTTGCATTGCCACGATGTGTCCACCATCTGGATACCATTGCTGACATGTACACATAAAGAAATATTTGACCTTGAAACTGGGACTCAGAACAGTTGGACATTGAACCTGAGACTGAAACATTTTTTGTTCTTATACATTTATTTCTAGTATGCAGAGGCAAGATATTTTTGAAGAAAAGAAACAGGGGAAGTGATTGATATAGAGGCAGGGAGGTATTGAACAGGCTGTCAAGCTACAGGGGGAAAACTAGGGAGGGTGGGGGAAGGTTGCTGTGGAAGATCAACTGAAGGATTTATATGCATGCATATGAGCATAACCAATGAATGTAAGACACTGGGGTGGGGCAGGGGGCAGGTGGGGACATGTACTGGGGGGTTGGGGAGGCTGGGGAGAGCACAATGGGGGGTAAGAAAACATATGTACTACTATTAAATCTAAGTTATACTGCAAAAAAATAAAAATAAAAAAATATTTAAAAAAATAATAAAACTACCTTGCCGTATGTAACCAAGACAGTATAGAACACAGGTGAAAGTCCACAATGAACTGGCCAAAGGATGAGGCCTCCAAACAGTTCAAAGAATCCTTCACCTCTAGACGCTTGCTTCCCAAAAGTATGAGCTCTTTGTTTGGTGAGCACAGGCATGCCACCCTACCCGCAGACCCAGAAATTCTACAGTCATCAGTTCCTAATCCCTTCTCAAGTTTAAATAACCCAAATTTATCCGCATGAATTTTTTTTACTTTCTCCCAATTCCTTTACCAAATATCAAATGTTGATGTATTAAAATTGCCTTAATTATTCCATTGAATTGTTCAAGCAATTACATTTTCTCAAATTAATTTAGGAAGTGTAAGAATTTTCATGGAAATAAACTTGTGCAAGCTGTAAGAAGAGATGGAAAATATTCTAAACTTTAATAGAAAAACTTGTTAAATACATTTGTCACAGTGCTTCTTCATAAGTTTTTTTTAATTTAACTTCGTAAATGCCCACATGCCTGTTTTTTACATAGATATAATCAATTCTGCTAAAAAATATACTTTATCTCCCTTTGTAGGGTATAAAAACAGCAGATTAAAACAATGGGAATGTCTTACCTTAGAGTTCTGGAAGTCAGCAGTTTGCAGTGGGTCTCACTGGTCTTCCAGGAAGATGAATGTTAGTCAGGACTTTGCTCCTTCTGGAGGCTCTAGGTGAGAATCCAATTCCTTGACCTTTTTTTTTTTGGCTTCCAGAGGCTTCCAACACTTTTTGACTCATGGACCGTCTCCTTCATTCATCTTCAAACTCAGGAACAAGTTCAGTCTTTATCAAACTGCTATCTCTCCAGGTACCTCTCTCCTCCTCCCTTTCATTTCGTAAAGACACTAGAGGCCCAGAGCATGAAATTAATGCATGGGGTGAGGGGGTCCCTCAACCCAGCCTGCCAACCTTTCCAATCTAGGACCCCTCGGAGGATGTCTGACTGCCTCTTGCAATCCTAGCCTCTTGCCTGCCTACCTGCCTCATTGCCCTTAACTGCTCTCCTACCAGCCTGATTGCCCTTAAGTGCTCCTCTGCTGCCCTGATTGCCCCTAACTGCCACTGTCTTGCCCTGAACCCATGACCCAGGATTCCCTCCCTCTGGCCAGCTGCAGGCACCCAGGACCTGGACCAGCTTTGCCTGGACTGGCTATAGCTACAGAAGACTGTGGGCGGGCAGCTTTGCCCGGGCTGCAGCTGCTGGCACCCAGGAATGCAGAATGGGTGGCTTGTCCCTCTCCTGGGCCAAAGCCTGGCTGGTGCCCAATCCTCTCTCCCTAGTATTGAGTGTCTGAACTCTTTAGCGTGTGATGGTGTGAAGGCTTGATGACCATTTGCATATTAGCTCTTTATTATATAGGATTGTGATGACATTGGACTCACCTGGACAACCCAGGGTACACTCCCCATTCCCAGGTCAGCTAATTAGCAAATTAAGTCCACCTGTAACCTTATTCCCATTGCCTGGGTTTGCCCTGTGATTTAACACATTTGTGTATTCCAGATATTAAACCTTAAACACCTGTGGAGAGTCCTTACTCTGTCTACCAGGTGATTAGAAAAGAAATGTGGAGGAAGAATAAGAGCCTCCAGCCTTGCCCTTCAATAGAACCACTTAGAGTGTGGCATGAATTCTAAGGGACTTATTATCAGAATGACAATCAATAGAGTGGACTAAAACAGCTAAAGGCTGGAAAGAGTTAATAACTAGTCACCAATCTGAATCCAGGTGAGTTTTAGGGGCTGTGAGCTTAGTGATCAGAAGGATGAAAGGAATTGGCTTTTTAAAGAAATTTGTGCTCTTAAACGGACTCTTAGTGATGTTTATAGAGATGAGAATTATGTTTAAAAACAAAAGTGCTATTGTTTTTCTTTAAATGGTATGAAAAAATATGGATGAGTCCCATGTACTTTCCTGTCTTTAAAGTAACAAACCACCAAAATGGAATAAATCAGAAATATTGAATAAGCTCTCAAAACAGCAAGGAAAGCAGTATAGAAAGGACTAGCGCTTGACCAGCCCTTGATTTTCACATGGTAGAAATCAGCTGGCAGGCTCAATATTTATTTCAAAACCATGACAACAATAAAAAAATCACACCCAATCATGTATACTTTTTTCCTCCCATGATGTAGCAGTATAGAACCCACTTTAGACTTTTATAAAGAAGAGCACAGATTACAGTTAGATATATCAATAAAATGTCCTACATAATGGAAGCAAAATGTTTTATGTCTGTCCTGGAAAAAACTCCAACCACAATGGAGGATTGGAAAGCTCTGTCAACATGAGAATCTTACAACATTTTCCTTTATAAAGAACTGGCATCTTCCTGGTTTAACTTCTGAGATACACTTAGATCTGTCTAATGGAAGCAGGACTATAGAAAAAGACCATCACATGGAATTCAACTGACCTATTGGGAAGTTGGGCTTTTCTATTCTGAAGACTTTTCATTAAGGAGCTTTTTAGAATCATTATTGGAAGAACCAGCATAGCATTTCTGTTGTGATTTGGGGATGCCATCGATTATTAACTTTCTGATGAAAGGAGCTACACGCCCTCTGCTTTTTAAATACTTGTTTACATAATGGCTCTGCCAGATTATAGAGTCATTGCAAGGGCAAAGGTAGAAATTTTCAAAAGAAATTATTCATAGGCAATGATTGTTGTCATGCAAGATAAGGCCTCATTTTCTGACAGATTCTCAGAGTAAGTGTTCCATAGATAACAAACATAAGCTATTATTTTCCAATGCATTATTTTCTTTCTCTCTATAGCTGAGCCAGCCTTCTAGTCACTGAAAATTATTATATGAAATAAAATCTGTCTCCCCAAGTTTTCTATTCAAAAACTGATTTGTGAGCTCCAGGAGGATGGGGAGTTTGTCATATATATGTTTGATACAAAGGAAAACACATTGAAAAGGTGCAATTTATATTTAACAATTGCTGGAAACATCTGTTAACTGAGGGACACATATATTATTCAAGGCAATCACCAACTATTCATCCATTTGCTTGAGAAACCTGAGCTTTGAGTTCACTAAGAAATCTCTCCCTCTCCTTCAGGCTGGTGTAGAGGACAGCAGGACTGTGGTTTGTATCAATTGGGTTCTTGTCAAGATTATTTCCCTTGGTGGCTGGATCACAGCTGAGAGAAACCTCTTGCACTACCATACCATCCATCACTGATAGGTTGGATACATTACCAAGTAATTTTGGTAGTAGAGCTTAGGAGTGACGTAGTACAGGATGATGCGCAAAATATTTAACAACTAGACCTGCAAAGATACTACCCACCTAGAATGGGCCCTGGCAACAGCACAAGGTCCTAAACTCCCTGCCATGCTCTTAAACCTTAGACACCTTAGACACCTTAGGACCAGAATAAGGTCCTAAGGAAGCCTTAGGCTTGCTAGTGTGCCCTGAGGATATTAATTGAGCTTAAGGCAGCAGCTAGTTACTGAAGTACTCCAACCGACCCAAACAAACTGAATGTAAGCTTCGGTACAAGCAAAGGAAAATTCATTACTGCTTTGGGTCTAATGCCTCCCCCCCCCCCCTTCTTCCCAAAATGGTAGATCCATGGGGCACGCAGTTTAATTTTAATGTAATAAGAAGATGTACATTTCTCCTCAAAAACAGCGTGTTCAATAAGAAGCTTTATTAAGGAATGGAGGGGTCCCAACAAAACTCCATAAAATTCATTATTCACGAATTTTGCTGTATTAGCTCATTTTTTACCAGTAACAGAAGATTGTTTGGTTAATGCTATAATATATCTCTGTAGGAAATATAACATAATAAAAAATACTTGTGCTTTAGAGTTAGGCAGACCTCAGTGAGAGTAATGGTCCTATCATTTATTACCCCTGGAATCCTGGGCAAGTTCTTCACTTCTAGCTGCTTTGGTTTGCACAGCTACAAGTAATGTCAAAGATACCTACCTCACATCTGTTTTCACTTCTGGATAGAGTTCCCCCCGCATAATTGCATGTCATCTTCTCAGGAGGCAATTTCTGGCCATACCAGGAAAAAATTCTGCAACTTACATAGGCTATCATCTGTAGCACTTATCACAAATCCTGTCATATTTAAAACTTAACTATACACTATTTTTTGGTAGAAGCAGAACCTTTGATAACATAGCAGATATAAATGGTTATTACCTGATATTTGAGCTGGAACAGTTTATCAGATTTTACCTATTTAAATGGCATTTCCTAAAATATGTATGTTACACTGTACACCAGAGTTTTGCAATATGTTATGAGTTGATACGGGAAAAATTTTGTTGCCAAATTATTTGAGATAAATCTATTTACACAACATTAAATACATTTTAAAAAACAATCACTCAGTGACTTTAATGCATCAATACCCATTGTGAGAACTGAAGACAATGTAAATGTGCTGAATTTCTTGGAGACTAATTATAATCATTTAATATACCTAAACATTACTTTGATAATATTTCTCAGAAAGTTTTAATTATGTATATTATAATTAAAATAAACAGATAAACACAGTCTTGGTGGTAAAATTTTCACTGTCAATAAATAAATTAGCATCAATTTCTTTGTATATTTGGGTGGCTTGAAACAGTAGTTCCAGGATCTAATATTGAAATATCAGAACTGAAGGTTCAAAAGATTAAATAACAAAGGAAAGGTATAATCACTTGATAGAGTTTGTTTTAGTTTCAAAACAAATCTGAATAAATCATTAAAATAAAAATTAAAAGATTTGGGTTCTTTAGTCTGTCTACAGTGAGTTCTGTGGAGTTGAGTATTTGAAACTCTTTATAATTTAGTTTCTTCATTTTTAAAATTAAAAAGTTGAATGATGCAATTCTTAGCCTTCTTTCTAGGTCTAACATTTTATAATTTTTTTTTTACTAAATTAAAAAGTAAATGGCACAGTGCCACTTTTAGAAAGTTAACATAAGAGAATATATTTTTTAAAATATGCCTCAGACAATGCTATCATGAGAGATCATAACATCTTTTACTTACTTGTTATTCCAGAAATTTTTCAATAACAATAATTTGCTAAGATGATTTAGTTTGTGTCATTTGCAAAGATGAGTAAAGGACTATATAACAACTCAAGTCAATTTCAGATTCTCAGGCTCTAAAAAACCAACAGAATAAAATATTAGTTGTTTTTCATAAATGCTGCATTAAACTTTCACATATGAGCAGCTATAATGCCTATGGCATCTGAGAAATAAAGGAGATTAGCATGTTAGTTGAGAATCTTAGGTTGTTAATGACTATATATTTCAAGTGTGCTAGTTTGCAACCATTTGTCTGTTCTTGTTATAATGTTTGGTGTAAAAACACTGCATCAATATGATAATGCTTCACATAATTTTGAATTATAATTTTACTCTGTAGTAATTGACTACTGATACCCACTCACTTGATTAGCTGTCTATTAGCATTTTCTACTTACTGTCTCACATATCTGTCTGAAGCTTTATGATTCAAAATACTAAATACCATTAAAAAAAAGATGGCATATTCTGCATGCTAAATATAGTTCAACTGGGAGCATTGCATATGTCATTTAGATAAATTGTTCCTGAATTTAAAAAAGAAAATATTACCATGGTCTCTGAAAATTATACAACTACCACGAGAATTACAGAATTTCCGACCATCATTCCTAAGGTGAAGAACTAATGAATTCTTCTCATTTTCTTCACTCCATCCAGAATCATGAGATTTCATGTTTAAAACTGACATTTGATATAATATAGTCCCAACCCCTTATAGTGTATATGAAGCCCTCAGTATTTACTTAATAGGTCTTAGAATTAATTGGTGAGAGAGTGAAGATTATAATATAGGTAATCTAATTACTAATACAGTAATTCTGCTTCTCCGTAATATTGCCCACGACTTCCATGAAGTAAAACCAATTTCTCTTATTACAGTTTTTCATAAACATCAAAGATACCATCAAATGTAGTATGTGCTATTATTTGATGAATTATAAAGAAAGAAAGAAATTTCTCAGTAAATAAAATTTGGCATATCATAATGACAATTTCACATAATTTTGTCATTCAAGACCCATGTCCTTAAATTCCTTTCAACTCTTTCAAGGCATCTAGCAATCTCTTCTAACTTCAGTTGCATTACACCTGAGTCAGCAATAAAGCAAAGCATAGTTTCATCTACCTGTGGGAATCCTTTCTTAGGTCACTTAAGGTACTTGGTATTTTCTCTAAAGGAAAAAATGATGGGACTGAGTTCATTCTTCTAATTCTGAATATCTGCTTCGGCAATACAACTCTTGTTCTATTAAGTGTTCACTGTTCTATTAAGTGACTTTCTGCAAAGACCATATTTGTTGTTTCATTTTAAGTCTTTTTTTGAAGTTATATTATATGACAGTTGAACTCCATACATACGGTATCATAGTGCATATCATTCAATTGAAGTGACAATGTGCCAAGGCTACCTTTTGGGCAATAGCAACTTAAGACTCCATCAATGATAAGATTTAACCAAGTGTCAGAAATGCTACTTAGAACTGATGAAATACTATGTCAACCATCTGAATTGTCCTTTTCTGCTGTTAAATTTTACATCTTAGAGTCTAACATTAATGTCTTCCTTTTGTGAGTTAAAGGCATAAAAAATGGAATCTCAAATTTCTTAAGAATAAAGATAATAACCCAAAATGTGTCAGTTCATTAGCATTAGCTTCCTTAGAGTCCAGAGATAATGTTCAGTACATATTTGATAAGAAAGGTGAAAAAATTTAAATAAGAGAAGACTTAAACTCTCCTCTCCTCTCTCTCTCTCTCTCTCTCTCTATATATATATATATATATATATATATATCCTATCTAATAAAAGAGTAATATGAAAACTGACCACTCCTCTGCTACACCCACAAGCCATGCCCACAAGCCAATCAAGGAGAAAATATGCAAATAAACCCCAACCAAGATGGGTGCAGCCACTGAGAGCAGGAGGGAAGCTTGGGTTTCCCTGGCGATGGAGGAAATCAAACTTCTACAGCTCTGGCTGGCCTAGGCCTCCACTCTAAGCTACAATGCTTCAGTTTTAGAAAGTAAATGTCCCAACAGAAATGGCTGTTGCCATAGAGCAAGCAGAAGGTTTGGCTCCCCTCCAGGCTACAAAGTTTCAATTGTAGAAGATAAATCCCAAATACCAGGGCCTCCACTTGGGTTGCTGGGGTTGTGGCTGGCCTGCAAACCATCACAGGCCTCTCACCCAGGCTGCCCCTCACCCCAAGGGAACCCCCACCTTGATCTGGGACACTCTTCAGGGCAAACTAGCTGGCCCCCACCCACACCCACGCACCAGGCCTCTATTCTATCTAATAAAAGAGTAATATGCAGATTGACCATCACTCCAATACACAAGACAGCTGCCCCCATGTGATCAAAGATCCTGCTTCCATGTGGACACAAGATGGCCACCACAAGATGGCCAGCAGGGGAGGGCAGTTGGGAGGGACCAGGCCTACAAGGGAGGGCAGTTGGGAGTGGTTAAGCCTGTAGGGGAGGGCAGTTAGGGGTGATCAGACTGGCAGAGGAGAGAAGTTGGGGGCAAACAGGCTGGCAGGGGAGCAATTAGGCATCAATCAGGATGGCAGGGGAGTGGTTAGGGGGTGATCAGGTTGGCAGGAACAAGCAGTTAGGAGCAATCAGGGAGGCAGATAGGCAAGCAGGGAGGCAGGGATCCAGCAGTCCTGGATTGTAAGTAGGATGTCTGACTGCCCGTTTAGGCCCGATCCTGGATCCCTTGAAGGGTACCAGATTGAAGAGGGTACAGGCTGGGCTGAGGGACATCCTCTGCCCCCCATGCACAAATTTTGTGCACCAGGCCTCTAATATCTATATCTATATCTATTTATCTATATCTATATCTATATCTATATCTATATCTATATCTATATCTATATCTATATCTATATCTATCTATCATCTATCATCTATATCTCTATCTATCTTTCTATATCTATCTATCTATCTATCTATCTATCTATCTATCTATCTATCTATATCTATCTATATTAGTGGCCCGATGTATGAAATTCATGCATTGGGGTGGGGGTGTCCCTCAGCCAGACCTGCACCCTCTCCAATCTAGGACCCCCTCAGGGGTTGTCTGACTGCCAGTTTAGGGATTGGGCCTAAACCGGCAGTCAGACATTCCTCTTGCAATCCAGGACCACTGGCTCCTAATTTCTCACCTGCCTGCCTGCCTGATTGCCCCTAACCACTCTGCTGTCTGGTCTGCTCGACCCCAACTGCCTCCCTTTTCCAGCTGATTGTCTCCAACTGGCCCACTGCTCACCTGCTAGCCCCAACTGCCCCCCTACCACTGGCTTGCTCGCCAACAACTGCCCTACTCACCAGCCTGATCACCCCTAACTCCCCTCCTAGCTTGATTGTCCCTAACCTTGTATGCCTCGGCCCATCACCATCAATTTATCTGGAAGGATGTCCAGAAGGTCTCCCAGTCTAATTAGCATATTACCCTTTTATTAGAATAGACTAGAGGCCCTGTGCACAGAATTCATGCACTTGGGGTTATTGGGGGGGGGGGTGTCCACTCAGCCTGGGCTGTGCCCTCTTGCACTCCAGGAGCCCTTGGGGGATGTCTGACTGGTGGCTTAGGTACATGCAGGAAGCCTAAGCCATCAGTAGGACATCCTTAGCACTGCAGTGGAGGTGGGAGAGGCTTCCGCCACCACTGTTGTGCACGTCAGCCGTGAGCCCAACTTCTGACTGAGTGGCACTCCCCCTGTGGAAGCGCACTGATCACCAGGGGCTAGCTCCTGCATTGAGCGTCTGCCCCTGGTGGTCAGTGAATGTCATAACAACTGATTGTCTGCAGTTGGATCTACGTGCATATTAGCCTTTTATTATATAAGACTAGAGAGACCCAGTGCACAAAATTCATGCACAGGAAGAGGGCTGCCTCAGCTTGGCCTGCACTCTCTCCAATCAGGGACCTCTGGCTCCTAACCACTCACCTGCCTGCCAGCTTTATTCCCCTAACTGCTCTCCCCTGACAGCCTATTTGCCCTAACTAGTCTCCCCTGCTGGCCTGGTCCCTGTAACTGCTCTCCCCTGCCTGCCTGATTGCCTCCAACCTCCTCTGCCTTGGCCCACCAACATGGCTTTGTCAGGAAGGATGTCCAGAAGGACATCTGGAAGGTCATCTGGAAGATGGTCAGTCTAATTAGCATATTACCTGTTTATTAAATAAGATGCCACCTTGTCCAAAAATGCAGGTTTTCCTATCGTGGAAGGGGAGCCTACAGTAGCATCCTGGGTTCTGACCAGGGCTTATGCATTTGTGCTTTATCTCAGCATATGTGATTCAGAGAAGTAGACTATTGGATGTACCTTGAACATTTCTATGGAATTTGCCAAATCATCCTCCCAAAAGGTTGATCCACTTTAAACTCCCACCAGCAACCATGCATGTGCCCTCTGTCCCACTTTGATGCCAATATAATTGATTTCTCCCTAGTAGCTTCCCTCCTGCCAGCCAGGACTGCTTGGTACTTGAGCCAACCTCATTGTTCATCTGGGAACTTGATTTCCCGAGATAGAATTATGGAAGAGAAAAAATAGTTTTTCTCTATCTTTCTGAATTCTTGTAAAGACAGAAAGATCACCAAGAGAAAAACAAAAGTTCATTAACATGTGTACCTTATGTATATGTGGGAGATCCCAGGGAAAAATGAGTAACTCCCTAAAGTGGCTTAGAATGCAGATTTAAATACCTTCTTTCTAGGGAAAGGGGATGGGAGATATAGGTCTCTTAGAGGAGAGTAAATGATATTTAAGAAAGATGAATGGGGTGCGGGAAAATAGTTTGTAACAAATTTTGGGTGTTATGTCAATTTCTACTCTCCTGTCCTGTGACAGGAGTCAGTCTTCTCTGCCTGATGACACTTCTCCAGTCAAGGTGACCTATGACATTAAAGCTCCTTTAGGAGTCTGATCTTAAGAAGATCAGGAGACCTGATTGAAATCCTCTGCATGAATTTGCTGTTTTTCAAGCATCTGCAGCTCAAAGTCATCAATATAACAACACAGCATATGTTGGGGTGGCATGTTCTCTAACTTTCAGAGTAAAACCAACAAAAGCTTGTTTCCTCTCTTAGATGATTTGCCACAGTAGTGTTATTCCCTGGAGACAGACAGTATTCTGACCAGACCTTCCCAGTGCACAAAGGAGTGATCATAACATTACCCTGTGTTTGTAGAAAGCTGTGGACCACATCACTAAATAATCCAGGGGCAGTTTTCTCATCTTGTGGAAAGGGAGGTAAAGTTATGATAGTTTACCACCCTTTCCACAGGTTTCTTTCAAGTTAGTATCTCCCTTGCCCCACCCCATGCCCCCCAGCAGCCCGAGCACCTCCATCTCAGGCCTTGGGGCTGCTGGGTGCCAGGCCTGAGGATTTGTGTTTCCAATCCACACACCCCCACACACCCCCAGCCCCAGGTTTGCCATGGTGGGGCATGGGCTGCTGGGTGCTTTCCTCCCTGCTGGTTTGTGTCTCTGCTCCGGCACCCTGCAGCCCCAGTGCCCCCATGGCAGGACATGGCGAGTCTTGGGGCTGCTGGGTGCTGAACTCCTTGATGGTTTGTGTCTCAGATCCAGCACCCTGCAACCTCAGCACCATCATAGTGAAGCGTGGGACTGCTGGGTGCCAGCCTCCCTGCAGATTTGTGTGTGCAATGGCCCTCCATAGCCCCAACACTGCCATGGTGGGGCTTGGGATTGCTAGGTGCCAGTTTGTGTCTCTGATCTGGTTCCCTGCAGCCACAGTGCTGCTGTGGCGGGGCTTGGGGCTGCTGGATGCTGAACACCCTGCTGGTTTGTGTCTCATATCCCACACCCCCACAGGCCCAGTGCTGCCATCGTGGAGCTTGGGGCTGCTGGGTGCCGACCTCCTTGCTGGTATGTGTCTCTGATCCGGACCCCACAGCCCCAGCTCAGCCATGGCAGGGCTTGGAACTCCTGGGTGCCTGCCTCCCTGTGGGTTTGTGTCTCCCATCTGCCTGGCAGCCCCAGCACCACCTGGCCACTATGAGCTGCCATCTTTGTTGGGTTAATTTGCATACTCAAGTCTATTGGCTGGTAGTGTAGCAGAGGTGTGGTCAATTTGCATATTTATCTTTTATTAGATAAAATATCACTCCTATTGCTCTAACCATGAACACAGAATAGAAGCCAGCATTTTTTATATGACCCAAATCCATAGTTGCAATTATTGATGAGGATGCCACCTGACAAAGGGCTAGTCCAAACATACTGTCACCTTTGTGGGTCCATAATGATTAGTTTACTTGTTGGCCAGTGAGCCAAAATGGGCAAATTGGAAATGAATCTGAAATTTAGAATTTTTTCCCCTTTCTGTTCAGAAAGCTATGCCGATACAAGCACTGGTAATGTCAGAAATCATATTTTCAGCCTTAAAAAACAACAACAACAACAACAACACAGTCTGAGCTACTTTGGTTGGCACACAGAAAGAAAAGAGAGAGAGAGGGAGAGATAGAGAGAAGGAGAGTAAAACCCCAACTGTTTTAAATCTCTGGTTCCTCTTACTGAGAATCTTCTACAATTTATGCTAGCCAAATAAGCCATTTGGCTTAGTATGTTTGAGTTGGATTTTTTGCATTTACAACCAAAACTGTGTTAGTTCTGGCTAATAAAGTTATTTAACAAAATATGTCTTATCGTATGTTTATGATTAAGGATAATATTTTAATTATTTTGTGTGACTACAGTATCAATCACAGAAAACAATCACAATATTTTCATGTTTATGGAAGTGAATAAAACTTTCATTGCTATTAATTCTCTTCCTTTAGTTTTCTTCTAAACTCATGTTTTAAAATGAAACGTGTGAGCAAAATTTTATTTGGCACTTGGGAAACTAAAATGTAAAAAAAGAAAATGAATTGAAAGTAACCATAGTCATCCTCAGCATACTGACAAATGTAGCCATTCATTCTTTTTTGGATGTTATATAACTAACATAAAGTTTGGCCAAAAGTATAAATATAATAACTGTGCTTTATATTCTCAATGAAAATACATCGAGAAAAGATATATAAACAAGAGTAGATGTTTTTAGTGTGACATATTCACAGATTTCATGTAATTTTCAGCTTGCTCTAAAATTTAAAAAATATTGCTGGCTCTAACCTATGCCTATTTTTCTCAAAGGAATTCCTGAGACACAAAGACTTGAGGGAATTTATTATTGCACTAGACTTGAGGGAATTTCATAACTTAAAGAATAAAACCCTTAAACTGTGTTAAATTGATGCACATAGTATAAACATTTATGCCTGAATTTTGAAACATAACTTTAATAGCTCTGTATGCAATCTGTCCATTTATTATAAGTGGGTAAATCTCTTGGGTATATAGGACAGATCCAATACCAGTATTTGCTTACCAGTGTTGGAATCTTGGGCCTTTATTATTGACCTATAAAATAGCCAACCATAGAAACTATAAAAATAATAATGATCAATGTTCTCCTTTGAAATTATAATCTTCTAATTATAGAAGATTTAATTGAATTTAATTGAAAGCAGACACATTTCATTTCAAAACATTATGAAGCCAATTTAAATTTTTATGAAATAAATATTTTTCATTATTACATTTTCTTTTTAATATGTAGAATTAAACATCTTCTGACACTGGGCACATTTACATTTTAAAATTAAATGGAAAGTCTATTGATTAATTTATTATGTTACTTTTGCCTCCAAATTAAAGGAATGGTGATAGTGGAATTAATAAGTTAAGTCCCTGAATATTTTATATACCTTTTATGTTAAGTGGACCACAGGCTAGACATTGCTGATTTTGGAGATGGGAATACACAAATCTCTGCAAATGCAACTTCCTTCTCCCTCCCAAGTAATGGTCTTATACTTAGCATCTGCGCGAGTTGAGAGATGATGGCAAGTTATTTTATCACTGAAGAGGCTCAGACAATATTTGTCGACTAGCCCCCCAGAGATTAAGAACTTTTCTCAGTGAGATAAAAATCGTGTATTGCCTATCAAATTTACTTATCATCCACAAGTCAGCTACCTCTATGTCTCAAATTTATTATGGAATTAATGGGATAGGTCCTGTTTCAGTCTCACTGTTTTCCATCTCATTTTGAGTATGTGACCATTTCCCTATTGCGAGATGGAGAGGTAACTAGAAATTATCAGAAATAACTACTTTGATTCTCTATATAATTGTAGTTTACTAATAAAGATTATATTAATACCCATCCCAAGTCAGAAATTAAAATCTCTCAAGTTTCCCTGGCCAGTGTGGCATAGTTGGTTGGACAGTGTCATGTGCACTGACTGGTTGCAGGTTTTATTCCTGGTTAGGGCACATTCCCAGAGTGCAGGCTAGATCCCCCTTGCAGGACAAGCAGGAGACAACCAATCAGTGTTCTGCTCTAGCATCAACGATTCTCTCTCCCTCTGCCTTCCTCTCTCTAAAAATCAGTAAAAAAACCAGTTTGGCTCAGTGGATAGAGCATCTGCCTGGGGACTGAAAGGTCCTCGGTTCGATTCCGGTACCTTGGTTGTGGGGACATCCCCAGTGGGGGGAGGGGGGATGCAAGAGGCAGCTAATCGATGTGTCTCTCTCATCAATGTTTCTGACTTTCTATTCCTCTCCCTTCCTCTCTGTAAAAAATCAATAAACTATATATTTTTTTAAAGTAAAAAATATATTAAAATAAAATAAAATTTCTTAGGCCAGTATGTCACCTTAACAAAGATTTTCTTCTTGATAACAATGTTGAAAGAAGCAATTACGTCCCTAAGATTCTGACTTTACTACATTGTTTCATTAATTCATTTCTTTGATTACTCATTCACCTGTATTTCACTCATGATGAACTCAAGAGTAATATCTGAGCTAATTAGATCATACAAATGTTTGAACTGCAGGTCATAAATTTGCACCTCAGAATTATATGGAGAAACCATTGCCTATCAGTAAAAGATTATTATTCATTAATATGGAGTTTACCAATGACCCATAAATCAGCCTGTCAATGGAAGACATTTTTAATAAGATACCTCTTACTAACAGAATCAACTCTAATTGCTGGGGATATACTGAAATACAGCATTAGCAAGGTTCCTGTTCTCTTGGAGATAATAGTTCAGTGAAGAAAGATACATAATGTACAAATACATACTACATAAACACATGAGAAGATATATGTGTACTGAGATAAGTCCCCTAATATAAAATAACTAGAGCCCTGGCTTCATCTAGAAGGTCATCCGGAAGGACGTCCTGAAGGTCCTTTGGCTGTCTGGTTTATTAGCATATTATGCTTTTATTATTATAGATAGGTTGTAATGACAGTGAGGGGTGGCTGACCTCTTTAAATAAAGTCAGAAATGGTTTCTCAGAGAAGATGATATTTAACCATATACTGGAAGATGAGACTCTCAAACCCCAAAAGCCAGGCATCAGAATTCCAGAAAGCGGAAAATAGCAAGTGCAAGATTATGGAAGCAAGCATTTGTTTGGCACGTTGAAGATGAAGAGGAGCCCTGTGTGAGCCGTGGCTGCAGTGGAGGGAACGGGCATGTGGTGGGTCTGGTGGGTCAGGGTGATAGAAGTGGAGGTGCACATGAGGCAGAGTCCTGAAGGAAACAGTAAGACGTCTGCAATCTACCTGAAGATATATGAAGGTGCCCTAGAAACAATGTGAGCTGTTTTAATTCAGTTTCTTTTCTGAACACGACAACATTTCAAATATATTGTATTCTTGATACTGTCAAATTTCAGGTTAACTAGTATAAAGGTTTTAAGAAAATGGCTAGCTTTGCGAGGTTTATTTTATTGTTGTTTTATATCCTTGGAACCTCAGAGAAGGGAAATTATGAGCCAAGTGAAGCAGAAGCTCTGAGGAGTATCAGGGATCTGTGAGTGGAGGTGCTTTGATGAGCTCCTATTATCAGAGCTGCTATCTTCACTGTTTCCGGTTTCGCTCACTTCCCATAACTTCAGAGATCACTCACCATTAGTTCTACAGTTCATGTGGTTTCCACCATACAGTTCTCAGTATCTTAATGTTTCCTGTACAGCAGGCCCACCCCAAAACATTATTTTAACAGGATTATGTCATGCCTGTTGCAAACTTTCTACTATAGATAGAAAGGGGAATATCCCATGTTCACCCACTGCTTTCTATGCTGGCAACTGTATTCTTCTGTCTTTGTGCTTCGTTTATAGGTAAGATGAGCTGCTGTTGATATTGAAAGTTCTCCCAGTTGCCCTGGGTCTGCTCAGGGAGGAAAGGGCAGAGGAACAGCTTTGCTGTTGCCAGGTCAAAAAAAAAAAAAAAAGTAGAAAACAGCAGCTTAGCAGCTGAGAAATGTTGCCTTTGGATCATGAACAGAAGGGCCATAGAAAAACCTTTACAAACAAAAGTGAAATTTTCCTACGAATTCGTGACTAAAATCTTTAGTGAGGCCAGTTAGTTCTCACTAAGGTTTTCACCTGAAGTGTAATTTTATTTCAGGATTGTAATTATAGTTTAGGACTGATTAAATTAGAACAAGAGGATGGTAATCAAACTGCTACTTCTCCTCCTTGAAAATCATTTAAATTAAAATTTAAAATACATATTAAGTATATGCTTATATTAACTGCATTTGTACATTTACATTCATATTGCTGTGTAAAAGTAAGCATATGCCTTTAAAATAAAACATTGCATCTCTAATTAAATCTTTTGAAAATTATCAGGAGCTATCAGCATAAATGGTTGTAAAGTTGATATTAATATTTCAAATATTTTAGATAAACAATTTAATAATTTATACTAAATACTTTATTAATATCTTACTATATTGTATTGTTTTTATGTGATGGAATACATCTTTGTTTCCAATAAATTTCGCACCTGGAAAAATAAAATTTCAAGATCTTATCAATATAAAGCAAATTAGTTCTTCTTTAATTAGTTCCTTGTTCTGCTTCCCTTACTCCCTTAGCTCCTACCCCATGAGCTCTCTCAGTCTCTGGAAGGCTCAGCAGTTCCTTGCCAAGGAGTGTGTGCATGGACTCAGCCCTCTTCATCAAATGCTCATCCTCCCCTTAAGCCCACATTCACTCTTCAGATCACGTTCAGAATCCCCTTCTGATTCAAGGAACACAGTGAGTACATAATAAATCTATGGAGGGGAAATGAATCAATGGAAATTTGGGATACACTCAATGCCAGGAAAACTTTTCAAAGGTGAATAAGAATGATTTTTGTTAACTACATTAATAATTTATTTGAAATGAAGTATAATTTGCAGTTTGTTATTCAGTGGTGGTTCCTTGAAACCTACTTTCCAGAGTTATAGAATTTTCTGTTTGCTTTATGTCTCTCACTTAAAGTTTATGATTGGAAATCAGTACTTATTCTCATGCCCTCCTTTTCTCCACCAGGGATACTGACACCTGGGCACAGTGGCGGTATGGAGCATGAAGTGGGGACAGAGTACAGTTATTAGAGGCAGAGGTTTGGTCCCAGACAGATGGGACTGGAATCCTAGATTTGAACACTTGCCCCACAACAGCAGCAAGTTAATGTTAGTTTCTTTATTTGGAGCCAGTACACTCTTAACTCATAGGGTTATTTTAAATATCCAATTAAATAATGAGCAGAGACCTAATAAATATAACATAATTTGCACAGTGCCTAAGTTGTTTGTTTTCTACCTCTCTTTGATAAATTTGTACTACTCAATAATGTTTAGGTTCTGTCATGTTATTTAACTTTAGGCACTATGTATATATAACACTGAATGAAAAGAAAACACACATTTTATGTCTGTATATAGAGTATAGCTGAAAAATATTTTACCCTATAAGAAAATGCATAGACAGCCGAGACCGGTTTGGCTCAGTGGATAGAGCGCCGGACTGCGGACTGAAGGGTCCCAGGTTTGATTCCAGCAAGGGCATGTACCTTGGCTGCGGGCACATTCCCAGTGGGGGGTGGGGGGCGTGCAAGAGGCAGCTGATCGATGTCTCTCTCTCATCGATGTTTCTGACTTTCTATCCCTCTCCCTTCAGCTCTCTAAAAAAAAAAAAAATCAATAAAATATATTTAAAAAAAAGAAAATGCATAGACAAATCTTACATTATTATACTGTAATAAGTCAATATTACAGTATAATTGGATGTCAAGATTTGTCTATGCATATGTAATCTTATGACTATTTTCAGATGTCTTTTCAATTCTTATCCTTATTTTTAATGTGTGCCTTCCTAAATTATCCTTAATGCAATATAATCTCCACACATCTTTATTAGACAGCTAATGCTTCTCTGATTTAAGCTTTAGAATTTTCAATGATCATTATCATAAGATAACCTTATTTTTTCCTGATAATAGGACTCTTTGAATTCGTGCCCCTTTAGCTATTTAATCATGACCCTAAAATTACTTTCCTTCTCACTTAGTCTCAGATTACGAGGAAATGGCATAAAGAACACATTGTTGGAAAGACCATTAGAAATGAGATTAGGCTGGGAAACTAATATTAGGTCAAAAAGAGCTTACTAGATAATGCTAATCCCTTTTACACTTGAGTTTTATTTTTTTCCCCATTCGCTTCCCTAATGCATACCCATACTACCATACCATAATGTGTGTGCATCTGCAGGCGCCAGCAAACTGAAACTGATTTCTGAATTCATACATATCCAGCTATGACCATTATGCAGTTTCTGAAGGGGGATTCTGTTTTTCAGTAAGGAAATATGCAAAAGCATTGCAGGTTTGAGGCAGTGGAGTGGGCCTTGCACTTAAAATCATTGCATTTCTGTATCCTGGTCTCTTTGAATTTGCTTAGGAACTAAGGAAACTTGTTTTTTTTTCTTTTTTCTCACCTGCAAATAATGAATTATCAAAGCTAGTCCACAATGATAGTGTTAGGATTAAATGGGTTCCTAAGAGGGAAAACCTACCATGCACATCACACATTGCCAAAACCTGCAATACACTGACAGGAGGTGGTTGAGCATAGCTCTCAAGTCAGATAGAAATATCTGTGATTTGTCTCAACAACACGTCACGAGCTGGGTGAGATCAGGCAAAGAGCTTAAAGCTCTCTACGCATCAGGTTATTTTGTTTCTTTGTTTGTTTGCTGTAAAATGTGGATAATTATCTCTACTTTATGGGGTTGTTATGAAAGTAAATCACCATATGAGCCTGGGATGGGTGACTCATGGCTAGACTGTTGTCCAATATGCCAAAGTTGCAGGTTCAATTCTCAGTCAGGGCATACACCAGAAAAAAAAAATGAATGCATAAATAAGTGGAACAAATAATTGATGTCTCTCTCTCTAAAAAAAAAAAAAGTCAATAAAAAGAAGTAATGGTATGTAGGTAGGCTCCATAAACTATAGTTATCTATAGCTACTTATGAAATGAAACATTGGGGAATGAGCTGAAGGTAAGCAGCTTAAGGTGGAAGGTAAGCAGCTTCTGACATAATTATGCCTTCATTACTAAAAATCACTATATTCATATCCAAGTTTTTAAATTAAATTATAATTTTCCCATCCTGTACTATATCTTGCTGAATATGAATGTTGTAATTTGAAGAATTAATTAAAAGAGTTTTGGGGTAAAATAGAAGTTTTGGGGGTGAAATACAGAGGTTTAGAAAATTTTAAATAAATTAAGGGGGTCCATGAAAAAGCTCAGGGCTGCCAAAGGTACATTTTCATAGCATAAGGGAGCTGGAGCTGCAGAAGGAATATTTCCATAGAATGAGGGAGCAGGGAGCTGCAGAAGGTACATTTCCATAGAATAAGAGAGCAGCGAGCTGCAGAAGGTATACATTTACAGCATAAAGAGAAGGAAGCCCCTCATTCAAAATGAGAAAGAGAAAGCCCAGAGGGAATAGGGAAACAATGAGGGAGGAAAAGGAGGAGAGCCTCCTTGTCCCATGTGAGGTTCGATCTTTGAGTTCAGGAGTGACTATAGTGACCAAATCAGAGGGGATAGTGACCAATCATAGGGGATAATGAAAGGAAAAATAAGACATTTGGGGGGAGGTAGCTATCTGAATCTGTGCAATAATCTCATTCTGACACACAGTCTTGCTTGCTGATAAACTCCATTCTTATCTGTACGCCTGTCTGCCTTGCAGAACTCTGGAATACTCCCATTTTACAGAGGCCATAAACCAAGAACTATATACAACCCCCTGAGGGGGCTGGCAAAGCTGGCGCCAAACAGGCCTCTGAGTGTAATCTCACTTCCCCCATCCCAACTCATGGGGGGCTGCAAAGTCCTCAAAAAATCCAGAAGCCTGATCCATATTTGGGGGACAAAGGAACTAGGGGTATAAAGGGAAAACTTCATCCATATTCATCACTCAGGATTTGGAGACTGACTCCCCTGAGTCACGGTACTAGTGCATCTGCAAATAAAAGCTACTTTTCTGAACATCCTCTGAGTGCCCTGCTGATTAATTCTCCTGTGCTGCTTTGCAGCTTATCTGCCACAATATGAAAGCAGTAAGCTCTGTAGCCTTTATAAACCATAGGGAAAAAAAGGACTCACTGGGACTCTTTCCCCTCCCCATGTGGGAGTCTGGGCTTGTTTCTCAATAAATTCCCACCTTTGCTATACCACCTCTCGTCCATGGTTTCATTCTTCGACTCCATCAGACAAAAGCCCAGGAACCATCCTGCCCAGGGGAACACCGTACATTTTCATTCCAGAAATCCTGCTATCATTAATATCTTAGTACAATTATAGAGTCATAATATTAAAATTCTCCCCATGTACTTTATGGCCTAACCAAATATTTATACTTAGATTGGACCTGAGGTGTCTGCTTGACTGCTACCTGAAGTAGCATGTCTTCATTAAAGAGGCTGTATCATAGTATTTCCCCAACAGGATGTGACTCTTCCTAGCCCTGCCAGCCACTGAGAGGTTGGGAGAAAGCTGTTGACTATGGAGCAGAGATGCAACAGATAGGACTGTAGGTCTTTGTCCTGGGGTTACAAAAAAAGTAGTTTGCCAGCAGCTAGTAGATCATTAAACACAGGCTATCTAAAGCTTGTATTTAGAATGAAATGTAGGTATTTCCTAATACAAAGACTAAGAACTTGGTTATAAAAGAACTAACATAAGAAAATTGATACCCTTCTTCCTTACATTCCTCTGTTCTCTTCCTTCATTCATTTAACAAAATTTCTGCTGAGTTCCTGATATATGATAGTCACTGAGTTTTCTGGGGGGCTAAAAATTGCATATTCAGAAGGAATGTTATTTATCTTGCTCTAAAAATGCATATAGTCTGGCAAAAAGAGATATTTAAGCCCAAAGAGAGTAATATGTTGTTACCTATGTAATAAAATGTGCAATGCCTTTAATGGGAACACAAAGAATGCGGTGGCTTATCCTTCTGGTCAGGAAAAGGCTCTCGAAACAGAAGGCAGTGGAAGTATCACTCAGTTACAGCTGCTGTATCAGAAAGAAGGCCCGACCTCTGGGCAGAGCTGAACAACAGGGCCCTTTAGACTCTAGGTAAAGCACTACACCAGCTCCTTAGAGCTCCAGTAGTAATGTAAAGAGCTGCTGATTCATTTATCTGTGATGAAAATAAAACGGTATAAAGTACCATTTCAGAGTTTAAATCAAACATTCTCAAGATGGATTTTGAAATGATCAAACTCATAGATAAAGAACTCTCTCTTATCTATTACCCAATATAGGAAACTCTATTGTGTAGATCTATCTTTACAGTTAGCTGCATACACATAATAAAATGAATTCTTATTACATTTTCATAGTAGATGAGATACTGAGTCCAGATTTGTATTTGAGAAATATTAATGTGAACATGCTACTTTTATCCAATATTAAATTATGAACCAGTGAAGTTTATTTTTAATAGAAAAAGAAAATATTTTATTTCAATGTAAAAGGATATAGATAGATATAAAATTAATTTTGTTCTTTAAGTCTCTACAGGAACATAATATTCAAAGGTTTTTTATAAGCTCTCAATAAAATTTTATGATCACAGTATCAGACAAACTTATAGATGATCCCTGACTTATGATGGTTTGGCTTATGATTTTTCTATTTTATGGTGTTGTGAAAGCAATATGCATAATAAATTACATGAGATATTCAACACTTTATTATAAAATAGGCTTTGTGTTAGATGGTTTCTACAAAGTGTAGGCTAATGTAAGTGTTCTGAGCAGGTTTAAAATAGGCTAAGATTAGGCTCAGCTATGACATTTGGTAGCTTAGGCATATAGGTGTATTAAATGTATTCTCATCTTACATACATAAAATAAAGACTTCTCCACTCTTTATTATCCTTTCCTTGTGATTTTTTTTGTTTCAGGTGCCATTTTTTACTCCCAACTTTAACAAGTAATTAATGAGGGCTTGCTCAAAGATGTGCTTTTAGTAAAGTGCTTCTTCCTATTGTATTTCTTTAAAGACAATCAATTGGAGCTGTCAACAAGTCTTCACAGTCTTCTTTCTTTCCTCCTGTCACCTGAAAATAATACATTTCAACCTACATATAAGTCTATTTAAATTATCCTCAGGAAAGTAAAATTCAGCTTTTTAATATTATATTTGCTACTAGTAATTGTAGATATTCCACCAGTTAATGACTATCTTGTTTATCTACTTCCATCAGACTGAGCTGGAGGAAAGGAGAAAAATAATGCCAAAAAGGTACCGTTATATGTTACACAATATGAGTACATTGATTTAAGAACAAAACTAGTTACCCCAGTGGGATTTCTTCATTGAAAAGTAAATAAAAATTAAGCCACGCAGTTGGTGGTTAGAAGCAGAAAAAAAATCTTGAGGGAGTAAAGACTTTATTTTACATTTAGTCATAATGTTCTTTACATGAGTAATTAAGTCTGAGAATATTGTACTGAGCAATAATGATGGAAATTAATAGATTCTAAATGAAGCAGTTTCTTTTTATTATCACCAGCTGCTCATTTTAACTTAGTGTGCACATCTTTCCCCAAAAAGACAAAAGTAAAATTATGCTTTAGGAAGTTAATCACATGTGTCTCATTTCAAATGAAATATTCTAGGGTAGAGAATAATCTTTGTATTCACCTCAGAATGTCCTCAATGAGGAGTACAGTGCCACCTTCTGGTAGATAGCGGAATAGCTTTTCTATGTCTAGCTTAACTGAAACATTGGAATCCATATGATGTTCTTCATTTTTAATTATTTAAAAAAATTTAAAATTTTTAAATTACAGTTGACATTCAATATTATATTCGTTTCACATGCATCAACATAGTTACATATTTCAATGTTATTAACTGTATTTCCTGTACTGCACTTTACACCCCCACGACTATTCTGTAACCTGCCAATTTTTACTTCTTAATCCCTTTACTTTTTTCATCCAGCACCCCGACTCCACTCCCATCTGGCAACCATCAGTTTGTATCTAGGAATCTGTTTCTATTGTACTTATTCTTAAGCATCTACTTCTTAAGCATCACCTTATCATAATGGCATAAAGTGTTGAAATTTAGTCCACTGAGAACATCATTTGATGTAAAGCACACTTAACATACTTTGAGTTTCCTTTCAATAGGAAAGGACTACTTTGTCAAACTCAGCAAGCCTTAACTGTTTCATAGGTTAAAAGATAGCAAATGAGTAATGTGCTTTTAAAGATGTACTAGGAAAAGGAATTAAACTTTCAAGATATAACAAACATTAGAACCTACTTCATTCTATTTGAAAGGTGTATGGGTAACTTTATCTTGGGGTGAGGTGATTTATGCATGTAAAAACATTACATGGAGAATTGTCAAACATGCAGAGTGAACAGCTTTAGAAGTACATTTTAAAATTATATGTGAATAATTATTTTCTATCAAAATATGCAATATACTTCATTTGATCTCAGGCTCCAAGTGGACATCATCTATCCTAGATGATGCAGTGATGGTGAGTTAGAATTCACATCCAGAACTCATAATTTTGATGAGTTTTCCACAGTGAAATACTCCCACTCAATGTCACTGAATATTTGAAAATTGTTTTGCATAAGATACTAAAGATTTTCCATAAGCTTTCTTAAGCATTCATATTTACTTCCTATGCCAAAAATATTCAACCAATTAACTACTAGCAAATATATTATACTAGATGCCCAGTCCTCGGATTCATGCACCAATGGAGTCCTCACCCTCTCCCAATCTGGGACTGACCCCTTGGGGGATGTTGAACTGCCAGTTTCAGCCTGATCCCTGCACAAATCTGTGAATTGGATCCCACTGGTGCACAAATCTGTGAATTGGGCCTCTAATATGCATATAAAATATTTGGTTAATCTCTTTCTGTCTTCCTCCCTTCCCTCTGAGATTCATCAATCTGTTCCATGTTCATGTTTCAAAGCTTGTGCATTGAGCGCCTGCCCCCTGGTGGTCAGTGCGCATCATAGCTATCAGCCAAACAGTTACTTAAACATTTATGTATATAGATTTTATTATAGAAACCTATATATTATCCTATTCTATAAAAATCCAGGGTCTGTAATATCCAAAATCACCTAAGTCTTGAACAAATGCCAGGCTGTGATCACAGCAGGCTCTGGTGGTCAGGGACTGACTAGCAGGCTGAATGCTGATCTCTTGGGGAGAGAAAGAGAGATGATCAGCAGCTATGGCAGCTGCTGGTGAGGCCTGTAGAGAGAGAGAAGCAGGGCCTGGCAAGCCGCACCTCTCTCTCTCTCCGAGAGATCAGTAGTTCAGCCTGCTCACCAACAGCCAGGGGTGGCTGTTGATCAGCCCTGCCTCTCTAATCAAGCCTGGAGATAGGCCCAGAGACACTGACTGGCATAGAAACCAACCAATCAAACCAAATCTGGGTGAACTGCAAGGAGCCAATGGCTTCCTAGGAGGAGGACCGTCTGATGTTGACTGGCATAGAAACTGACCAATCAGAACCAAATCTGGGTGAATTGCAAAGGCAGAACTTAAGGTGTATGCTGAGGAGGGGTTTTAAGGGCAATAGCTATTTGGTGTAAGTTGTAAAATGTGTTCAATTTTTTAATGACTGGTTTGGCAGTATAGTGCATATGGCTAGCTATCAGATATAGGGATTATATCTGATATAGGGATTATGTATTTTTGTCTGCCAAGAGCATCTCCTTCTACTGAAAAAGAAATTCACCCCCTAACTTAAGCAATCCTATTCTATATAATTTATCTATACTGCTAAAAAGATAATATGCTAATTAGACCAGGCTGATCAGCCATCTTCCAGACTTCTGACTTCCTTCTGGACAAAGCCATGGTGGTAAGGGCTGAGGCAGAGGCAATTAGGGGAAATCAGGCCAGTAGGAGAGGGCAGTAGGGGGCAAGATCAGGCCGGCAGGGGAGGGCATTTTGGGGTAATATCAGGCCAGCAGAGGAGGACAGTTGGAGTTGAGTTCTGCAAGAGAGGGCAGTTAGGGGCGATCAGGCAGGCAGAAGCAGTTAGGGGTAATCAGGTAGGCAGGCACGTGAGCAGTTAGGAGCCAGCAGTCCCAGATTGTGAGACAGATGTTCAACTGTTCGTTTAGGCCCAATCCCTGTGATCACAGGGATTGGGCCTAAACCGGCAGTCAGACATCCTCCCAGGGGTCTCCAATAGAAAAGGGTGAAGGCTGGGCTGAGGGAACCCTCCCTGGTGCATGAATTTCATGCTCTGGGCCACTAGAGTAATATGTATTTTTGTGAAAGTTTACTCATTTTTATGTATATTATGAATAACACATTATATTACACTAGAAGCCCTGTGCACAAAATTCATGCACTTTGGGAGGGGCGGGTCCCTCAGCCTGGCTTGCACCCTCTCATAATTGGGAACCCTCAGGGGATGTCCGAATGCCATGGATGCAGGAAAGTTACCCGCCACCTCCAATGCACACACCAACCATGAGCCCAGATTATGGCTGAGCAGCATTCCCGCTATGGGAGTGCACTGACCACAGGGGGTGGGAGGTAGCACCTGCGTTGAGTGTCTGCCCTCTGGTGGTCAGTGTGCAGCATAGCAACTGGTCATTCCAGTGTCTGTCAATTTACACATTAGCCTTTTATTATATAGCATATGTATCTTTAATTGGTACTAAAAGGTTTAGATAAATTAATCAATAAAGTTTTCTTATGCATTTTTACTCGGATTTCCTTGCAGTCCAACCAAGGATAGTATATTGTATCCAATGGTAATGACAATACTTCTTCAAATCTTTAAATAATATTAAGACTTTTTACCAAATTACACAGCTTAGATGCCAAAAATATAAATACACTTATTAAAGACTTTTTTCATTTAAAATGACCAGCCCTGAGAGATGGAGGATAGGCTCTGCCTTGTCCTTTCAGTTCACAACATTGTGAAAATGTATGTCTAAGCTTAAGAGAAGTGATATTAAGAGATCAGGTAGATGATATCAATTCCTATACTACCTTGAGTATCAAAATTATTGTGTTCATTTTTTAACATATTACCAACTTAAAAGGAAAAAATTCCACCAACAAAAAAGAAAAAATGTCCACATGCTTAAAATAGATAACAAAATTGAATATTGTGTTTTACTTCACCAGTTCTGGCAGACTGGAGCTAATAAAGACTCCTGCATATTAAATGAACATTATAACTTGATGTAACAACTGCAAATAGATCTATGGACTCCTTCCTTATTGCAAGTTTCCAAGAGTTAATTTGCAATATTATCATCAACTCCTCCTTTCTAGTATTTAAAAATATCCATGACCCCTGGACTGTGTGTCTCAGTTGGTTGGAGCCTTGTCACTACTGTGTACAGATAGGTTGAGAGTTCAATTCCCAGTAAAGGCACATGCCTAGGTTTTGGATTTGATCCCCCGTTAGGACCCACACTGGAAGCAACTGATTGATGTTTCTCTCTCATCTATGTTTCTGTTTCCTTCTCCTTTCCTCTCTAACTAAAAATCAGTAAAAACATATTTAAAAAAAATAAAATTCCCTGAGCCCTAGCTGGGTGGTTCAGTTGGTTGGGGCTTTATCCTCTAGGGGCTTAATCACAAGGAACAACAGCCTGTAATTATTGGAATAGAGAGTCTAGGTCAGTGGTCGGCAAACTCATTAGTCAACTGAGTGGCATATGTCCCACAAGCTGTGGTTGCCAACCACTGCTCTATACCAAAAGGTTGTGGATTGACACCACGGCAGGGCACATACCTAGGTTTTGTGTTCGATCCCTGGTTGGGGTATGTATGGAAGGTAACTGATGCATGTTTCTCTCTCAAATTTATATTTCTTTCCTTCTCTCTCTCTCTCCCACCCCTTTCTCTCTAAAATTAATAAAGGTAACATATCCTTAGATTAAAAAAACAATGATAAATAAAAAAATTAAATAATAATCCCTGAATTTTCACCACCAGCAAATTGCTCTGTGAATTTCTTCATTGGTACGCATTCCCTTACCTGGCACATTAAAATACTTAGTTTTGTAAATTTCTTTGTTTAGCTCAGGTGACCTTTGTTTTAAAATAATTGTATGTGCAGTTTCACACTAATTATCAGATAAAAAATAAACAAAACCATAAAGTTTTGGAATTAGAAGGCCTTTAGACATCTTTATACATAAAAGGCTAAAATGCAAAGTGTCCCTTTAGGAGTTTGACCGGGAGACCAGGAATTCACTCACTCACTATGATATGTGCTGACCACAAGAGCGCGGCATGGAACATGGCTGGTGATGGAGGGGGTGAGGGAAGGAGGAAGCAGGGAGGTGGGGAACCTCATCAGCCTTGATCACTGTCCAGGCCTAGGGACCCTACCCATGCACAGCTTTCATGCACTGGAGCTCTAGTCTTCTAATAATATGTAGACTAAATGTTTTAAAAATTCTCTCACTATATATACCTAGATATGTGTAGGTGGAAGTGAGTATAGAGGGGATAAATGGTGATGGAAAAAAATAAAATAAACAGGAAAAAATAAATAAAAACGAAAATAAAGTTGTGTGTTTTTTTTTTTGTTTTTTGTTTTTTTTTCCCCAGAGAGAGAAACATCAATGTGAGAGAGAAACATTGATAGGGGATCAAACCCACAACCTAGTATATAACCTGACCAGGAATCCCAGGAATGGAGCCTGAGACCTTTCTGTGTACAGGAAGACACTCTAACCAACTGAGCCACATGGGCCAGGGCAAAACAAAAATTATTTTAAATTCATAGCTGAATTTCCAACAAAAGAATAATACTTAGGTTTCCTAAAATAAGAATATGTTTAAATCTAGGACAATAAATGTTGAATCTATTATTGAAGCTGCCCAAGGTGATTAGGATAAGGGTGGGAAAATGTTCTTGGTGAAGGAATCAGTTTTAATGCAAAGACAGAAGGAAAAGTCTTAGGACTTGGGAGGAAGTAGGATGTGGAAAATGAGAGCTCTCCAAATAGCTAGGACTGTTGTGAGTTTTAAAAAATCCACCTTATGATATGTGAAAAAATAAACCCTATTTTTGTGTGTGTTTTCATGATAACAACACAAGAGTCCCACCCCGCCCCTGGCTGCTTAGTGCCTGTGTATGCAAATCAATCCACAATCTTTGTTGGGTTAATTTCCATACTCACTCCTGATTGGCTAGTGGGTGTTGCAAAGGTACAGTCAACTTGCATCTTTCTCTTTTATCAGTGTAGATGGCTTAGTCATAGGTTCCTTATGTTTAGCAAAATAATCAACATCATAAGAATTATAAACAACAACTACAGGTTAAAGGCTACTTCTGTGAAAATAAGGTAAGTGATAGGAAGTAGGGGATATTTTGTTGTATGTGATAATTTACTTTTTTTTCTTTCTTTTTTTTAAATGTAAACTTTATTGTTCAGTTTATTAATTACACTGTTCCCCCTTTTCACCCTATAGCTCCCCTCCACCCAGTACCCATCCCACCCTCTGCCCTCACCTCCCCCTCACTATCCTCTCCCATAGGTGCATGATTTTTGTCCAGTTTCTTGCAGCACCTCCCACACCTCTTTTCTCCCCAAGAATTGTCAGTCCATTCCCTCTCTATGCCCATGATTCTGTTATATTCACCAGTTTATCTGGTTCAATCAATTCACTTGATTTTTAGATTCATTTGTTGATAGATGTGTATTTGTTGTTCATAATTTTTATTTTTACCTTTTTCTTCTTCCTCTTCTTAAAGAATATCTTTCAACATTCCATATACTAATTGGTTTGGTGGTGATGAATTACTTTAGCTTTTTCTTATCTGTGAAGCACTTTATCTGATCTTCAATTCTGAATGATAGCTTTACTGGGTAGAGTAATCTTGGTTGTAGATTCTTGCTACTCATCATTTTGAATATTTCTTGCCACTCCCGTCTAGCCTGCATCGTTTCTGTTGAGAAATCTGCTGACAATCATATGGGTGCTCCCTTATAGGTAACCATCTGTTTTTCTCTTGCTGCTTTTAATATTCTCTCTTTGTCTTTTGCTCTTGGCATTTTAATTATATGTTTTGGTGTGGTCCTCTTTGGATTCCTATAGTTTGGAGTTCTGTGCACTTCTCGGACTCCTAAGTCAATTTCTTTCACCAGGTTGGGGAAGTTTTCTGTCACTATTTCTTCAAATAGGTTTTCATTGTCTTGCTCTACCTCTTTTTCTGGCACCCCTATAATTCAGATGTTGGTATGCCTGAGGTTGTCCCAGAAGCCCCTTACACTATCTTCAATTTTTTGGATTCTTTTGGCTTCTTGCTTTACTGGCTGAGTGGATTTTGCCTCATTGTATTTCAAAACTTTGACTTGGTTCTTGCAGTCCTCTAGACTGCTTTTAGGTCTTTGTATAATATTTTTTATTTCAGTCAGTGTATGCTTAATTTCTAGTTGGTCCTTTTTCATATCTTTGAGGGTCTCGTTCATATCCTCGTAGATCTTGTTCATTTCCTTGTAGTTCTCATTAAGTTCATCGGTCTTTTCTAGGAGCCTCTTGAAAAACCTTATAACTGGTTTTGAACTCTATGTCCAGTCGTGTTTTTTTTTTCCTCCATTTCTTTCACATCTGATTTCTTTTCATGTCTCTGCATGGTGGCTGCTTTCCTGAGTTGGTGATTAGCTTTGTGTGGTAGATGTCCTCTAAGGGACAGTGGCTCAGCCTCCCCAGTTACTTGAGGTGGATACTCTTGCTGCAGCCCTTTATGGGTTGCACAGTCTTGTTGAAGTTAAGCCTAGATTATTGTTGTTAGCACTAGGAAGGTTTAACCTACAGGCCAATTGGCTGTGAGGGTCAGCTGTGCTCAGGTTGGATGGGCGGAGTCGCTGGGCTGAGCAGCCAGCTTTCGCTCCTCCCTATGCGGCACCTGGGTCTCTGTGCCTGGTGGCAATGGCTGCACACACCTCTGAGAGAAAGCTGCTGTCGATCTCTACCCGCTGCCGGAAAATTCAGCCTCTCCTCAAATGAGTCCGCACACCCAAAGACTCACCCAGGTTTGTAAAACAATGCAGTCCGTAGGTTTCCCGAATGGGAGAGCAAGTCATGAGTCCCTTCTGCATGCTCATGCTCCTCTGCTGTTCCCAAGTTTGCGCACACTCTCCACAAGCTCGCCCCCTCCACAAGCCCGCAGACCTTTGCAGCGCCCGAGTTTCAGAGTGCTTCCCTACTCTCCCATCTCACACTGTATGAGTGTGGGTTCCCTGGACCTCACCCAGAACTGGGGAATCAGTGTAGTGGGACACCTTTGTCTTTGCAGCCACCCGCCCTCTCTGTTCGCTCACGCACACAGGGCTCCAAATCTCTGACTCTGTGTGTACCTTCAATGCTGCCCTCCACCACCTCTGAGTCACAGTATCCTATCTTTCATTTGTGGAATTTTCACTTGGCCAGCTTTCCAGTGATTCTGCATGATGTTTGTTCTATAATTAAGTTTTAGTTTTGAAATTGCTGTGTGGGGCAGCAAGATAGGTATTTACCTATGCCGCCATCTTCGTTCCTCTCCTGGCATCTCACCTGTGATGATTTACTTTTAAAAAGCCAGAGAGAGAGAAAGCGACATTGGGGTGGGGGATGTGTTAGCCCCTTTTTACCTCAGTTTTAGATATTGAGTTATTTTTTGAATTTTTTCATGCTTGAAATACTTCATAGTTTACATTTTGAACATTAAAAAATAAAAGAAAAAAGAAGTTATAAAGCCCATCTTCTCATTTTACAGATTAGTAGATGATGTCTAGAGAAAATCAGATGCATGTGTGATTTTATGGCAGGACCCAGAATGCAGCCCAAGAGAAATGACTCAAATATTTTACAGACTGGAAGGCTATCTTTAGTGCTGTGTATTTTCTGTCTCCAAGTTTCAAGTCACAATCAGAGAACTGTCAGTCCCATATGCCAATTATCTAATGGCATAGTCTCCAAATCCCCCTCTATAGAACCCCTACATTTTCAGGCGTACCATAACTGTTTGATTTAAAACTATCTATTTACCCATATTAAAGAAGGTGCTATGTTGGGTTATTGGTAGAGACCCCAAAGCCAAGACAGGACTGTCAGATCCTCTCATAACTTTTCATGAGGTGTTTAACTTCCCAAAAGATCTATTAAGTTACTATAAGTCTGTTCCACTCCATAAGAAATAAAAAAGGCTAAGAGAAAGAACAAGTTGGGGAGGGTTGCTGTACATGCTTTTACCAACCATAGATGACAAGCCAAATGTGTGGCACCAGGTCCAATTAGAGTACAGCACTCAAGGGACATCGAAGTTGGTATTTTATTAACTCCTGAAAAGTCTAAAAGGTAGAGTGGCCCTGTCTAATAGAAATATAATGAAAACCACTAATTTTAAATTTCTAGTAGTCAAATAAAAAAAGTTAAAAGCAGTTGAAATTAGTTTCAAAATATATTTTATTTTACCCAATATATTAAAATATTATCATTTTAACATGTGATGATTATCAATGAGGTATTTTACATTATTTTTTCCATTCTAAGCTTATGCCATCTGGTGTGCATTTAACACCTTTAGACTATCTCAGTTTAGACTAGCTACATTTCAGGTGCCCAGCAGCATGCGACTAGTGACTGCCAGGTTTGGAGTAAATAGCAAGATTCTGCAACCTGCCTAGAAAAGGTAGAATGGGCTGATTGTAAGCATTGCATCCTATGTAATGGGATTCTGTGGTGCCAGAAGCCACTATTTCCAGCTGATACTGACCTCTCCTCTGGCTCCTGTTCTAATTCTGGGAGGAGCCAAAATCTGTGCTAAGGGAATGGAAGAGGAGGTGAATGAAACTACGATAAAAAGCTGATCTTACCCTCCTATCTTTCTACTCTAGGTTTCCAAGGTTGAGGCAAGCTCACATTGGAAGATGGAGAAGCTGAATAAGAGTTTGAGTTCTTTACCAATTGGCCAGGCTTTATTATTGGGCTAGACTAGAGTTTTAATGCCAAAGTAAATGACTAATTGTTTATTATCTAAACTAGAGGTCCGTTGCATGAATATTCATGCAATAGGCCTTCCTTCCCTTGGCTGCCAGCACTGGTTTTTCTCTTGCATCCAGAACCCAGGCCTTCACTCTGGCCACCACCTTCTGTCTTTGCTCTGGCCAGTTGGAGTCAGTAGTCTTTGCTCTAGCCAGAGCCTTCAGTCTTCTCTGCTCTGGTGGAGCACCTCTCCTATAGCTACGACTGACCCAGTCTCCCCCTCATAGCAGGCATCCCATCCATCAGGCTGTTCTGCACCTGCTATGCAAATTAACCTGCCATTTTGTTGGGTTAATTTGCATACACATTCCTGATTGGCTGGTGGGTGTTGCAGAGGCATGGCAAATTTGCATATTTCTCTTTTATTAGTATAGATTTGTCTGGAAAGGCTATGGGGAAGAGCATGTTCACAAAGTGAATTTAATGGAGAGTAGTGAGAAAGAATAAAGTTGAAATCTGCTTACACTGTATCAAGTCTACTCTGTCCAATTATAACAAACCAATTTTACCTATATTAAAATTGTAATAAAAACAACATACATTACATGTATCATAAAACACACTTTAACTATTTTTTCCTGGAATGCACACTGTAACTGAGATTATAGTTTCTTCTGCCATCTTTGTTTCACTTATGAGTACACTGAAATTACAACGGTATGTGTAAAAAATGTTTATCATTTGCATTTACACATGGCAATCAGATTTTCTTACACTGTGAAATACTCCAAAATATATAATTGTTTTAATAATGATAAATATATATTAAATAGAAAAATGGCATTTCTCTTAATTTTAAATGTTTATGTTCACTGAACTTGGCTTGTTATGCTTATAATAAGTAACTTAAAATTTTGAACTTAGTAATTCAATTCATACTAGTAAAGCCTTGATTTATCAGTTGAAAAATGGGGCTAGTTTTTAAGTATTATTTAATAATGAATTATATTTTGGGCATTCTTTTGAAAATCATTGATCTATTTTTAGATGAATACAGTAAGTTTTTCAATTTGGCTAGAACTCGGCAACTAGAACATTCCTGGGTTATGTTATTCAAGTGCCCTCAAAGTTTGAATAGAATCATTACAATATAGGCATAAGAAAGTTATAATTAGGGAAACCGCTCTTCAAATTAATTATATAAGATACTTCAAAACTACTAGTTTTGAATGTCTCTATTCTTTTGGGTTACTTGTACCCTGGCTCTTTCTGCAGCAAAATATGTGAAATGTTAAATGACAAAGTATTATCTTTAAGAAAAAGCCCAAGTTCCTAAACTCAGGTCCTAACACTCCTTCTTCAGAAACACAAACTTATCTTGATTTTTCTTTCACCTCTTGGTTCTCAGTACAAATGTATACCTTTCTTACCTAATTTTCAAATCTAACCTCTTACTAATCCCCAAATGCCCTATCCAAGTTCTTATTACACATCTTTTTTATGTAGGCCACCTTTCTCTTTTAATGTAATCCATTTAATTTAATAAGGCCTATCACATGTTCATTTTCACCATTTTGACTTCTACACTCTCAGAATACAACTCAGCATTTTAGAGAAAAAAAATGGATACAATATATATGCATCAAATTTTGGAATGAGTCAGGGAATCAGAGTTCCCCTCTCTAATAGGTTATCCTTTCTTATGTTTTCTTGGTTAACTAACTTTTGGAATTTCACTTTAAAAAGCTTTATAAATTATAATAACATATATCCTACTATCACACAATCTACATGGAAAATTTAATGCATTATTCTATACATTATACTTTTAAAAATTACTCCAGCAAAATTGTACTATCTCAAAAAATATTTTATAGCACTTAGCAGGGTATCATTCATGTATTCACAAACATTAATTATCTAGCACATCAAGAGAGAAATCATATTTATTTTTTGTTTGCTTGATTGAATTCATTCATTAACAGATATTCCCCAAACACAAGATACTTTCTGAGAGTAAATTAAAAGCTACATTACCTGGTCTAAGTTTATTTTAATTCAGTAACAAGAAATTATGTGCTGTGGGTCTCATTATTAACACTGTTTTAAAGCTCAACTAAGTGATATCAAGAAAAAATTTAATTTTTCCCTCCTCTAACCAAGATTTATTTCAGAAAAATTAAAAAGCTAATTAGTGTTGTGGGCTATTTGAAAAGAGAAGCACACACAACCAGGCTTTCTTTGGCAATAGCAAGCTATTCTGATTTTTTAATAACTGATGTTCAGACAGGTCATGGTTTAAGAAAAAAATTCATATATAGTTTTGTTAGCTGCAGAAAAACAGTAATTTATATGATCTTTTTTCTTCATTATAAATGCAGTGTCTTCTCATTGTATACAATTAGAAAATATAAATAATAAAACTAAAATCACTTGTAATCATAATACCTAAAGATAACCACTGCTACCATTTGGTGAATTTATTTCTGCTTGTTATTTACATAGTACACACATGCATACACACACACACACACACACACACTTTCAAAGTAAAAAACAGACTCAAATTATTGATGCCATGGTTTTACCATTTCTTTGATTTCACAAATTATTATTTTCTATGTTTTAATATATAACTTTAAAGGTTGCGTAATTTCTTGTCCTGCAACCTAACAGTTGGAGATGAGCCAAAAAAGTCAATTTAAATTTTAGCATTAATCAAAAAGGATTTAACCCAACTACAAAGATCAGGTTATGTGTGGTGTTTTCTCAACTACACCTGCTGTTCTCAGGCACAAACAGTGGTCTCTGATCTATCACATGAAGAACAGCCAACTGCCAAATAGGAAAGTCTAAATTGGACACTAAAAAACACACCTCTAATTTGTTCGAGACATTATGCACACTTGGCATGTTACTTACATCAGTTTAGGTGGCCCCAACTGAAAGATTGTAGAATCAGTGAGAGCTTGGTTTATGATTCAAATCCAAGCCATACTTTACATCTGATTGTATAAGAGAAGACTGCATGCTGAGACCGGTTTGGCTCAGTGGATAGAGCGTCGGACTACGGACTAAAGGGTCCCGGGTTCGATTCGGGCAAGGGCATGTACCTTAGCTACGAGCACATCTCCAGTAGGAGGTGTGCAGAAGGCAGCTGATCAATGTCTCTCATCGATGTTTCTGACTTTCTATCTCTCTCCCTTCTGCTCTGTGAAAAATCAATAAAATATATTTTAAAAAAAGAGAAGACTGCAATAATCCATATTTATTTAATTTTATTTAAATCTAAGCTTATAATATGTTTCCCTATTTCAAATTTAGCTAATTCACATATAATTTTTCATTTTCTTTTTAAGGTTTCCAATTTTAGCATTTACCTGTATAGATATTAATTTGTAATTAAAATATTTAATCTCTCCATGGGTTAGAAAAGAAAGAATTGTACTCATGTAAATCATCAGATTCCATTTTTAATTACGCTAGTAGCAGTATATTTTCAAAATGAAAATTAGCACATATCAATTCAGAAATTAGTAACTGTTGATATATAATATTAATATATTTCACAGGAGTCTTGGCACATATATAATACACATATAATGAATAAAAGAAAAAATGTATATATTCACTATGGATCACTAATAGTATATATAAAAAATGACTGAATTGTTTGTATATATGAATACATGTGTGTACACATATATTTTAGGGTATTCAACTTGTGACCCACAATTTATATATAATTAATTAAAATATATGAATAAACACTATATTATATAATAAATATAATTATCAGATTTTGATCCACAGTTTATATTATATAGTTAACATATATAATATGTAATATTTTATATATAATAAATACTATTATTTTATATATAATTCATATATATAATTTTATTTATATGTAAATAAATAGTGTGCCACAAGTTCAACACAATAATAGGCAAATTAACTAAAGTGACAAATACCTCTAGTTTTATATGCATTCTCAATGGAATGTTATGAACAACTTTCTAAATAAAGAAAACTCATTGCTGCAACTGCTGACATGCTTTTCAGGAATTTGTTTGACTACTGCCAATTTGAATCCCTAGACTGGAATAAATGCAGAGCCATCTGTTCTGACATGGCTGTGGCGACAGTTCTAGGCTCACTGAAGCAATTGTTTCTATTACCGTACTCATGATATCCTTCACTTTGCAGCATCCCTACTGAGTAAATTGAACCTAACTTGTATCATGAATATAATTAGATTAAGATGTGGATAAAAATTCTATGTGCCAGAATACCTTAACCCTTTTAGCTCCAAGCCTCCAAAACTACTTACTGGTGGTTTGAATGTTTTATGTCACTCTCAACTACTTTCCCTCTCATTCACAAGTGAGTTTTATATGTAGACTATTGGGGTATCTTGAATTATATTAAACATTATGTGATTATAGTGTTGAAATTGAGAGAAAAATAGAGGAAAGATGATGGTTCATTGAAGCTAATTTTTCTTGAGCCTTGTTGTAATATATATAAAACTAAATTGTGCTACCCTGACTGGATGGCTTAGTTGGTTGGAGCATTGGCCTGTACATGAAAAGGTGGTGGGTTTGATTCCTGGTCAGGACACATATTCAAGTTGTGGGTTCAATCCCCAATCAAAGTGCATGAGATGCAACCAACCAGTGTTTCTCTCTCTCTCTCTCTCTCTTAAAAAAAAAAGTAATAAATTAAAATAAAAATAAACTAAATTTTCCTGGGGATATGAGTGTGTGATTAGTCTTTTTAAGGAAGTTAGTTTTACAATAGGAGGCAGAGTTCAGGCGTATGTTAAAGTTGTCATTTGGAGATCATGAAAGAATATCAGACAGAGTATAAAATAAAGTGATTTTGCTGGCATAATACAGAAGCTTCAGATTGCAAGAGATTATTTTGAATAGACAGTGCATATCTTATCTAAATAAATTAATGGTATCTTAAGGAAGTTCCCACAAATAACATGCTAGCAGCTCATTCCATTATAAGTACAAGTTTAGAGACGCCTCAGTATGACAGAATATAAAAATGGTAAAAATACCTTTAATAGGCCCAAATTTAAGTACTTTATGAATTTACAAGAATATAAATGTTTAAAATCTTTTGACAGAGATTTTTCATAAAGATGGGTTAAAAAGGGTAAAGCAAATGAGATGCACCACTGAAATATAAACCACATATTTTAAGTCATTCTCATATTAGTAAAGAATGTGCAGGACCCCAGTAGGGATGATGAAAGGTAGGAGAGATGAGGATGCTCAGGTTGCCAGTGATAATGTAAACCTGAGTCTAGAATCAACAAGTAAAGACAGAAAGTTGAGATGCCATGCAAAAGCTAGGAAGTTTGTGGTTTCAGAAGCCAGAAGTCTGTAAGCCAAAAAGTTAATGGAAATGAAAAACAACAAGCTGGTAACAAGAAAAGATCTCTCAAATCGAAAAAAGAACAATGAAAACAATAATGGAGATCTCAAAAGACAGAGGTCACACCTGACTTGTTCACCACTGCAACCAGGCAGAGAAGGGCTGGATAAATCATAAATAAATAGATACAGTACATTAAAAAGCAGGGCATACCTAGGTCTCCAGTAAAAGTAAAGTAGAGGCATAATCATGCCGGGTTGTATCCAGCAAATTAGTAAACTAGGAGCTGAGAAAAGAATAGATGAGACTGTGAAGAGAAGGGATCACTGGACCTAAGTCTGGGCATTTGGGAGGGTAGTCAGAGGGAGGTTGGAAAGATGAGGGCTGGATGGGGCATCTGCAGAAGTGGAGGCAAGACAGAGAGAAATGGAAAGGAAATACTCAGATAGCCAAGAGTTGATGACCAGAGGAAAATCAGAATCCATGGTTTTGGTGTATCGGATAAAATTTTTTTTATTAAAATAAGTGTTATTGATTAGTTGCTAGAAGATACAGAATCATGCCCCCTGGATTGGTGATGAAGTTTAGTCTTATCTAAGATAGATAGGTAGGTGTCTAGTTGTTAGAAGCATAAATGCAGTGAAAAGACCACCCTTCATTTCTGGTATTTGTCCAAGTCTCGCTGTTTAGAGTAACAAATGTTGTAGTATGATATGGAACTGTCTTGAGTCAGAAGAGCCATATCATGAATGGTATACATTTAATCCACAGAGATGTGTGTGTGTGTGTGTGTGTGTGTGTGTGTGTGTGTGTTTGTGTGTGTGAAACCGAAGTTCTTAAACTGTAGTCTGTGGACCAACATGCATGGGTACTGGTTGAAAATGCAGCCATTGGTCCCACCTCTAGTTTTACTGAGTCAGAATGTAGTCCAGTTATCTGAATTTTTACAAGCCCTCCAGTTGATGCCGATGCAGGTTAAAGTTTGAGAACCACTGTTTTATAGAAAAACAGACAATAATAATAGTTAAGGAGCCAATTTATAATTAATGGTAAAGGTTATACTTGGCCCTTAAAAAGTAGGAATTAGTGCATTTAAGTGCAATCTCTGAGATTCTACAATATGAAGAGACAGAAATTTGAAAAGAACTATTAGCTTGGTGATGGGATGTTGCATTTAGCCTCAAAGGAAATAAATGTGCCTGGTTTCAAAGAGATTTGCTTGCTCTGCTTTGAGAAATATTACACGTTTGCAAGTGCAATAGTTATGTTGCACACTTGCTAATAAAAAACGATTTCTAGTGAGAATTGTTTACCCTGTTATGGTTAATAAAGAACAGGATATGTTAAAGAGAAGTATTTCTGATTTTAACAAAACTAAAAGAAATGCATTTTGCAAAACCGTAAGGTACTAAGCACACAGGCCCCATCTAGTGGCCTTTGTACCAAGACTACAATGAAGGTTTCTAATGGGGTACAAAGCAACTACAGAACCTCAAAACATACAAGTGATTTGGCTCTTAGATACCTAGACTATGGCATGTAAGCATCATAATCACATCATATTCTCTTATGAAAAACATCTCTCAAGCATTTTAGAACCACAGCTAAATTTCAAAACTATCTAGAACCAAAAAAGGAGGAAACATTCATTGAGTTCAAATTATGTCTTAAACTCCATGTTGGATACTTTCATATAGTTGTAAATATGTGACACAGTATAGATATGGATAAAATCATAGATATAGATATGGACTGAGACACAGACATAGATATGCAGTGTGGCCATTAAATTTATAAACATAGGTGAATACATAAATGTTGTAACAATATTACAATGCATAATAAAATTAAATTATCTATGATTTCAAAATACTTAGATGTAAATACCAAAGCTTAGAATTGGACTTTTTCAAAGTCATACAGTATGTTATTCCTACAGTATTGTGTGCTTATCTTTTCTGTAGCATTTTCACTCTGTGACATTGCTTTTTTAATCTTTATGTATAATTTTAACCTCTTTTGAGAAATTTAACTATTTTTACTAATCTGTTTTTTATTGTTGGCATCGAGTGTAGTACTCAATAAAGTGATTGACAATTACATGTTAAATAAATGAATGCATGGTTAGGTAAACATATGAATAAAGTAATAGATAAGTTAATTAAATATCTGCCTTTATATTTCATCTTTCATACACACACATATTACTTTCGTAAGAATGAAACTGAATATTATCAGCAAGTGTAGGAATACCCAAAGAGGTCTTAGCATTGTGTTCTACATTCTACAAATATTTATTTTATAAAAATAAAAGTAACTATTGATTAACAAAGGCTTGCCTAAAGGGAAATAAATCCTATAAAAGAGAAACATGTCAGTTGACTGCATTTCCACTACACTCACCAGCCAATCAGGAGTGAGTATGCAAATTAACTCAATATAAATGGCAGGTTAATTTGCATTTGCAGGTATTGAGTGGCCTGGGTTCTGGGAACATCCTCAGGACCCAGGCTGCTTCTAGGCTACAGGCCCGCGCATAGGCCCTGAGCAGCAGGGGTTCCAGAATGCCCCCAGCCACTCTGGGCCTATGGGCACAGGTATAGGTGAAAACACTTGGTGGCTGCCATGACTGACAGTGGCTGCAGCAGCAGGGTGATGGGGCTGGCACTTTCCCCTGATTAGCCTGGTTGCCTCCTGCAGAGGGAGGCCAGACTATGGCTTAGGACATCCCCTGAGGGCTCCCAGTTTCTGAGAGGGGGCAGGCTGGGCTAAGGAACCTCTCCCATGCAGTGCATGGATTTCATGCACCAGGTCCTTAGTATTTATAAAAAAAATAAGATGTAATATAATATATTTTATATTACACTTGTTGGCATGCAAGTGATGACAACTTTTTGCTCATTATATTTTATTGGAAGAAGTGACTTTTACTTAAGTCAACAAGGAAGGCTATTAAATAGACTCCTAAAAATTTTTAGTACAATTGGCATAAAAAAATTTGGTGGAAGGGTATTTTTTTAAGAGGAAGAACTTGGGTAAAGGCTTTATTTGGACATTGGCCACCACTCCCAATGTGCTTCTGACACCTTGTACATGACCAAAAGCAATAGGGCAATAAAGCCTAAAAATTAAGTGGAGTCAGAGAAGTGCAGTGTTTGGGGCCTTCTGTGCCAGATTCCAACCCAAAGGACTTCACTTCCTAGAAAGTACCAGAATCAAAAGATCAAAGCAGAAAAGGCACTAAGAAAAAATAAGGATAGCCAACAAAAAAAATTTAATAGCCCTGATGATAGGGGCAGATTTTTATTTCTAACATGAATGACCATATTTTTAAATATCTACTAATTATCAATTTAAATAGGAGTTTAATTACACTCACATTCAGTTCACAGATCATAGCACATAAGCAGCTTATGGTTTTCCCTTTGGATCAATTTTACATATCAGATCTATCAACAACCAATAATTAATTTTAACCAAAAGAGCCTTGGTGGAGATACAGTTTACATAAGTTAAAACCAAAGCATTGACTACTAGTGTGTACCTGATATTATTAATAAGTATAATGAAATTAAAATAATTCTATTTTTTTCCCTTTTAAAAAAGAAAACCTTAGAACTATATAGTACTTTAAAAAATAGAAAGAGAGCCTGGCCTGCATCCACCTAAGAACCAGGAGTTTGCAGATAGATTCCCTGTCAGAGCATAAGCCTGAGTTGTGGGCTCCATCCTCAGTGGGGGCATTCAGGAGGCAACCAATCAATAATTCTCTCTCATCATTGATGTTTTTTTCTCTCTTTTCCTTCCTCTCTGAAATCAATAAAAATATATTATTAAAAATAGAGAGTGGAAGGAGAAGAATGGAGTTTTTTTTTATGATTGTTTAATAATAGCATTAAATTGCTGAAACTAAAAACATTAGTTTCAAATAAGTTGTACATTTAAGGTTTCAATGGAACTAAGAAAAAGTATTGTGCAAACAATATATAGTATCTCTTTTAAGTAATGAAAAGATTTATCTTTTTATAAAAGGCACTTTTTATAAAACAATCTTTTTTTTCTCAGAAAATATTTTCAAGGTGACATGTCAGTTCAATGAAAAGAGTGTTAGATGAACAAGAGAGACATAAAATTTATTACAACTATAAAGCATATAAAAAAGTCATATTTACTAAGACATTCTCTCTTCTTTTTTTTTACCACCATATTTTACCTCCTAGAACTCTTTCAAATTTGATTCTATTTCTCAGATCTCCCCAAACTGAATTTAAAGTTTCATCTAAGAGCCAATTCAAAGCTTATGTTTTGTTTGCTATTTTCAATACTATGAATCAGCTCATGGTTTTACAAACCCTTATAAATTCTTCATTGCAGAACTCATATTCTAATTATTCTTATATAGCTTTGTTTTCCATATTTACCTTTAGGGACATCTTCTCCATGTACCTTAGAGTTATCACACAATTCAACTAGATGCCACTTCTTCAAATTAAAAATTCTACTCTTCCAAATGCATAACCTACTCCACAAACATACAAGCACATCCCTTCTCATTTATTCATCCATCCATCCATTCTTCTATACCTTGAGGAATATTTTTATATACTGTCATATATTTTAGAGCTGGCAACTCTACACTTTGACTAGAAACACACAAGATTTTACTATCTATTGAAGGAACAAATAAGTAAACTCTCATTTTAATTCTTATTAATAGATCCTATGGTAATTGGAAGCTTTAGGAGTAGAGTGGAAACCCAAAACTAATGACTCAAGGAAGTTCCCTTAGAAAATTGAATGAATGATGGTAACATCCATTAAGATTGAGGGCAGGTTTCAGAAAGGGAGTAATGAATGTAAGAGCTCAGTTATGATGGTGAATGATGTGTGTTTTGAGTTTCAGAAGAAACTGTAAGGTGGTGATATATAGGTATCAATTACCCACCCATTAAAGAGAACAACGTTATTCAGGGAAAATATAGAGTGGAAAAGTATGAAGACTTAACATGATCCCCAAACAATTACTAATGAAAGATATGGGCCAATGGAAAACATGTTTTAAAAAAGTGGCCAGTGTATGGAGCATTTTTCCATACACCAAAAGGTCACAGGTTTGATTCCTGATCAGGGCACATGTCATATTGTGAATTCAATCACCAGTCAGGGTGAATATGGGAGCCAGTTGATCAATGTTTCTTGCTCACAATAAGGTTTGTTTTTATAGCCTTTATCTCTCTTTCTCTATCAGATCAATGTTTTAAAAAAGTGAAGGTCAAGATGGTCAATTGTGAGAAATGGACAAATAAAACAAAATTAAGAAGTGACTACAGGATGATGGTGACTTTGGCAATAACATATTCAGTTCTAATTTGATTGGACAGTAGTTGGAGAGTTAGTGTCATGGTAAAGATTTGAGAAGAATAGAATATGTGTGCAGTAGCTTCTATATATTACACAGGACAGCCAACTTGGGAAGGTATCATGAAAGCAATTTGCTATCTATCTAATAAAAGAATAACATGCAAATTTGATCATATCTTCACTACACCCACAAGCCACGCCCACCAGCTACACCAGCCAGCCAATCAGGACTGTGGGGGTGTGTCTGAGGCGGCCCGGGGCAATGGGGGCGTGACCAAGACCACCCGGCCTGGAGGGCCTGGGGGGCATGGCTGAGGTAGCCCGAGCCATGGGGGTGTGGCCAAGGCAGCCCAGACGACAGGTGGGAGTGTCCAAGGCAGCCCAGGCCACTGGGGGCATGGCTGAGGCAGCGCAGGCCTCAGGGGATGTGGCTGAGGTGGCCCAGGCCTGGGGGGCATGTCCGAGGTGGCCCTGGCCTGGGGGGTCTGTGGGGGCCTGTGGGGGTGTGGCTGAGGCACCCTGGGCCTGGGCAGGCAGGGCTGAGGCCCGTGCTAGCCAGGGGTGAGCTGGCTGGGGCTAAGGCCGTGGCCAGAGGGGTGGTGGGGGGCGAGGCTGGGATGGAGCCAGCCATCTGCCCCATTGCAGGGCAATGGCTGGGTTGTCCAAGTTCTAAAGCCTCAGCCAGAGGGCTCCCAGTATGTGTGAGGGGGCATGTTGGGCTGAGGGATCACCGACTCCCAGTGCACAAATTTTGTGCACCGGGCCCCTAGTATTATAATATTTCTCCAAAAATTAAGATTGTGTGGCTTTAAAATATTTCTTAAGTTTTATAATTTGAAAGATTTTACTACCATCTCTCCTACTATATGAGTATCCCATCTCTTCTTATTCCACTTCCAAGGAAAATAGACAAAAACAATTCATCAACATACATTGCTAACTCTGATTTTGGAAAACAATTACTCCTGATAGCAACCATGACTTGGGAAGCTGTGGAAAAGTTGGAAGTTAAATACACTGTATCAGTAGAAAACCTCACTTTGAGGTTTTAGGAAGTAAAGTCGTAATTAGCCATCATCAGAAAATAAATCCTTAATAATATTCTTAAATCAATATTCAATCCCCCACATTACTGCATAAATTCTTAAGGGCATTAGAAAATCAAAACAGGAGGCCTTTTACACCTAATTTTAAATATAAGCAGTAAAACTAAAGCAAGCCATAATTTAAAGGGATAATGTTGCTTTCAAAGTTCTGCTTATATTTTGAAATAACATAATCTTTTCAAAATGCTGATTTTACCAATTTTTGAATTTAGGATGGTACTAACTACCTATATTCAATCATTTTATTAGAAACACTCTTAAGAAAGGAAGATTTACTTGAATTTTTTTCCTGATGTTATCTTCATCATAATATTTTTAAAAAATAGTTTTTATTGACTTCAGAAAGGAAGGGAGGAGAGAAAGATAGAAACATTAATGATGAGAGAGAATCATTGATCGTCTGGGCTCCTGCAAGCCCTCTACTGGGGATCAAGCCCACAACCCGAGCACACACCCTGACAGAAATTGAACTCTGGCCATCTGGTTTCCATCACTGAGCCACGCCAGCTGGGCCATCATAATGTTTTATGCTGTTGACTATGATACAAAAATAGTAACTGCCAGACAAACATATTAAAAACTATATTTAAAAATGAATATTATCAATTAAGGAAACTGCCTCCAATTATGTTTGTAAGCCAACCTTCTAAAATACTGAAAAACATTCACTTGAATAACAGATTGGCATATGTACATAGCCTAAATGAAATAAGTAAATATAATCTACTTTTTAATAAGAAGCTTCTGATTTTTTTCACTAATTACAGCAATGCTATTTCAAATTATAAAGTAATCATATATTCTTGGCAACTGTTATTATCTAGACTTATATATAACTATTTCCCAAGAAAAGTTACCCCTAGAATACAGATTGTCCATTTAAAAACTTTTTTGACATCTTACAAACTGTATAAGAAAAAAAGATTCAAACAGAAACTTCAGGTTAATACTGAATAGAAGGTAAGGAATTCAAAGTTTATTCTATATTTAAGGGTTTGTTCTTTTCACAGTTCATCTTCAAGGTACCAGTATTTTATCTTAATGATTTCCCGTTTTCCTCTCTGTTAGTAATTTCTTATAACACTATCTTTGACATAAAAGTTAGACTAGAAAATGAAAGATTTTTTTTCTGTGTAAAGGAAAAGCATCATGAAGAAATGTGAATTTTTAAACTTCAAATATTTTAAAACAGTTTTTGAGGTTAGATGGTAGATTCTTTAAAAATAGATACTAAAGATACTTAAGAAAAAGGGCAACTTGAAACACTTTATTAATATATGTATTGATTTTTTTTTAAGAGAGGAAGGGAAGCGATAGTTAGAAATATCAATCAGCTGTCTCCTGCATACCTTCTACTGGGGATGTACCCGCAACCAAGGTACATGCCCTTGACCGGAATCGAACCTGGGACTGTTCATTCCACAGGCCAATGCTCTATCCAATGAGCCAAACTGGTTAGGGCTTGCCTGTTTTTCTAGAGGGAAATGGTTATGTATATCCTTTATCATGTAGATAGGAATGCAGTCTTTTCAGAACTAATAGCTCCTAATCAGGACCATGACTGTAGAGAAGAGAATGTGGCACCCCTAGAAATGCAAATCAATTTAGTCAGCCTTGACCATTAGTTACCAGGTGACAGCTACCTAACTTAGCTTCCCCTCACCTACTGAGAGACCTGGGACCCTACAGATGGGACCACTTTCTGGTATCTAGCTAAGGATAAGCATTTTGACCTGCCTTTCAGATGGAGACAGAAACTATCTTTTTTTTTTTTTTCCCTAGCTGGTATTTCTTTGTACTAACTTGACAGTGAAAACTGAAGTTGAACTAAAATGAATAAAATTAAATTGAGCTAAGCAGTCAATTTAAAACAACAGTTGACCTTTTCTAGAAGCTTGAGGCTCTGATAATCCACATGATTAAGATGACAGCAAAGTGGAATCTGGAAGCTGTTGTGTCTGAAGGCAGGGCTGCAACTAACAAATACCCGTTTTCAGCTGTCTAGCTTGGTCTTTAACTTAACCCAAGGAAAGAAGTGCTTCACCTACCCTTGAAATTCATTTTTGTATGTCAGAACCTTTAAAATCAGAATTTATTTTCTTTTGTCCGTAGCCCCAATTCTTGTTGCTTCTTTTAAAACCATTTACTTTCTTCAAAGGAAAGGAAAAACAGAAAATATTTGCGTATTATATCTTCATACATTGTTACTGCTGTTCAATTTCCTAGATCTCTTTCTCTCAAATTAATTTCTTGCTACTTTAATCATTTGCGTTGCTTTTACTCATTTCATTTGAGAACCTTGTAGTACCTGAATTTTTATATCATTTTCAAATTGGGTCTTTTTCTCCCCAGTGGTATCAGAAAAGCTTTTCTTTCTCCACTGCAATGCCTGCACATTGATGAACATTTAAGTAATTGCACCTACTAATCATGGACTATCACTTGTTAGCATTTATTAGGTTATAATGAGTTGGTAATATTTCTAAGTGATAATTTTAAATTAATTTTACCTTTTAATATGATAATCAAGACTGTATTCTAGATATAAGATGTTTTCATATTTCACAGACGACATAATTATGGAAAAAAAACATATAAATTATTTTCTCTATCAAAAATACTGTTACTCATTATAAGAAATTTCACTCTTCAGCCAAGGGTGTGTGTGTGTGTTTCAGTTACATTATTAAAAATATATATTTTATTGATTTTTTACAGAGTGGAAGGGAGAGGGATAGAGACAAACATTGATGAGAGAGAAACATTGATCAGCTGCCTCCTGCACACCCCCCACCGGGGATGTGCCCACAACTAAGGTACATGCCCTTGACCGGAATCGAAACTGGGACCTTTCAGTCTGCAGGCCGACACTCTATCCACTGAACCAAACCGATTTCGGCTCAGTTACATTTTTATTTGTTTTATTTTGGGTACAAACGAGATAGGGATGTTCCTAATAGAACCTAAAACAATGTTTCGTATGGAATCATGGGACATGGTCAAGATCAAGGAAGTGATCCAAGCTTTTTCTTTAACTAATGATTTTACTGGTTTTTCTTGATTCTTCTAATCTCCTAACAAATAATATTGATATTATTGTGATGCATAAGTGTTAAGCAGCCCTCCCTCATGACCACACCCACTCTAAGACTAAGCTGTTCTTTCAAGTTCCTTCTTAGAGCTATTTAACGCTAGTGCAAACTTACGAATAGTTCATCACAAACACAAATCTATAAACAGTCATTGCAACACCCTCTTCTGAGCTGCCTCACAATTCTTTTGGTGCATTGTCTCCTTTAATACAGCAAATTAATAAATCTAACTTTGTTTGATAATGGGAGCTTCCCAAGTGGTTTTAGCTTAGAAAGAAGAGATTTCAACAAAAGCAATTATATCTAAGACATTGTCTAAGTAATGACCATTATTTAAAAATATGCCCTGCCTGACTGGTGTGGTTCAGTTGTTGAGCACCGACCCATGAACCAGGAGTCACAGTTCAATTCCCGATCATGGCACATGCCTGAGTTGTAGGGGACATGCAGGAGGCAGCTGATCAATGATTCTTATTATTGATATTTCTATTTCTCCCTCCCCTTTCCTCTTCAAAATAAATAAAATATGCTGTTTGGACACTCTCTATATAAAAGCCTAAAGGCCCATTCAACCGTTTGACCATTCGACCAGTAGCTATGATGCACACTGAACACCAGGGAAAGATGCTGAATGCACAGGCATGGAAACATGGAACAGACTGATGAATCTCAGAGGGAAGTGGAGGAGGAGGGAGGTTAGGAAGAGATTAACCAAAGATTTTATATGTATACTAGAGGCTGATGCACGGATTCGTGGGGTCCCTCGTCCTGGCCTGCAGGAATCAGGCCAAAACCAGCAGTCCAACATCCCTTGAGGAGTCCATATTGTGGAGGGCATAGGCCAAGCTGAGGGACCTCACCAGTGCACAAATCCACGCACCAGGCCTCTAGTTGTATAATGACATATTTCCATCATTATAAGTATTAAATACAGTATTTTTCACTACCCTAAAATTCCTCTGTCCTTAGTCTATTCATCCTTCCTCCCCACCTCCACTGATCTTTTTAATTGTATCTTATTTTGCTTTTTCCAGATGTCATATGATTAGAATTATATAGAATATAGCCTTTTTATATTGGCTTATTTAACTAGTAATATGCATTTAAGGTTCCTTCCTGTCTTTTTGTAGATTAATAGCTTATTTCTTTTTATCACTGAGTAATATTCCATTTTCTGTATATATCATATTTTATATATTTGCCTACTAAGGACATCTTGCTTGCTTGCTTTATTTCTTCTTAATTATGAATAAAGCTATTAAAAGCACATAGATGCAGGTTTTTGTGTGGACATGCATTTTCAATTCTTTGAGGGTAAATACCAAGAAGCATAATTGCTATATCATAGTGTAAGAGTATATTTAGTTTTGTAAGAAAACTTCACCTTTGAAATAAGATATATTTTTATTATTCTTTTTTTTAAAAAAATATATTTTATTGATTTTTTACAGAGCGGAAGGGAGAGGGATAGAAAGTCAGAAACATCGATGAGAGAGAGACATCGATCAGCCGCCTCTTGCACGCCCCCTACTGGGGATGTGCCCGCAGCCAAGGTACATGCCCTTGCCGGAATCGAACCTGGGACCCTTCAGTCCGCAGTCCGACGCTCTATCCACTGAGCCAAACCGGTCTCGGCTATTTTTATTATTCTTAACTATTATTGCCATTGTTCACTGATCTTTGACATGTTTTGCTGAACCTACCTATGGGGACATTGTGCAATGACGATGAGTTATCATCAAAGAAACCAAGACATTCTGAAATACAATAAATCTAAGAACTATATAATAATAACTTTGTTAATCTGCATGTTAGGGGCATAAAATATTCAGTAGGAATTCTTGTTAGTTTTTATCATATATGTCATAACTTTCATAATTATTTCCATCATTCTTGTTCTTATTAGTCCTATTTTGTATTAGGGAGGTTTTATTTTATATATTCCCCATGAGGGCTTCAAAATACTTTCCTTTACTCATTAATATATTGATAATTAACAACACAGGTTTCCTGAGCATCTTTGCTTGTGTATTATATTCGATTGAAAAGATATAAAGATGAATAAGACATAGGTACACTATTTGGAAACTCATTCTCTAAGAAGAAATAAAATACACATTAAGTAAGAGACAGTATAATTGGATAGATATATAGTGTTAAGGTAGCAGATACGGAAGTGAACAAGTTTACTTGAAGAGGTGGAAAACTCACCACAAAAATATTTGATTTTCATTTATGTCATCAACATACTGTCTCCAGATTACTGTAATAACAGCTCTCTCCGGATGAATTCTTAACACTTCAATTAGGTGTTGCCAGAGTTCAAATTGATCAATGAACTGACTTTTGGCATGGGTTGCTATAGTTTAGTGATTTATGTGTTGGTTTATGCCAGCCCCTAGCCTACATTGTGTATTATAGCAGTCTGGGATTTCATGCAGTTCCCTACAGATGTTCAGCTTTCTGTAGTTATCAGGTTTCTGCTCCTGCTTCCTCTTCCTGCAGTGGTTACTCTACTATTATCCTTAGCCTTATTAATAACTGTTTCTTCAGGCATCAGATTATTCCTTCAATTTCTTTGGGAAAACTTTCCATAATCCCTAAGTGTGTATACAGTTCCTCCTTGATCCCATAAGATCCATTTTCCACAAATAAAATTCTTCCTATTACATTGCATTTTCTGGTGACACATCTTTATTTCCAGAGGCAGAAATTTGCATGGTGACTAGCACAGAATAAGTATCAAGTAAGTATTTGTGGTATGAATGAATGTGCATGCATAGATTTAGAGATAAGGGGTTAAAATCATAGATAAATATGGGTTGGAAGTATACAGAAGCCATTAATGACTCATATTTGATTTGATGTTCAAAATTTGTAGTATTCCCACATGAGCTTCACAATGTAATTTCTATTTTAGGAAGAAAACAAGGCTCCATCAAATATACTTGTATCATAAAAGACTATTACTAATTACTACAAAATATTATTATACAAAAATCCATATTTATTTAGCAAAATGATAATTAGAGGACTGGAATTAATTTTATACATTATTGAGGAAATAAATATAATTATTTATATTTTAAAATGTTAACATGAAACCTTAGCATATAAGGAAATCAAGAAAGTAAATCATAATCAACCAAAATCTACTCCAAAGTATTACATATGGTGTTAGTATATATCTTCCAAAATTGAGACACTACATATCTACATATATAAAACCCTAATATGCAAATAACTGAATGGTGGAATAACTGAACAACCACACAACCAGTTGCTATGGTGTGCACTGACCACCAGGGGACATGCGTGGAACATGGCGGGAGTTGGTAGCAGGCAGCAGAGAGTGAAATATGGTAGGCATTGGCTGTGGTGAGATGGTGGAGCAGATGAGTGGGGACACCAAACCAAAGCAGGGTACTGGTTGCTCTCAGGAGGGCAAACCTCTAGTGGTTAATGGAAATTCTTTGATCCCCATGCTGTGGACCCACCAGGCACTTGCACCTGCTGCCAGGGCTGATCCCACTCACACCCACTGCCAGCACAATGCCACTCACACCCACTGCTGGCACACTATGCCAGACATAATCACTAGGCACCATCATTGGGTGTGAGCAGTGGCTGCTGTCCCTGATTGCCCCTCAGGGTTTCTCCACCTTCCCCTGCTCCTGAGGGGCAATTGGGGCAGCAGTCATCATTCACACCCACTGACGATGCCAGTCCCACTTGCACCTGCTTCTGGTCCAGCCCCAATCACTCTGTGCTGTTAGTGGGTGTGAGCGAGGCTGGAGTCATCAGCTCGTGGGAGCAGCGGCAGGAGCAAGGGGACCAGAGTCCATGGCAGGAGGGGCCAGGCAGAGGTGTGTAGGATGTGCCGATTTCTGCCTCTATGCCCACCACAGCCTCATGACCCACAGTTCCTTTCAAAGCATGTGAATTTGTACACTGGGCCCCTAGTTAGTCTAGAAAATTATACTCACAAATTCATTGTTTTACATTCCAGTTTAACAATTAACACTCAAATAATTACTTTTGACATTAATTTTCACTCAAAATTGCACATTAAATTAATGCAAAAATTTCACCATCAAGTTTCTACTATGTGAAAATATGAGAGTTATTTATATAAATCACAAATACTGATAGTTGTTGAAGAAAACTATGCTAATTAAATATATTCTGTACTTAACACATATGGCCTTTTGAATATGAATATGTTTATATTTCTGGTTAACATTCTTGACTGATATTAATGTCAATATTTTCAATTCATTAGAAAATCTGGTTTTTAATGTTAATTAAGATATTTATTAGAGATATGAAAATTATTCTCATATCTAATCTTGAAATTCAGAGCACATTAATTAAATGTCTCATCTTTTGGAGGAATTCTGATAATAAAAATTGTGAGGCAGTTGGTCCCTTGCTTTTTTGGGAATAATTATTTATTATTCTTGTTAAATATACATTTCCTGACCCTACCCATTAAAATGTTGACTCAGTGTTTTTGGAATTCCACAATCTGCGTTTGAAACAGCATAGTGATAATTCCTATGGAATTCATATATTTCATGATCAAAGGTAGTTATGTGATGAATGAAAAGATAAAATGGTATTGCCTTATTGCCTTGGAGATCTTACAACCTGTTATAGTTAACACCACTAATATTCAAAAATATACTCTTTATAAAGGCCCATAAAAATTAGTCATGCTTTTCATGCTGGTTGTGGAAACAGAATCATACTCCAGAAATATATGTCTAGCAAATATAGAAAATGTTGAAGAAGTACTTGACTGTGTCTTAGAGAATTAATTAAAATATTCCAAACCTGATATTAATAATAGTAAAGGAAAGAGACATGGAATTTGTTTTTAAGAACTAACAACATTTAGTACATTAACATTGCTATTTATGTATGTGTTTATGTATGTATGTATGTATGTATGTATGTATGTATGTATGTTGTATGTATGGATGTTTTAATTGCCCTGCCTTAACCAGACCCTAACCCAATAGTCCCAGCAGAGGCAGTTTTATATGATGGTTTCATTGACACTCAATGCTTTCAGTCAACTCAAGAGAACCAGGCACTGTGCCAAATTAAAACAAAGACTCATTAATGCCTGGACTGATCTTTCAGGAATTTCTCACCCTGAAAACAACTGTTTCCTCTAACTCTCTGTTCACTATGACCAAGCATGAATGGATTCTTTCTTTTAATTTTCGATGTGATTATCTTCCTCTGTAAGTTGGGAGGAAATTGTAAAGCAGGTGTCAGCCTTCATAGTAGAATATACACTTACAGAAAATGGCAGTGTCATCTCCTTAAAAACTAGAGGAAGCTCTTATTTGGTTTCAGATAATAATTACATTCTGATTCTAACTATATGCAATTAACACCAGCTGTATCAGATAGGATCCAGTCAAAAATGCATGGGAATTTATAGCTATTTTATAGATAATAAACAAAAGTAATATGCAGCTACTTAAAGGTTAGTGGAACAAAAAGAAGATGCTGAAAACTAGAGATATTAGTAACTAGAAGAAGTAGCTCCCACACTTAGAATTAAAGAAAAGGAAGCAATGGGATATCAAGGATCTGGGGGCATGAAAGGAAAGTTTATTCTTCTGGATGGTCAAAATGGGAGCAAAGTCCTTCCTGATGATGTTTAGACCTACATAATGCAACATATAGCTTGCCTTAAACTATCAAAGGAAGCAAACTTAGCTGACACAGGTACCTTCTATCTTTAAAGGGTAAAACACAGTTGCTACCATAAGAGCTAAAAGTGTCTGCAGGCAGGAGAGTTATGATACCTTACTGTGGATATAACCCAGATAAGAACTGGAAGCATTTTTCCTCTTCTCCCTTCTTTGATCTTCTTTTAGTATCTCCCATTGGCAGAATAAGAACAGAACACTGGCTGCCAGGATAATCTGGGAAACAGAATTTTTTTTATTTTAATTTGTGAAATTTAAATTTTTATTTATTTCAGAGAGGGAGGGAGAGGAAGAGATAGAAACATCGATGATGAGAGAGAATCATTAATTGGCTCCCTCCTGCACTCTGGACTGAGCCTGCAACTGGAATCAGACCTGGGACCCTTTGGTCCGTAGTTTGACAGTCTATTCACTGAGCCAAACCGGCTAGGTCTGGGAAACATCCTGTATAAAAAAGGCTAATATGCAAATTGACCAAACAGTGGAACTAACAGTTGCTATGATGCATACTGACCACCAGGGGGAAGATGCTCAAAGGAGGAGCTGCCCCTTGGTGGTCAGTGTTCTTCCACAGGGGGAGCACTGCTCAGCCACAAGCCTGGCTAATGGCCGGTGAGAATAGTGGCCCACCTCTGCCACAGTGCTATAGATCTCTATCAGTTGAACATCTCCTGAGGGCTTTTGATCTATGAAAGGATGAAGGGGACCCTTTTCTGTACCCCCCCCCCCCCCCAGCCCTGAGTGCACAAATGCCATGTACCAGGCCTCTAGTAATTTATCGAAACCTTATAGTTTGGAAATTTAGTTGAGCATTTGGTAAATGCAATTTGCATAATCACAGAATAATTTTTAGAAGGGTGGCCTAAAGCTGAGACATAATCTTTCTATGTAAAAGCCTAAGTGACCATCACCACCAAAAGAATTACCAAACAGGTTGCGTGGGGCGACCAGCTCATCAGGGCGGGTCAGTGAGGGGCAACCAAATGACCACATAGCAGGCTTCATGCATGGGGAGACCAGGCTGGCAGAGGGGGCAGTTGGGGGCAACCAGGCTGGTGGAAGGGGTGCAGTCAATAGTGATCAGGCCAGCAGGCAGAGGCAGTTAGGAGCAACCAGGCCAGCAGGAGGGGCAGTGAGGGGAGATCAGGTCAGCAGGCAGAAGTGGTTAGGGGTGATAAGGTAGGCAGGTAGGTGAGTGGTTAGGAGCCAGCAATCCAGGATTGTGAGAGGGATGTCCAACTGCCAGTTTAGACCCAATCCCAGGCCTAAATTGGCAGTCAGGCATCCTCAGAGGGATCCCAGGTTGGAGAGGGTGCAGGCTGGGTTGAGGGGATCCTCCCTCCTCCCTGTGCATGAATTTCGTGCACCAGGCCTCTAGTAGGTAAATAACTAGCAGAATAGCTGTAACAATCCTTTATTTTTTTTAAAATATATTGTATTGATTTTTTTTTTTTACAGAGAGAAAGGGAGAGGGACAGAAAGTCAGAAACATCAATGGGAGAGAAACATCCATCAGCTGTACCCCCTGGGAATGTGCCCACAACTAAGGTACATGCCCTTGACCAGAATTTAACCCGGGACCCTTCAGTCCACAGGTCGATGTTCTATCCACTGAGCCAAACCAGTTTCAGCCACAATCCTTTAATTTAAAAAGATCTATGTCTTAAGAAAAAATAATTGAGAACCACCACTCATTTTCTTGGAATATGAGACAATTAAGGTATTCAATTTGTTCAAATGCATTTGGGTGTCCTCAGAAAAGTTTTATTGGCTGTCTGAAATGACAAGTAAGTAAAACCTACTATTTAACTGTTCAAAATTTCTGAATATGGAATGGCCTCCTCTCCTAAACAACCAATATTCTGCTTAATAAAAGTCCTTCATGGCCCTGGCTGGGTGGCTCAGTTGGTTGGAGTCTCATTCTGTGCACCAAGAGGTTGTGGGTTCGATTCCCAGTCAGGGCACATGCCTGGGTTGTGAGTTTGATTACCAGTCATGGTGCTTTGACAGCAGGGCAGAGATGGACAAAATCGAAGCAAAGAATAGGACATTATAAAAGCAATTCTGGCAAGAGATATTGGAGACCTAGGCTAAGAAAGTAGCAATGGGAATTGGACAGAAAAATCTAGCAGTTAAAAAAGAGAGAAAAGTATATGTGAGGAGTGAGAAAGTAAATGAATCTAGGAGGGTGCCTTAGCTTCTGGCTTAAAAGGATGGCATGTAATTGTGTATCAACCAAAAAAAGAGAAAAGTAAGACATAGCTTTGGAAGGAAATGTGACAAGTTTAGTTTTGGGCTTGCTGATTACACAATATATAACTATTATCTGAACATCACTGAAAGTTATTTTATTTGAATATAATAATTTTCCATTGAAATTTTTTTGGAGGAGAGTAAATCCTTGTTTCCTACAGAACAAACTCTGAACTAATAACTAGGACGATTAGATATGCTCCCACATTGCAGAAGCCCTGACAGCATTGTTAACCTCCTGTCTCATTCCCTCCTCAAAAAGTGGTACTTCAGGAAGATCAAACACATCATAGAGACACTGTGATATTTGAAACATGTGTGCTTTTGTAAATGCTGTCTGGAAGAATAAGCTGCCCACCTGATTAATTTTGATATATTTGCTCTTCTATGGAAATACGTTCAGGTGTAACTTTTAAGATATTATTCTTGGGAGGGAGAGGAACCAAAAAATAAAACACCATAGAATTTATTATTCTCTTTTTTATGTGTCCTCCATCTTCATGTTATTCCATTTTTTTATTTTTAGAGTTTATTTTAATTTATTTATTAAGTATCAGTCTCCCCTTTGAGTACCTTAAATGTATCAAGGCAACATAGATATATTTAAATGAGATACAGACCAGAAACAGTAAGATTTTTTTTATAATTCATACACTGACAAATATTATCTGTTAGATATATAATGAGAAACTTAAAATCAAAGTAGTAATAAAAATAGGAAAAAGGGGAAAGAAAGCAATCCACAAAAGAGGAAACACAAAATTACCAATAAACAAAAAGTGATGCTCATCTTCAGTAACCAGTGAAACACATATAACGAAGAAAGACCCCTTCAGCTTCACTAAACTTTAGTAAGGTTCTTTCCTGACTATAACTCCTCGACTTCTTTTTTCTTAGAGGATTTACTTTAGAAAACTTGAGATAAAAATTCTCTGCCCTTTTGAGACGTAAAACTTCTTCCCCCCTCTTATCAGTTTTACAACCAAAAACTATCTGTCAAGGACCTGGGAACCATTCCTTTGAAATGTAATCATCAAGAAAGATAGGGCCTCATTAGTACATCTACACAATGGAACACTATGCTGCAGTAAAAAAGAGGGAATTCTTACCATTTGCAGCAGCATGGATGGAACTGGAGAACATTATGTTAAGCAAAATAAGCAAGTCAGAGAAAGATAAATATTACATGATCTCACTCGTTTATGGAATATAATGAACAAAATAAACTGATGAACAAAAACAGATCCAGAGACAGAGAAGTATTGATCAGACCATCAAACCTCAGAGGGAAGGTAAGAGAAGGTGGGGATAAGGGGGAAAGATCAACCAAATGACTTGTATACATGCATATAAGCCTAACCGTTGGACACAGACAACAGGGGAGTACGAGCATGAGTGGGAGGGTGGAGACACAGACAACAGGGGGGTGACGGCATGAGTGAGGGGGTGGGGGATAATGGAGGGATAAGGACACATATGTAATACCTTAATTAATAAAGAAAAAAGGAAAAGAAAGATAGGTTCTCAATCTGTTCATTTATGTGAGTGGATAGGAGCCTAACCTTGATAAGTGTCATTAGCAAAAGCAGAGGGCCTGATTACATAGACCAAGGGCTCCCCACACATACCCTCTCCCAGTACCTTTCCTGTGGCCCACCCCAGCAATTAAAACTACCCCACATTTTGTTTCAGTAGAGTTGAGTTCAATCTCCCTTACATTGCAAATTCTTGACTCCTATTTCAGTAGTTTTGAATAAGCACTCCTTTCCTGTTCAATTATGTCTAGTGCACTTTTTCTTTAACACATAAATATATTTTTAATTATTATATCCAAGTTTGGAAACTTAAAAAATTGGAGCATATATAATTATGGCAAAAAGATTTAAAAATGAGTTGACTTATAGTGTTTGTGAAGATTATTCTGAAGATGAATTTTGCTATCTGAAGTAGGTTATACTCAAGTGAATAAAAGTGATTTCCTGTAACAGTGCTTATAATTATTAAATTAGAAAACAATAGACAATGGATCACAGTATATTTATAACTCAAGTAAAATGAAGTATATTTCATTAGCAGAAAGACTATTGGTGACAGAAATTTGAAAAGCACTGCTATTTTTCACATATGTGAAAATACATGTATATATGCTTGCGTGCATGGCATGTCAAGGAACAGAACCAAAGATAAAAAAGATCATCAATGTTTCCATAAATATTTTAAACAATCTGGGAGATTCAGGGAAGACAGCAGTAGTGGTTGCACTATATCTTTTGGAAACTCCTAAATCCCTATGTGAAATAAACAGAACATCTAGATGGTGAAATCAAAATAACATGGAAACCCTGTACAATCCATCTCATGAGTAACCCTCATGAACCTCAAAATACAAATTAATGAGGGCATGCTACCAAGAACCATAAAACTACATGCTATCATGTGTGCAGAGAAAGTACTGAAAGCAATACAGCAGGTTACAGACCTGAAACCAAACAAACGCAAAATAGTCAACAGGTATTCACCAGAAATCAAATCACAAACAGCAGAGAATTGGGCGAAGAGTGGTCATCCTAACAGTAGATGAGTGTGAAGACCCTGATATAAGGTTTCTTCTGAAACTTTTTAAACTGATATAAAGCATCTTCTGAAACATTTTAAACTCTCACAACTAATCTGGCAAGTCTCCCTTACCTGGAGAGGGTCTATCTACATGGAAGAGAAACTGTTGAAAGTGGGGTCAAGAATTAGTGGGACAAAAGCAAAAGAGAATTAGGAAAGAGAAAATATGAATAAATATAGGGGAGTGTGCATGCTAGAATAGCTCAGAAAACAAGTCACTGAGGGAACCAAGATGGCGGCATAGGTAAACACCTATTTTGCTGCCACACACAACAATTCCAAAACTACAGCTTAACAACAAAACAAACATCATCCAGAATCACCAGAAAGCTGGCTGAGTGAAAATTCCACAAATGAAAGTAAAGATAGGACACTATGACTCAGAGGAGCGGTGGAGCGAGCCTTGAAGATACACGCTGAGAGAGGTTCGAAGCCGTGCGCATGTGAGCAGTAAGGGCGGGCGGCAGCAAACCTGGCTGGTTTTCTCCAACGGGGAGGGTGGAGGCATCCCACTGCACTGATTCTCCAGTTGCAGGCAAGGTCCTGGGTCGAGGAAAGGCAAGCTAAAACCCGGGTGAGGCAGATGTCTGCGAGTTTGAGGAGAGTGCGCATGACTTGGAACAGCAGTTTGCGCGAAAAATTGGGGACAGAAGTGTGCGACTGAGCAGAGAGGACTCGTGACTTGCTCCCTTGTTCGGGAGACCACCGGACTGCTTTGTTTTACAATCCTGGGCGAGACTTTGGGTGTGCACTCATTTGGGGAAAGGCAGAGTTGTCTGGCAATGGGTGGAGACAGGCGGTACCTTTCTCTCAGAGGGAGATACGTGCAGCCTTTACTACCCGGCATAGAGACCCACACGCCACATAGGGCAGAGCTGATGCTGCCTGCTCAGCCTGGAGACTCAGGCCATCCAACCTGAGCACAGCTGATCCTCACAGCCAATTGGCCTGGAGGTCAAACCCTCCTAGTGCTAACAACAATAAGCTGGGCTTAACTTCAACAATACTGTACAACCCATAAAGGGCTGCAGTAAGAGTATCCACCTCACGTAACTGGGGAAGCTGAGCCACTGTCCTTTAGAGGACATCTACTGCACAAGGCTAATGGACCAACTCAGGAAAGCAGCCACAATGCAGAGAAATGGAAAGAAATCAGATGTGAAAGAAATGGAGGAAAAAAGACGACTAGACATAGAGTTTAAAACCACTGTTATAGGTTTTTCAAGAGGCTCCTAGAAAAGGCCGAGTTCTGCAAGAAAATGAACACGACCTGTGAGGAAATGAACAAGACCTATGAGGAAATGAACAACAACTATGAGGATATGAAAAAGGACCAACTAGAAATTAAGCTTACATTGACTGAAATAAAAAATATTACACAGACCTAAGAGCAGTCCAGACGACTGCAAGAACCAAGTGAAAGATTTGAAATACAAAGAAGCAAAATCCACTCAGCCGGAAAAGCAAGAAGCAAAAAGAATCCAAATAATTGAAGATAATGTAAGAAGCCTCTGGGACAACCTCAAGCATACCAACATTCGAATTATAGGGGTGCCAGAAAAAGAAAGAGAGTAAGATAATGAAAACCTACTTGAAGAAATAGTAACCGAAAACTTCCCCCACCTGGTGAAAGAAATTGACTTAAAAGCCCAAGAAGGGCATAGAATCCCAAAATATAGGAATCTAAAGAGGACCACACCAAGACATATCATAATTAAAATGCCAAGAGCAAAAGATAAAGAGAGAATATTAAAAGCGGCAAGAGAAAAACAGTTAGTTACCTATAAGGGAGAACCCATACAATTGTCAGCGGATTTCTCAACAGAAACGATGCAGGCCAGATGTGAGTGGCAAGAAATATTAAAAGTGATGAATAGCAAGAATCTTCAACCAAGATTACTCTATCCAGCAAAGCTATCATTCAGAATTGCAAGTCAGATAAAGTGCTTCACAGATAAGAAAAAGCTAAAGGAGTTCATCACCACCAAACCAGTATTATATGAAATGCTGAAAGATATTCTTTAGGAAGAGGAAGAAGAAAAAGGTAAAAATATAAATTATGAACAACAAATACACATCTATCAACAAATGAATCTAAAAATCAAGTGAATCAATAATCTGATGAACAGGATAAACTGGTGAATATAACAGAATCATGGGCATAGAGAGGGAATGGACTGACAACTCTTGGGGAGAAAAGGGGTGTGGGAAGTGCAGCAAGAGACTGGAGGAAAATCATGCACCTATGGAAGAGGACAGTAGGCAGAGGTAGGGCAGAGGGTGGGATGGGTACCAGGTGGAGGGGAGCTATAGGGGGAGAAAGGAGGGGAACAATGTAATTAATAAACTGAAAAATAAAAATAAAAAAAAAGAAAACAAGTCACCATATTTTTTAAACAATACATTAACACAGTGGAACTGTGAACTAAATAAATCTAGAAAATCCATCTACTAGTTAATCAAGCCTCCTTATAAAAATTTAGAAAATAGAAATTTACATAAAAATAAGCAACATAAAAGAATTGTGATCAACTCCCATTAAGATTACAACAAAGTATTATCTATAGTGAAAGATCACCAGTAAGACATGTTCAAAATATAGACCACCATTTTAATATAACACTTCAAAATGAGCTGTGAGGAATTAAGAAAAGATTATAAAATAATAACATAATATAAAATAATATTATAAGTCAGAATTAGGAAAAAATCAGAAACGAGATTGGAAGTATAAAAAAATAAAAGGAAAAAATTTAAAAATAGAGATAAAGTAAACTTAAGGCTAAAACAATCAAACTGCTACAAAAAATCATACAGGAGAAGTCACCACTCCCAGTATAATGGTTTTATGTTCCCAATGTCCTACTGCATATGATGCTTTCTTGTAATGCGAATATTGCAGCATTTCATGAGTTCTTCATGCTGCTTCATTGAAACTTATTTTAGAGATACCATTAAATAAGTGCTTTAATAAACAAGGGTGTACACATTTGTTCCTTATAGTATGGTCTATCAACCAACAGCAAGACCATCCTCTGGGAGCACATAAGGTATGCTCCACTCCAGATTTCCTGTATCATACTCGGCTTTTTAACAGGAACCTCAAGAGTGATTTGCATACATATTTGTATACACAAGAGAGTTTGAGTAGCTTTGGGCCCAGATCACATGCTTTACTATTTATTTTAATTATTTATAGTTAGTGAGTACTTAATTGGTCGATAAGCTATATGAAACTAGTCTTTCTTCACAGGAGAGATATAGAAGTTATTAAAGAGCTGAAAGTGTATCCAACTTGTTCCTACATGATGCATTTTAGCAATTAATCCTGATGGAGACTATACCAATTTTGGTAAGCATTCTGTTTATTTGCAACAGAATGATATAAAAATAGACCTGAATATAAATATGATTTTTTTTGGCTTTATGGTCACCTATACGAATTTGAGCAAGTCATAATAAAATATATCTGATGATATGCTCTTAAATTTTATTTTTTTTCTTTCTTTAGTGATTGTACAGTTATACTTAATACTGTCCTAGTCAAAACAGACCATAACTTTGTTTTACGTCCTCTGGTGGGGTATAGATTTAGGTATGAGGTTTGCAGAATAGGTGGCTGATCTGGAATGCATGCTAGGAGGCTCTTCAAGCTTTCACTAAGTCATTCCTTTTCCCCTCAGTGATTTAACATCAGTTCTGCGTGTAAGCCAAAGCAATGAAAATCATTTCTTAGGCATTCAAGGACAAACCCTTTTATTTCAATTCTATTATTTAAATTCATGAATGTGATATATAACTTTTCAAGAGAATGAAAAATGACTGTAGATGATTCATTACATGTCCAGATTTCATTAAATAATTTTGTTAACAAAATAGCAAGCAGCCAGGATGAGTCTCAATTATTTAAAGATCAAAATGGAAATGTATAATCAGAATAAAATTCATAGTGATTATATATTAATTGAAATATATTTAACTTCAGCATAGACATCAGTTCTAGTTAGTATAATTTTCATCATTAGTGTAAAAACTGCAATGAACTACAACTTCAAAGTTTTACCATTTTGGACATTCTACAGGATGAGGACATGTTTCTTTGTGAATTTTTCTGATTTATTATGCAGGGTTTTATATAACCTTTCAGTAATTAGGCACTTATAAAATACAGGGTGGGGCAAAGTAGGTTTATAGATGTGAGTACCTGAAGCAGTTTATTCTTTTATTATTATTTATTAATTGTGGTATTATTTTATTCACATGAACAACTGTAAATGTACTTTTCTCTGCCTTGTATAAATCAAAGTGTATAGTCATTATTCAAGATTATTTTCACTATGTCAGAAAGATTCAAATCTAAGTAACCTTATAAAGATGATTTATTTTTAGTGTAATTAGATAAGGTAAACACAACAAGCTACTTAGTTACTTTTAGTAGTTTTTCTTATATTTGGGATAATTTATTAATAGGCTATTTGTCAATGCTTTGCAAAGTAAGCTGAATACATTTTAATAAAATCTGATAAAACTTTAATTTTATAAAGACTACATACTTTATACATATTTGGAACTGTTATTAATGGAAACAAATTTTATATGCTTGTATGACCTGTTTGAAATAATTTGTATTTAAATTTCAAAATCATCAATTAGATAACATAAAATAACACAAAATAATTTATATGATATTAATAAATATATAATTATAGTAGTTCAGGAAAGAAAAATAAAGATTTCATTTTCTAAAGAAAATGCCACTGATAGTATGTTTTTGAGTTCTTTCTAATCTCAATTCCTACCTGAAATTTTGAAGTAAAGGTGATTTATCATGAAAATAAGTAATGAAAAGCCAAGAATTTTCACTCACTCTATAATCCTGTACCGAAGTAACCCCACTTTATCTACAAAAGATACATTTGAAGACTCCTGTGGATATCTGAAACCACAGAGTACCAAATCCTGTATATACTATTTTTTCCTATACATACACACCTATGATAAAGTTTAATTTACATCTTAGGCACAGTAAGAGATTAAGAACAATAATAAAATAGAATAATTAGTGTAATATATTATAAAAAGTTATGTTGATATGTTGCTTTTTTGTCTCTCAAAATATGTTATTGTACTGTACTCACCTTTCTTGTGATGATGTGAGATGACACTATGCCTATGTGATGAGATGAAGTGAGGTGAATGACATAGGCATTGTGATGTAGTATCAGTCTAGTATAAGTGATACTTCAACACAAGCACAGTATTACTGCAACAGTCAATCTGATCCTCACGTTGACTACTACTAGTAAGTAACTAACCGTGGGTAGCGTATACAGTGTGGATACAATGGACAAAGGGATGATTCTTGTCTCCCATTAGACAGTGTACCATGCTGTGAGATTTCATTATGCCACTCAAAATTGCATGCAATTTAAAATTTATGAATTATTTCTGGAATTTTCCATTTAATATTTTTGGACTATGGTTGACCAAGGGTAACTGAACACTCCAAAACTGTATGTGGATAAGGGGGGCTATGATATTACTAAATATAGTTCATCCTTGAACAATGTGAAGGTTAGGGCCACCAGCACCCATGAAAATCCACATATAACTCTTGACTTCCTAATAACTTTACTAATAACCTACTGTGGACCAGAAGTTTTACCAACAATGTAAACAGTTGATTAACATGTATTTTAAAAATATATATTTTATTAATTTTTTTACAGAAAGGAAGGGAGAGGGATCGAAAGTCAGAAATGTTGATGAGAGAGAAACATCGATCAGCTGCCTCCTGCACACCCCCTACCGGGGATGTGCCCACAACCAAGGTACATGCCCTTGACCAGAATCAAACCTGGGACCCTTCAGTCTGCAGTCCAGTGCTCTATCCACTGAGCCAAACCACTTTTGGTAACACATGTCCAGATTCCATATATTATATGCTATATTTTATAATAAAGTAAGCTAGAGAAAATAAAATGTTATTAAAAATAACAAATACATTTACAGTACTCTATGTATTTCTTGAAAACAAAAATCTGCCTATAAATGGACCTGCACAGTTCAAATGCATATAGTTCAAGGGCCAATTTACAATTATTCTTCAGTGGCTAACAAAATATAATTTTCATTGTACTATGCATGTGAAATGTACTATTCTCTTCCAAGGTCATTGGCAGAGGCTCTTCTAAGGTTAGTTACTAAGTAACAAATCCAAAAATGTAACATAAACAATAGAACAAACATGTTTGATTTATTCTAGGCTATAGAAGATCAGCCAACATTTTTTTTTCTATTCAGTAACTCTTTATTTCTTAGTTAATATCATTGAAGTTTAATAATTCCCGTTTTGCTAAGCCTACTTCCTGAGATAACACATAGAAGAGGAAACTGGACAGTGCTATCAATGGCAGGAACAATGTTATTTTCACTGTTATGCTGCAGTATGTAGTTTGTAGAACAGGGAAGAGTTAAGAATAGAGGTGACAAAAGGCTTGAGATCTGAGTCCTGGATTCTTTGAATATTTAGAATTTGGAAAGTTGAGAACCCATTAAAGAGAAGAGGAAGAATGTCTCATGAGATAAGAAGAACCTACTGATAAACAGTCCTTATAAAGATAGCCTTTGGTGACTGAATAAGAGGTTAATGTAGGAGGGCCTAGGGTACTCTGACTACACTTGTCTCTATTAACCCATATCTAACTACTCTGCAGAGGCATGTTGACAACACCTCTGGGAAATAAGTGATATGAACACACACTTAACAAACTTAGTTGTCATATTGTATGTGCAATGATGAATATGACAATAGGCAAAGGTGAAGACAATTCAAAGACTTAAACTCACCCTACTATTTTTGAAAGCATGGTATCTGAATCAACTTGTTATGGCTAAAAGAACGTTTTTCCACCTGGGATTAGAACCTGCATCAATTAAGTACTTTGAAAAGATGGCAGGTGTCAGAGATGAATTGAAATGAAGGCTTAAAACCATTTCAGTTCTATGAATCTGGCTACCAGTGAGATATACAAACCTATGTAAATGACCCAAATTTAATAAATAAAAATATAAAATAAGTTTCTTTAACATTGGGATTTTAAAATATTTCACTGAAATTAGAAAATATTTTCAATTTCCTAAACAAGAACACTATATAAGTGGCTGTATTTTATTAGAAACATGACAGTTTACATTTAATAATAGTCTGCAGGAGGGATACAAATGAAATAGAAAATCGATTCAAGTGGCAGTAAAATATTTAACAACCTGGACATTTGTACAAATTGAGCAAAATCATAACATTTACATGACACAATTTTTTCTTGTAATTATATAAAGAAATAAATTCATTTTTTGAGGTGGCAAATGAACTGTGTTCAACTTATGTTATATTTTACAAAGAAAAAATATCAATGTAAGGTAGAAATAATGGTATATTTCAGGTTCTAAACACAAAGGGCACCCTGGTAAGCTTTCTAGGGAACAATATTTTAAAGTCAGTAAAACCATGTAAAACTATCTGTTAACTTGCTTTACCAGCATATCAAACTAGCCAAACACAGGAAAAATATTATAGTGTTTTATGAAAACAGAAATATGACCTACCTTTGCTACTCTTCCTGTCCTTCTCTATTTCAGCATACTATCCACAGTGGCTTCCTAACCACTTATTAAAAGTTGAAAGGCAATAGCTATAAACTCTTAGAAACATAATCAGCAAACCATTGATAGCAGATGTGGATTTTCTGTTGAAAACAATGTATACCTTAAACCTTTCCAAATCTGATGGATAGTTGCTTGTATCATACCTGTCCATTTCAGAAATAATTGAATACAGAGTTTTGGAAGTAAAAATTCATTCTTGCCATCTTGACAAGTATGGTTCTGTGAGAAAACTATTAGTAGGTGAATATCCTCCATTGTCTCTACTTCTCTTGTGAAACAAACAAAAAAGAATTATATATTTATACATAACGAGTTCTTAAGCTTATAAATAAGCTCAGGAGTGAAAAATTCCTATAAAATTGCTAATTCTGTATATATACACACACTCACAATCTATATTAGAATGAAATTTCAACCTAAGCTATTTTTCTAATACTTTTTATGCCTTAATAATCAAATGGCAATGAAATTATAGTACATATCAGTACTAAAGAGAGGATGAAAATGAGAGATTACTCAATAGTATCCTAATAGATAATTATCATAATTCTAAAATATAGTGGAGGACATTTTAACTCTTAGTAAATTTTTTATAATAAAACCATTTTTTCATTTTTCTCCTTGTGATAAACTGTATTAAAACCAGTAACAAAAACATATATCCTTATCTGTTCCTATAAGAGTAGAAGATATTTAATTTTCACTAGGAAATTGTATTAATTGTATTAATACATTAGATTTTGTGGCCTTTGGTCCAGTTGCTGCTCCAAGTGTACTAAATCCATTTACCTTTTATGTTAAATGTATGACTGTGTTTAACAGAAAAAAAACATATTTCTTTATTAATTTTTATCTTTGATTTTACACCTCTTTTGGCTTCCACTCCTTTAGTCAATGTTTGGCTTATATATAAGGTGCTAGAAGAAATGAGGCTTGATGCTTGAAACATTCATAGTGTTATAAATTAACTACAAGAGAATAAAAAGCAATAAAATATTCTCCCACCATGAAAGGACATGTCCAATAGATCCAAAATAGCCTGTTGTGGTTTAGAGGGGGACTAGGCCAGTCTCCACAGAGGGCACAGGTCCAGAGATTACTTTAGAGAGTAATTATCATAATTATCTTTGGTATGACCTGAGATAAATGAGCACTTAAAGTTAGCTGCTCTGGGTACACCCACTTTCACACATTTCTCAGTTGATGACCTTGGTTGTCTCACCCATGTAAACAAATATATATATATAAACAATGGAGGTTAGAGAATGTATATTCCTCATTTTGTATGTTAACACAAGGAAATTAAATTCATTTGGTGATTTTTGTTTAACTTGGCAATTCCATCTTTTGTGATATTTGATCAGTCCATCTATACCAGAAGTGTTTTCCAAACCCATACAATCAAAACAAAGTGAATTATTGGTGAGCATTTTTGGAAGACCAAATTCATAAGAGTTAAATCCAAGTTAAGTTTTTTTTTTCACCATAACAAACATCTAGTTAACCAATTTCTTTGCAATTTGACTATAATGAAAATCTATTAAATAAAATATTTTGATATTATATCATGATAATATTAAAATACAGTATGTATTTATAGGCTTTAGCCATCCCTGTTTAACATTATTCACCAATATACATTTATTGTCCACCATACTAGTTACTAGTTTCATCATACCTTAAGGATGATCTCACTTTAAAACCTTTAATTCTCAGAACTGATGATCATTCACTAGTTTCTCCTACAAAAATGTTATCACAATTGAAAGTCATAAGTTAAAAATAAACAAAACCCCAAGCACATATGTCCTAGTTCATTTTCAACTGCTCTTGCATGCTTCTAAATTCACTGTTATTATTACTTTACATTCATCATAACAATCTTTAAGTATATTTCAAAATTGATTCTTTAAAAAAGTACTAGAATCATAACTTACAGTCTGTGATTTTTAGTGTCCTCTTGACCTCTCCGCTTCCTGATCCTCCACACCCATCTTCATCGTCACAGTCCCCGCTGACCTGTTCAACCATGCCACCGCCACTGCCCAGGTGAACTTCCCACTTGTCGGGTTTGGGTGACCTACCCTGTAACAACTAAATATGAATAAAAAATCCCACATTTATTAAGAGCAAATTCAAATAATTTAAAAATGCTATATAAATATCTATATATAACATATATAGATATTAGAATTATGTTCTTATGTGGGTGCTCTATTTTGATGTAGACACTGTACTAAATCAAGTGTATAAGAAAAGTAACAACTACTAAAATAATAATAAACAATGTGCAAGGTTTTACAGCCAAAAGGGCTACAGTCTGAATATTAGTTCTGTGCTAAAGTTTTGGAAGACAAATAAAACCAGGTCTTCTTGCTCAGGAAGAGTTTGGCTAGAAGACCCTTTGTTTCTGAACAAACAATATTTAAACACAATAAATCAAACTCCAATGCAACACAACTTCCCTTGCAGTATGTTACAGTATATTCTGCTGATTTTTAAACCAACAACCCAAAAGTTCTCAAAAATTTGTTTAGTAATCTACTACTATTCTTCCAGAAAAAGATTAAAAGAATTTGAAATTTTAGACTTATATATTGTTAGATTTAGTTATTGGATTAAATACACAGTCCAATGCATACAGCACAGAACTAAAACTTGGAACAAAAGACTTAAGTCCTATTTCCATTTCTACAAGTAAGTTAAGAAATTTAACCAACTTCTTGGTTCTCAAGCATTTCATTTATTTTTATGAGCAAAATAGATGGAATAGCTATTTTCCCTAGAGCACAAGAGTGCTGATAATATTTTTGAATAGTATTATAAATGCCTGAACTCCATTTAAAAAAAGGTGACACTGTAAATAATAAACTACTTCACTTAATACAAAAGCTGAGTAAAGTGATCCAATATATGATACTTACCCCTCTAAGGCAGTTCTGGAGAACACATGACCAGGCATGAGCACTAGAGGGTACTGCTATATTGTGTATGAAATATACCTCTGCTGAACACTTAATGGTCATTTACATTTTCAAGGTGCTTTATGAAAGTATTACAGTTATTACTTCTAAGATATTCCCTATACAATAATATTGACTATCAGACAATGCACAACCCAAAGAGAGAAATTCATATTGAAAAAAAATAGAGTGAAATATTCTCCATATACCCAAGACAAATATGTTTAGCGTTTAAAGAACATTTACACTAAGCAACTACACTTTGACAATTCATAAACTTTTTTAAAAAAGATCATGAATTCTAAAATATTACAGTTCCTTAAAAATGTATTTTTTCTTACCAAAATGAAATGCTAAAACAACAACAATAATTTTAAAATTCTTATCAGAATTTTTTCTATGCATCAGCATTTCCCAAAAAATCATTAATAGGTATTAATTTAAAAAGAGGGCTTCCTTTATGGTTAAGTGGATTTAGGCAACAATAAATTACTTTGTTTAGTGCACATCCTGCAGGAGAGATACAGATATATAACAAAGCACATACTTTAAACAATAAAATAAAAAATAATAAAAAATAAAAAATGTAAAGAGAAAGATATTGCATGTAAATAAAAATTTACTATTTTAAGAAGTTGGTTTTGATTGAAAGCAATTAAATATATTAATTGTTAGAGAATGATTCATTTGTTTATAATGACTTATAAAGATGGTTAATAACATTTTTAAAGAAAACTTTTGTTTTTTACATTTCTTTCATAAATCACTGAAATAATCTAAGAAATATCTGTAAGACACAGGAATTCACATTTTTAAAAGAGAGAACTATACAAAATTATATTTTAATTTAAATATCTGTGGTGGGTAGAATTGTAAAATAGGTCCACTCTCATCCCTGGACTGTGAATATACTATCACTAGAGGCCCAACTCACAAAATTTGTGCACGGGGCTCAACCCCGCCACCGTGGCTTCTGCCTCTGCTTCAGCCTCTGCTGCTGCTGCAGCTGGGGGGCTCTGCCTCTGCCTCGGCCCCAGCCTGTAGCAGCTTGGTCTGGAGGACGTCAGGAAGGACATGCAGTCTAATTAGCATATTATTATTTTATTATTATAGAAGAAGATTAGAGGCCTGGTACATAAAATTTGTCCTCAGGAGGTGCCCTAAGCCTGGCCTGCACTCTCTCCAATCTAGGACCCCTTGAGGGATTAGGCCTATACTAGCAGTCAGACAACCTTCTTGTAGTCTGGGACTGCAATCTGGGATCTGCCTGCCTGCCTGATCCCCCTTAACAACTGGCCTGCCTACCTGATCATCCCTAACCTCTTGCCTGCCTACCTGATTACCCCTAACCGCTGGCCTGCCTGCCTGATTGCCTCTAACTACCTCTGCCTTGCCCCTACCACTGTGGCTTTGTCCAGAAGAACGTCCAGATGGTCATCAGGAAGACATCCAGTCTAATTAGCATATTAACCTTTTATTAGTATAGATTGTCATATTTACTACATTGCATGGCAAAAGAAAATTTGCTAATGGAATTAAGGTTATTATTCAGTTGTCTTTAAGTTTATCAAAAGGGAGACTCTAGTTGGACCTACTGTAATCACATGAGTTCTTTGAAGGTTGAAAATTTTGCCTGGCTATCAGCATAAATCAGAGAGCTTTGAAGCTTGGAGAGGGAGGGAGGATATTTGGACTTTAGAGATCAGGCTGTTGGCCTTGAAGGTGTAAACTTGGATGTTGTAAGAGGACCTGTGAGAGATTCTGCCAAGAGTCCTACTGCCAGGAACTAACTGGACTTCTGGCAACATCTAGTTGCTGAGAGTGAGTGATCCAATTCACAGCCTACAAGGCAGTCAGCCTTCAGTCCCACAACTGAATTGTATCAACAACTTAGCTGAGTCCATAGAAGGATTCTCCCCTTATCCTCCAATTGATTCAAGCTTGGCTGACAACTTGACTTGAGGCACTAAGCAGAAAGCCCGGAGCAATGAGCCCATCTGGACTTCTAAACTATGAACCAATGCATTAATAAATAAAAGTTTTCTTAAACTGCTAAAAGTGTGGTAATTTGTTGTGCAGCAACAAAAAATGAATACACTCTCTAACTGCCACTTACTTCTTGGGCAATGTTTTCTTCTGGTCTCTCTTTATTCTCTAACATATTGCTCAGTTTAAAACATTGACATATCCATAAGACAATACCTTACTGAAAAGATTATGCTGTTGCATTTGACCTATTCTCTGTCTTTCAGGTTCTCTACCTTTTTCAATCCCTCTCACCTTTTTCCAATTCTATGAGCAAAAGATATAATTGCTGTTCACTATGATCAACTTATCCAGCTCTATCCAGGATTAATCTGTTCCATGCTTCCGGGCTCCCAATAATCCTATCTCCCTCTAGTAGGATCAATACTGCTGACTCCTCTGTGTGAAGGTTCTGCCTTACATGCTCATTTTCTTTCTTCTCAATTATTATGCACCCACAAATGTTCATTTTCATTCTCACATCTACACTAAAAAAGAGAAAGTTGCAAATTGACCATACTGCTGTGATGCTCACCAGCCAATCAGGAGTGAGTATACAAATTAACCCAACAAAGATGGTGGATTAATTTGGATATGCAGGTGCCAAGCCTGGGTCCCACAGATGGGTGCCAAGTCTGCAGCCTCCTGGGACCATTGCTGCTCTGGGAGGCAAGGGTGGTTGTGTAGCTTGACAGGAGACAGCAGGGTCTGCTTGGGCATATCCATTGCAACCCGCAAGCAAGCAAGTGGGCCAGCAGGCAGCACCCAGCACAGCCTGCTTGCCCATTGTCAAGACAGACCCTGCAGAGAGCAGAGAACCACGGGGAGCAGACCTTAAACCATCAGTAAGACATTCCCTGAGGGCTCCTAGATTGGAGAGGGTGCAGCTCAGGCTGAGGAACCCTCCCTCCCAGGAATGAATTTCGTGTACTGGGCCTCTAGTTTATAATAAAACTTAACTTGTAAAAAATCCCAATAAATTTCCTATCAAATAAAATAATAGGATTTTCACAGTAAGATCCATATTTAACATCTCACATCTTTTTTAAAGAAATATAGTTTTATTGATTTCAGAGAGGAAGAGAGAGATAGAAAATCACTGATTGGCTGCCTCCTGCACACCCACCTCCTCACACATAGGGGATCCAGCCAGCAACCTGGGCATGTGCCCTGACTGCAAATCAAACCATGACCACCTGATTCTTAGATCAATGCTCAATCACTGAGCCATACCAGTTGGACAAATCTCATCTTTTGAACTAAGCTATTTTGAATTCTCCTGAGTTTGCTCATCTTTCTCCACACAACAAAAATAAAGATGTTTCAATAAAAGTGTAAATCCTTTATTCTTTAAAAAAAAAAAAAGATGCACGTTTTACCTGGCTATCAGCATAAGTCACAGAGATTGTAGCTTGGTAAGGGCGGGGAGGAGGATGGGACTTCGTAATCTCGTTCTGGGAACCCATCCTGACAGATTGTGTTCTCATTTGTATACAAATTACACTCAAGTCTTTGTTTATAGCCTTTATTAAACTGTAGTTCATTTCTAAGTAAGGATTAGATATAAAACATACTCTACCACTTTGTATGTTAAAGTTGAACCACTCATCTCCACTAGCAATGCATCACCACAACTTATCTTCCCAACTCCTTTTTTTTTTTTTGCAGTGGATATCAGTCTCCCTCATCTACTAACACCAGCTTATTTCTCCCTAATCAGTACTTTTGCCATGCCATTTCTCTGCCTTAGCATTCTTTGTGACATTTTACTATAAAAAAACCACTGGTTCCCAATATGCCTGGAGGCTAAATATCAGTCCAGATAGATGAGTCACAGAAATAAGTCTGGTGGTAAAATGTTTGAGGAATTCTTACTATGGCCCCTTCTTGATATCCCTGAAGAATTTGACAGGAAGCAATTTTGTTTAATTAAGGTTCACCTCTCATTTTCCAAAGTTACATAAACAAATTAACCCATCCTCTCACTCAACAACCAGTGACATACTTTTGGAAATGTGGCCTAAAAAACAAGTTCAATTTTAGCTTGCAGTCAAGGTACACATATATGATATAGTTTTAAAAGAAATTATTAAACACTGCCCACTACCCACTGCCCCCAGTACCCAAATTCTGACACACAGCACTGTGTTTTTTAAACAGGAATTATATGAAAGTATAGTCTACAATTTGTTTATGCTTGTTTTATATTCTCCTCACTTCCAATTTTTGTTTTTCCTTCACATAGAATTACCCATTTGCACTTCCTCAACTTATTACAGTCTACCTAATTTCAAGTTTAACTCAAATAACTTATTTCTCTAGTCCACAAATATTTCTCTAATCTTTTAAATGTGTGTACCATTTATTGACAATTAACTTTCTTGGGCATATGCTATGATTTTCTGATAAATGGCAAGTTTCTTAAAGACAAAATCATGATTTAATCATCATATGCTCATAATGACAATAGGGATTTCAACATTGTTGATGCTAAATAAATATGGTTTAATTTACTTATTTTAACTTTGAAAGTAATTCATTATACTTACCTTGTCTTCAATGCCCTTTATATCTAAATCGGTAAAGGGCTTTCACTTTTGCTCAAATCTTTGGTGGCCATATGTTCTAGAATAATTTTGGATTTATACTTATTGACTGGAAGATTGATTCATTATTCATTCAGTGACATTTATTGAGCACATACTATACAATGTGCATGTGTTTTGAAAAATATACATTCATATAAATTTGAATTCATACTATGTTTCAGTTGTTAACAAGTTTTCAGTGTATACCTTACTGTATTTCTAATTTGGCATCCATGAACCTGCAATAATTTAGAATTAAAATAAAAGAAATAATATGAAGTCAGGTAAAAAGGAGCAATAGATTAAAGATTTAGTTTTGCAATCTTGCTAAATTATTTTTCTCTTTAATCCTTGATAAGAAATAAATTTAAAATAATCTTATTCTTGAGTCCCTGGAAACATCTAAGAAGTTATTTATACAAAAATTTGACATTAAAATATTATATCAAGAAATATTTCCCAAGTATATATATTTGCCATATTAATTTCTATAAACTAGAAAGAAAAGAGAAGTTTCAATTACCTTTTAAAATGAATACGTAAAAATATCTTTCAAATAATTGGATTATGCAAAGTATTACCTTTTTTTTTCTAAGGTGTGGAGGGAACTTTAGCTTCAGAATTTGGGTCATCAGGTAATGAAATCCTCCTTTCTTTCAGGGAGGACCAGTTCTCTCCAGTCCTCCCCTCCCCCAATGTCTCCTAGAGACAGCATGCAAATTACCCTGATCTCCCAGATCTTTTGGCTTCACCCAAAAGGCAAGTGTTATTTCACATTCCACTCTGAAACCACTTCCATCAAAGAGGAGCCCTCCTCACATGTCTTTAATAAAACAAAAGGGTTTCCACATGTGCACATTTAAAGGAACATTCACCAACAGTATGACTATAGAATGATAATGAAGCCAATTTCTATGAATGTACATGAAAATAAATAATATTACAACAGACACACTCATACCACATCCTGCTACAAATATATCTTCATTTCCCTCACATACATGAATGTCTGCTGAATATATTCATAAAATATGGAACACATAACAATTTTTCAAAACTTAAAACTTCAAATAAATTTAACATTACTTCTCTGGCCTTACATGTTTTGCATCTGTAAAATGGGAGAAAATATTTATTTGAAATATTTTTGTAAGTTATTATTTTGGTTCAATTATGTAAACTTCAAGAAAACTGCAAGTGTTCATTATTATCATTATAACCATTAGGAAATTTTATTGCTGATTCCATCGTTGAAGGAGGAAACATAAGGGAGTAAAAATGTCCTCCCTCATCTTCATACTACCTTGAATGATGTCATTTTGAACACTTGAACCTTGTCATGAAGGGCAGAAAGTCTATAGATACTTGTGCATTTCTAGAACAATTACAATAAAGGGCATGATTTGAATCCCAGCCACACATTGTGTGCCTTTAAGCAAATCATGTAAGCCCATTAGAACTCATTTTATTCTGCTGAATAATAATGCAAGGGAGGCACTTTATGACCTTTAAAGCAATATACTTACTTACAGTGTCTGTGCAAGACACTGCACCCATAAAATTCAGAAGTAAACAAGTGAGAATAGAGTGAAAAACAACAACAACAAATTTTAGAGTGTTCCTAATGCCATGCAGTAGTATATGCCTTTAGCTGATTAGCTGAAAATAGTTATTTTTGATGACAGATGCTTCCTGCTTATGTTTAATTGGTTTAGGACGCTCATTAGGGATGCTATCTTGGAGAATGATTTTGGTGGGTAGAATATCTGATGACTCTAAGGCAAACGTATTTCTTTCAGCTGGTGAATTAATCTCTCAGTAGACTCAATTTGCTTTTTATTAACTGGTACTATCCCACAGTTGCAATAGCCTTTCAAACCGATAAATTCTGGCAATAGGTGGCTCACATACACAATGTGTTTACTGTGAAAGAGAAACATATTCATCAAATTTAAAAATCTCTAAACATGAGAGCAATTGAATGTGCTTCAAAATCCTATATATAATGATATATCTCTAAAACATTTTCTTGATCCTCCTACAATCATTTATACAGATATATAAGAAGCGAAGGTATTTAGAAACTCTTAGTCATCATTTATGTAGCTTTAGTCAATAATTCAAATGTAGCCATGGGAAAATCTACTTTTTTATGACTTTATACTATTGATGGAAATATGTAAGTGAAAATCAAAATGTTGACAGAAATTTCAAACCAGATAACCAAAGACATAGGAAAAAACCTGTAATTTTTTTTTTTTTAATAAAGCATCTCTAAAGAAGACATTTTAAGAGCTTGACAAAAATCTTTATATGTAGGGTGGGGCAAAGGTAAGTTTACATTTGTGGGTACATGAAACAGTTTATTCTTGTATTATTAATTATTATACTACTAGAGGCCTGGTGCACAAAATTCATGCATGGGGGGGGGGGGGCGAGGTGTCCCTCAGCCCAGCCTGCACCCTCTCCAATCTGGGACCCTTCAAGGGATGTCTGACTGTCTGTTTAGGCCCAATCCTGGTTGGGCAGTTGGACATCCCTCTCATAATCCAGCACTGCTGCCTGCCTGCCTGATTGCCACTAACCACTTCTTCCTGCCAGCATGATCACCCCCTAACCACTCCCCTGCCATCCTGATCAATGCCTAACTGCTCCCCTGCTGGCCTGGTCACCCCTAACTGCCCTCTCCTGCAGGCTTGGTCACCCCCAACTGTGTTTCCCTGCTGGCCTGGTCACCCTTAAATGTCCTCCCCTGATAGCCTGGTCACCCCCAACTGCCCTCCCTTGCTGGCCATCCTGTGGTGGCCATCTTGTGTCCACATGGGGGCATCCATCTTTGACCACATGAAGGCAGCCATCTTGTGTGCTGGAGTGATGGACAATTTGCATATTACATATTTATTATTTAGGATTTTCTATAGGACCAATGGTAAACCAATTTTTGCCCCACCCTGTATATACATGCAAATATACACATATATATGAATTTAATTTTGTTACAAAGCAATTAGTATCTGCACTTTAATAAATTTAACTGAAACCTATAAAGACATATATGGGAAATAGGAAAACAACAGTTCAAAACATTTTAAAATTAGAATTCTGATTCAAAATTTCTCAATGTGTATTTTTAAATTACCTCTGTAACATATCTTAAATGAGACCTTAAAAAAGCTCACAAATTCATAGATACAGAGAATCGATAACAGCTGTCAGAGGGAAGGTGGTTGCGGGACTGGGTGAAAAAGGCAATGGAATTAAGCAAAGAAAAACAACTCATAGAAAACAATATGGTGATTACCAGCAGGAAAAGAGAGCAGGGGAAGGTAGAAGAAGGCTTACCTTTAGTGGGGATAAATGGTGACGGGAGACTTGACTTGGGGTGTTGGACACACAATACAATATACAGATAATGTATTGTAGAACTGTACATATGAAACATATATAATTTTATTAACCAATTATCACCCCCAATAAAATCAATTAAAAAAAATAAAACTATATAGGGACTCTCATTGTTTTGCAAGGTAGCTTCCTTTTTTCCAAACTTCCAACTCTGTTTCCATCTCCATCCCAACTCACTCCACCCTATTTTCACCTTCCTCACTATCACAGTCATCTTTTAAAATTTGTAAGTATACCAAACTTTCCCAAACTCTCTCTTTCCAATTTAGAAAATAGTTTATCTACAAAATCTATCACAAATCTCCAGATTTATATTTTCAAAAGCAGATAAACCTCTACACACTACTCTACTAAAAAGCCAAACACATTTTATAATATGTCACATTATGTTAACTTGACCAAGCACAGAAGTTATTTCTGTAGGATTTCTTGTCAGTGCTTGCTTTAAGTTTGAGCTCTCTGATCTTGGCCCCTGTTGCACCAGCAATTTGAAAGGTCACTGTTTTGTTGAAATTTGGTTTATGTAATGCAGTCTGGCAATTTATAAAAGTCTTACAATTTTGTAAATAGAATACTGCACTTAGAAAAGGCTTACTACATTCACTCTCTGGCCTGTAATACTGCAAAGAAGTCATTTTCTCTTGATCCCAAAATAAAATTCTGTATGTCTCCTTTCCACCATGCCTACTGCAAAAGTAGTCAGTTCCATCTTCTGAGCTGTCCTACCAAAAGTGCCCAGGTAAGTTTACAATTAATATGTGTTCTTAGTCCAATTTCCAAACTAGACCTCACAGGGAAGTTAAAACTCAAAGACAACAAGATGGTGCAGAAATAAAAGGGAAATAAACACATTCTCAAATAGAATTCAGAAAAATAGGGGGACGAAAAGGAGAAGTATGCATGCCAAATATTATCACCTCTTAAATGGCTCTTGTAAAACATCTATGTGAAAAAAACACACACCAAGGACCTGAAAAGAACTGATGAATAAAGAACAAACAACCTCTCATTAATGTCAGGGCCTTCCATAAAAACATCCATGTGATGTTAGCTGGCAAGACACAGAAGATCAATCACCAGAGTAGGAGAAGAAACAAGGATATGTTGTGAGTAAGTAATGTATAATGACCCCACATTAGCAGAATAAAGAAGAGGAGAAAGGAAGTGGAGGTTATAAGTAAATTAAAAACATGTAACATGTTTAATGCAATAAATAGATGTGGAGTGCAAATTTCTGAAAGCCAAATTTCTGAAAGCCATCTACAATAATAAAAGAGAAAATGCTAATTGATTGTACCTCTGCTACATCCACAGCCAATCAGGAGTAATATGCAAATTAAGCCAAAAAAGATGGAGGGCCAATTTGCATATGTAAGAGGGGCAGGCTGCGCCTGACACTGCCTGCTGGATCAAGGCGGGCTCGATAACCAGGCAGGCATGGAGAGCTGGGCTGGGGGTTGGGGGTAGAGAGGGAAGAGGGTCCAGGCTGCCATAGGAGACTGGGCAGGCCTGGCAGGCAGCACCTGACGCCACCCATGGGGTCCAGGCAGCCATCAGGAACCAGGCAGTTTGAGCTGATAGCACCTATAGCTGCCCCCGGGGTCCATGGAACCATCGGGGTCAGGAAGGCCTGGTGGGCAGTGCCTGATGATGCCCATGGGGTCCAGGCCACCATCAGGGATGGGAAGGTCTGGCTGATAGTATCTGACATTGCCTACAGGGTCCAGGACTTGGGTAGGTTGAGGTGACCAGGGTGTTTGAGATTACTATCTGCCCCCAGGCCATCTGTGGACCCTGGTGGAGTAGGCTTGGGTTGAACATTTTAATGAAAATGGAATGCCTGTGCCCCGGCCCACCGCATCCCATCTCTGGGGAGGAGAGAGCCGTGGGCAGTTAGCAGGAACCAGGGCTTGGAAGGGACTGGGAACAACCTGCAAGCATGCTACCAGGAAGAAGTGCTAAACCATGATGAGGCAGATGGCTGGCTGATGGAGGTGTGCATAGGTGCAGATGAGGCGGTTCTCCCTGGAGATAGATGTGCTTGAAAAGCACATCGACAGCCTGATGGACAAAATCACCTTTGAAGAATTTGCATGAAGAGGAGATTGCCGAGTGTAGGTGCAGATCCAGTACACTGAGATCTCCATGGAGATGGACATGTTCTCCAAGTTCGACCTCTCTGCCTGCTCAAGGACATCTGGGCCAAGTATGAAAAGCTGGCTGCCAAGAACATGCAGAATTCAAAAGAATGGTACAAGAGCTGCTTCATCATGCTGACTGAGAGCATTGTCAAGAACACGTATGGGGTGTGTGCAGCCAAGGACAAGGTGTCTGAATGCCACCGCCTGCTCAAGGCCAAAACCCTAGAAATCAATGTGGGCAGCATAGCCAGTGGCTACTCCCAGAGTTCCCAGATCTTTGGTCAATCTGCCTAAGGTGGTTTACAGACTAGCTTATACATGATGTCCACTCACTCCTTCCCTTCTGAACACACCAGCCACATCCAGGAGGAGCAGATCAAGGCTGCAAATGCCAAGGAAGCTAAGGATGAACCCCTTTCTGAAGGAGAAGATGAAGAGGAGGAGGAGAGGAAGTGGCTGATGAAGAGGAAGGAGAGGAAGAAGAAGAAGCTGTCAAGGAAGAATTTGAGGAGACAAAGGAGGAAGAAGAAGGAGGCGAAGGTGAAGGAGAAGATGTCCAAAAAGCTGAGGATGAGAAGAAAGATGAAGGTGCTGGAGAGGAGCAAGCATCCTAGAAAAGACTGAGTCCCCCTTTTCTTAATTATTTCAGGAATAATCCTCCTGAAACCAGGTCAACCCTGTCACCAACCAAACAAGTTGAGTTCCCAATACTATCTGAAGTAAGAAGTCAATATATGTAACATTCTGAGGTGACTCAGGTTGGACATTAAATGTGCTATGACTTTTCTCCTTATGCAGAGATCTGTTTGTTTGCAGAGTAGCTTCCTGGATTTCTGTCAGCCTGTGCATGGTCCACGCTTATGAATTCAGGATCTGTGATGATGTGAATAATTCAGATGTTTAAAACAAAAACACATGAATACATGAATTGACTAATGTTAATGTTAAACTTCTGGAAAAAATAGCCCTTTGAATCTTTGGTGCTTAGAAATTAAAGACTTCAAATCATCTGCAATAAACAGTGAATAAAGTTACACTGAATGACAAAAAAAAATACATTAGAGGCCAGGAAACATTCAAAGAACTGGGGAACCATTCCTAAATCAGGATGGGAAGTCACAGGGTATATATTATTGCTATAAACACAGTATTTCCTACTACTTACAACATATACAATGTAATGTATTAGATGCCTTCCTATCACATGAAGTATGTATTCTCATAGAGTGATATTGGTACATAAGTTATAGGTATGGCAGTATGCCATATCCTATCTATATTAATAAAAGGGTAATATGCTAATTAGACCATGAGACCTTCCATAAGTTTCTTTCAAACAAAGCCATGGTGGCAGGGCTGAGGCAGAGGCTGTTATGGGTGATCAGGCGAGGAGGGGGAGGTAGTTGGGGTTAATCAGGCCAGGAGGGGAGGTCAGTTGGGGGTAATCAGGATGGTGAGGGGGGGCAGTCAGGGGTGAACAGGCCAGCAGGCAGAGTGGGGTCAAGCAGTCAGGCAGGTGAGCGGTTAGGATCCAGCAGTCCTGGATTTTGAGGGGGTTGTCTGACTGTCAGTTTAGGCCTGATCCCATAGGGATCTCAGATTGTAGAGGATGCAGACTGAGCTGAAAGACCCTCCTCCCTCACCACCCCCTCCACTCCCTGTGCACAGATTTTGTGTACCGGGCCATTAGTGTTATTATGCAGAGCATGATGCATAACAATTATACTTCCCAAAATGAAAAAAAGGAGAAATATTTTTATGTTGCTCTCTTACTTCCAAGCTAAATTATTAATAATTTTCTAAATCATTCCCACATATTCTAAATCATTGCCAACATACACACACGAATCACAAATACACATTGGCACCTACAGACATAATAAGAGAGAAACCATTCAGGTTTCCTGCTGCTCCAGATTAGCCTATGATTGAAATTAAAGGACATTCCAAATAAGAATGATAAGATATTAATTGATTTCCATATTTTTCATTTTTCAGAGTAAATTTATATTATTTTTGGTTTATCATTGAGGAATAACTTTTTTCAACATGTCCAAAAGCCTGTATCTCCTTAGTTAGGTCTTCATATCCATGAATAATATGCAAGTAGCCCAGGTGGTATGGCTCAGTGGTTGAGTGTTGACCCATGAGCCAGGAGGTCATGGTTCAATTCCCAGTCAGGGCACATTCCCAAGTTTTGGGCTCAATCCCCAGTAGGGAATGTATAGGACGTAGGCGATCAATGATTTTCTCTCATCACTGATATTTCTATATCTCTCTTCCTCTCCCTTCCTCTCTGAAATCAATAAAAATATATTAAAAACCAACAAAAAAAACAATGGACAGAAAGATGGTGTTGTTTCTACAAGAAATATGGGAATTAAAATTATTATTAACCTAGATTTGTTTCCTTGCCATTTTTTTATTACCTTAATGTATGTAACAGGAATACAAAATTTATGTCATTCAGCTTTTACATTGTAACCATTGCTCTTCAACCATTAACACTGATGTCATGGAAAGACAGAAGAGGAAAAAGTAAGAAGAAAAGAAAGTGGAGCAGGAAAGAAGAGCAGGAAAGACACTAATCATGATACATTGCCAACACAAGGCTTCCCTGATTATAAAATATTTTATTTCTTAATTCATCAAAATTTCCATTGCCTTTTTAAAGAAATATGAAGGATGGCAAATTCATTTAAAACCTGGTATTGGCAACTAATTTAGATTTCCTTCATTGGCCAGCTGTGCAGAATTCATTCTCAAATCCTCTATTAAAACATTCTATAGAAGACTCACCTAAAGTTTCCTGACGTACTAAAGGTCGCTTCCAAAAGGAGCTCATTCTGATCCCACTCAATAGAATACCCTTGTGTATGCCAGATGGCAAGGAAAATTATGTCTTCAAAAATGTCATTCTGATTTTCACTTTTGCATTGAAATCCCTTTAATCTAGCTTTCTTTACATAAACTATAAAAATGCATCAAATGTGGATTAAGATAATGTAGTTTTACTGAACATTTTAGAAATAATTTGAGGAAAATGGGTAAAATTTGAGGCTGTGGTTATCTTGAGGAGAGTTTGGCAGATATTTGACTGAGATTCTAAGCCAAATTCTCCTATTAACTATTGAAATGTGTGACCCTAAAGCATTTAAACTTACTGGTCTTAAATGTTTCAGGTGAAAATAAGAGGAGACTGAAAGTCCTCAAATATGTCTTATAGCTCTAAAATACCCAATTCTATCATGTTTCAAACCATTCTCACATTTGGTTTAGAAATGGGTATTCTGTACCCATTTCAAGGCTTATTGCAGCTCTTCTTGATCTTCATTTCATTTGCATTACTTTTTGTTCTAGATTTAACTTTTGGATTAAAACAAAACAATATAAAAACAAAACAAAACTATAGCATGCATTTCTTGTGAGTTGAATTGTGTTTCTGCCAAAATATATATTGAAGTCCTAAGCCCAGTACCTCAGAATATGACCTTATTTGGAAACAGGGTCTTTACAGAGGTAAAGTTAAAATGAAGTTATTTGGGTGGATCTTAATCCAATATAAGTAGTGCCCTGGTGAAAGGGGGAAGTTTCAACATGGAGACTTAAATGCATAGAATGAAGACTCTATTAAGACACTGGGTTTAATTTTGTGTATGGTGTAAGTTGGTAGTCTAGTTCATTTTATTTGGATGTATCTGTCCAATTTTCTCAACACCATTTATTGAAGAGACTGTCTTGATTTCATTGTATTCTCTTGCCTCCTTTGTCTAAATAAACTCAAAGTGGATTAAACGTAAGACGGGAAACTATAAAAATTTCAGAAGAGCCCTAGCCAGCTTAGCTCAGTGGATAGAACGTTGGCCTGCAGACTGAAGGGTCGTGGGTTTGGTTCTGGTCAAGGGCATATGCCTGGGTTGTGGGCTAGATCTGCAGTGGGGGCCGTGCAGGAGGCAGCCAATCAATGATTATCTCTCATCATTGATGTTTCTGTCTCTCCCTCTCCCTTCTTCTCTGAAATCAATAAAAATATACTTTAAAAAAATCTTAGAAGAAGTCACAGGCAGCAAAATAGCAGACACTGTTGTAGCAATATCTTTACCAATACAGCTCCTAGGGAAATAGAATCTAAGGAGCAAATAAACAAACAGGACTACCCTGTTCCCCCGAAAATAAGACAGTGTCTTATATTAATTTTTGCTCCCAAAGATGTGCTAGGTCTTATTTTTGGGGGGATGCCTTATATTAAAGTGAGTAGGTCTTATTTTCGGGGATGTCTTACCTTCAGGGAAACAGGGTACATTGAAATAAAAAGTTTCTTCACAGAAAAAGAAACCATCAATAAAACAAGAAGAAAGCCCACTGCATGGGAGGACTTATTCGCCAATGTTATCTCTGATAAAGGCTTAATCTTCAACATTTATAGGGAACTTGCACAACTTAACAAAAAGGTAAACAATCCAATCAAAAAATGGTCAAAGGACCTGAATAGACACTTTTCGAAAGAGGACATACAGAAGGCTGAGAAACATAAAAAAAAAGCTCAAAGTCACTAATCACCTGAGAGATGCAAATCAAAACAACAATGAGGTACCATTTTACACCTGTCAGAATGGCTATCATCAATAAATCAATAAATGTCAAGTGCTGGCAAGGATGCAGAGAAAAGGAACCCTCTTTCATTGCTGGTGGTAATGCAGACTGGTGCAGCCACTGTGAAAGACAGTATGGAATTTCCTCAAAAAGTTAAAAATAGAACTACCATTTGTCCCAGTGATTTTACTTCTAGGACTTTATTCCAAAAAATCAGAAACACCAATCAGAAAAGATATATGCATCCTTATGTTCATAGCAGCACAATTTACAATAGCTGAGATTTGGAAACAGCCTAAGTGCCCTTAAGCTGATGAGTGAACTAGAAAACAGTGGTACATCTCCACAATGGAATACAACACTGCTATAAAAGAAGGAACTCTTACCATTTGAAACACCATGGATGGGACTGGAAAGCATTATACTAAATGAAATAAGCCAGTCAGAGAAAGATAAATCTAACATCATCTCACTCATTTGTGAAATACAATGAACAACATATGAACAAAAATAGAACCAGAGTCATAGAAGCATGGAACAGACTGTCCAACCTATGAGGGAAGGCAGGGGGTGAGGGAGTAATAGATCAACCAAAGGTCTTTTATGCATGCATATGAGCATAACCAATGGACACAGACAGTGAGGGTACGTGCTGCAGGGTGGGGGCAGCCTGGGAGAGGTCAATGGGGCAAAAGGAGACTATGTGGATTCAAGAATATTAACCTTTTTAAAAAATATATTTTATTGATTTTTTACAGAGAGGAAAGGAGAAGGATAGGAAGTCAGAAACATCGATGAGAGAGAAACATCGACCAGCTGCCTCCTGCACATCCCCTACTGAGGATGTGCTCACAACCAATGTATATGCCCTTTACCAGAATAGAACCTGAGACCTTTCAGTCCTCAGGCCGATGCTCTATCCACTGAGTCAAACTGGTTTTGGCAGGAATATTAACCTTTAACCTACTGAACCCTGAACAATATTATGCATGTATCTGGTTCATGAACCCTTTTTAGTATAACCCTTATTTAGGTGTATTACTATATAATTTAAACACCAAGAAGAGTCTGGCTCTTTAAGTAAATTATTGCTCTTTACCTCATATAACTTAATTTCACATATTAATAGCTAATGTTTTCATGTAAAATTTACAGATTGGTATCTTTTGATATGCATATATGCCAGAGGCATATGAGAACTATTTATTTGTTATGTAAACTGGCTTTCTGTTAATGCAGCTCTCATCTCTTCAATCTTTCCTTCCTTTCCATGTATTCACTAACTATCATTTTTTACCTGTTCACATAGAAATATGCAATTTCTCTTTCCTTAGATCAAGATGTTTTCTCAACTAATATTACCATTTCCTCCATGCAGTTGATTCTATCTAAGTATGAGGATAAAGAACATGACCAGTTTATTAAGCCTTTTTCTTAAGGATTGGGTTGAAAAAATTATTCCTACAAAATTGCACTTAATTATAAAAGGAGTAGATGGTCAATTCAAAGCCATCTAGGCACCATCAAGGACTCCTCTTCTATATTGCCAGTCATAGCTCTAAACCACTAGGATACTAACAATAAAACTGAAAAGGGGAAGTCTGTGTGGGATCATGTGTATCCACACACGTGCACATATGTATGCATGTATGATAGCAGCTGTTTGAATGTAATCACCTGAAGGCTTGATACAGAAACATTCATGTCTAAGCTCCCTCACACAGTGCGGGCAGGATTTAGTTCCTTGCAGGTCGTTGAACTGAGGACTCCCCATTAAGCACCTCACAACATGGCAGTTCCTTTATCATAGCGAAAGAACCAAAGAGAGTAATTGCAAACAGGAGAGGGCCAGAAAGATGCAGGTCATAGCTTTTATAACCTAATCACAGAAGTAACATTCAGTTATTTTTGATGTATTGTGTTCATTAGGAACAAGGCATTAGACTCAGCCTACACTGAGGAGAGGGCTGTCACAGAGCATGAATACGAAAAGGTTAGGATCACGGAGAGCTATGTCAGAAACTGTCTATGACTCCATCTCAAATAGTTATCCATTTTCCTCTTCTGCTATTATGTTATTTTCCTTATAAAATACTTTAATTAAGCTCTATAAGCTGCAGGGGTTGGGAATATCCAGTCCACGGAATCATTTGGTATGGCTCTGCCAAAGCACTACAGGTGAGTTAATTAAATGTTTGACTAGATATTGCAGGCTAATTTATAAGCTGACAATTGTGTTCAGCCTATGAATGATGTTATAAATATCTCAACGGCCCTTGGCAGCAAAAAGGTTCCCCATCCTGGCGAGTAACGGTCTCTGTGATCTTTTTATCCCTCCCTTAAACCCCTGATTTACATTGGTACATATAGTGCTTGTTTCCCTTCCTTGCCACCAGACTCAGACATGACTCATTGTGTATAGTGGAGACCCCTGTACGTCTGCCTAAGCCTGTCTTCAAAATCTATACATTATTGACATGCAGGTGACTGTTTCACCCATTCCAGAGAACCATTTTCCTCATTCTCTAGAATCAAGAATGTTGATTGCTTTCTACACCTAATTTCTACTTCTCTTTGTCAGCTAGGCTTCTATAATAACAATACGCCGGCTACAATTTCTTTTTTCTCATTTTTGCAACGTCATTTTCTTCATCCCTGTGCAATTTCAAGTAAATGGGAGTCTTTCTAAACATTTCCAGCAATACGTGCTCCTGCACAATGTGACTGACTGCTCCAATTGGTTGTAATATCCAGCTCTTTTCAGTTATCTTTTCCTTTTCTTAGTTGAGCTCAAGAATGCTTCTACGCCAAAGAGAACTTCTTTTCCATTATGTACAGAGTGAAATGGGAAGTGGATAATGTTGGAAGGATGTTCTAAGAATTGCTAACATTTTACTGTATGAACAATTTCTACCTTTCTTTGAATGCCTATTTATATTGTTTATATTTCTCTAAGAACTAGATGAACAAAGTTGAATAACAATAAAAATCCTAACCTTGAGGATTTTCCAGTATCATTATTGTAATAATGCAATGTCATTCATTTTTAAAAACAATACTAGTAATTAGAAACATGTTCAGTGAAGAAATATGACTTTCTTGGGAGAAGGTATACATAGTAAACAAGTCAAACAAAATTAAGAAAGTGACATTTGGTAATTTATGTTTTGAATTAATTTTCTTCTAATCCTCACCGAAGCATATTTTCCCATTGATTTCTAGAGAGAGTGGAAAAGAGAGGGAAAGACAGAGATAAATATTGATGTGAAAGAAACCAACATCGATTGGTTGCCTCCTGCAAGAGCCCCATCCAGGGCTCTGGCAGGGGAGGAGCCTGCAAGCTAGGAATGTGCCCTTAAGCAGAATCAAACCTAGGACCCCTGGTCCTCGGACCAACAGTCTATCCACTGAGCCAAGCTGGGTATAGCTGAATTAATTTTAAGGATCTATCTTAAAAATATGTTTAGAAAACAATGTATAAATTTTAATCATTATTATTCAGAGGAAGGTAAAGGGTTTCATAAATTTTTTCAGTAAACTTTCCTGACCTTTATGTATTCAGTTTTTACTCATTGTTTACAATCTGACTGAGCTGCAAAGTTGTAACCATTATCCAACCAAAATGAAAGCGAAAAGGTCAGGACATTGTATATTATAGTTTATTTTTAAAAAATTGTGTACGGCTTTCAAATTCTGGCACATTTTTTGCACGGCCAAACTTGTAAAATAAATACATGATGACATAAATAAGACCCAGGCTCCTGGTGAAACTTGTAATAAACATGAAAAAAAAAGTCTTATGCCCTGTCTTTTTTAAAATTTTCATATTTTAAAGGTAGTCTTCAGAATTCTAGTAAGCTAGATATGGAAATGTCATAAAATAAACAATGTTATAGCTGTTGTAAAAAATAACAATATTGTAAATATTTTCAAGGCTGCAAATTTCAAATTAAGAACCTCCTTAGAGCCCTGACCCATGTGGCTCAGTATTTTGGGCATCGTCCTATGCATTGAGAGGTTAAAGGTTTGATTCCTGGTCAGGGCATACACCTGGGTTTTGGATTCAGTTCCTGGTAGGGGGTGTGCAAAAGGCAGCCGATCCATATTTTGCTTTCATTTCTCTCTCTCTCTCTCTCTCTCTCTCTCTCTATCTTTTCACTCTTTCTCCATTCACCCCTCCTTCCTTCCCTCCCTTCCCCTCTCTCTCTAAAGAGAAATAAATATTTAAAAAAATGACTCCCTTAGATTTATAAATTAATACATGCAGATACTATGATACTATTTTGGAACTATTTTTGAGTTTTAGTAATTTCTATTATGGCAATGATACATTTCATAATTATTTGAAAATAAGAGATGATTATAAGATAGGGAATGCTGTATCCTAAATTACCTCAATATGTGATCCAGAGAAGACAGTATCAAAGATAAATATTTATTTTCTGCAGGACTAACTTGATGGGGCCATATAAAGTTTCTCTGTAGTTTGTATTTTCAGTGTGTTAAAGCAGAACAAGGACATAAATTGTGTTTTGAAACCTTTTTAAATGGTCTTGTTGCCAATATATATTAACCATATGTAAGGAATAAAACTAGATAGTTGAAAATGGGGATAGGGGTAGACTGACATATTGCTAAGGAGAGGGCTAGAGGCAAAGTCTGCTAGTAACATTAAAGCTATCAAACCATAACACAAGCAATAGATGGTGTTTCTGATCTGATTGGAAGTTGAGGTCGTAGAGAGAATGCCTACATGGCCTCACTTACAGAAAAGTTTTGAGAAGTTGGAAAAACTGTGAGAAAAAGCAAAGATGATGGTTTGGGAATTAAGCCATATACAGAGAGGTGTTAGGATAAGCACCTACTTAAGCATCCACAGGCAAAAGCAAGAGGAGACAGATTTGGAAATAGGTTGACCCACCTCTCTGGCACGGAGAAGAAACTGAGGGCAGAGACCCGAAACCTGTGACTACTAAAAGCAAAGTGGCCAGCTCTTGATCAAGTAAGCAGTGTTTCTGAAAACCCAATAAACTTAACTCTGAGCCCCAAGTAATTCGTGATCTGCAAGACAAAAGGCACCTCAAAGTGCCTAGGCTCCTGTTTCTCCAAGTGCAATTTCCTGTTAAAACTACTACTCCAGAGTAATTACTGCTTACTCTACATTGGTGAAGGGATTTTAACACTTAAATTTCTGCAGATCAAGTGATAGCTGGAATATTTCGGCTATCACTGGACTAACGTCACAAAGTCTCCAGCTGCGTGGTTGCAAGTTGCTTCTAACAAAGGCCAAAATGGAATTTACTTTTTCTCTGGCCTTGATTAGATGATTCAAGAACACTGATAAAAATATCTTACCTTAGTTCCAATTCTAATATTTTTTTCTATTATTTTAATTTTATAAGCAAATATATTTGGAAATGTCCTAATATCTCTGCAATCTTTTCAGAAAAGACTCACTTTGTATTTGGCCATAATCCCATTGGAGATGCAGCTGTAAATGTGCAATGAAACATGGATGTCCTGGTATTAGCTGGTGTTTGGACTGCGTCTCTGTTTGCATGAGGTTGGGGTGGTCATCATTTGTGTACTTGAAATGTATGATAGATAGAATCAATCCTGCATCTCTTATCTGTACATCTCAATATAAGAAACGATGAAAAGCTGTCCTGTTCCATACAACTTTAGTAGCTTCTTTTTTGCTAACCGCCTTGTTATATGGATTTATCCTCCTAAATAAATTTCATATATCTGTATGTCTCTTACTTAATCTTCCTAATTGATGCTTTCTTTCAGGCGCAGGTAAGCCGTGATGGCAACTGCCCAGCTGCCCAGGCCTGCCTGAGATGCAGGAGAGCCTCAGATGGTGGCTGCCCAGCCACCCAGGGCCGCCCAAGGCTCAGGTAACCAGGGCTGGCTGAGACTTGCGCTGCCAGCAGTGGCAACAACAGAGGTGTGATGGGGTATCACCTTCCCCTGATTGCCAGGCTGCCTGCCACCCCTGAGGGCCTCTGGACTGTGAGAGAAGGCAGGCCAGACTGAGGAAACCGCCCACTCCAGTGCATAAATTTTCATGCACTGGGCTTCTAGTGTACTATAAAGAAGTAAGGGAAATATGATAGTGAGTGATGGTTAGTCAAAAAAGGAGGTCAGCAACTAAATTGTTGGAAGCTGATGAAAAAATTTTATGCATGTATTCAAAATTAGAATCAGAAATGTTTAATGGTAATTTAGATTATCATAAGTCTTTGAGACTAGAAGAAGTTCATAATTAGAAATATTTTGCCATACCTATAAAGTAAAATTTGTGGGCTAAAAATCATGAAAACAGTAAACATGCACAATTGACTAAAGAGTTACAGATGTTACTTTTCATTAGACTGTATTTGAGTTGCTATTCTTCTTTATCACACTTATCTCTGATCACTTTTATTTTCTTCTCATTTTATAAGAGCCTTTACATATTTTATTCAATAACCTTAAAGCATTTTCACAGTTTTATCCCATATAAAAATTATAAAAATTTGTTGTGAGTTAACAATTTTAACAAGGAAGATTGTCAAGTGAAAAGTCTCAATTAAGTACTTATATCCTAAACTTATTTTTAATCTAATAATGTGAAAGAACTATTTGTTTTCATACACATTGCTCAAATTAGATTCTTATTTCTCTTTTCAAAATTTAATTTAATCCTTGATTTTCAAAAACTTGTAAATAGTGTGATTGCCTTTTAAAAATATTTTGACATTTTTGATTTACAAATCAAGTGTCCATCATTTAATTGATTGTTAGGAGGTCTGCATATGTTCGGTATTAGGACCTTAAATTGTTATAACCCTTTGGGGGTGGTGGGGAAAGATTGACATTATCTACTAAAATTAAAGCCATATTTAACTTATAACTAGCAATTTCAACAGAAACATCTGAATGTCTATCAACAATAGAATGAATTAAAAAGCTTCATATTTATTCAATAGAATGTAACACAACATGGAAAATAATAAGTAATCCTATATAATAAAGAGCTAATATCCAAATGGTCACCACACCTTTGTTCCCTCATGCCCTTGCACCCTTGAGCTCTAACTCAGAGCCAGGGGACCTGAGGATGCACTCTCTGCCCTGGTGCTGGGGCTAAAGGACCTGAGATTGCACTCCCCACCCAGCAGGGCTTGACAGGGGACCTAAGACTGCTAACCCTACCCAGCACTGGGCCAGGGACCCTGAGCTGTGCCTGCCACCCTGTGGGACTTTACGGGGATAGGGCTGGCTAGGTCTGGGACTCACTCAATTTTGAGGCACTTGAGAATGGGTGGGGACTTGACTCTGGGTCACCATGGCGTGCCGCAAACTCTGACAGGAGAGAGATTTTCATATACATTTTACCAATTTTCTTTAATCTCTGACACTCTTATTATACAAAAAGGGCAACTAGCAATATTAAAATATTTCCTTTAATTAATTTCCTTTTTAAAATATTTTAATCTTTATTGTTCAGTTTATTAATTACATTGTTCCCCTTTTCTTCCCCCTATAGCTCCCTTTCACCTGGTACCCATCCCACCCTCTGCCCTTAACTCTGCCTACTCTCCTCTTCCATAGGTGTATGATTTTCCTACAGTCTCTTGCTGCACTACACACACCCCTTTTCTCCCCAAGAATTGTCAGTCCATTCCCTCTCTATGCCCATGATTCTGTTATATTCACCAGTTTATCCTGTTCATCAGATTATTGATTCACTTGATTTTTAGATTCATTTGTTGATAGATGTGTATTTGTTGTTCATAATTTATATTTTTACCTTTTTCTTCTTCCTCTTTCTAAAGAATATCTTTCAGCATTTCATATAATATTGGTTTCTTGGTAATGAACTCCTTTAGCTTTTTATTATCAGCGAAGCACTTTATCTGATCCTCAATTCTGAATGATAGCTTTGCTGGATAGAGTAATCTTGGTTGTAGATTCTTGCTATTCATCACTTTGAATATTTCTTGCCACTCTCGTCTAGCCTGCATTGTTTTTGTTGAGAAATCTGCTGACAATCATATGGGTACTCCCATATAGGTAAATAATTGTTTTTCTCTTGTTGCTTTTAATATTCTCTCTTTATCTTTTGCTCTTGGCATTTTAATTATGATGTGTCTTAGTGTGGTCCTCTTTAGATTCCTATATTTTGGGGTTCTGTGCTCTTCTTGGGCTTTTAAGTCAATTTCTTTCACCAGGTGGGGGAAGTTTTCGGTTACTATTTCTTCAAGTAGGTTTTCATTATCTTGCTCTCTCTCTTTTTCTGGCACCCCTATAATTTGGATGTTGGTATGCTGGAGGTTGTCCCAGAGGTCCCTTACACTATATTCAATTATTTGGATTCTTTTTGCTTCTTGCTTTTCTGGCTGAGTGGATTTTGCTTCTTTGTATTTCAAATCTTTGACTTAGTTCTTGTGGTCGTCTGGATTGCTTTTAGGTCTGTGTATAATATTTTTTTATTTCAGTCAGTGTATGCTTAATTTCGAGTTGGTCCTTTTTCATATCCTCATATGTCTTGTTCATTTCCTTGTAGTTCTCATTAAGTTCATCGGCCTTTTCTAGTAGCCTCTTGAAAAACCTTATTACTGTGGTTTTGAACTCTATGTCTAGTCGTCTTTTTTCCTTCATTTCTTTCACACCTGACTTCTTTCCACTTCTCTGCATTGTGGCTGCTTTCCTGAGTTGGTCCATTAGCTTTGTGTGGTCCCTCTAAGGGACAGTGGCTCAGCCTCCCCAGTTACCTGAGGTGGCTGCATAAGTTTGGTATTAGGACCTTAAATTGTTATAACACTTTGGGGGTGGTGGGGAAAGATTGACATTATCTACTAAAATTAAAGTCATATTGTTGAAGTTAAGCCCAGATTATTGTTGTTAGCACTAGGAGGGTTTGATCTCCAGGCCAATTGACTGTGAGGGTAAGCTATGTTCAGGTTGGATTGGCGGAGTCTCCTGGCTGAACAGGCATCATCAGCTCTGCCCTATGTGGCACGTGGGTCTCTTTGCCGGGTGGTAATGGCTGCACGCACCTCTGAGAGAAAGCCGCCACTGGTCTTCACCTGTTTTCAGACAACTCTGCTTCGCCCCAAATGAATCTTCACACCCAAAATCTCGCCCAGGGTTGTAAAGCAAAGCAGTCCGGTGGTCTCCCGAATGAGGGAGAAAGTCACGAGTCCTCTCTGCTCGGTTGCGCACTTCTGTCCCCAAGATTACGCGCAAACTGCCGTTCCAAATTTACACGCACTCTCCTCAATCTTGCAGACCTCTGCTGCACTGGGTTTTAGTGTACCTTCCCTGGACCTCTGACCTCGCCTGGAACTGGGGAATCAGTGCAGTGGGACGCCTCTACCATCCTCCTTGGAGAAAACCAGCCGGGTTTGCTGCCGCCCACCCTTTACCTCTCATGCGTGCACGGCTACGAACCTCTCTCAGTAGGTATCTTCAAGGCTGCACTCTGCCACACCTCTGAGTCACAGTGTCCTATCTTTACTTTCATTTGTGGAATTTTCACTCAGCCAGCTTTCCAGTGATTCTGGATGATGTTTGTTTTGTTTTTAAGTTGTAATTTTGGAATTGTTTTGTGAGGCAACAAAATAGGTGTTTACCTATGCTGCCATCTTGGTTCCTCCCCCCTATAATTTTTATTTTTACCTTTTTCTTCTTCCCCTTCTTAAAGAATACCTCTCAGCATGTCATATAATATTGGTTTGGTGGTGATGAAATCCTTTATCTTTTTCTTATCAGTGAAGCACTTTATCTGACCTTCAATTCTGAATGATAGCTTTGCTGGGTAGAGTAATCTTGGTTGTAGATTCTTCCTATTCATTACTTTGAATATTTCTTGCCACTCCCATCTAGCCTGCATTGTTTTTGTTGAGAAATCCGCTGACAGTCGTATAGGTACTCCCTTATAGGTAACTAACTGTTTTTCTCTTGCTGCTTTTAATATTCTCTCTTTGTCTTTTGTTCTTAGCATTTTAATTATGATGTGGCTTGGTGTGGTCCTCTTTGGATTCCTATAGTTTGGGGTTCTGTGGGCTTCTTGGGCTTTTAAGTCAATTTCTTTCACCAGGTGGAGGAAGTTTTTGTCACTATTTATTCAAATAGGTTTTCATTATCTTACTCTCTCTCTTTCTCTGGCAGCCCTATAATTTGTATGTTGGTATGTTTGAGGTTGTCCCAGAGGCCCCTTACACTATCTTCAATTTTGGGTGTTCTTTTTACTTCTTGCTTTACCAGCTGAGTGGATTTTGCTTCTTTGTATTTCAAATCTTTGACTTGGTTCTTGTAGTCGTCTGGACTGCTTTTAGGTCTTTGTATAATATTTTTTATTTCAGTCAGTGTATGCTTAATTTCTAGTTGGTCCTTTCATATCCTCGAGGGTCTCGTTCATATCCTAGAGGGTCTTGTTCATATCTTTGAGGATCTCATTCATATCCTCGAGGGTCTCATTCATATCTTTGAGGGTCTCTTTCATATCCTCGAGGATCTCGTTCATGTCATTGAAGGTCTCATTCATTTCCTCAAACGTCTCATTAAGTTCATTCGCCTTTTCTAGGAGCCTCTTGAAAAACCTAATAAACTGTGGTTTTGAACTCTATATCCGGCCTTTTTTCCCCCTCCATTTCTTTCACATCTGATTTCTTTCCACGTCTCTGCATTATGGCTGCTTCCCTGAGTTGGTCGATTAGCTTTGTGTGGTAGATGTCCTCTAAGGCACAGTAGCTCAGCCTCCCCAGTTACCTGAGGTAGATACTCTTGGTGCAGCCCTTTATGGGTTGAAGTTAAGCTTAGATTATTGTTGTTAGCACTAGGAGGGTTTGACCTCCAGGACAAGTGAATGTGAGGATCAGTTGTGCTCAGGTAGGATGGGCAGTGTCTCCGAGCTGAGCAAGGCAGCCTTGATTTCCCACCAGCTCCGCCTTATGCAGCACCTGGGTCTCTGTGCCTGTTGGTAATGGCTGCACACACCTCTGAGAGAAAGCTGCAGCCAAGCTCTACCTGCTGCCAGACTATTCAGCCTCTCCACAAATGAGCCTGCACAGCTTAAGTCTCACCCAGAGTTGTAAAACAATGCAGTCCGGTGGTTTCCCAAATGAGAGAGCAAGTCATGAGTCCTCTCTGCACGCTCACGTGCTTCTGCTGTTCCCAAGTTTATGCCCCTTCTCCGCAAGCTCGCAGACCTCTGCAGTGCTGGAGTTTCAGCGTGCTTCCTTCTTACTATCTAGTTGTACCCCATATGAGTGTGGGTTCCCCTGGACCTCGCCTGGAAGTGGGAAATCAGTGCAGTGGGACACCTTTGTCTCCCTCCCTGTTCGAGAAAACCAGCTGGGTTTGCAGCCACCTGCCATACCCTCTTGCGAGCACATGGTTCCAAACATCTGACTCTGCAAGTATCCTCAACTCTGCCCTCCACCGCTCCTCTGAGTCAGTGTCCTGTCTTTACTTTTATTTATGGAATTTTCACTCAGCCAGCTTTCTGGTGATTCTGGATGATGTTCATTCTGTCATTAAGTTGTAGTTTTGAAATTGTTGCGTTGGCAGCAAGATAGGTGTTTACTTATACCGCCATCTTGGTTCCTCTGCCTAATTTCCTTTTAATGTGCACATATTTTGTGCACCAGGCCACTAGTTTTTAATAAAATAACAGATGAATTTTACAGATATTATTTTCAATAAAATAAGCTAGAACCAAAGTAAAAAATACTATATATCTCCATTTATATGAAGATCAAGGTAGGAAATATTAATTTATGGTAACATAGGTGAGCATAATGGGTATTTCAGGGATACCATTAACTGGAAGAACAAAAAATATTCTTTAAGGAATCTAAAGGTGTATTAAAGCTTTCGAAAGCATATCTATGAATTTATCATGGTAAATACAAGAATACTCTATGTCAGTTATATTTCAATATATTTTTTAACTTTGTCAATATCAGAAAACTATCATTATATAATTTAATATACAGTAATTTAGAATCTTGTTTTAGGCATTTCCTTGACTAAACTCCAAGTATGAATGGACATTAATTCTAAAATATAAAGAATATTTTCCCATTAAAGATGAAAAATGTCTAGTACTAAAAATATGAGATATGAAGACTCAATTTCAAAGTTACTTTCATATTTTAACAATAGTTGAACTAAATTACATATAAGTGATTCCTAAAAATACTCCATAAATATTAAATGAAGGTGTTAAAAATAAAGAAACCAAGATTTTACAGTTCATTTGAAATGCTCTATTATTTTGCTTAAACATTTTATTTATTTTTTCTAGAAAGAATCAAGTCTCTATTCACACCATCCTTACCCAAGAACATTTATTTTATTTATTTATTTTTTGAGTGGGTAATTATTATATAGGCTTTATTATACTATTGTCCCCACATTTATTTTATTTTATTTTATTTTAATTTTTTGTTCAGTTTATTAATTACATTGTTTCCCCTTTTTTATCCCCCTATATCTTCCCTCCAACCTGTACCTATCCCACCCTCTGCCCTCACCTCCTCCTCCCCAATGTCCTCTCCCATTGTTGCAAGATTTTTGTCCAATCTCTTGCTGTACTTCCAACAACACTTTTCTCCCCAAGAATTGTCAGTCCATTCCCTCTCTAAGTCCATGTTTCTGTTACAGTCACCAGTTTATCTTGTTCATCAGCCTATCAGTTCACTTGATTTTTTTGTTCATTTGTTGATAGATGTATATTTGTTGTTTATAATTTATATTTTTATCTTTTTCTTCTTCCTCTTCTTAAAGAATATCTTTCAGCATTTCATATAATACTGGTTTGGTGGTGATGAACTCCTTTAGCTTTTTTCTTATCTGCGAAGCACTTTATCTGATCCTCAATTCTGAATGATAGCTTTGCTGGATAGAGTAATCTTGGTTGTAGATTCTTGCTCTTCATTATTTTGAATATTTCTTGCCACTCGCATCTGTCCTGCATCGTTTCTGTTGAGAAATCCGCTGACAATCGTATGGGTGCTCCCCTGTAGGTAACCAACTGTTTTTCTCTTGCTGCTTTTAATATTCTCTCTTTGTCTTTTGCTCTTGGCATTTTAATTATGATATGTCTTGGTGTGGTCCTCTTTAGATTCCTATATTTTGGGGTTCTGTGTACTTCTTGGGCTTTTAAGTCAGTTTCTTTCACCAGGTGGGGGAAGTTTTCAGTCACTATTTCTTCAAGTAGGTTTTCATTAACTTGCTCTCTCTCTTTTTCTGGTACCCCCATAATTCGGATGTTGCCTTGCTTGAGGTTGTCCCAGAGGCCCCTTACGCTATCTTTAATTATCTGAATTCTTTTTGTTTCTTGCTTTTCCAGCTGAGTGGATTTTGCTTCTTTGTATTTCAAATCTTTGACTTGGTTCTTGTGGCCCTCTGGACTGCTTTTAGGACTTTCTGTAATATTTTTTATTTCAGTCTGTGTATGTTTGATTTCTAGTTGGTCCTTTTTTTTTTTATCTGTGAGGGTCTGGTTCGTATCCTCAGAGGTCTTGTTCATTTCCCTGAGGGTCTCATTCATTTCCTTGTAAGTATCATTCATTTCCTTGTAATTCTCATTCATTTGCTGGTTGGTCTTGTTTATTTCCTGATAATTCTCATTAAGTTGATCGGCCTTTTGTAGGAGCCTCTTGAAAAGCCTTATAACCGTGGTTTTGAACTCTATGTCTTGTCGTCTTTTCTCCTCCATTTCTTTCACACCTGATTTCTTTCCATGTCTCTGCATGGTGGCTGCTTTATGTGGTGGATATCCTCAATGGGACAGTGGCTCAGTCTCCCCAGTTACCTGAGGTGGGTACTCTTACTGCAATCCTTTATGGGTTGTATTCAGTGTTTTTGAATTTAAACCCAGTTTGTTGTTGTTAGCCCTAGGAGGGTTTGACCTCCAGGCCAATTGGCTATGAAGGGAGACTGTGTTCAGGTTGGATGGGCGGAGTCTCTGAGCTGCGCGGCAGTGGCAGCGGCAGCTGGGTCCTATGCGGCGCTCGCGCGCGCGGGTTTCTGTTGGATAGGGATGGCTGCAGACACCTCCAAGAGAAAGCCGCTAGTCTCTTCCCCTTGCCAGACAACTCTGCCTTTCCCCAAATGTACCTGCACAGCAAAAGTCTAGCCCAGCGCTGTAAAATAGATGGTTTCCAGAACCAGGAGACAAGTTTCCAGGGGGCAAGTCGCGGGTTTGTGTGACCCTTGGGACTAGGAGCCTCTGCCGTGCCCTGCTTCCAGGGTGTGTCCCCCGGACCTCGGACCTCGCCCGGTTGTGAGGAATTTGTGCAGGGGGACTTCTCCTCGTACCCCGGATCTTGGACCTCGCCTGGTTTGGGAAATCTGGGCAGTGGGACGCCTCCGCCCTTCCCCGTCGGAGAAATCCGGCTGGTCGCTGCTCCAGCCCCAACCGGCGCGCGCCCCACCAGGGCGGCTCCTAACCTGTTTCCGTCTAAAAGACTGCGCTCCCGCCAGTCCTGAGTCTGTGTCCCACCTCTGCTCCTATTAGTGGAGTTTTCATTCAGCCAGCTTTCTGGCGATTCTGGGTGCTTGTCTGTTCTGCTGTTATGTTGTAGTTCTTAAATCATTGCGCGGGGCAGAACAATAGGTGTTTGCTTATGCCGCCATCTTGGTGTTCTCTACCCAAGAACATTTAAATAAACCTCAGTTATTACTTGCATATTACAATGGTGGATTCAGAGCTCAGAACTAAATTTCTAAGAATGTAATTCATTTAAAATAATCCATAGCTATGGATTCACCTCCCCAGTGCCTTTAACACAAGAAGCTCTTTCTCACATTGTAGTGAATTATTTAATAAGTATGCCCTGTGCAGGAAAAATAAAATAAAAACTTAACAATATCAATGCCTTTTCAATTAAAACAATACCTCTTCTGATGCTTCTGTATACAGAAGGTCATATACACTAATAAAAGAGAAATATGCAAACTGACCATCACTTTGTGATGCCCACAGCCCATCAGGAGTAGGTATGCAAATTAACCTAAAAACATGGTGGCAGTCTTGTCACTCCACTGCTTTGGTCCTCTGGGCAGCATGCATGCAGGCACAGAGCCACTAGGCAGGGTGGGGCGCCTGCTATGAGGGAAAGGGTGGGGGGCAGAGGAAGCTACAGGAGTGGCACTCTGGCTGAAGTGAAGACTGAAGGCTCTGGCCAGAGCACAGGCCTAGGCCCCGGGTATCAGAGAAAAACCGGTGCCAGCAGCCAAGGGAAGAAAGGCCTATTGAATGAATCTTCGTGCAATGGGCCTCATATAAAAATATGAACACAAAAGCTTGGGTCAGATTAATGGCTGAACTAATTCAACATTTTCTGACAAGTATATATTTTAAAGGAGGGTGGGGTTGTCATCTATAATGTCTCTGCAAAGGATTTAATAAGGTCCAAAATACTCCAGACTTCACACACAATCTATTTTATACCTGTCACCCTAAATTCACCAAACCACTTGGATTGAAAATTTCAGCAGGGACTTCCATGAAACACAGAGATCTACCTACAAATACCTTGTCAAATACTCCTTTTCTCTTACTCTTACTCTTCAGTTACAATCCCAAACTTTCAACTTTTTCTTTCAGCACTCTACCCATCACTCTTATCAAAGAAAACACTGGAGCAAACACCCTAGATTCTCAGTTGATTTCAACCATAAAATAGCTTATAATATTTAATCTACGTTCTCTCAGAATTCTCTAATAAAATTAATATGTGCCTTACTTACTTAAAGTGAGTACATGGAAGGATATATTTTAAAAGCATATGTAAGGTTCTTCTGACTTCTAGAATGATAAAGGCCTCTGGAAATATACTCTCCATAAAATCAATGAAAACCCTGAAAAAATTGTTATAATCAACTTTTTCAAAGTCTGAAAGTTAAAGAATTACAACAATTGGAGGTGTGCTTCTTTATGAAAAACGTTGAATCTCATTGAGCTTTGTAACATTTCAGTTGGTCCCTTTCCCAGTCCCTGATCCCCAGCTCTATGGTAGCCTTAACAATGAGTAGCCCCAAAATTGTATTGAAAATCAAGAGCTTAATAATCATTGATGGACCCAAAGTGACGGGGAAGAAGAGGTTTGGAGCTCCTCAAAAGCCACATCTTTACAGTATGATCATTTACTTGTCAGGGCAGTTTCCTGAAAACCACTCTCAGCCCTTCTCTATATTTTACCCTAGCTCTGGAGGCACAAATAGCCTTTTCACATGGGGTATCTGCAAAAAAATAATCAGTGACGATGATTTAATATTTCAGTTTTCTGTAGTAATAGTGGTTTGAGCAAACTAAAAGTTGATGAAATATCTTAAAAGGAATCTTGGGGAATAAGGAATGATTAGGTGCTCATATGAAAAGCTCTAAGATGTGAGCAATTTGAGTCTGTTTATACACATTTGCAGTGCCATGGGTACTGCTGCAACCAGATAACCAAGGAGTCCAGGTTACGACTTCAGTCAATTAAGCAGAGACAGAGTTGAATCATTTATTTCAATAATGCTGACAATATGGGAGACCAGCAGGTCATCCACAAAAATCTGCTCTGCTTCTTCGATTGGGCAGAAGGACAAAAATTACATGGGAAATTACAGGTATGGAAAAGTGGGCACAGGATAATTATTATAGATTATGTCACATAGGCTGGGGAGGGAAGGGTCACAAAAGGGAAGGTCGGATTACAGGTAACAGGGTCTGAGGGTTGTAAAGAGCAGGTGCCTCTAGGACTAGGTTGTCTCAGCCACCAGGTGGTAAATCTTTCCATATTGATAGGCAGTTTTCAGGAAAGGAGGATGGTCTGCATTTTGACGTTAGCTCCCATGTCCCAGGACATACAATTTTCAGCCAGGTGAGAATGTGCTTTTTAATCAGAACAGAACCATCATGATTAACAGAGCATGTTTAATGTTTCTTATCATTTATAATTAGTTTCCAATATTCTATTTCTGCCTCTAACACTCTGAGAGAAGCTTGGGAAGTCCTGACACTCTCGCTGCTGCTGATCCTGAAGCTGTATGAAACTTAGAAGTGAAGGCTATGGCAGTGTTGTAAAGTGACCCAGACATACTGTAAGTGTGTCCTTACGTACACACAGAGATGCTTGGAAGACACTGGGAAAGTTATTCCATGTATAATTGGAAAGCAGTCAATGAAACATTGGGCACACACACACACTTAATTTTGGATAAAGAAATTTCACACTAATTTTGAATATTTTTTGTTTGTTTACTAGAGGCAATATCCATGGCTCTTGAGTTATCAAAAAAATAGCTGTAACACCAAAAAAAAAACCCCCAAAACAAAAAAACAAAAACACCTGAAGTTCTAAAAAAATAGCTGCATTGCAAAAAATTGAAGGGAAAAATTCACAAAGATTTTAATTGCATGTTGGTCCTTAAGGAAGGGTGATATTTTTGAGATAAATAGTTACATTAGTAAATACTTAGGTGTTTTCTTTTAAGTTACTTATTTGGAATACTATGAATATATATGCTTGTCAGGGATTGCAAAAGAAAAGCAAAACAAACAAAAATCAACACTCTGTCCAAGAAATTGATTTGCTTATATACAAAAATCATATACTTCACAGTGTCATCCAAAATTATGTTTTCAACCTCTGCAATCCCCATCAATCTATTTCATGCAATTTTTCATTTTCCTCTGCAAAACGTCCTGTTCTTACAAACTTTTTCTTCCTCCAGTTTAGCATCAAAATCTTTACTCCATGCGAATGACTCAGCTTTATCTTTTACAGAGAAAGAACTTTTCTGGTATATACCACCTAAGCTTCCTGACCCACGTCTATATTATAGTTCTTTTTCTGCTATGGATTCTTTTAGAGGGAAATGTGTCCCTTCTATCCAAAATGAATCCTTCTCACTGTGCTATCTAAATCCATCCTTATATTTATTCACCAATATCACTTTTCCCCCCTCTTATAAACAGGCTCAAATTGCTCACATCATGTGGGAGCCTTTTAAAAAATATTCTGAATCCTATTCTAGTTATTGTCCTTTACATTCATAGGCAAGGTCTTGAAAAGAAAAGAAAAACTATTAACTTGCTATCCTCAATTTTCTTCTTGTTCCTCTGGTTCTGAACTGACTTTGTTCATTCCTCTGTCCCTGCTCTAAGTGGGTTAACAAAGACTTGCTAATACAAGGGCTATTTTCCAGGCCTTTTCTGTGATAGCCCTACTTGGCATGGTTTCTTAGGCCTTCCTTAAACTCTATACCATTGCTTATCTGACAATGTTTCTTCCTGACTTTCCTATTTTTATTCATTCATCTCATTTCTAGTATTTCTCCCTGCCTGCTCTTAAAAAATGGTATTTCTCTGGGTTTTAGCCATACCCTTCTTACTTTATGCTTTTTGCCTTCTTAGAATAATCTTATTTATTTAAATGATGCCAATCACTGAATATATGTTTAAGAATGCCAAATCTATAAAGTCTATCTGCCCTTTCTCCAGATTCCTCATATTCAGCTTCGAAATTATGCCTTCTGGACATCCTGGAGGTACCACGAAATCCAAGGCTATTGATATATCCGGAGAGCTTATAGGAATTTCAGTTTGGCATTGGAATATTATTTTGAATGTTTTAGAGTTTTGGTTTAGGTTTATTTTTCCCCCTAAAATCATATACTCTTAATTTCTTTATCTCATATTAGAGGCAAAAATAAAGCCACCCAAATGAGTAATTGTTATTAAAACCTAAAAGGAAAACTACCAAATAACAGACTGACTTTTCAGAACAGATAATTTTATTTCCTAGGAGCAAGGGCATACTTTAAGACTGTAATTATTGATTTTAAATACTCCTTCTAGAAATGACTTGAGGTAGTATGCATAAATTAATTTGATGTTATAAACTATAAGTCACCCATGTTTAAACTTTCTCCCTAATTGCAGAGAAATTCAAATTTAAATTTATTTCCTCCAGTTTCTTTGCATCCTAATTAAATGATAGCCAAGAAGAACTCTGGAAATAGTGAATATATGCAGAAAAACACATTGGGAATCCACTGTGGACATGGCCAGTCTGGGGTAACTAATATAATCTGTATATAGACACTTTCAAGCTCAACAGAGTACTGTAAACAAGCTAGCTAATTATATCCCCAAGGAGTGACATTGCTAATCCTTGTATCTGTCTTCTTTCATTGCAAAATAAAACAAAATATCTGTTTGGGGGTTAGCAGCTTATTGGTATAAGTAGTAAAATCTTAACTCCCCACAGTAAAAAATAAAAAATAAAAAAATAGAAAACTTAAAAAGTAGTTTGGTAAGATAAATGATTTCATTTTTCAGAATTTATTAAGAATTCATGTGTTTCTCATTTGATGTTTTAAAGAGATGGCCAGTTTTTTTCCTTTTCCCTGTGCAGGCATGTATTGTATACTGCTATGTGCTGCAAAGGATAAGATGTGATTATTGTTATTAATGTACATAAGAGATTTTTAATTCCCAAACAAATATAATAAATATTTTAGTGAAGCTGTAACTAGGGGATTAAATATATTAATACAGGGTGAAGAAAAGATTTACAGTTGTTCCTATGAAAAATAATACAATAATCAATAAATAATAATAATACAAGAATAAACTGTTTCAAGTACTTACAACTGTAAATCTACTTTTGTCCCAGCCCATATACATTAACTAATTAGAAAAACTCACAGCACTCATTTAGCAAACTTAACGATTTTTCATGTTTATCATCCAATTGTATTTAATTTTCTGTGAATTTACTGCTCACATCCTCATTTAATATTTTGTTTTTATCTTACCACAATGACTTTTATTTAATTTGGCATTTTATATTTGAAAACCAAAATCAGGGGTGCTTCTGCTGGCAAGTCATCTTTCGTACCATGACAAAGCCAATTTTAGAGATGTGAATAATGAGTGAAATTTGGTTATAGTCACTTTTATCATATCTAGTTATCAAGAAACAACAGAAGAGCCCGGGCTGGGTAGCTCATTTGGTTAGAGCTCTGTCCCAGTAACCCACAGTTTTAGGTTTGATCTGCAGGGAGGGCACATACAAGAATCAGTCAATTAATGCATAAGTAAGTAGAACAACAAATCAACGTCTCTCAAATAATATATTTTTTAAAAATCCACAAAAATTAGATACGATATGGCAAAATAATGTTATCTCTTAACAAATATGACATATAATATACACTACATATAATTAAATAAATATTTTGACTTCTAGAAATTCAAGAATTCAAATTCAACTATAATATTTGTAGTTTCTGTCACAATCTTAATTTCTATTTATGAGAAACAGGTTAATGCTGTGTGCCTGGATATGCCCAAATTGCAATTAACTTAACATAATCCTTGAGAGATAACTGGCGCAATATTTGACTTTTTCTTTTTTTACCTCCTCTGAATTTAACTTTTTTCCCTTTCTTTTTATTTTGTGGGAAAATTTATACTACTTGTAATTCTCTTTCTCCCCTTCTTTTCTTTTTCTTGGAAAGAGCATAACTGAGAGTATAAAGAAGAAAGTAAAGCTTTAAAAATTATCTGGCTTAAAAATATATGTGTAAAAGGCCAATTTCACATTTATTTATTTATTTTAAAAATATATATTATTGATTTTTTTGCAGAGAGAAAAGGAGAGGGATAGAAAGTGAGAAACATCGATCAGCTGCCTCTTGCACACCCCCTACTGGGGATATTACCACAGCCAATGTACCCGGGTCCCTTCAGTCTGCAGGCCAACACTCTATCCACTGAGCCAAACCGGTTTCAGCCAATTTTACCTTTAGAGTCCATAGTACCACTGGAAATAACTGGTCCACTCTCATAATCATTCCTTAAGTTCAGATTTATTTCTGTAGAATTCTGAGAAAGAACCAACATTGGGTTAAACCTGATTGCCAATTCATTTTAGGCAATCAGAGAAATAATAGTGGAATTTATATCACATAGATTAATGGAATGCCAGAAGGATTTTGCAATATAGAAAATTTTCGGTTAAATTAATAAAGAAGACTCAATTTAGATGACTTGCACTTTATTCTATGATTGACTTGGTGGCTTTTTAAAAAAATGTGTTATTTTTTATTTATATAGATACCTACACATACAGTAGAATTATTAAAGTAAGAAAATTAACATTAATACAATAATGCTAACTTATCAGCAGATCATATTAGCATTTTGCCTACAGATTGAACCAAACCTTTGACACTTCAGTTTCATATTTATGGCCTCCTGAACAGTGAGAAAATAGAATTCTGCTGTTGTAAGCCACCCCATTTGAGGTAATTTGCTATGGCAGCCCTAGGAAAATAATAGAGTTGTCATAAATGTGCATATAAATTTTTATTGTGATTATAAAGTGTTACTTATAATATTTATATCCTGAGAGCCACACTGATATTTTCTATGGGCTTAATATATGATTATTTGTCTTTTTATGAAGGTTACCTGGTGCTTTAGAAGAAGATGCAAGTTTTTGTTTTCAGAGAATAAATTCCAATATCCATCCTTGATATCTACCTTATTGACTTTTGTTTAGGTCTTCTATCCTTATTTACATTTTGTCCACTTAATGTGTCCTCTACTATTCAGAGTGTTTTATTAATGTCTTTTACTACCTATTGTAATTCAACTCTTATTTCCTAGCATTTGCTGATAGTTTCCGCTTCATAAAGTCACTCTTGTATCACACAGAACATTAATACTCATACACGTTATGCTTTCATTGTGAATTGTGGTCTTCACATTAAAAAGCACCCATTTTTATCATGTTTAAAGCTTTTGCTTTGAATTCCACTTTGTCTGATATCAGAATTGCTACCTCTGCTTCCTTATGGTTTTTATTTTGTTCTATTTGTCTCATATATTTTTGTTTATTTTTTCCCCTATGTTGAATCACTTTGTTTTAGGTTTGTGTTTTGTACAAAGCATGTGGATGTCTTGCATTTAAGATGAAATATTTTTTGTCAATAGGGAGAAATAGATACATTCAAATTTATATCTATAACTTCTATATTTGGTATCAACTATGTATTAATATTTTGTTATATTCTGATGCATGTTCATTGTTTTTCTTTCTCTGTAAAATCCATATTCATCACTCTTTACCACATGTACATATACACACATATACATATTTTAAAACATGATTTCTTGTCATTCTAGTGTTTACCTCTGTACTTAAATATTTTTAAATGTTTCATAGTATTTTATTACCTTTTTGTACTATGGCTTTGTTGAAATTACTCTGAGTAATGTGCTCCCCAATTCTTTGGTGTTCTTTTATATTTCTCAACCCTATATTTTCTTCTCTTTTTTCTTTCACCAAGCAATTGCTAAAAAGCATATCTTACCTTTCTGCCACTACACGCCTTCCCAGGACCCATGTTCTGGAGATGGCGCTTCAGATGGCTCAACATCTGATCCCTTTTGTGGGATTCCATGTGCACTCTATCTAAGCACTATATTTGTATTTTCAGACTTGTGAATGAATCAGTCTTCCTGGTGTGGGTTTAAAAACATGTTGTTAGTTTCTTTCTTCTCTCTTCCTGTAGTTATTATCCATCTGCCTTTTCTTGTCAAAGAACCGCACCTTGGAGTAGATTGACACAGCAAAGTGAAACCTCTGTGGCTGGAATTTCTTCTTTCGTCTTGTTTACTTAGAGATTTTGAAGTTTAGGCATTCTGTCTTCATGTTATGTTGAAGGTGGGGTTTTTGCATAGCTTTATTATTTTTTTTATTACTTTGAATTATTTTTCAGGAATTATTGGAAGATAGGGACTAGCAACTGAATGGTATCTCCCCCAAATCCCTAACGTAAAGCCTTAACCCCGTATGTAACTACACTGAAGATAGGGCATTTAAGGAGGCGATTTGGGTTGAATGAGGTCATAGTAATGGAGTCTCAATCACCTTATTAGAAGAAGGAGAGACATTAGAGTTCTCTCCTGCTCATTCCATGAGAGAACACAGAAAAAACACACACAACAAAACACACACAAAACAAACAAACAAACAAACAAACAAACACAATAATCTGCAAGCCAGGAAAATATCCCTGACCTGAAACCATATCTGTTGGCATCTTGATCTCTTGGACTTCCAAAATCCAAAACCGAGAGAAAATAAAGCTCTGTTGTTTAAGCCACTCAGTCTATGTTATTTTTATTATGGCAGTCTGAGCAGATTAATATGATGGAATCTAAGCAGATATACTGTCATCTACTGAATTCTCAGCTAGTTAGCCTATAAGTCACAAAAATATATGGTCTTACAGACTAGATTTGAGGAAGTTCTCAATTCTTCCCACTCCCTTTTGTCAGCAAATGGAGTCTCTGTCTAGTATCACATAGTTAGTTCATAATGGGTCAATATTAATTTTCAAATATTTACTATTCCATTCTGTAATAAACCCAAATATATCACTTAACATACAATCTTATAGCCCCTGTAATTATCTGAATTTTAACAGAATTTTCTGGGACACATTATTTTTTCTCCCAAAAAGACTCTAGCAATTAATTTTTGGTATATTGGAAGAGAGAAAATACTTAAGCACATCTTACATTTTCCAACTGTATTATCTTGGTTTCTGGAAGAGAAAGAAAAGAGACAGAAACAGAGAAGAGAGACAATACCCAGAACTGAGTCTAGAATGTTGCATGAGTTTTTTTTTGGCAAAGAAATATAAAGAAATATCTTCTGTTTCTTAAACTTAAAATACAGTTATGTAAAAATGAACACAAAGATACAGAAAAAAGTAATTAAAATATAAATCAGTTATTAAATGTGGATTGTTTTTGAAATTTGATTATGTATCACAATAGTTGTAGATAGCTCAATGGTAGCAATGCACTTTCAAAAGAAAACCCTGAAGCTGTTTGCAGATTTGGATTGGTTGGGAGTCATAAAAATATGTATCTCACTATCTCACCCAGGTAGGGAAAGTTGAATTTTCCTATATGCTTTTTGGGGTCCCACCAGATTATAAATTCATTGAGTGCAGAGAATTTCTGTTATTTATTTCTAGATCCATACTATCTATTAACAACATATTTTAAAAATATTGATGGCATGTATACAGCAAGAGCAAATGATAGGGTGCATGAATGAATGAAATAATGAAATAGAAGCAATGAATACATATGGCCAGGTAATAGTAAATGTGTAACAGTAAAATGACTGTTTGCAGATATGGTATGGGTCTCTTATGAGTGTATTAGTGGTCCATTTCTGCATAAATGACTCCATCCTAGAAGCAGCTTAAAACAATATACATTGATTATCTCAGTTTCCATGGGTCAGGAATTCTGGCACAAATTTGCTCTAGGTCTTTCAATGGTCTCTAGGTCTCTCACGGGTTGAACTGACTGTATTCTCATCTGGAGGTCTTACTGGGGATAAATCAATTCCCATGCTTATTTCCATTATTGGACAAATGGATTTCCTTGCAGTTCCTGATCTGAGGAATTTTTTTTTTTGGGGGGGGACTATTGTCTGGAGTCAACCCTCAGGTCCTGGAGGCTGGCACAGTTCCTTGCATGGTCACATGGTTCTCTCCTTAGGCAGGTCACTACATGGTTACTTGCTTCTTTAGAAAGTACATGAGGTGAAATATCTCAGATAGGACCCTTCTCCCTGTCCATTTCAAAGATTTCATCTTGATTAAGCCAAGCCCATCCAGGTTAATCTCACTTTTGATGAACTGAATTGGCATCTTAAATATACCTGCAAAACTCCCTTTACCTTGACATACTATCTAAAAGAAAGTCACAGGTTCTACCTAAGCTCAATATGGGGTGGGGGAGGATTATAGAAGAACATGACTTATTGGGAGGGCGGTAGAGTTCACCTTAGGCTGTGTCCAGAACAATGGTGGAGCAATTTAATTCCATTAAATTAAATAATCAGTTATTGTTCACTTACTATGCACCAGCCACTCTTTTACTAATCCATAAATAGGTAAGCACAGTTCATTTTGTTAAACATACAGGTAAATAGATGTTCAGGAAAGAAGAGAGAGAGAGAGAGAGAGAGAGAGAGAGAGAGAGAGAGAGAGAGAGAGAGAATAAAGCAGTAATACAGAGTTCCATGTGACAATTTTAGGGACACATTATTGGAGAAGATAAGACATTGGGAGTATACATATGTTTCAAAGGTGCAAAGAGGAAATAAGTACATTGCACAAAGAGAATGGCAAGAGCAATGGCAGAAAGACACAAAAAATCATGGCATGTCAAGGGCACCAAGAGGAACTCAGCATTGCCATGGCATTTATGGCAAGGTAGATAACGCTGGAATGGCTAGCAGGAGGCAGGCATGAAAATACTTGTATATGATTTCAAGAACTTGCACATTATTCTATTGGACACATGATGGGAAATAACTAGAGGGAATTAAAAAGGATTCGGAGTGGTGAGATGAAGGCAGTTTTAAGAATTGAGACATTCTGGTTAAAAACAATGATATTTATCTAGGGAATTGATGGTGGATGTGGAGAAAAGAGGACATATTTCAAGAAAAAAATTAAGAGTTCAGGTAACAATGCTCAATAACTGATTGGATGCAGTATCAACAAAGAGAGGTGAAGCAAGAATGATCTTTAGAATTTTAGGTAAGGGGTAGATGAATAGGGATATGGAAAACTGAGATAACAACAAAAAGGCAAGAACAAAGCATTGTTTCCTATCAACACTATAAAAAATAACCACATAATTAGTGGCTGAATATAAATATAATAGAGGCCCGGTGCACAAAATTTTTTCATGGGGGAGTTGTCCCCACAGCCCAGCTAGCACTCTTGCCAATACAGGATCCCTTGTGGAATGTACTACTGCTGGTTTAGGCCCAATCCCTGATCTCACAATTCTAGAAAGCTGGCTCCTAGTCACTCACCTGCCTGCTTGTCTGGTAGCCCCTAACTGCCTCTCTCTGTTGGCCTTGTTGTCCTAACTGGCCCCCTACTGGCCTGGTCATCCCAACTGCCCCTCACCCCCCCACTGGCCTATTTACCCTTCACTGCCTCTCCTGCCACCTAATTGCCCCCAACTGGCCCCCCTGCCAATCTGGTCAACCCCAACTAAAAACCCCTCCTGGCCTGGTCACCCCTAACTGCTTACCCCACCCCACAGCCTAGTTGCCCCCAACTGCCCGCCCCCTCCCCCCCACCCTGCTGGCCTGATTACTCCATGCAGCCTGCTGTTCAGTCATTTGGTCGTCCCTCACTAACACCCCTGGTGGCCTAGTCGTAGGCAGATATCTTGTGAGGGTGTGAGGGTCAATTTCATATTACCTCTTTATTATATAGGACTAGAGGCCCAATGCACAAAATTCATTCACCAGGGGCTGGGGGGGGGGGGAATGTCCCTCAGCCCAGTCTGCACCCTCTCCAATCTGGGACCCCTTGAGGATGTCCAACTGCCCGTTTAGGCCCAATTCCAGTAGGATCAGGCCTAAACGGGCAGTTGGACATCCCTCTCACAATCCAAGACTACTGGCTCTCAAGTACTTGCCTGTCTGCCTTCCTGATTGCCCCAAACCGCTTCTGCCTGCCAGCCTAATCATCCCCTAACCACTCTCCTGCCAGCCTGTTTGTCCCTAACTGCCCTCCCCTGAAGGCCTAGTTCCAGCCCTGCACACCCCATCCCCCACCTGCCTTTCCCTGCAAGCCCGGTCACCCCCCACTTCCTTCCTCTGATGGCTTGGTCACTCCTAACTGCCCTCCCCTGCAGGTTTGATTGCCCCTAACTCCCCTCCCTTGCAGGTCTGATCCCTCCAAACTGCCCTTCTCTGCTGGCCTGATCATCCACAACTGCCCTCCTTGCAACCCTGGTCCCTCCCAACTGCCATACCTTGCTGGCTATCTTGGGGTGGCCATCTTGTGTCCACATGGGGGTAGGATCTTTGACTACATGGGGGCAGCCATCTTGTCTGTTGGAATGATGGTCAGTTTGCTCTTTTACTAAATAGAATAGAGGCCTGGTGCATGGGTAGGGGCCAGCTGGTTTGCCCTGAAGGGTGTCCAGGTCAGGGTGGGGCTTCCCTTGGGTCATGGGGCAGCCTGAGAGAGGGGCCTATAGTGGTTTGCAGATTGGCCTCCCTGCTTGTGACCCAAGGGGAGGCCCTAGTATCTGGGATTTCCTTATTTTCTACAATTGAAACTTTGTGGCCTGGAGCGAAGCCAATTCTTCTGCTTCCTCTGTGGTGGCAGCCATTTCTGTTTGGGTTTATTTCCCTTCTATAATTGAAATTTTATAGCCTTAAGTGGAGGCTGCGCCGGCCAGGGCAGGTGAAAAGGTTGGCTTCCTCCATTTTTGGGTGCAACTCAAGCCACCTGCTCTCTCCAGCTTTGTGGTTGTTGACAATATCTTCTATAATTGAAACTTTGTAACATTGAGTGGAGGCCTGAGACAGCAAGGGCAGGCAGCAAACTTGGCTTTCTCCATCACCTGCTCCCTCCTGCTCTCTGTGGCCAGCAGCCATCTTGGTTGGGTTTATTTAAATGTTTACTCCTGATTGAATGGTGGATGTGGCTGGTGGGTGTGGCTTGTGAGTATAGTGGAGGTATGGTAAATTTGCATATTACTCTTTTATTAGGTAGGATTGTTATTTCTGAAGGTTTGAAGTTTAACAGTTATCTTAACAAGCCAAGATTAAGGTGCAACCAAGATTGTAATCCTCTTAGAAGGCTCCAGGAAAGAGCTACATCTTTCTCTCTTCTACTTCCATAGGCTCTTGTGATGGGTTACATTTGATTAACCTGAATAATCCAGAATAATCTTCCCACATGAAGGTCAACTGTTTAGGAACCTTAATTTCCCTTTGCCATTTAACTTGGCCAATCCACAGGTTCCATGGATTAGTACAAAGATACAGGGTTGGTATTACAGAGTGTTTTCCAGAGTCTTCTGTCAGATCTGCAATGATACCCATTCACTCCACATACAAAATACTTCAACTCCTTCCGATTTCTCCAAAGGTCTTAACACAATGCAGGATCAACTCAAAGTCCAGTACAAAATCTCATCTAAATCCCATCCATTCAAAAGTCCCAGATTGTTCCTGAAATGCTTTATGACAGGTGAGAGATAATAGTTATCAATATTCTGGTTCAAAAAAGGGAAGATGTAAGAAAATACAGACTCACAAGAGTCAAGCATTTCACAATCCTGACAGCCAAATAGCCTCTGGTTTTTGCCTGCCCTCTCTGGGCCTGGAAGCTAGGCCTTCTAGGCTTAAGGCGCTGTCTTCTGGATCAGCATTCCTTCCCATGAATTGTAGCATTTACGGCTGAGATGTTTAACCAGCCTGTGTCCTCTGTGCAGAATTTTGGAATTCTGACAGACTCCTTTTGTTTTATACTCTTTCTGTTCCTTTCAGTCCCAGCTGGCAGTGTCCCTGTTGGTATAACATTCTCAAGAATTCTGTGTGTATCCCCGGTATACATGGACTTCACTCTGGTAGATAAAAGGTTTGTGCACAAACATCTCCTAGATAATCCTAGTTCTATTTTCAGCTTCTGCTGACATGAAAGAGGACATTCAGGAGTCACACACTTAATCTCCTCAAATAGCCTTTTGTGTGACAGACTACTCTGACCTTTGGCTCAGCCACAGCCTTAGCTTTTTTAGACATATTCTTTCCAGCAAATCTGTTGATTTTAATATCTTCTGAAATGTGAATGAGAATTTCCCAAGTCATTGAACCATGGTTCCATGTTTTGTCACTTAACAATTTTTCCCTCAATTTATTTATTTATTTTCGTTTGTATTTTATGAGAAGCAGCAGGAAACCAGGATGACTGTTCAATACTTTGCTAGGAAAGCTTACGTAAGTACCCAATTTATAAACTTTCCTTCCCATATAACTGTAGGTAACAATTTTGCCAAGCTTTCTGCTACTGTATAACAAGGATCCTTTTTCTTCCAGTTTTCAAAAGCATGTTTCTTATTTCCTCCTGAGGTCTCCCCAGCAGATCCTTTAATGTTTGTACTCCTACTGACAGTCTGTTCATGACAATTTCAGTGTATTCTCTAAGGTGATAATAGTTTCTCTGTCATGCTCCTCACTTCCTTCTGAGTCCTCACCAGCATAGTTGTTATTATCCATATTTCTACTCAGTCTTTTCAGAATAATGTAGGTTTATTCTGTTACCCACCCATGTCTTTCCAGCCTCCGCTCACCACCCAATTCCAAAGCATCTTCCACATTTTAAGGTAATTTCTATAGTCACCTCCAACTTCCAGGCATCAAACTCTGTATGAGTTGCCTAGCTGCTATGGTATAACACAAACTTGGTAGCTTAAAACTGAAGGCAACATTAAATTACCTAATATGGGTCTCACTGGGTTAACACCTACATGTGTCCAGGGATGACTTTCTTACTGGGGGATCTGGAAAAACATCTGCTCCCTTGCCTTTACCAGCTTCTAGAGGTCAAACCCAGTCGTTGCCTCATGCTCATCTGCATAGTCAGTACCTCTGGCTGTCACTAACCATTCTCACATAGACCCAACTGCCTGAAACTCTCCCTTCCTCTTTAATTTTTAAGCAACCTTGTGATTCTATTGGGTTTATTTGAATACTCCATTTAATCTTCTTAATTTAAGGCTAACTCATTAACAATTCAAATTCCATCTGCATCCTTAATTCCCCTTTGCCATGTAACCCGATATATTCATATATCCCAGAAATTAAAATGTAGACATCTTGGCAGTGGAGAGTATTACTCTGTCTACTCTAAGCAGCTAGGGAGGACTTTGACGAGTTCCGTTTAGGACATGTGAGTAAGAGTTGCATCCAGATGTCCAAATGAATAAATCCAGGTGGCAGCTGAATGAACAAGTCTGGATAGTTTGGCAAGAAGATATGCATAATGTATAGCTTTTAATACCTTTAATATGGTGGTTTTCTGAGAACTTGTTTAAAAGGCATTTTTTAAGGCTTACTGTAAGACATTAATTATGAGAGTATGAAGCTCCAAGAATATGCATTTACCAGACACCCCAGGTGGATCCAATATAGGTGCTGTTCTAATAATTCTTAGTGAAACAATTTGATCATATTACCAGAGGTTGGGTATCCTATATTATAAAAGCCTAATACGCAAATTGTAGCCTAGAGCAGTCATTTGACCAGGAGACCAGGAGTTCGACTGCTCGCTATGAAGTGTGCTGACCACCAGGGGACATCAACCAACCTCTCACAGTGCTGGGGCAGGGAGCTGTGACCTTTTGCTGGATACCTGGGGGTGGGGTTGATGGGAACAGAGGTGCAGTGAGCTGAGCTGAGCTTACTCTCACCCCATCTGCTACCCTCCCCTGGGATGCCAGGCTAGCCTGGCAGGGAAGCCCCCATGCTCAGGTGCTGGGAGACCAAGAGGAGCCTGCCCTGCACCCACATGGCCTCTTCTGGGTGAGTTAGGCCACTGTTGCCAGGACCTCAGGGGCCAGTCAGGCTCCCCATGAGTTTACACAGGAGCAGGTCTGCAAGGCCAGCCATGAGAGAGTGTGCTGCCCTCCCGGCTTCCAGGTGGCACTGCTGGGCATGATGTCCAGCTGCACTCACTGCATCTCCACATGGGGACTCAGGTGCCATGACTCAAGTGGAGGGGGTGTGTGGGGGCCCGGGTGCTGCCTAGGCCCCAGAGGTCAGTTGGGACCTGTCCTTCCATGCCAGATGCTCGTGTTTCGATCGCTGGCCAGGCCTAAGGACTGTACCCGTTCACTGTTTTGTGCACCAGGTCTCTAGTGTATGATAAAATGTTGGAGATAGTTATAGGATGACCTTGGCATGGAGCATTAATGTAGTCAAAAGTGTGGGCAACTGAAGAAAAAGGAAATATATCAGATGCTTCTAAGCTATAGGTCATAGATATAAAATGCTAATAGATAACAAAATGCTGCTTTTGTAAATAAGATGATTAGTCATCAGACAAGCAATGACAGAGCTGAAGGGATCAGAGGTCATGGTGTGGTACAAAGAAAGGGAAATTAGAAAAAAAAATCCAAACCTCTCTGTTCCAGGACTGAAACTGCACACTACAAGCCTTGACCTTGGGAAAGTCACTGTATCTCCCAGTGATATCCTTTTTCACATCAATAACATGTTTAGGCTTAGTATATAGAGTTTTGAGAAGCAAATAATATAGAATGTGGGAGATCCCTGTGAATAACAATTGTATATGTGGATTGGAAAAAAAAATGTTTTATGAAAACTATCATAGAGAAAAAAGAGTTGAAAGCAATAAGAACTGTTATTAACTGAATGAAACATGAATATTGGTACCAATACTTGGTAAGTTTAATGAAAAAATTATATTCATGTGAGAGTCTTAGTGTTTCTCACATGAATGGAGGTATATATGTGTGTGTGTGTGTGTGTGTGTGTGTGTGTATACACATACACATACACACACACACATATATACCTCCATCTTATCTAATTTTTTTTCTTTCTGCTATTAATGCATGCAGGGTTGTAACAAGTTCTGTTCTCAAATTATATCAGGCAATGGATTTCTCTGATCCCCAAATCAGAAAAATCTCATTTTCAAACACTGAGCCTTTGATTACATTCCAAATAACTTGGTCCAAGAGCCTTGCTTTTGTGTAAATAAGAAATGCATTCTTAAAAACTATATGTACACATGGGATTAAGGAATAAAGAAGAAAAGCTAAAGGTTACAGAAAAAAATGAAACATTAATTGAGAGAAACAAAAACAAAATATTACTCTCTATTAGCATACTAACATTTTTTAAAATATGAAAAACTAGCAAAAAGACTAGCAAAAAGGGATACATAAAAAATGAATTTGTGTAAGACAACAGAATTTAAAATGGCACAATCTGCTGAGAACTAAAGATAATTTGGAATATTTCTGTAATTATTGCTCATAACATTAGAAAATGCATATTTAAATAAAAGCGACTTTGAAGCATTTGTGGGGGCCAAGCAATGTATAGAATTTGTTAATTACAGCTTTAAGTTTTTTTGTTTGTTTTTATTGTTGTTGTTTACTAAGAAGCAACTTAAATTTTCTTCTTTAAGAATAATATATATTTTAAACTAATTATTATTTTTCTTAAAATGTTCCCAAATATTGACAATTTTAGCATAACCAATGTGAAATTATTATTTTTTAATTCTGATGTTTAAATCCCAAAGAGCTACCAAACATTAAATAGAAGCCCTGTAAAATAATATAAATACCATAGTTGTATAAAAAATTATCACTGAAAAGATTACCTAATGAAAATCAGCAGTGTATTGATCCCAATATTAATCAAATTCAAATAGCAGTAGTATAAGATAAAAAGTTATTTCTAAGACATAATAGTCAATCATTTTAATGTAGTCAACTTAAAATCTTCTAAAGTTGTTTTATTTTTCCTGTTACACCCTGACTAGAATAAAGGGGAAAACTCAAGCCCTGGCCAGTTTTGCTCAGTGGAAAGAGCTTTTGGATTGAAGGGTCCTGGGTTTGATTCTTGGTTGCAGATTCTTCCCTGACCCTGGCCTAGGCTCATACAGGAGGCAACCAACCAATGTACTTCTCTCACATCCATAGTTCTCTTTGTTTTTCCCTCTCTCTTTTCCTCTCTTTAAAAATCAACGGAAAAAATATCATCAGGTGAGGATTAATAAATAAAAATAAATAAATAAGGGGGAAAATTTGATTCTTTATCTCTTTTTTATTACTCTCCCTAAGCTATTTAAAGCTGAAATTAATTTCATACTATTTATTGTTATTCACTCCATTTTATCAATTTTTACTTTCGTTGATATATTTCTTGTAACTCATAGTTGACCCTCAGGTTCTATCTATCTTTGTAAAACTTGTTGACTTTTATAACTATTGACACACAGTGGGTCTTAAATTTTTTATCTAAGCAAAATTAATTAATGAAGGAGAACTGGTTTGATAGTCTCATATGTCATTACCTTAATAGTGTACATTGGACATCTTGAAAAGAGAATGTTTATAAACTGTCTAAAGTCCTAAAGTTGTTTTATGACATAAAAACAAAGAATACCTCTTGATCATATGGTTTAATAATTTAAAAAGCAATAAATTTGCATAATTCTCTGAAATGAATAACTGTGGGGGGTTTACATATAGATGTATATTTCTGTTCACATATAAACATATACACATGTGTGTATGTAAATAAACTTGATCATTGCTTTATGTTCTATATTCTTTTAATAATTTATCATACAAATTTAATAAAGGAAAATCTCTTCAATATTTACTAGAGATAATTCTTAGATTGAGGAAAGTTTTCTGAAATGCTCTAAAAGGATTACTGAATGTTTTCAATGAGAAACAGCATGTTGATTTATGTGCTCTTATAGAGTCTCTGCCTTTCATTGTCTTTTAGCTATTCCCAACTCTGTAAGTGGCAAATAATTCTTATCCCTAGAAATGACAACTATCCATCAGAGATGTATTTTATTCTTGTCCTTTGGATACTGACCAATTTTGTATATTCATTTTAACATGATTCACTGCCTATATATGTGTCAGCTTTTTGGTTCTCTGTTTCTTTTATTAATTAAGGTATTAATAAAATCAATAGATACGAATTTCACATTTGTATGAGAGCTATTATTTTCTCTTTAAAATTTTAAAATTATGCCTCTTAAAAAACAATTTTTTATTGATTTTTAGAGAGAGGGAGAGAGAAACTTCAATGTGAGAGTGGCTGCTTTCTTCAGGCTCCACACAGGAAACTGAACCCCAAACCCAGACATTTGTCCTGACTGCAAATTGAACCAACAACCTTTCAGGGAATAGAACAGATGCCCAACCAACAAAGCCAGAGTGGCCAGGGCTAAATTATGCTTTGACATGGAGTTGACATTTTCTTAAGATAGACCAGAAATGTTGAATGTCACATTTCTTAAGGTCATTTCTAAAAAGGGAATAAATTTTGCATAAAAAATATAACATTAAGTTTAACAATTCTCATGGCACTTCATGTACATTGTATACATTAACCTGAGTATGACATAATATCCCAATTGTTATTCTATCTGTGATTTCAACTACTTGATTGCTTTCACGTATTTAACTATCCTGTTTGGTACATCCAATAGCACTATGAGGTAGGCAATTTTACCTGATAGCAGTTCAATTTCTATACTTTCTCTGTACTCCTATGAAACATAGTGAATTTTATAAATCAAAGTATAGGCATCTGGTGGCATGATTTTAATTTGTAATAAAATAAAATGACATATATTGGTCCAGAAATAAGTCATGATTTATTTAGTTTTAGGAGTGTGTATCTCTATGTAGTCAGATACTATATAAGTGAGTCCAAATATGTAAAACTATACTGAAAGTATATTACATCCTTTTTAATGTCTGCTTCACAGTTGTTGTGTTTTCGCTTTTTTTTTGGGGGGGTGAGGAAATAAAAGTCAGTGGAAGCCATTTAAAAGATAACTAACAACAATATTGGTAACTTGTCATATAAGAAGATGGCTAATATATAGACAACAGCACTGACATCTGATTCTCAGCTATATATAGTATAGATATAGATATATACCTCAAATATACTAATTTGCAGCCACTTAATCACAAGGACTATTATCTACACTAATAAAAGAGAAAGATGCAAGTTGACCGTACCTTCGTGATGGCCACCAGCCAATCAGGAGTGAGTATGCAAATTAACGTAACAAAGATGGTGGGTTAATTTGCATACACAGGTGCTGAGTGGCTGGGGCCAGGATACTTGCATCATTGCCATGGTGACTTGACACAGGTATTCTGCACCACCCAAGCATCTCCCGACCTCTAGGCAGCGTGGGGAGGCAAAAAGGCAGCTTTGGGTCAAAGAGAAGATAGAAAGGTGGCTCTGGGCTAGAACAAAGGCAGAAAGGTGACTCTGGTCTGAGTGAAGGCAGTGCAGGCAGCCAGGGGAATTAAGGCCCATTCTTTTTTAAAAATATATTTTATTGATTTTTTACAGAGAGGAAGGGAGAGGGACAGAAAGTCAGAAATATTGATTAGAGAGAAACATCAATCAGCTGCCTCTTGCACAACCTCAGTCTACTGGGGATGTGCCCGGAGCCAAGGCACATACCCCTAACTGGAATCAAACCTGGGACCCTTAGTCCATAGGCCCACGCTCTATTCACTGAGCCAAACCAGTTTCGATGGAAGGCCCATTCTTGCAAGAATCTTTGGGCATCAGGCCTCTAGTCTACACTAATAAAAGAGAAACATTCAAACTGACCATACCTCCACTCCCACAAGCCATGCCCACCAGCCAATCAGGAGCAAGTATGCAAATTAACCCAACCAAGATGGTGGCAGCCTTGGAGCTGGAGAAAGCAAGAGGCTTGGGTTGGCCCTGTGATGGAGAAAGTTAAGCCTCCCAGCTGCTCTGGCCTGTCCTGGGCTCCGCTTAAGGCTATAAATTTTCAATTATAGAAGATAAATAAATGCCAGATACTTGCTTCCATCCTGCCTGGGCTCCACTCAAGGAGGCACTAAAAAAAATGAAAAAAGAAAAATAGAAAAAGGAGGGGCTGGGAGCTTGGGTCGCCAGGGATGATCAGGCCAGCATGGAATAACAATTGTGGGTGATCAGGCTGGTGGGGGTTGGAGCTATTGGGGGAAACCAGACCAGCAGGGAGGCCAGCTGGGGGTGAGCAGGCTGTCAGTGGGGGTGAGTTGGAGGTGATCAGGACAATGGAGGGTACTGTTTAAAGGGAACAGGCCAGCAGGGGAGCAATTGGGGTTGAGAAGGATGGTATGGGGGACAGTTAGGGGCAAGCAGGCCTGCAGGTAGAGTGGTTAGGGGCAATCAGGAAGGCAGGCAGGCAAGTGAGTGACTGGAGTCAGCAGTGCTGGATTGTAAGAGGGATGTCCAACTGCCGGTTTATGCCCAATCCCGGTAAACTGGCAGTAGGACATCCTTCAAGTGGTCCCAGATTGGAGACAGTGCAGGCCAGGCTGAGGAACATCCCCCCGTCATGCACAAATTTCATGTACCGGGCCATGTGTGTTAATAAAAGTGAAAAAGCTAATCTGTGGGTATTTTAAAAGAATGAAAGATTATAAACCAATATCCTTCTACATATATTATGAGTAAGAAGAATGTGAATATATTTCTTTGGACAGGGTAGAGCTAGGATTTACAGTGACTAGAAGCTGATTCCCTTCACAATACTTATATTCACTATGGGGCTGGAGTACTTGACTGATTCATGAGTTGAACCTTGAATTAACTAAAAAAAAATGACAAATTAGAGCATGACTCCTTTTATGACATTACAAAAATGATTTTGTGTTATTCATGGTATATTCATCATTTTGTCTATATGTTAGAAGTGTTATTTAACTTCTGTTCAGCTTCTTAAAACTCCAATTCATTTAGAGTCAACAGGAATTGGTACATTATATTTAACCTAAGGAACTATAAAAGCCAATATAACTAAGTATATACAAGCTCTAGCCAAGTCTACTATCAACATGAAGAATGCAATAGGCAAAATGCATTATAGAATTCTGTATATAATTTTTACATTTTCAATTTAAAAGTATACTAGTTATATATTTTGTGTATGCCCTAGTATAGTAATACAAGCTCAGCTACTGTTTAAAGAGGGAACACATTTTCAAAGCAAAATTTCAGATCTGAAAGTTAGTGTTTTATTTCACATTTTAATGCTTATTTGATTTTCTGGTTAAATGTTTATGGTGATAAAATTTAAAATAGATATCTGTATATTTTTCTGTCATGTAAATTTGAAATAAATTTTTCACTATTAAATGTAGAAAAGGTAGGTATGCAATAGTTTTGCAAAACTATTTAGTAAATGAAAAAATTTTCACTACTAAATATCAACTTATAACAGTAAGCAAAAATGTTAACACAATATTACTAGGGTGATATATTTGATAGTCTAATAAATATTGGTATCATGAAAGTATCAAGAAGTTAATAAAAAGTAATAAACAACAAATTCTATTGCTCAAAAATAATAATAATTAAACGTTAGGAGATAGCATTTCAGAAAATCTTATTATATACATATGTTTATCAGATAGTTAACTAGTTAATAGTATAAATTAGAATGGTACAATAAAATATATGTATTGTTAATTTATAAAATAAATGTAATGATTCTTGAGGAAATAAAACTAAGAAATTGATGAATGAGACTCTATGACTATTCACAATACCTGCATGTCTAAATGTATGGATTCATTAAGAGAGCTTGATTCTCAAAATAATGAAAGTTTTAGGAGAAATAAAAAAACAATACTTTGGAATTGAGGTCATAATTTTCTTTTAATTATCTGTTTCAGAGTAGCTGCTTGCATCTATAAGGAGATTATCACATAAATATTTCAAATACTTTAGTCTGTTACTACACACCCACATAAATTTTTCTCTTTAGACTCATTTGTCCTAATTGGGTTAGTATTTTTTCTCAATATCTATTATTTTCTGTAATTATTCCAAATACATTGGGTGTTTCAGATGTATTTATTAAATGTAACATTTTGTCTATATCTTATAAAAATAGAACAATACACATAAAATTGCATGACATTTCTCATTTATTTGTTATTTTCTAAAATGTTATTGGTAATTAATTGGCATTTAATTAATCTTACTAGCACTACAATTTTTTTAAAGGTTTCTGTCAATTGGTTCATTTTTTAGAGATAGCAGAAGGGTGAAGGAGAGAGAGAAACATAGATGTGAGAGGGAGAAACACTGATTGGTTGCCTCCTGTACATATCCAAACTGGGGATGGAAACCACCACCCAGATATGTGCTTTGAGTGGGAATTGAATCTGAAATTCCTTGGTGCATGGGATGACACTCTGACAAACTGAGCCAGGGCTACAAGTTTACTGGAAAGAAGAGAAAGAAATTGGGAATCCAAGATGGCAGAATTGGTGGATGTTATACCCACCTCTTTCCAGGACCAAACTGAAATTATAACTAAAATATAGCATAATCTGCCTGAATAACTGACCAACTGAAGACTAGATGAAGATAAGTCTTATAACCAAGAATTTACAGAGCAAGCCACAAGACTGGTAGGAAGGGCAGAGTTGCTAAAAGAGCTGGTCCAGATACCAAGGACAGCAGTTCAGATTCCAGAGGGGTATCTTAGCTGCAATTTTTTCCCCTTATAAGTGTGGGGTTTCCACCCCCACCTGGGCTCCCAAGCTCAGAGCACCAAAGCCAGGAAGAGATACCCATATAAGAACGGGCTCTGAAATCAGCAAGGAGTCTATCCATGCCCCACTTTCCTCAAGCATGACTGGCACTTCTCCCTCACAGGAGATCCACATCCCCATCCTTCCAACTGCCAGAGGCCCTGGCCTGCTGAAATTGGGCTCTGGATAGAATCTGGGATAGACTGAGGTGCATAACTCTAAAATGGGGGACTTTTTTCCTTTACATGCCCAAATAGTACAGACCCCTCCCTTTACAATCTTGGTCTGTTTGGTCCTGAAAACCACAGCTTTCCTCGCCCTGACAAACTCTTGAGATCCTACCCCATCACAAAGATGTGCTAGTAACCAGTGAATGGCACCTAGACTTGATATACCCTCAGGCTTTTGCTGAGTGGCCTCTGACTGGCACCAATTTGAACCTGCATCAATCTAGTGAGCACCTCTTGCCTTCACTGAGTGGCTCATTGAGAACCTATTACATGGAACTACCAAAGGCTCTTTCAGTGACTGAGCTTAAAAGGCAGCCAGCAGACAGAGATAGGTGGATCTCAGGGTGCCTTGAACTTTTGCTGACCTGCCTCTGGGCCCAGTGCAGGTAAAGACTGGCCTTGTGCCTAGCTTGTTCCTTCCCCCACACACCAAGGTGCAGCAGAGGCAGCTAAAATCTGTGGATTGTTTTGTAGCTCAAAAATGGTTGCCCAGGGTTAGCCTTTGGCAGCATCTGACCTTGGCCTGCACCTGACTGCCTCACAAAAGGCCCAGAACAAACATACCCACTGGCCAGGTTCAGACAATATCAGAACAAGATCCAATTAGCTTAACAAGCAGCATATTCTAAGGTAGGTCTCAGCAGGCACAGACTCTGTTGGGGAGAATTTTGCTTCATGTGGTCAGCACCTGCACAGCAGCTCAGGCACTGAGGCATGGGTTGTTCCTGAGTCAGCCAACTTAAGGGTCAGCCCCATGTACAACTGGTCAATAGAAATCACGACTCAATTACAACAGGAGTGCTCACATAATCCACATAAAGGACATCCCCAATCCCCGAAACACCCAGCTCAGGTTATCAAGGAGACTGCACCACTGGGTACCATAGGACACCTACTACATCTGGCCACCCAAGAGCTATTTGGAAAATAACTAATGCCAAGAAGAAACTATTATAAAAATACAAATAGACAAGAAAACATTGCATCCTATGAGGTCAAATTATACATGTAGAGAAAATAAAATTTTCAGAGAATAGGAAAGTTAAAGAATTGAAGTCAAAGGTTACCGAGATATGTTAGAATTTAAAAATATTATATGAACTAGCTGCAAAAAGGTGTCATGATGTACACTAAATAGTATGGTGGTAAATTAGAACGAGAATACATGTTACCGATGATAGGAGATCAACAAGCAGTAAAGCCAGGTTGTTGAATGTATTTTTCACAAAGGCACTGAAACCACCAACAATGATAGCAATGAAAGAAAAACCCAAGTAGCTTCTAGCCAGAATTTTCCTTAAAATGCAGCTGTGCCTTCCTGGAGAGTAAGGAATTTTGAAAAATGGAGGGACTTGGGGCATCATGATACGAATCTCACAGAAGTGATGAAGTATATTGATTCGGAAGCAGCCATGCAGAATGAGAATTCCAGCTACATCTGGCACGTGCACACAAAGCTTCAGATAATGTAGATGATTCCTGCAATGCACTTTCCTTAGAAAAGGTGACATGGTGTGAATTCTAAAGGCACTGTTTACTTTTTATATTCAGATGTTAGAATAGAATTTCTTTTACTATATCTGTTTCTCTTTACTACCTAGAGGGTTTGTTTTTTTTTCCTCTCATGGTACACAAGTAGTAAAATATTTCTGATAGTACAAATCATCAATATTATGCTTTAATTAACTTGCATGTTCAGGAAAATCATATGTGTATATTTTATAATGCTTCAATGTCTTAACACTTTACCCTATATATTTTTCCTAAACATATATTTAAAACATCAGTAGTCTGATGCTCACATATTTTGCCCTTTGTTGAATCAATGCCTCTCTTTTCCCTTTCCTGTCCCCTTCATATCCCTTTCTCTGTGTCTCTGTCTACATATGAAACATATCTACAGGCATAGAGCCAGTTAAGGTCAGAACACAGACTTAAAACCTAGCCAAGAGCTATACTCCCAACCTACAATTCTTCCATAGTATGTCGTTTAGAAGAAAAGGAAGAAAATACTTTTAAAAGAGCTCAAGGCTCTACTTGTATTTTGGTAATATTTGAAGAAGATATATAATACAAAGCACACATCTTTACATCCCTCTTTTAAAAAAAATATATTTTATTAATTTTTTACAGAGCAGAAGGGAGAGGGATAGAAAGTCAGAAACATCAATGACAGAGAAACATCTATCAGCCGCCTCTTGCACGCCCCCCACCGGGGATGTGTCCGCAGCCAAGGTACATGCCCTCCAATGGAATCAAACCCAGGACCCTTCAGTCCGCAGTCTGACGCTCTATCCACTGAGCCAAACCGGTCTCGGCTGCATCCCTCTTTTTCATCCATTTCTCTCTTTAAATTGCTGTAGTTAACTTTATAATCACCCACAAACTATGTACATTTTTTGTTTACTAGAGAAAACTTCCCTAGAACTAATCCGAATGCATATCCTCAGTGTCTATCCCCTTCCCTCTTGTCTTTCTAGTCTTGATTTCCTCTTATCATTGTACTGATGAGGCAACACCAAGAGCCTATCGCCTGTTAGTTGGCTTCCAGCAGTACCTTTTCAGAGAACAAGACTGGGAAAGAAACCAAGCAGGTGGAGCCAGAATCCCTATTTAGCAAGCAGAGAACCACATACATAATATTTTTATCCCCAAAGGGAAACACTTTATTATTTTTTATTTTTTTAACATTTTTTATCTTTATTGTTCAGTTTATTAATTACATTGTTCCTTTTTTTTTCACCCTATAGTTCCCCTCCACCTGGTACCCATCCCACCCTCTGCCCTCACCCCCCTCCACTGTCGCTCCCATAGTTGCATGATTTTTGTCCAGACTCTTGCTGCACTTCCCACACCCCCTTTCTCCCCAAGAGTTGTCAGTCCATTCCCTCTCTATGTCCGTGATTCTGTTACATTCACCAGTTTATCCTGTTCATCAGCTTATTAATTCACTTGATTTTTAGATTCATTTGTTGATAGATGTGTATTTGTTGTTCCTAATTTACACTTTTATCTTTTTCTTCTTCCTCTTCTTAAAGAATATCTTTCAGCATTTCATATAATATTGGTTTGGTGGTGATGAACTCCTTTAGCTTTTTCTTATCTGCGAAGCACTTTATCTGACCTTCAATTATGCATGATAGATTTGCTGGATAGAGTAATCTTGGTTGTAGATTCTTGCTGTTCATCACTTTGAATATTTCTTGCCACTCCCGTCTGGCCTGCATCGTTTCTGTTGAGAAATCCGCTGACAATCCTATGGGTGCTCCCTTATAGGTAACTAACTGTTTTCCTCTTGCTGCTTTTAATATTCTCTCTTTGTCTTTTGCTCTTGGCATTTTAATTATGATGTGCCTTGGTGTGGTCCTCTTAGGGTTCCTATATATTGGGGTTCTGTGCACTTCTTGGACTCCTAAGTCAATTTCTTTCACCACGTGTGGGAAGTTTTCAGTCACTATTTCTTCAAATAGGTTTTCATTGTCTTGCTCTCTCTCTTTTTCTGACACCCCTATAATTCGGATGTTGGTATGCTTGAGGTTGTCTCAGAGGCTCCTTACACTATCTTCAATTTTTTGGATTCTTTTGGTTTCTTGTTTTTTCAGCTGAGTGGAGTTTACCTCTTTGTATTTCAAATCTTTAACTTGGTTCTTGGGGTGCTACAGAGCACTTTTAGGTCTTTGTATAATATTTTTTGTTTCAGTCAGTGTATGCTTAATTTCTGGTTGGTCCTTTTTCATATCCTTGAGAGTCTCCTTTATATCCTTGAGGGTCTCCTTCATTTCCTTGTAGGACTCATTCATTTCCACGTTGGTCTTTATCATTTCCTTGCAGGTCTCATTCATATCGTTGAGGGTCTTATTCATTTCCTTGTAGTACTCATTCATTTCCTTTGCGGTCTTGCTTATTTCCTTATAGGCCTCGACCTTTTGTTGGAGCCTCTTGAAAAGCCCTATAACCGTGGTTTTGAATTCCATGTCCAGTCATTTTTTTTCCTCCATTTATTTCACATCTGATTTCTTTCCATGTCTCTGCATGGTGGCTGCTTCCCTGAGTTGGTCAATTAGCTTTGTGTGGTAAACTTCCTACTAGGGACAGTGGCTCAGCCTCCCCAGTTACCTGAGGTAGATATGGGTTGCACCGTCTTGCTGAAGTTAAGCCCAGATTAATCGTTGTTAGCACTTGGAGGGTTGACCTCCAGGCCAATTGTCTGTGAAGCTCAGTAGTGCTCAGGTTGGATGGGCGGAGTCTCCGGGCCAAGCAGACAGCATCAGCTCCACCCTATGCAGCCCCAGGGACTCTGTTCCGGGGGCAATGGCGGCCAGCACCTCTGAGAGAGAGCCGCTGCCAAGCTCCACCGGCTGCCGGGGAATTCAGACTCTCCCCAAATGAGTCTGCACACCCAACGTCTCACCCAGGGTCGTAAAACAAAGCGGTCTGACGGTTTTCTGAATGAGAGGGCAAGTCGCAGAGCACTCTCTGCGCGGTCACGCTTCTGAGCTGTTCGCGCAAGCTGCCTTCTCCACAGGCCGTCTGACCTGGCAGCACCCGAGCTTCTGCGTGCCCTCCCACTGTCCAGTTTTCACCCTGTGTGATAGTGGGTTCCCTGGACTTCGCCCAGAGCTGGAGAATCAGTCCAGTGGGACGTCTTTGTCTCCCCATTTGAGAAAACTGGCTGGTTTTCAGCCGCCCGCCCTCTCTGCTGGCGCGCGCTCCAAACCTCTCTCCGCACGAATCTTTCAATGCTTTTCACCGACGCTCCTCCGAGTCAGTGTCTTATCTTCACTTTTATTTGTGGTATTTTCACTTGGCCAGCTTTCTGGTGATTCTGGAAGGTGTTTGTTCTTTCGTTAAGTTGTAGTATTAAAATTGCTGAGTATGACGGCAAGATAGGTGTTTTACCTATGCCGCCATCTTGGTTCTCCGGGAAACACTTTATAAAATAAACTGTATTATACTGATATATAACAGTATGATTTTAAATAGAACTCTAGGTTAAGTATTCTAAGGTTTTGCATAATATGATCTTAAGGGAATGAAATTAATGAATCAATATTTATAAGCTCTTTTCACGTATGTCTGCAGATTAGAGACTGGTTTCAGAATGATCATGAAATATGTTTCATCCAAATATCGATTTTATAATCCCATCTCCATGCTGGATTTCAATATAAAAACAATTATTAAATATCTACTTTTAGCCAGCTTTGACCTTCACAAGGAACATTTAATGGTATAAAATATGTAAAATAATCTGACACTAGTATACAGTATAGGGTGGGGCAAAAGTAAATTTGTAGTTGTTAGTATGAAAAATGATATAATTTCTCCTGGTTGGTGTGCTCAATGGTTAGAACATTGGCCTGCACACAGGAGGGTCTTCTGTTTGATTCCCAGTCAAGGGCACATACCTGGGTAACAGGTCTGATAGCTGCCCTGGTCAGGGCTCTCATCATCTTCTATCTCTCACCTCTGTCCCTTCCCTTCCACTGTCTCTAAAAAAATCAATGGGAAAAGCATCCTTACTTCTTAGTCAATGATTAAAAAATAGGTAATAGCAATCTGATATGGTACAGTGGTTGAGCCTAGACAGCTGCACCAGGAGATCACTGGTTCAATTCTCCATCAGGGCACATGCCCGGGATGCAAGCATGATCCCCAGGGAATGTGTAAGAAGCAGCTGATTGATGTTTCTGTCTCATCAATGTTATCATTTCTCTCCCTCTCTCTGAAATAACATATTTTAAAATATAATAATTAATAAGTAACTACAAGAATAAACTCTGTTTCACATACACACAATGTAAACTTACTTTTGCCTCACCCTGTTTATAGTATTTGGAATGTTGTTTTGCTTCCCTCTTTTCTCAGAGTAAAATAATGGCTGAATTTAAAATGTTGCAGGGTTGGGGGGAGAGCTCTTGCTTATCAATTAACAATACTTTAGAAAGACAATGTCCTCTCCTTGTTAGTTTAATATTGAAGTATTAAAAATTATATGCAATATATTTTTTAGGTAAACTAATTTTTCTAAGGATTTTTTAAAGAATTCTTATTTCTTCAAAATAACTAAAGCCTTAAAGTGTCCCCAAATAGAAATGGATATTTAAAACACACCCTAGCTCTAAAAGTTATGGAATATCACTTGAAAACTATACTTTCTCTGAGTATTAAAAATTTTGCCTTCATTAAATCAAATCACCGGATTCCTACAGACTTGCACTATCCTGCCTTTGTCCTTCATGTGCCTTCTCTGCATTAAGATTTGAAGGCATAACCTAATTTTCTTTTTATGAAACTACAATACAGCAAATAATCAGATGAAATTCACTTTGTTACTTAATACACAGATATTGTTGATAAATATCATTATTCAGTGACCTATATATAATATTCCAGGAGAGGCATTTATATCACAAGTCAGTGCTAAGAAAAGTTTTTCGCCTTCAGAGGCAAGCTTCTCCTTTTGTTAAAGTGAGAAATATTTAAATTATGATACTTTAATTTTAACATGGCTACTAGGAAAGTAAACCTAAAACTATAATCTCTATACAGTTTCTTTTAGATTGAATACTTATATTTATTTTTATCCCTAGTTTTTTATGTATTTATAACTTCCCTGCAATAGTATATACATGTGTAATTTCGTTTATGTTTTTTATGCATGTTTATGTTACAGTCTCTTAATGTTTTTTAAACAATTTAGACATTATATTATTGATAAAACATGTAAGTTTTCTCTATGCACAAAGACTATCTGATTAAAATTGTTTAATTTAGTGGGCAAAGTCATGCATGAATGAATTCAACTTTCATATGCTTTCCCTATAAGTTTCACAATGAATTATGCTTTATGGTTTGATATAAAACACAAAATTAATAACATAAAATATCTACATCTTTTCTAGGAAAACATGGGAACATTTAATTTTTAATTTCCCTTTGCTACACTTGATACTGTAGAAGTATAGGAGAATCATTTAGGCAGTTCATTCTTATTTTGGGTACTTAGACTTCATCTAAATTCATATATATTTGTAGAGATAAAAAAAAAAACTTCTGTCATTCCTAATTGGCTTTTAAAAAGACATTTATTCATCATTATTCAGTAGTTACTATGTCTTGACTTTTGCTATATTTTGTGACCAAGATGAAATACATTACCTAGTGGGTAAGGTAGACATTTTAATTAATACTAGAGGCATCCATTGGGTTCTATGAAAATAAAGAACAGTACAATCCAAGAGAATATTAAAATGAGTACTCATCCCTCCACCCAAAGTAAAAAAGAGAGAAGAAAATGTGCAAAAACAACATGTGCATAGGGTTGTGGTGCTAGGTAGCATGAATCATGAGGTGCTGTAGGTAGTTTGACACAGTGAGAAAAACGTGTGCAAGATGGGTACCAGTTGGTGAATGAGCCTGAAGAAGCGGGCTTGGGACTTATTTATATTTCCTATTATAAATATCAAAGAACCCCCACACACCGTGTGCAAGTCAATGTTCTAACCACTGAGCACACCAACCAGGGAAAGGAATGAATTTTAGCAAGGATGTATCAATCAGAATTGTATTTTAAGGACCTGATTTTATGAGGTACAAGAGAGGTTGAACTTGAGTAAGAGGAAGATTAATGATGAGGATAATTAAAGTCTCAATCACTGCTGGGGCAGTGGGCATAGAAATTAGAGATTTTATATATATATATATAGTCAGAATTTCAGTGAAATGATGTAGAAAGAATAATAAGGGTTGGCTTGTGGGGTGATTCACTGAGATAAGAAATTGAAAAAGAAAGATGATTTATAGGAGTAAAAGATTTTAGTTTTTGGTTGTTTGACTTTTAAGGAATAAGTAATACATCAAGGTCTTAGCAAATGATTATATACATGGAGCAGAGAAAAGAGCTAGGGGTACTGGCTTGAAAGTTGTAAGCATTTAAGTGGGAATTGATACTGTCGATCTGCATGAGATCATCCAAAGAGAGTCCGTTGTAAGAAAAAGAAATAGAATTTAGAACAGAAACCTGTGGAGTTCTAGGGTGCAGTCAGAAAGAGGAAATAGCAAAATAGCCTACAAGGTAAGGAGAAAGCTAGGGGAGAGCTGAATCATAGAAACTAAATTACAAAAGGTTTTCTGTTTGTTTGTTTTTAAAGGTTTGATTAAGTGTAAAATTCTACAGGGAAGTCAGTTAAAATAAAGATAGAAGATACTTGATGGATTAAACATTACAGCAGTATTTGTTTGTGCCATAAACACAGTTACAGAGGAGTTATAGAAGTGAAAGGATTACTATAGATGATTTTAATATGAAGAAGTAAATATTATAAATACTAAACTTTAAGACAATTTACTGTATCTCACATGTGTTTAAAAGTTAAAGATGAACATACAATCTTACACTGAATATTTTTATTTAGAATTTAGCTTAAGTGACCTTAAATTATGTTGATTACATTTGATTTTTACAATTAAACCAATATCTAATCTCCTCTAAAAATTTAGAAAGTTTTATAAAATGGTGGTAGAGCCTGGGCAATGTGGCTCAGTGGTTGAGTGACAACCCATGAACCAAAAAGGTCACCGGTTCTATTATTGATGTTTCTATCTCTCTCTCCCTAACCCTTTCTGTCCCTAAAAAAATCAATAAAAACATATATATATATATATATATATATATATATATATATATATATATATATAAATGCTGGTAGAGACTAAGAAATAGGCTCTACTTTAAAGTTTCATGGAACTTTAAATGTCTTTGTGCTGTTAGTGTTAGGGTACCTCACTAATCATCCTCTTAGTCAACTGTGACATTGCAGATGATGGAATCCTTGTTATTGCTGACAGTATGTCTAGTAAAAACAGTTTATCCACAAGCGTATGTCACTTAGCAAAACATTCCTACTTAAAATTAACAGCTAGTAATATGAATAAAGGCCTCTGCAGAATGTAGCAAGTAGATTTTCTCAGCATTGGGAGAAAGAATCTTTCCAGGATTCTGTGAAAGTAACACCAGAAAAAAAAGGGGGGGGGGGATGAAAGGGAATTTACTCCATGAGAGGCCCGGTGCATGGAATTCGTGCACTGGGGTGTGTGTCCTTCAGCCCAGCCTGCATCCTCTCCAATCAGGGACCTCTCAAGGATGTCTGACTACTCGTTTAGGCCCAACCCCAGTCGGAATCAGTTAAAATAAAAATAGAAGACTGCCAGTAGGATCGGGCCAAATGGGAAGTTGGACATCCTTCTCACAATTCAGGACTGCTAGCTCCCAAATGCTTGCCTGCCTGCCTTTATGATTGCCCCTAACTGCTTCTGGCTGCCAGCCTGATCACTCCCTAATCACTCCCCTGCCAGCCTGTTTGCCCCTAATACCCTTCCCTGTAGGCCTGGTCCCTCCCAACTGCCCTCTTTTGCAGAGTATCTTGTGGCAGTCATCTTGTGTCCATATAGGGGCAGCCATCTTTGACCACATGGGGGTAGCTATCTTGTGTGTTGGAGTGATGGTCAATTTACATATTACTATTTTATTAGGATAGAGGCCTGGTGCACGGGTGGGGGCCAGCTAGTTTGCCCTAAAGGGTGTCCCAAATCAGGGTGAGGGTTCCCTTGGAGTGTGGGGCAGACTGGGTGATGGACCTGTGGTGGTTTTCAGGCCAGCCACACCTCCCAGCAACCCAAGCAGAGGTTCTGGTATCTGGGATTTATCTATCTTCTATAATTAAAGTTTGTAGCCTTGAGTGCAGGCCAAGGCAGGCCAGGGTGTGCAGGAAGCTTGTCATCCTCCAATGCTGGGTAACCCAAGCATTCTGCTTATTCTGTGGCTGCAGCCATCTTGGTTGGGTTAATTTTCATACTCACTTCTGATTGGCTGGTGGGCTTGGCTTGTGAGTGTAGCAGAGGTATGGTCAATTTGCATATTGTTCTTTTATTACATAGGATTATATTGTGTTCAGTTGCACAACAGGTAATTATTAGAATTAGTGGAATGATCATATTGTAAAGTATAAAAACGCCAAATCACTATATTGTACAGGTAAAATTAATACAACTAATGTAATATTGATACCAACTAAACTTACATTTTAAAAAATGTGGAAACTGAGTTTTCCCAACATTAGCATAAAAATATTTAGCATAAAAATAACAAATGAAAAGGATTTAACACAGGAAACAGAAAAAAAATCTTATTTTTATCTAAAAATAACACAGAGCCATAGACTTTAAGAAACTGGAGCAGTACACCATAGAGAGAGAAGTGGCTTTGAGGAAGGTAGACATGAAAAGGGTGTAGGCTCAAATACACAAGGAAATCCAAAATCCAAAATAAAATAAAATTTTGCCTTGAATTCTACCATATTTAAGGTGCAATTACTGTTTCCTTTTGTGTTTTTATGCTTTATTATTTTTTCTATTATTTTATCTATTTGAAGAATAATATTAAACATTTAAATAAATAAAGTTAACAAGGAACAATTCCAAAAATAAATATAAAAATAAATGTATAAATTATATATGAAGAAAATCATATTATTTTCCCTAGGGACTTAAAAAAAGAATTAAATAAATATTTTTATTTGTCCATTCTCTCTAAGAAAATATATAAACTCAATGAAGCATTTTAAGCTTATTATTAAAATATTAAATATTATCTGCAAGGATATATATTGAAAATAATAAAAAATGTGTAGAAAGATGAGGTAATTCTGTAATGATAATAATTAAATAGTGTGGAGTTGCATAAAAATTGACAAATGAATGAATTTTTTACATTACATATTTTGGTATTTTAAGTCAGTGTGATAATAAAAGCTAATGCAACACAATGCTAAAACTAGACTAATTGGCTAACTATTTGGGAAAAAAATAAAGTTATATTCCTATACATCAAAATAATTTCATAAAGAACAAGGGATGTATTGCTCAAATAAATCCAGAAGAAAATATATATGAATATTTATCTGATCTCGAAGTGAAAATATATTCAAAAACTAATATCCAAAAAGAATTAATAGCCATAATTGGTTTGGCTCAGTGGATAAAGTGTCGACCTGTGGACTGAAAGGTCCCAGGTTCAATTCTGGTCAAGGGATGTACCTTGGTCGCAGGCACTGCCCCAGTATGGAGTGTGCAGGAGGCAGCTGATTGATGTTTCTCTCTCATCGATGTTTCTAACTCTCTCTCCTCTCCCTTTCTCTCTGTAAAAAAGTCAATAAAATATATTTTTTAAAAACAAAACAAAAAGAATAGAGGAATATATTGATGAATTTGATGTTTTAACAATTGTTGAAGTTCTATAATATCATCTATACTAATAAAAGCCTAGATGGCCCTCACATGCAACACTACCACAAGATGGCCACCACAAGATGGCCACCACAAGATGGCTGTGCGCATGGTGGAGGCGGAGCCCAGTGGCCACTCCACACAGTAAGGCCTGGTGGTCCCATGGCTCTGCATGGCACAAAGGAGGCAGGACACAACAGGGAAAGGCAGTTGGGGGTGATCAGGCCAGCAGGGGAGCAGTTAAGCAATGATTGCAGGGGAGGGCATTTGGGACCCATCGGGCCAGCAGGGGGAGCAGTTAGGCATTGATCAGGCTGGTAGGGGAGCAGTTAGGGGGGTGATCAGGCTGGCAGGCAGAAGCAGTTGGGGGCAATCAGGCAGGCAGGCAGTCAGGCAGGCAGGCAAGCAGTTAGGAGCCAATGGTCCCAGATTGTGAGAGGGATGTCTGACTGCTAGTTTAGGCCTGATCCCCTAAACCATTAATCAGGCACCCCCCTGAGAGGTCCCAAAATGAAGAGGGTGCAGGCTGAGTTGAGGGATAATCACCCCACCCGTGCACAAATTTTGTGCACCAGGCCTCTAGTTTACAATAAATGAAAAGATATATTACAAACCAGAAAATTTTTTCAAGATATGTGATGAACAATAAGCAGAAAATTCTTGCTTTCAATAAGAAATTGTCTCTAAATAGAAAGGTAAATTCCATTAATTACCACTGCACTGTTAGCTAATATCTCTATAAGGTCACAGAATTATTCCTTCTTATTTATCGGAACAATTAAGATCTAGTGACTTAGAAACTTCAACGTTTTTAATACAGTAATATAGTCTATAGTCACGATGTATGTTTTTAATATAGATTTGTTGTATATAGATCTCAAGGATTTATTTATAATCTCCATTCTACACTTCTTTCTTTTACAAATTAAACATTTTTAGATTCCATATATAAGTGAGATCATGCAATAATTGTTTTTCCCTGTCTGATCTAAATCAGTTAACATAATGTTCAAAAGGTCCATTTATGTTATTGCAAGTGGCAGGATTTCCTTATTTCTCATTGCTAAATAATATTCCATTGTGTATGAATATATACCAGATCTTTTTTTATCCATACATCCGTTGACATCACTCAGGTTGTTTCCACATGTTGGCAACTGTTAATGCTGTAATGAACAAGAGAATGTAGTATCTCTTCAATATCCTATTTTCATTTCCTTTGGATATATAGTCAGGAGTGCTGGACCATATCATAGTTCCATTTTTTACTTTTTTGAGAAACCTCCATACAGTTTTCCATAGTGGTTGAATCAATTTGCATTCTCAGTAACAGAGATCAAGGGATTCCTTTTATTTATTTTTATATTTAAATATAGTCTAATTGATGTTAGAGTGAGAAGAATGGAGGAAGGGAGAGGTGAAAGAAAAAGAGATCAATGTGAAAGGAAAACATCAATCCACTTGTGATCAAGCCAGCAGCCTAGGCATGTGCCCTGACCGGGAATCAAACTGGCAACCTTTTGGTGTATAGGATGATGCTTAACCAACTGAGTCAACCTAGCCAGGGCAACTTTCCTTTTCTTCCATCTTCCCCAACACTTACTCTTGTCTTCTTGATAATAGCCATTCTAACAGGTGTATGATGATATATGCATTTAATATGTTCTACATATGTCCAACAATGGATGGAAACTTGAAAATAATAAAAATGTTAGCAGTTTAGTTAGGAGAACAGACATGTTTGTAATCTCTTATTTATAATCTCTTATTTATAAATCTCTTATTTATATATAGATAATTTACAGTAAACAAAATTTTCTTGTAAAAGGTGATTATAACAATGAACATGTTTACAAATTAATTGGGGGGAAATAAGTGTACAGTATTCACCTGGAATCATCTAGGAAGACCTCACACTTAAAAGAGCATTTGAGCTTGAGATGAAAACACAGGGGTTAAATAACAGAGAGGAGAGTTTTGAAGATAAAGGGAATTACTTTTGTAAAATCAGGAAAGTATAAAAGTTATGTGTTTTGAAAAATATGTTGTATTCAGGTAACAATACAAGAACTCCAATATTCCTGCATTTTTTTACTGGAGGCTCTAGAAAGAAATCTGCTTTGAAATTCACCATCTGTTAGCCAAATTCAGTTCCTGGTGCTGGTAGTACCACAGTGCCCATTTCCATGCTGGCTGGTTGCTGGGGCCCAACCCTGCTCCTAGTGACTGCCTGCATTCCTTGTGAGATTTCCATGTGGCCTCTTCCAGCAACTCTCAGACTTCTGGTTTCCATTGCTGTCCCTTCTGCTCCACTTCTCAGGCACTGGCTAGAGAAAGGGCTCTACTTCTAAGGACTCCTGTGGTTTTAATGGGCTAATCAAAGCAATCCAACATAATGTCCCTATTTTAAGACTTTTAATCATTATGAATTAGAATGACCTTTTCCCTTTTGTCACATAATATAGCCTATTCAAAGGTTTTAAGCTTTGGGACATGGACATTTTTGGGAGCTTTTATTCTGCTAACACACTTATCAAGACTATAAATATAAGAAGCATAGCATGGATTTATGGGGGGAAAAGGATGAATTCTATTTTGAATACATTAAGTGTGAAGTGCCTGTGGGAATTCTGGGGGGGAAACCTTTTGAAAGCAGTTTTATGTACAGGTTTGGCAGTTCTGGATAAAAGTCAAGGCTGATTGTATAATTTGGTAGTCATCATCTTATAAATTGTTAATGAAGCCATCATTTTATATATGAGAACTTAGCATTTGCCCAGGGAGATTTCAAGTCAGTTTACAAAGTTAATATACTCTGGTACTCTCAATAGTAGGATCATGTTTTATTGATTTGGACAGTAGTCTGGAATCAAATTCTCATATTTGTTGAATGAATAAATGAATGAGTGAATGAATGAATATAAACTATAGACACATATACTCTAGGATTATATGTTGTTTATACCTCTGAGTATGTGTGTGTGTACTCAATATGGCCCATCATTTTTTAAAAAATCAGACTTATTACAAGAACAGAAAATAATTTTATTAATTCAGAATAAATTAAAAGCATTATTTTGATAAAGAAAGCAAATAGAAGACTTTCTTTTGTAGACTAAATCACTATTGCCTAGAAAAAGAACAGTGATGGTGAATTTCTATTATTTCACTCACTCTTAAGATATTATTAAGTAAAAGGTACACAATGTATTTAAAGAATATTTTTCTAAATAACTACCAGGGTGTGTGCACAGTAGTGTACATGAAAACCACATGCATATGCAAGTGTGCACACACAGTTGAATCTTGTTTTCATTTAGTTAGTCTATTCAAACATCTGAACAAAAAATACAAAAATACATGTATATCTGATGACAGAGAGCATGCATCTATATGCTTCTCTTCTTGAATTGACTAAGGAGAACACACCTCATTAATAGTACTTTTTAAACTCTACTAACAACATTCAGTTGTTTTATTTAGTTTCTATTAAGTGGATTGTTTCTAATTTATTTGTTAGTGGGTTTTTTCCAAAGACTATTTTTTCAGGGTAGTTATAAGTTCACAGCAAAATAAAAAGGAAGGTACAGAGATTTCTCATGTACCCTCTCTCCCTACACAACCATTTAAAATAGATAATTCGCTACTCAAATATTTTGTAGACCTTAAAATGTAATGTTGGAATGGGAGCTAATAGTTCCAAATATTTGAAATAACAGATAAATAGTTAAACTTTTTACAGTGCTTTTAACAGGACATTTAAAATAACTGAAATATTTGGTTCTTATAACTTTCCCCAATGATGGTTATACATAGTCTTCTCTCTCTTTACTATATTTGAATGGCATGTTTCATTTCACACATCCTTTCCTTACTGCCAGAACCTTAATATTGCTAACGGAGGAAGCTTACCCAGCACAGTGTTTGTAAATGTCAACTAGCCAACAGATATTTGGAAGCCAATGATTGTTCACCTTTCTAACATTTGCTTAAAGCCATCTGGAATTAATATTCTCCTCTTTCTGCTCCTCTCACCTCAAAAAATCTTTATACAGAAATTGACACAAAATATATTAAATAAGGCTGGTATCCAACCCCCTTGCTTTCAAGCAGGAATAACGTGCATGTATAAAGAAAATAAAGGAAATTATTTTGATAGCATTATGTACATTTGCTGTCAGGTTACCCTTTGATAAATCTGCAATTTTCCAGCAAAACACATCTTGTTTATTTTGGAATAGGAGCAAGCTCTTGCTTGTCTAAAAAGCACTATCCTGAAACAACTTAAATTACATGCTCTTCCAACCAAGTCTGCTTGCTTTCCTTTTGTTTTCTCAGCCTGATTAGTCAATATTTGTGAAAATGAGTAATTTGAAAGATGATTATAAAAATTGCCCATAGAGTTGGCCCAGCTATCTTGGAGGAGCAGCTAATTTTCTTCTCAGCCATGAAACTGTGAATTAGGGAAATGGAGCAGGAATCACGGACCCTGCTGACTCTGGAAAACTTAAATCTGCTCTGGACAAACTTCTCCGATGTGGTGCGAGGAAGCCAATAGATACCCTGGGTAAGGGAAACCTGAGTAGGGAGATTTAGCCTTCTCCAGGCTCTATTCATTTTTATTTCTTTTGTTTCTCTTTCCAGTTTCTTCTTATCAAAACTCAATGAACAAAATCTGATTAAATCATCAACATCCTTTCTAATTTCTCCATTTTCACTATCACATTCAGCTATAACCCTCCTCCCCTCACACACTGCCCACCCACCCACCGGACATTCCATCATCTCACCTTCATTTAGTAAATATTTACGAACCCCTTTCTTGGTACAAATCACTTTATAGATTATGATCATAACTAGAACAATTAGTATAACATGAGATTGCATTAGCATATGGCAGCCGTTGGCCTCTAACATTACAGAGCAACTTTTCCTATTTTCAATCCTTGAGAATTCTGTCCCTCCTATATCTATCCAAGTTTATTAGTCAATTTTCCCCCTTAAATAGATTGTTCTTTTTTCCAATTCATATCTGTTTTACACAAATTCCCTAAAAAAGAACCCTTAACTTTTCAATTAAGCAGTTTTTTAAATTTTTATCCCTTAGTTAAAGTTCAAATTTTTCAGCCCATAATTAATACTTGTCCTTTCAACTCTTGCATATTCAATTACTGTTATTTGAAAAGATCATGTAACTATAGTACTTCAAGTTATTTACACTATAATGACAGTATAGTCATTATAATAATCTCACACTAATTCTCTCAAAAATCAATTAGTAAAATTTGTACTTTCAGCAAATATTTTTGAATATCTTATATCAGTAACTAAACAAATTAGCTGGAAATACAAAAGAGATCAAAGTTATGGTCTATAAATCCAATATAGAATTTTGAACATGTAAATTTATTTTTTTCCCTGATACATGACCTCTAAATGTAACTCACTAATTAAGGAATTGTCAGAAAAGCAAAATTACTTTGAGACCTTTCTCAGCCAAAACATCTGTTTGATCTAAACCTAGGAGATATTTTGAATAATAGGAAGAAATTAGGTCCAGGCTAAATATCCATAACTATTAAGTTTATTCTCTATTGGTTTGGTATACTCATTTACACACCAATATGCAACGTTAGCAATTTAGAGACCCATTAATTTTGTTAAATTTTTTAAAGCTAATTATTTCTGGACTATTTTTGTAGTACAGTTGTTATTATTCACAAAGGACAAATCTTCACCAATCCCAAACCCCTGCAGCTAGGAAAATAATTTCATTTAAGCATCCCTTGAAAGCAATTATTTATGGGTTCCACAGAAACTGGGGTCAACTTTTAGTGGTCCCACTTATCTCTGTGGAGATTAGAGATTACTTATAAAATAATTTGAACTCATCACTATTTGATTTATACATTAAAATTTGAGCAAAAGCAAACCAATGATCCCAATGCCATCTCAGAAATAACTTGTCTGAAATTAACTGACCTCATAGGTGCTCTCAAAATGCTATTTTGATATTTAACATCACTGATTTGAGATGTTCTACTATGTCTGTATCACCATTATTTTGTGAAGAAAAATTATTAACATGATTGGTTTTGTTGAGAATTATTTTGATTATGGTTCTTCTACAATGTTGTGTGAATTGGCTGTTTTAAATCCACGATAAACACTTCTACATAATTGAAGAAACCTTTCCCTAAGTATCTTCCCTACCTGACATTTACATGCTCTATCTTTAAGCATTCTACAGTTATTTTTACTGTAATTTCAGCCATGCCATTGTCTCTGGGGCCTCTTTAAAATCTCCAACCTATTCATATTTCATGTTCCTTAGAGCAGTGTTTCTCAACCTTGACTGCACAGTCCTGACATCCAGCCCGCACCTCAAACCAATTACATCAAATACTCTAGGAACTCTGTAGTGGAACTCTGACATCAGTAATTTTTAAACTTCCTGGTGGTTCCAATGTGCAGTCATGGCTAAAAAACACTATTTAGAATAAGAAATGACCTCAGGCTATGACACAACTTTCCTATTAATAGCCCAGCATATTACAAGTGGCAAAATGGCATCAGTGAATGTATGATTATAACACAAAGCTTTTTTTTTTTTTGCTTAAACTCGGCTGAGGTGTTTATATAAAACCTCTGTCTATGTCCTTGCAATTTAAAGGTTGAGCCATCAAGTTCTGGTAAAGAGTCTTGGCTAAATTTTCTCCAAAGTGGGAGCAAGCTTTTCCTGATTTAAAAATGGCAGCTGAAAACTAAAATTTGACCATTTAATTATATACCTAAAAATTGTGATTATGGGAAAAATTGCCACTTTCCAATAGCTACAAATTAATAACTTTCAGGTAATTAATAAGCTATATATGCCATTTATTTAGGATAATTTGTTAACATATAAAATTCTTTAAAGCATTACTTGTCATTAGTAACTTATTTACATAAACTCTTATGTATTAAACTCTTCATGCTAGACTTTATGGTACCTGAAACTCCTTCATGTAATATCATTTATATTTTTGGCTCACTACTCAAATTCCTTTTTATGGCTCATTCTAATAGCTCAAAAGAAAATCATCTGTCTGATTTTGATCTCATTTGTATTTTATTTAATTCTGTTAATCATTATCCAAGGATATGTTTTCTATTGACTTTTAGAGAAAGTATAAGGGAGGGTAATGGGGCGAAGAGAGAGAGAAACATCGTTGTTAGAGAGGCCTATTGATTAGTTACAGGGGCTGAGGATCCAACTTGCAATCCAGGTATATTCCCTTGCTTGGCAGGGAATCAAACCTGTAGGCCTTAGGTGTGCAGGTCAATGCTCCAACCACTTAGTCCACCAGCCAGGGCTGAGTTCACCTTTAAATTTCAGGTCCTAACAACCCCTGTAGGTAAATTTACACACACACACACACACACACACACACACACACACACACACACACACAGTCACACACACACACACAAATATATTTTCAAAACACTATTTTTAAAAATATATTTTATTGATTTTTTTTACAGAGAGGAAGGGAGAGGGATAGAGAGTTAGAAACACTGATGAGAGGGAAACATTGATCAGCTGCCTTCTGCAACACCCCCTACTGTAGATGTGCCTGCACCCAAGGTACATGCCCTTGACAGGAATCGAACCTGGGACCCTTCAGTCCGCAGGCCAACGCTTTATCCACTGAGCCAAACAGGTTAGGGCCAAAACACTACTTTTCAATAATTTCTTTCTCAGCCAAAACATGGTAAGTATAAAAAGATATATTTCACTCATCAAAAATAAGAAAATATTTTCTCAGAAGGCTTTACTCTCACTTTTATCCTTATCTTAGCCCTTTCATTAGGCAACCAGTTTCTTTGATTTTTGACAATTTTGTCATTTTCTTTAATGGGACTTAGCGAACTTAGATTTCATTTTTTAAAGAGAAAAACTTTAACATGACAACAAGTTTCTATGGAATAAAATATAAGAGAATGTGATTATTAACAATGATGCAAACCAAACTGGTTTTGGTTACAGTGAATTTGATTACATTGGATTTGAACCAAGCCCATTGCATTGGATTGAACCAAATTAGAAAATACATTTCAAAAAAGACCTTTCTGTTACAAGTGGTTGGGACTTGAATTACAAGGCAAGTTTGATATCTCCTTTTTAAGTGTACCTCACGCTCTTCACACCAATTCATGAAATGTTTAAGTGGAGGCAGGGCAACAATATCATCTCCTCTAACTAGTCCTTCTTGATATGTTTTCCCAAGTAGAATTGATCACTCCCTTGATATTCCTGTGCATACTTATATTCAAGAGCCTTTACCACTTAATGACAAATCACTTGTTTTCCTCTTCATACTTTAAGAGTGATGATTTGGTCTTATTCAAAACTAACTCTAGCAACTAGGGGTTCATACTAGGTGCTCAATAAAAGTTAGCTGAATGCATAATGAGGCATGTGGTTATACAGATTTGGCATTTGTTAAAACTCATCAAATTTTATGTTTAAGATCTGTTCATTTCATGGCATGTAAATTGCACTTCAATTTACAAAGAATGAAATAAAATGTTTTCATTCCCTTTGGAACATGCTTTCAGAATCAGATCATAAACCATTATGGGATTTGAGACTTACTATCTCATCACACAAAAATAAATACAGGGGTGAGCATAAGGAGGTTTGCTATGTCACTGAACATTCTTTTGAGATAATGAAGCTATTGTAATAATCACAGCCTGCATGCCTACTTTTGCCCACCCTGTAGGTAACTTGAGAATCCATGTTATTCACTGGACTCAAAATTTACTATTGTACAAACCAAACACATCTACAAATTTTTCATCAGTACAGATCTTATTTAATAAAGAGGGAATATGCAAATTGATCCTCATGCCATCACAAAGATGACAGCACCCACTGCCAATAAGAAGAATATGCTAATTGACTGTCCCACCCTCTAAGATGGCAGTGCCCACAGCCACAAGATGGCAGTGCTCAGTCCCTTCAGTTCCACTGGGGCAGCAGGAGCACTGCACTCCTGCTTCCGGAGTCTCCCAGTCCCCTCAGCCCCCCATCCACCCAGGGTTGGCCCACAGTGCAGGTAAGCCTCAGATGGTGGCTGCCCAGCTGCCCAGAGCCACCTGAGGCTCAGGTAACCTGGGCCAACCAATACTTGTGCTGCTGGCAGTGGCAGCAGCAGAGGTGTGATGGGGTGTCGCCTTCCCCTGATCAGCGGTCACCTCCCACCTCTGAGGGCTCCCGGACTGTGAGAGGGGGCAGACCAGGATGAGGGCCCCACCCTCCAGCTCATGAGTTTTCATGCTCCGGACCTCTAGTATTTAAATAATGTACAAGCATGCAAGTTGTATTTGAGGAAGGTATTTTATGTGCTAACAGATTCATTGAAATAAAATAGAAACTTTCAGAAGTAACTATTTTGTGTGGGACTAGTCATATCTGGTTACTATCCTAAAAATGTCAAAATCGTTTACAGTCAAATTTTGTATTAAAAAACTCTTATTTACTTTTATAAGTGTTTGAAAAATTTCACTGGGATATGTATAAGTAAACGAGTATAAAATCTGTATATGAAATAAACCAATGCAAAAGATCACACACATTATTTCTTAGTTGGTAGTGTAAATAGGTTCTACAGAGTATATATGTACATTACTAAAAAGTGAAAACCTTCCACTTTATTAATAGCTATCTAGTCAACAGTTATTAATTACTAACAAAGTGCCTTATGAACTGGCCAGAATATAAATGCCTATCAAAAAACAACAAAAATATGCATTACTGTTCATCTCCTAATCATCTTTTTTCTTTGACATCCTTACTTGAACTTTTAGAGATAAGAAAACATGAAAAGTGGAGAAAACTTAAACATAAAAGTAGAAGTTTGATTTCACAGACATCCATCTTCACAACATGTTATTAGTTAAGAAATAGAGTGATACATTCTTGCTGTTCTTAGCAAAATAGAATGAATATTAGGAATAAAAAAGACTGAGTTTGCTTTATGCAGCATAGTAGTACATAAAAGTAAATTAAAAGTAGTAAAAGCAAGTGAGTATTCACAGCCTTATCTGCTGGCTCTTTATATCACTTTGATAATGAGCACAAGGGATGGTAAGAAAAATCTGAGACTTCAGAGAAAAAAAAAGTCTTCACTGATACAGCAAAAATAGTCTAGTGTTTCCCAAGACAGTGCAACTGTCCTTTGGTCAAAATTATTTATAGCATAGGATATTGCGTGGCAATACTTAAATCAATTGGTTTTTATCTAATACTAAAGGCTCAGTGCATGAAATTAATGCATGGGGGTGGGGGAGGGATCCCTCAGCCTACCCTGTACCCTCTTCATTCTGGGACCCCTCAGGGGATGTCTGACTGCCCTTAGAGATCAGGCCTAAACTAGCAGTCAAACATCCCTCTCATAATCTGAGACTGTTGGCTCCTAACTGCTCACCTATTTGCCTGCCTAGTTTCCCCTAACCGCCAACCTCTGCTGGCCTGGTCATCCCTAACCACCTCTGCCTCAGCCCTCCACTGTGGCATTTTCCTGATTGATGTCCAGAAGATGTCTGGTCCAATTAGCAAATTATCCTTTTATTAATATAGACTCTTAAGTACTTTTCAAACATAATGGCCTGGTGCATGAAACTCTTGTACAGAGGGGGTGCTCCCACAGCCCTGCCTGCACCCTCTTCAATCAGGGACCCCTTCATGGATGTCTAACTGCTGGCAGTCGGAAATTCCTCTTGCAATCTAGGACCACTGGCTACTAACTGCCTCTGCCTACCTGCCTTATTGCTCCTAACCCCTCTGCCTGCCTGATCACCCCTAACTGCTCCCCTACAAGCCTGATTGCCCCTAAGTGCTCCCCTGCTTGCCTGATTGCCCCTAACTGCCTCTGCCTTGCTCCACACCTGAGACCCAGGCTTCCCTCCCTCTGGCCAGCAATAGGCACCCAGGACCTGGGCCAGCTTCACCCAGGCTGGCTGCAGCCATAGGAAGCCACAGGCACCCAGGACCACAGGGCATGCGACTTGTCCCTCTCCTGGGCAAGAAAGGTAGGTACAACTATTGGCATCCAGGACTGCGGAGTGGGTGATTTGTTCCTCTCCCAGTCCATAGCCTGTCTGGTCCCCATTCCTCTCTCCACAGTGTTGAATGTCTGAGCTGTTATGGCATGATGGCATGAAGGTGTGATGACTATTTTCATATTAGCTCTTTATTATATAGGATTTTAACTTGTCACAGTCTATCTTCAAGAGGATATGTTACCACTTCACACCTAGTATAGAAACTTCACTGTAACAAAATTTCATTTTTCCCAGGCAATCTTTGTGCTACTGTTGTCATGTATTTTACTTAGACAGATGTTATAAAACTTACATTACATTATTATTTGTTTAAATAGTTATGGTAATTACCTTTAAATATATTTCAATATTAAGAAATTTTTATTATATATATTTTTTCTATGCATATACTGTCTTTGGTGTTTTCCATTTCTTGATATAGATCATTATTTGTATCTGGAAAAATTTTATTTCTGCTTGCAGGACTTCTTTTAACATTTCTTACACTACAAATTTGCTGGTGTTTAAAAAAATTAATATTTTAGGAGAGAGGAGAACCAAGATGGTGGCATAGGTAAACACCTATTGTGCTGCCCCGCACAACAATTCCAAAACTACAACATAACAACAAAACAAACATCATCCAGAATCACCGAAAAGATGGCTGAGTGAAAATTCCACAAATAAAAGTAAAGGTGGGACACTGAGACTCAGAAGAGCGGCGGAGCGCAGCCTTGAAGATGCGTGTGGAGCCAGAGGTTTGGAGTCATGGGTGTGCGTGGGCTGTAGGGCTGGCAGCAGCAACTCCAGCTGGATTTCTCCAATGGGGAGGGCAGAGGCATCCCACTGCACAGATTCCCCAGTGCCAGGCGAGGTCCAAGGTCCGGGGTATGCATCCTAAAGTTGGGCCCAGAAGAGGTCTCCGAGTTTGAGGAGAGTAACAGCACCCTAAAAGCTGGGTGCAGCATAGGTCTCCGAGTTTGAGGAGAGTGTGCACCCTAAAAGCCGGGGGCTGCAGAGGTCTCCGAGTTTGAGGAGAGTGCATGTAGCTTGGAACAGCAGTTTTGTGTGTAAAGTGCGTGACAGCACAGACGTATGACTTGCTCCCTGGCAACTTGCTCCCTGGTTCGGGAGACCACTGGACTGCTTTGTTTTACAACCCTGGGTGAGACTTTGGGGGTGCAGACTCATTTGGGGAGAGGCAGAGTTGTCTCGCAACGGGTGGAGACCAGCGGCGGCTTTCTCTTGGAGGTGCCTGCAGCCATTACCACCCAACACAGAGACCCGTGTGCCACATAGGGCATAGCTGATGCTGACGCTACCTGCTCAGCTCAGAGACTCTGCCATCCAACCTGAACACAGTTTCCCTGCACAGCCAATTGGCCTGGAGGTCAAACCCTCCTAGGGCTAACAACAACAAGCTGGGCTTAAATTGAAAAATAATGTACAACCCATAAAGTATTGCAGTAAGAGTATCCACCTTCGGTAACTGGGGAGGCTGAGCCACTGTCCGTTAGAAGACATCTACCACATAAAGCTAATAGACCAATTCAGAAAAGCAGCCACCATGCAAAGACATGGAAAGAAATCAGGTGTGAAAGAAATGGAGGAAAAAAGACGACTAGACATAGAGTTCAAAACCACGGTTAAAAGGCTTTTCAAGAGGCTCCTAGAAAAGGTTGATGAACTTAATGAGGACTACGACGAAATGAACAATACCTATGAGGAGATGAACAAGACCAATGAGGAAATGAACAAGACCTATGAGGAAATGAATGAGACCTACAAGGAAATGAATGAGACTTACAAGGAAATGAATGAGACCTACAAGGAAATGAACAAGACCTACGAGGATATGAACAAGACCCTCAAGGATATGAAAAAGGACCAACTGGAAATCAAGAATTCACTGACTAAAATAAAAAATATCACACAAAGTCGTAAAAGCAGTCCAGAGGGCCACAAGAACCAAGTCAAAGATTTGAAATACAAAGAAGCAAAATCCACTCAGCTGGGAAAGCAAGAAACAAAAAGAATCCAGATAAGTGAAGATAGTGTAAGGGGCCTCTGGGACAACCGCAAGCATGCCAACATCCGAATTATTGGGGTGCCAGAAAAAGAGAGAGAGCAAGATAATGAAAACCTACTTGAAGAAATATGACTGAAAACTTCCCCCACTTGGTGAAAGATACTGACTTAAAAGCCCAAGAAGTACAAAGAACCCCAAAATATAGGAATCTAAAGAGGACCACACCAAGACACATCATAATTAAAATGCCAAGAGCAAAAGATAAAGAGAGAATATATTAAAAGCAGCAAGAGAAAAACAGTTGGTTACCTACATGGGAGCACCCATACGATTGTCAGTGGACTTCTCAACAGAAATGATGCAGGCCAGACAGCAGTGACAAGAAATATGCAAAGTGATGAATAGCAAGAATCTGCAACCAAGATTACTCTATCCAGCAAAGCTATAATTCAGAATTGAAGATCAGATAAAATACTTCACAGATAAGAAAAAGCTAAAGGAGTTCATCACCACCAAACCAATATTAGATGAAATGCTGAAAGATATTCTTTAAGAAGAGGAAGAAGAAAAAGGTAAAAATATAAATTATGAACAACAAATACACATCTATCAACAAATGAACCTAAAAATCAAGTGAATTAATAATCTGATGAACAGGATAAACTGGTGAATGTAACAGAATCATGGACATAGAGTGGGAATGGACTGACAATCCTTGGGTAGAAAAGTGGTGTGGGAAGTGCAGCAAGAGACTGGACAAAAATCTTGCAACAATGGGAGAGGACAGTGGGGAGGGGGAGGTGAGGGCAGAGGGTGGGATGGGTACAGAGTGGAGGGAAGCTATAGGGGAATAAAAAAGGGGTACAATGTAATTAATAAACTGAACAATAAAGATTTTTAAAAAAATCTAAAACAAAAATAAATAAATAAAAATAAAAAATTAATATTTTATACATAAAAATATTTTAACTATTTCTAAAATAGTTAAAATATATTTTGACTATTTTAAACTATTTTAAAAATATTTTTACTCAGTCTAGAATTATAAATTGAGAGGATTTTCCCCTTTGTGAGTACTTTAGTGATGTTGCTCAACTATTTTCTCCCTTACACTGTTTCTGATGAGAAATCTTCTGTAATCTTTATGTTTATTCCTATGTATAGTGTGTCTCTTTTCTTCTGACTACAGCCTGGCCCGGCACCTGGCCATCGCAGGGCCCTGTAATTGGGGTCCCACCATGGCTGGTTGGCCATACCTATAGCCCTGCTCAGCCTAACCCCGAGAGGCCCTTTCTGGACCTGGCCACCCAGCCATCACCCTGTGATTGGCTTGTGGGTGTGGCATATTTGGTGTAGTGAGGTATGGTCAATTTGCATAGTACTCTTTTATTAGATAGGATTTCTATATTGTATGAAAACATGATCGCTTATAGAGTGACAACTTTTTAATCTCATGAATTGATTTAATTATCTTAAAGTAGAAATAATGGTATTTTGCAGAGATTTGAATGTTTCTTTTATATGAGTGCATAAGATTATTGCATATGTAAATGCATCATTGCTCTTATGTACTTTTCATACAAAGTTATCTAAAACAAATTCAATTTCTGGTTTTGTTGTAAACCAAATACTAGTTAATAGCTTAGCACACCTGATTTGACTTGGCATTTTCAAAACTGATTTTCTGCACTCTCTGCAAGAACCTGTTAGTTCTAATTTCACAAGTGCAATAGGTTCCTCTTCCCACAATTAATATTATTCAGCCTAAAGGTATGTTATGTCTTCCTCAGTTTATGTAATTGGGATTTATCATCTATTTTCAAAAGAAATCACATCCACAAAACAATAGGTTCTTTCATTTTCTATTGACTAAAGTGCTATGCATTTTTTAGTTACAAAGAGAGACTATACAAATCCAACTTATTCCAAACCCTGGAGTAATTTTGGAAAAAAATTGATGTCTTTTATGCTTTGTTGTAGGTATGGTTAATGTCTTAGAATTTAAACACAATTAACCTAGAGTTTGCAGTTTGCTTCTGCTTATGAATAGCTATAATGAATGGCTTTCTAAAGATTTTTAAAATATGCTGAATAATTAAGTAGGGTTAAGGACAATTTAAGCTATGTAAAGAAAATGATATAATAAAATTTTTGTGCTATCTTTACTAATTTCCATTTTCAAATTGTAGTTCATACTTTAAAAATAGACTCTGGTAACTAGACAGACATTTTATATAATTACATTTTGCTTACTTCCCTACACCCAGTGTACAGTGACTTCTGTTCATCCATGTAAAACAGCATAAACCCATCACTCTGCATAGCTCCTTTGTAGGCACTTGAGCAAGTTATTCAGTCATATATGTTTCTTTTCCCGTGATATCAACTCATAAAAAGAACTTTAAGAATTCTGTATCATTTTTGTCATTGATGAAAACCCAAATTAAATGATGTAAGAGAGATTTGGGGAAAATGCCAACATCCTTTCTCTCAGAGTTTTCTCTTAGATTATCAAATGGCAAAAATGCAATGCGGAATTAAGTTAAAGAAACCATCATTGTTTTATACTGCATGTTAGATTAAAAAGATAAATTATTTTAATATTTATTATATATTTGAAAGGCATAATGAACTAGATACAACACAAAAGGCACTATTACCACAATAACTACATTTGAATCAGTAATTCATATATTTTCATTTATATACAATTTTCAGTTCTCTATTGTTTTCACTATTGTAGTCACCTGTGTGAGGGCTTTGATTCTCCTACTGGACCATCTATAATAAAATTGTGGAATATAAATTAGACCTAAAAAAATCATATGAAAATTTTTCTATCAAACATTACCTATCTATCACCTACCTATGTTATAATAATCTATCCACATAATTACTCAAAGAAGTAATGAAATACAAGCTAAACATGAAAAATTCCTGTGTAGAATGGGCAACTTTTATGAACTTTCAATAAATAAATCTTTATAATTCTAAGCAAAAGTGAGTCTCATGTTTCAGTAATAAAATAGATAAGAAAATGTTCATCTAAACACATAATGGGGCAAAAGCAGGTTTACAATTGTTTCTTTGGAAAACAATACAATAATTAATAATAATATAAGAATAAAGTGTTGCACATACTTGTAACTGTAGTCTTACATTTGCCCCCTCTGTATTATTTATAATAATGAAAATATAGAAATATTTAAAAAGTCAATCATAGCAAAAAAAAAATGAAGGTTTGCTGTTATAAAGGAAAACTCTACAGTCATTACAAATGATATTATATATTGATGCAAATACATTTTAACCATATGCTACTGAGTGAATAAAGGTTATAAGCAAAAGCATATATACAATATATTATATAGAATAATATATATGCAACCATATATCATTTAAAATAGTAACAGAATATATGTGTTCAATGAGTAATGTCTATGCATATGTCTTTAACTTATAAAAAATGGTTGCAATTTTGGGTAGCTAGATTTGTAGTAATATTTATATTCTTTATGATAGCAGTGATGATCTTTCTGCAAGACTTTGAATCTTCTTGTTTACCATCCAGATGTGCCTCATTATTGAAACTAGCTTTCACTGTCTCATCTGATGCATGTTAAGATGACATAAATACAAACATATTCTGAGAAGTTATAGCCAAATCCCTACATGATTACTTTTAAAATCTGAATAGGAAAGGAGTAAAATCCAATTCAGAAACAAACACGTGTACCAAAAGTAAAATATCCTTACCTAAAATATATAGTTTTACTGGAAGAGAACAAGGAAACTCAAAAGTTCCTGGTGAGCAAAATAAAAAAAAAGGCAAAAACATGATACAACATGAGATTGCAAGGGCTCAGAGTCAAGGATTCTCTAATTGGGATGAGAGAAGACTTGAACACTTGCTCCTACCTTTGAAAAAAGAAATAGAATAAAAATCTAAAATCCCACTCTAATGTAACATATGATCTTTTGGTGATAATAATGTTTCAATGTAGATTCATCAGTTGTAATAATTACACTCAGGTTCCAGGGTGTTGACAGTGAAAAAGATTATGTGTGTGTGTGGGAACTTGGGGAGGGCCTGTGGAAATTTTAAATCTGTTTAAGGCTGATATTACCCTTCAAATAAACAGTAAAATTCAAGTCATAGTACCATCACTCTGGATCCATATTAAAGAAGTTAAATTATAGCTTTCAGCAGACTGATGTAATGCTCATCTAGATATAGACAAAGCCATTGTGCCTTTGGGAGATGCTGTACCATGTAGACATTTCAAAATAAGCTAAATTTGAGGTCTCTTTCATGATGCATCACACACACACACAAAAAAAAAAAACAAGAGGCTTGAATTAAATTACCAAATTCAATTTTCAAAAGAGAGTATAAATTACCTATCTATCAATGAGTAACAAACTGCTCCAAAATTAGTGGGTTTAAAGATAGATTTCACTTATTCATGAGTTTGCAGGTTAGGAATCTGTGCATGGCTCAACTGAGTTTGCTATTCTGGTTGCACATGGCGACAGATGGGATCATTTAGTCAGCTGGATACAGCTGGTGACTGTTTGGGACTGGAAGCTTTTAGCTCTTTCTCCATATTTCTGTCACTCTATATTGTCTCTTTCAAGTTGGCTAGTTTGAAACATGGGATTCTCAAGAGTGTTGGATTTCATTCACAGAGGGATTGGTCCAAGAGAGGAAAAGTGGTATCCATGTAGCTCCTGACACCCAGACATGAAATCATTTGGCATCGTTTCTACTCCATTCTATTTGAAAAGCTGGTCACAGAGCCAATTCAGGTTCAAGGAAAGTGTCAATGGACCCTGCCTCTCTGTGCTCAACTTTAAATCAATCACAGGAAGAGATATCAATAGGGCACTTGGCAAAAAGCACCAATTTCTAGTAGGTAATGGAGGTTAATCACTTTAGAACTGTTTTATTAGATTTGAGCTGATCTTGTACCTCCTCATTTGGATTTGGAAGAAGGTAGGAATGGAAAAAAGGTGTCCTTGTTTTAGAAAAATAAAGTAGTATATATTATATTGCTATATTTTATATCTTAAAAAGTATATAAATTATAATAATAGAATAAAGAAACAAGCAAACAAAAATTAACAACCCCAAATTCATGGATTGGTTATTCAAATTCAATTTGTACAGCATGAAATTATTAGCATTTAAAAAAAATTTAAAAGTATGTTATATAGTTACAGAAAAATACATCAGAGGAAACATTAATTCTCATTGCATTTTGTGGTGAATACTTTTTCCAAACTTGCAGATAAAGGTTTGTATTACAAATGATCAAGAGTAGAAAAAAAAGAAACTACACAAACACATATTACAGTAAGAAGAATAAAGCTTCACTTCCCAGCACAGATTTCTCTACTCTAATTCCCCAAATCTGTATGTTATTTTACATGGAAAAATTGACTTTTCAGATGGCATTAAAATAAGGATTTTGAGATGAGACGATTAATTTAGATTATCTAGGTAGGCCCAGTGGAATCCTAAGGATCTTTATAAGTAAAAATGAAAACTAAGAGTCTAAGAGTCAGAAGAATCCTGAAAATGGAAACAGAGTTTGGAATAATGTGGTCAGGAGCCAAGAAATGCAGTTGGCCACTAGAAGGTGGAAAAGGGAGGGAAGAGCTTCACCCCTGGATCCTATAGAAGGGGACACAATCCATAATTTCAGCCCCAGAAGATTCATGCCTGACTTCTGGGCTCAAAGACTATTACACAAAACATTGAACCAATACACTTGTCATGATTTCTTACAGCATCAATAAAAAATTAATAAACAATTTTAAAATGTGTAATGGAAGTTATAATTATTTATCTTAAATAACAAATAACAATCAATAAATCATTTAGAAAAGAATTTGAAACCAATTTTATGGCGAAGTAGTCAAGGACATTAATGTTATTCAACTATGACATCAGGAATTCTGAAACTGATTTTCAGCAATAAAATTGGCAGAAAGCAATGTAAAATGTGCTTTTAAAAAGATGTGTTAAAAGTATATGATTGCATATAGCATTTGCTATGGTAGTCCTTTTAGTGATAATAAAAACACACACATATATATATATACTTCTGGAATATTATTAAATCAACTTTAAAATTTTGGAAACAAGTTAATATGGCCATTTAACCTCTTTAATCTATGTATAAGAAAATATATACATTCACAACATCATGGATGGACATTATGCTAAGCAAAATAATCTGGTTGGAGAAAGAGAAATATCACATGATCTCACTAATTTGTGGAATATAATGAACAACATAAACTGCTGAACAAAAATAGATTCAGAGACAGAGAAGCATTGAACAGACCATCAAACTTCATAGGGAAGGTGTGGGAAGGGGAGGTAAGAGATTAAGCAAAGGACTTGTATGCATGCATATAAGCATAATCAATGGACACAGACCCTGGGGGTTGAGGGCATAGCCTGGGGTATCAGGGTGTCTGGGGAGAGGTCAATGTGGGAGGAGGAGACATATGTAATATTTAAAAAAATAAAGAATTAAAAAAGCAAATACATTTTTAAATTAAATAAATAAAATAAGCGTATTTTGTTCTAAGTTATGCAATAAAACATCAAAGAAAGTTCTAATTTGTGAGCCGAACCGGTTTGGCTCAGTGGATAGAGCATCGGCCTGTGGACTGAGAGGTCCCGGGTTTGATTCCGGTCAAGGACATGTACTTTGGTTGTGGGCACATCCCCAGTAGGGGGTGTGCAAAAGGCAGCTGATGGATGTTTCTCTCCCATTGATGTTTCTGACTTTCTATCCCTCTCTGTTCCTCTCTGTGAAAAATCAATAAAATATATTAAAAAAAAAGAAATTTCTAATTTGTGAGTTTAAGATTCTCTCTCACTATGAAATTAGAAATACAATAGAATAAGATGGAATTTATAAAAAAATAATATGAAATCCACCAGTCACTTAGTTACCAATTTCTAGGTTGTGAAGTGTGTGTGTGTGTGTGTGTGTGTGTGTACTCTCTCTGTTCTCCTAGATAAATTAATTGGTGTGTGCAAGAGGACCTGGAGGAAGAGGTGGGAGGGAAACATGCATTTATTTGTAAATCTATAAATTTATTTTATGTTAAAAATAAGAGCATATAAATTGAACATGTCAAACTTTTATCATTTTCATTTATGGGAGATCTACATAAACTCCAACATTACAATTAAATGGAAAAAGACCATACAAATATTCACAGCAAATAACATGAGATTTAGTCAGTTTTTATCATAAACTAACAGCATTGTTGGTTTATTTTCTTCCTGCCACTATTCTGTTTCCCATCTTAATTGGTACTGGAGCTCCAAAATTACTAGTATATATTTTCAGTTTATGCTAATGAATAAGATCACTTTCCTGCTTAAAGCTTTAATAGTTCTCTACATCCTATATAATAAAAGCCTAAGATTCTAAGTGTCTGACTGTTTGACCAGTTCACTATGATGTGCACTGATCAACAGGGGCAGATGCTCCAACCTGTAAGTTAGCTTGCTGTTGGGGTCTGGCCCACCAGGACTGGGCAAGATTAGCTGGACACATGCTGGAGACCTTCTGTCAAATCTCCTGGGCCAGCCAACCTCCTGGAGTCCCGCTGGGCCTGCCCAATTGAGACTGAATAAGACGGCCCCAATCATCCTGATTGGGACTGGGTAAGATGGGCAGAACATGTCCTGGATGAATCCATGCACCAGGCCAGTTTTGGCCTGATTCCTGCAGGCCAGACCAAGGGACCCCACGGGTGCATGAACCCATGCACCAGGCCTCTAGTTTTACAGAATAAAATCAGACTTGTCACACATAAATTCTTTCCCACCTTAGCTTATGTTTCAAATTCTCCAAATATATTTTTTAAGAGTGAAAGGCACAGGCTGGAACCATATTCTTAGCCTTCTTCTACTCCTTCTAGCCTGGTCTACCTTATCTGCTTCAGCCCGAGCCTTTTGGTAAGGTGTTTAGAGGAAATTAGTATAAAATGTGGATTTTCTCTAGACCTCATAACCCTTGACCACTTAGGAAGGTGTTGCTGAGGACTCAGAATGAACCTTTAAAAGGTTTGCAGTGTGGACTCCATTTGTGACTGCCACTAACCTGCCATAACTAGGGCGACTGGTGGTCACTTAGGAGTCTCATTTTCCTGATCTAAAAAAACTAAGTGTTGGCAGCACCCACCCCACAGGATTGCTGGGCTGGTTAAAGGACACAGTGTTTACAGAGTGCCTGACAGTGCTTGAGGCATAAACACACTTAATAAATGTCAGCTATTCATTCAGTTTGTTTTAAAAAAGAATGGTTTACAAAAAGAGAACTACAATCACCAAGAAATAAGATTTTTAAACAAGCATCTGTGTTCTTATAGAGTAAGGAAGAACTATATTAGCATTAAGGTAGAAATCTGGACAACTATGGTTTGTTTATGCCAAGTTATTTGAGCAGAGGTAATAAAGTTAATTTTGTCTTTGGTTTTGGATGAACCTTGCTAAATAAGGATCAAAAGTAAGAGAGATAAACTCATTTCAGCATTCTCTGTTTGACTAAAATTTGTGATATCTGACCTCTCTTTTGAAGCATTTATAACATCTACAGAGTGCCTAAAATGAGTTGAATAAAATAGTTGGCACATGTTCATTTAGGGGTTAAACTGTGGAAAGAAAGTGAGGAAGCCAACCTACTATTACCATAGCAATAGAATAGGGCTTCAGCCTTTCTTTAGAGAAGTGTGACAATTAAAATGATCTACAGGAGTAGAGGTTGAATTGCCGTGAGGGGCAAAGGACATGATGCTCTTATGAGTTATGCCACATAAGGAAAGAAGAAGCAGTTCTCTTGATTCTCTGAAGGGAGTCATATATACCCCAGATGGAGCTGCACTTTGTTTGCCTTCCCAATGCAGCACACCTTTGATGAAGCACAGTATAATCCTACTCAATTATTTTGCCTACCCTCTCGATCTTCAATAGATCTCCACTAGACTTGAGTCTTTGCTTTGAATGCCCCATCAGTAGCAAAGGTCTTTCCACATAATTACAAAATCCATGAATACACACGAGCCTTTAGTTCAAACCAAACAAACATTCACATACAGATTTTTGCTAAACTCAATGCCTCCCTCAGTCTTTGATATTTGTGTGAAGACTTTATGAATTTTGTCATCAAGGATGGACCATGAAAGGGAGATGGCTTAACCACCTCCTGACACACTCTTCAGTGACCTCCTCACTCCATCCACACCAACCTTCTTTTTTTAAAAATCGTGATCAAAGCAGGCATGTCCTGCATCAGAGCCTTTGCAATTCCTCTGCCTGAGCTCCTCCTCTGAACAGTGACTAGCATGGCTAACTCCCTCAGATACCACCTGCTCAGTAAGACCTCTACTGAATACCAAATACAATTGCAACCTCCAGGCTCTTTAGCAGTCCAGATTCACATTACCTGCTCTATTTCTTGCACACAATACAGGCTACTTTCTTCTATATTGCAGATATGTTTAATTTGTGGACTGCTTGTCTCTCCCTAAAGGCAAAGGAATGCATTTTGTATGCATACCAAGAACAGAGCCTGGCAACATTAGATATGTATTAAATGAATATTTGTTGAATGAATTGGCATTTGTGGTGTTTTTTGGTCAACAAAAGGACATAATATGATAGGGAAGTAAGCTGTATATTTTTTGTTTCACAAATTAGATGAGTTAAAATATTTAAAGCTTTGATATTTCAAAGAATGTTCTTTGGCTTTATGAAAATTTCACTAATCTGGAATATTTGGTAGCCAATCAAATCAAACTTTATTCAAGTAATTATGTCTATATGTATTAATCCAGAGATATTTTACATCTTGAATTTTATTATAAATGCTTAAATTACAATTTAAGGATATAAAGCCTTTAACAATCAATTACCACATCCAATTAGTCCACAATCACTGAAATACACAAGTGGGACTAGAACTCATTTTAAATATCAAAATACACAGTCACTTAATTCAGAACTCCATCTGTGCCTCAGTCTCCAGAGTCAGACAAAAAATCTCCAAATTGTCTTCTGAGTTTTCATCAAAACAAGGCACCAGTTTGGAATCTATTTTAACATGCAATATATGGGGACTCACATCGCATCTGCTTTGATTTTTCTCTAATGAAATTTCCTACTTGTTCTGTGTCAGGAAAGATGTAAGTATTCCCTAGAAATAGTGCTGTTATTTAGAATGCAACAATAGAGAAAAATCGAAGCCCCAGATCTTATATTTCCTATTCATAAAATTGTAATTGGCCTTTTTATGTCTCTGCTGCCCTTGAGACAGGGAATTAACTTTATGTACATGGATATATATAGGATACCCATAAAACTCAGAATAGTTCAAATTCTCATTTCCCAAAAAGAATTAGAAATAAAATCAGGACGTATTTTTCTTTAATCTTGGGAACTTTGTATAGTTTAATGTTACCTCTTGAGATGATATTAAATTTCAGTTATTGTAAATAACTGGTAAAGGAAGAACTACAGTATAATCTCTGCAATAGCATTGTAAATAGAGAACAAATCTCTATAAAATTTGCATTTCACCTGTAAGACAAAGCCAACTCCTTGCAGATAGCAAATGTTTGTACACTTCTTTGTCATTGTGGCTATGAGTGGAAGCCTTGTTGGATAGCTCATTGGATTCAAAGTCTGGCTTCATTACTCTATACGACCTAGGGTGTGACTTGGACTCACTAGCAAATTGTAAGACTCATTTTATTCATATTAATAGGGATAGAAATGCCTGTGTCAGAAATTTTGGAAGAGATGAGGCCTAACTAAATTTGTACATATAAAATACTCAGCATGTTTTCTGATTCACAATAAATGGTAGCCAATATTAAGGGCAGTCAGACAAAATGAAAATAATTTCAACTCACAAAGAGTTGATGGTTCCACCGGTGGAAAGTTGCCTTGCCAATGTTAACTTGGCCAATGTTACCGAAATAAAGGGGTTTGCTTGCCAGTGCATATCAAAGCCCAATAAAATGAGAGCAGGAGTCTGTAGCAAAGAAAGTAAAGGTTTATTTAAGGAATTGGCACTAAGCCTGAGGCACTGGTAAGCTCCCCTAATGAAAGAAGTTTTTAGGGGTAAAATAGGCAGGTTTAGGGAGTTTTAGGAACTAGGGGGTTGGGGAGGGGAATGGAGGCACAGTTGGTTGGGAACTTGAAGCTGGCAAAAGGCATATATTCACAGAGAACTAAAGGCACCACAGCCTAAGGGGAGAGAAAGACACCCATTCACAGAAGACAGGGGAAAGCCACAGGGAGTAAAAAATAAATAAATAAATAAATAAATAAATAAATAAATAAATAAATAAAAGGAGAACGAGGAAAACAGATTTTCATAGGGGTTAATGTATTCTACCACAGAAAGGGAAGAAATAGAGGGGGGCCCCACCATGGGGTTTGAATTTGAACCTGATATAGTGACCAATCAGAGGGGATATCAGGACCCAAAGAACTGTAGCTTTTATAATCCTTTGGAAAAAGGGACTTAGTGGGCTACCCTTTGGGGACCCCCCTCCTCACATAGGAGTCTGTACTTGTTTTCAATAAATTTCTACTTTTCCATATACCACCTTTTGTCCATGGCTTCATTCTTTGAATCCACCTGATCAAGAACGCAGGAAAGAAACCACCTTGTCATCCTGTCCAGGGAAGAAACCATGCATTTCAGTTTGGTTTCCGCATTTCACCGCTCTAAAACTTGGCTCTTAGATGGCTTCTAGGGGATGGACTATGTAAGGGAAAATCATTAGTCATGGTGACTAAGGGATGTAGGGTTGTGTGCTCTATTGTTTGGTTGGTACTAGCATGGGGGATAGTTGATCATTGTATCAGGTCCTAGTGTCTATCATGCATCACTCTGGTTTCTCAATGGTGTGATGGAGAGGTTGTTCTGCTTTGCTGAGACTGATGCTGAAACACTACTGAGGCCTAGATGTTATCTTTAGTTTGCCCAAAACTATGTTTAGTGGTCAACAGAGGCTTTGTTCCTAAGACTGTTTGAGGCTGATCAGAACCTAATTGCCCCAAAGCCTTAATGATTAAGAAAGTGGACATGCCAGTAAGGAAGGAGGCAAGTGAGTCATGGTGGTTAAATGAGGACAGTTTGAATCAAAAGGAAAGAAAGGAGAAAAGGTCATATTTAAAAAATAAAGTTTCTGCAGAAAACAAAGTAAGTCTTGGGACTGTGTCTATTTATTTTTTGTGTTTTTATGTCAAAACTCAGGATTTATTCAGCATTTGAATGAGAATACACAAATACACAGACACCTGAAGTAACTGATTGTTTTAAAATATCTATTATGTTGTCTTCATTCCTTCTCTATAACTGAAGTCTAAAACTTAAAAAAAAATCCCCGAAGCACTGATCAAATATGAAAGTAATATACATCTTCTTGAGATAGATTAATGTATAGCAATGCATTTCGTTCATATTTACAGATGTGTGTATAAAGTTTTCTACAAATAAGACTACAAGAATTTGATTAACTTCTCAAAAAGAAAAAGTAAGAGAGGGAACATTAAGTGAACCAAATAAGAAAGGAAGGAAGAGAGTCATAGAAGAAGGAAGGAGAAGGGAGAAGAATGAAAAGCAAGAAAATAAATTGTGAACAAAGGTACAGTTTATGAGTTGAAATCTTTATATTTTATGCATTGAAGAGTTCCCCTTGCCTTCACTCAGCACCTTGATGGGCCAGATCATTTGTGTTTTGAGCCCTCTATTGATTAGAAGCACCAAATTAAAGGCGAGTGGTAGAGAGACTACAGTAAGAGGTGAGCTCTGACATCAGTAGGGGAACTGATCAGTAATAAACCTCTGTGGCCAGCCTGTTAAACACACTTGATTTATAACATTAATACACACATGTATGCATACACACAACACTCATCACTTAATTTCCTCTTCTACCACCACTAAGTTAAACCCTATTCAGTAGGCCTCATTTCTGAACAGATTCCTTAAGAGGATCATGGTTTTCTTGTTCATTCTAAATGGAGTCTCCTACAATAATTTGAGTTCCAGTTTAAATTCAGAAATCAAAAGGTCTAGCCAAAGACAGTAATAAAATGAACAGACATAATTTTCAGTTAAAATTGTTTTCCCCTTTCAAGCCCGCTTTCACCTGGACACTTACAGGGTGAGTATTGGTTGACATAGTGGTATATTATCTTTCTCAGGCCATTTGAAGGTTACTACAGGACCTAACTCTCCTTTGACTCAGCTAAAAGGAGCTGGGTTCATTCTGGATAGTCCTTTGTACCTTATTTCTCACCCCAGAGAATCTTGTGATACGTACTAATGATGGCTTTCATTTCCAAACACCCTTAAAAATATCTTCTAAAGTGTTTTCCACAAAAATGAATTTTATATTTAAATGTATTTTAAAAATATGAAGTTAAGCAAATTTCTTTTCACAGGTTCTTTTAGAGCCCAAATAAGCATTGTTATACTAAAAGAGAAAAATGGCATGTGCAGCAATTCTCCAACCTATTTGACCATAAAGCTATGTTTGCTTTGGGTGATCTATTATTATTTCTTAGAATACTGAAGTTTGTATAACACACTTTGGTAAAGGGTGCTCTGATTTATGAAGAAATGGTCAAATTACATTTCACAAACTCTACTTAAAATATCAGAAAAAGTGATGTTTAAAATTAAATACTGAAAAATTGTTAACATGAAATACCCAATTCTCTAAATATTAAATTGGAAAATAAGCACTGTTTGTTTCTGTCTTCCCACTGATGTCACTAGGCCCATACTCTCATTCTGCCTATTGGAATATGATCTCCACTGAATCTCAACATTTTAGGTGTGTTCAGACTCAAAATTTCTCTTTCTTCCAGCAAGTTAGCAATATCAGAGCATCTGTTATGTTTCTCCTAAGTTAGATGCCACCATAAAAACAATTTTTAAAATGATCCTCTGATAAGGAATACCTGAAGTTGCTTGAATATGCTATATGTTATATACTATCTAATAAAAGAGTAATGTGCAAATTGACTGCACCTCCGCTACACCCACAAGCCATGCCCACAAGTCAATCAGGAGCAAATATGCAAATAAACCCCAACCAAGATGGCTGTGGCCACTGAGAGCAGGAGGGAGGCTTGGGTTTCCCTGGCAATGGAGGAAGCCATGTTTTTGGCCTGCCCTTACTGGCCTAGGCCTCCACTCAATGCTACAAAGTTTCAATTATAGAAGATACATAATCCCAACAGAAATAGCAGCAGCCACAGAGCTGGAGAGGGCAGAGGCTGGGGTTGCCCCAGCAATGGAGAAAGCCAAGCTTCTGCAGCTCTGGCTGGCCTGGGCCTCTATTTAAGGCTATAAAGTTTTAATTATAGAAGGTAAATGTTCCAACAGAAATGGCTGCCACCATGGAGTGAGCAAAAGGCTTGGCTCTGCTCCAGGCTACAAAGTTTCAATTGTAGAACATAAATAAATCCCAGATATCAGGTTCTCTGCTTGGGTGGCTTGGGGGTATGACTGGCCTGCAAATCAACACAGGCCCCTCACCCAGGCTGCTTCATGCCCCAAGGAAACCCCCACCCTGATCCGGGACACATTTCATAGCAAAACAGCTGGCCCCCACTCATGCAATAGGCCTTTATACTATCTAATAAAAGAGTAATATGCAGATTGGCCATCACTCTAACACACAAGATGGCTGCCACCATGTGGTCAAAGATCCTTCCCCCATGTGGACACAAGATGGCCATCAGAGAAGGGCAGTTGGGGGCAATCAAGCCTGCAGAGGAAGGCAGTTAAGGGTGACCAGTCCAGCAGAGGAGAGAAGTTGGGGGAAAACAGGTTGGCAGGGGAGCAGTTAGGCATCAATTGGGCTGGCAGGGGAGTGGTTAGGGGGCAATCAGGCTACAGGCAGAAGTGGTTAGGGGCAATTAGGAAGGCAGGCAGGCAAGCAGTTGGGAGCCAGCAGTCCTGGATTGTGAGAGGGTTGGATCGGGCCTAAACAGGGCATCGGACATCCCTCGAGAGGTCCTAGATTGGAGAGGGTGCAAGCTGGGCTGAGGGACAACCCCTCGCCCCACATGAATTTTGGGCACCAGGTCTCTACTCTAAAATAATCTCCGTGAATCCCATATATATATATATATATATATTTTTTTTTTCAATAAAAACAAGAGCTGGTTCTTTGAAAGGATAAACAAGATTGATAAACCTCTAGCCAGGCTCACCAAGAAGCAGAGAGGAGCCAAATAAAATCATAAATGAAAGAGGTAAAATAACAACAGACCTCAAAGAAACATAAAAAGAAAATACTATAAGCTACTCTCTTCCAACAAACCTAAAAGAAATGGACATATTCCTAGAAAAATATGACCTTCCAAAACTCAAACAGGAAGAATAAAAAAAATCAGAATAGGTCAATAACAATGCAGGGAATTGAAGCAGTAATAAAAAATTTTCCAAGCCCTAGATCAGGCAGCATCACAGGGGAATTTTATCAAACATTCAAAGAAGAGTAAAACCTATCTTCCTCAAAATATTTCAAAAAATTCGAGAGGAAGGAATACCTCCAATCTCTTTCTATGAAGCCAGCATTACCCTAATTTCAAAACCAGAAAACACAATACAAATATAGGGAATTATAGGCCAAATCCCTCATGAACATAAATGCCAAAATCTTCAACAAAATTCTAGCAAATAGAATCCAGCATTACATGAGAAAGGTCATACACCATGATCAAGTGGGATTTATTCTGGGGATGTAATGATGGTACAATATCTGCAAATCTATAAACATGAATACACATAAACAAACTGAGAGATAAAAACCATATAATCATATCCATTGATCCAGAAAAGGCATTTGACAAAATATAACACTCTTTCTTAATAAAAACTCTCAGCAAGGTGGGAATAGAAAGATCATATCTCAAAATAATAAAAACCATATATGAAAAATTCACAGCCAACATCATACTCAATGGGCAAAAATTAAAACCATTTCCCTTAAGAGCAGGAACAAGACAGGGATGCCCATGCTCACCACTCCTGTTCGGTATAGTACTGGAAATACTAGCCATTGTGATCAGACAAGAAGAAGAAATAAAATGTATCCAAATTGGAAAAGAAGTAAAACTGTCGTTATTTGAAGATGACATGTTATTATATATATAAAACCCCAAAGATCCCATAAAAAATCCTACTAGAATTAATAAATGAATTCAGCAATGTAGTAGGGCACAAAATTAATACCTAGAAGTCTATGGCTTTCTATATACTAATAATGAACTCACAGAAATAGAAACTAAAGAAGCATTCCCATTTATTATTTCAACAACAACAACAACAACAACAACAACAAAACATACCATACGTCAGAATAAATTTAACCAAGGAGATAAAGGACCTGTACTCAGAAAGTTTCAGAACTCTGAAAAAAGAGACAGAGGAAGATATATCCGAATAAAAGTTTGTTTATTAAAATGTCCATACTATCTACACCACAGCAATCTATAAATTAAATGCAATCCCCACTGAAATACCAACAGCATACTTCAAAGACCTAGAACAAAATCTCCAAAAATTCATCTGGAATAAAAAAGACCCTGAAGAGCTGCAGCAATCTTGAAAAAGAAGAACAATGTTGGAGGGATCACAATATAACATATCAAGCTATAATACAAAGCCACCGTTCTCAACACTGCCTTGTACTGGCACAAGAACAGACATATAGGCCAGTGGAACAGAATAGAGAACCCAGAAACCAACCCAAGCCATTATGCACAATTAATATTTGACAAAGGAGGCAAGAGCATACAATGGAGTCAAGACAGTCTCTTCAATAAATGGTGTTGGGAAAATTAGATAGATATGTGCAAAAACAAAACAAAAAATGAAACTAGACCATCAACTTACACCATACACAAAAATAAACTCAAAATGTATAAAGGACTTAAACAGAAGACAGGAAACCATAAAAATCCTAGAAGCCATAGGCATCAAAATAGCAGACACTTGTAGCAATATCTTTACAGATACAACTCCTAAGGCAATGGAAACTAAGAAGAAAATAAACAAATGGGACTACATCAAAATAAAAAGTTTCTGCACAACAAAAGAAATAATCAATAAAACAAAAAGAAAGCCCACCACATAAGAGAGCATATTTGCCAATGTTATCTCCAATAAGGATTTAATCTCCAACATTTACAGGGAAGTCATACAACTTAACAAAAGAAAGATAAACAACCCAATCAAAAAATGGGCAACGGACCTAAATAGACACTTTTCAAAAGAGGACATACTGAAGGCCAAAGCCATAGAAAACATGCTCAAAGTCACTAATCATCCAAGAGATGCACATCAAGGAGAACAGGGTAAAATATTTAACTGCAGAAGTGTTTGACTATATTCTGTGCAGTGAGAAAACCTGAAGTCATTTTCAAGATCCACCATTTCTTACTTCTTTTCAGTCAGGTCAAGTTTCTAAGCTTTCTAAATCTCCATTTCCCAGCTAATGAAAAGGTAATAGAATTCCACTGAGTCTCCTATCTATCTACTCCAGGACTTCTGAGGGGGGTTCAAATGAGATGAGGCATGGGAAAATGCTTCATATTTGGTTATAGTGTAAAGTGTTTCCACCTGGCTATTAAGCAAGTGGAGTTCCTGAGCTGCAGAAACTGCAAGGAAGCTAATCATCACTAGGGAGAGGAAGCTGGGCATTGCTACGTAATATCATTACTTGGATGGAGGAAAAGACACTTAGCATATTATCCTTCTCATTCTCTCTGTCTCTCTCTCTCTAGATAGATAGATAGATAGATAGATAGATATACATAATTTAATATACTATAGATGTATATCATTTCATACACTATTAAAACATTATATGTGATACAGAATTCCACAATAATCCTTTCAGATATATTATTATTATTATTATCATCTATAATAATAAAAGTGTAATAGGCAAATCAACCAAATGACCGAACATCAGACGACCTTCAGACGACCTTCTGGACAACCACACTGTGAAATGCATTGGTGCCAGACTAGCCAAAGTAGGTGCAATGTGATTGGTTAGGGGGCCTGCCATCATCCCATGATCGCCCTGCATAGGGAGGCCCAGGCCACTTTCTGCAGGGCGATTGATGGGGGAGGGGATCCATGATCAATTGCCCCAATGAGGGAAGCCCAGGCCACTGGCCAGCAGGGCAATCAATGGGAGTGGAGGGGTGAGGGCTCTGTGATTGCCCAAAGAGGTCCAGGCTACCCTCTGTGCAGCCATGGATCACACAGAGGGAGATTGCACCCACCCAGCTGGAGGTGCTGCTGCAGGTGGGAGGGACCTCCCTCTGTAAAACACAGCCATAGATCACAGAGCCCATGCCTGGTGGGCAGGGTCATCTTCTGCTGGATGATCAATCATGGAGCCCCACAGTCGATCACCCTGCAGATGGAGGCCCAGGCCACCCAGCTGGCAGTGCTACTGTGAATGGGCAAGGCCTCCCTCTGTGGGGTGATCAGTCTGGGGCCCTGCAATTGATTGCCCCAGAGAGGGAGGTCCAGGTCACCAGCCAGCAACACTGTGGTGGTTATGCAGGGCTGGCCAGTGATCACTCTGCAGAGGGAGGCCATGGCCAGCGAAGCGATCATACCTCTTGCCTGTCGCCTGCAGAGGGAGGCGACTGGTGTTAGGGGAGAAAGGGCAGTGCCACACAGATAGCAAGCATTGGCAGAAGTGGGGGCAGGACCAGCTGCTGGTGGCCTGGGAAAGGAAAGCCCCAATAGGCCCTGATCACCAGGAAGGCCTAGGGACTCTACCCAAGGGATCCTGGATTATGAGAGGGTGCAGGCCGGGTTGAGGGACATCTTCCCCCCTCATCCCCCACACCCTTGTGCATGAATTTCATGCACCAGGCCTCTAGTTTTTATTATAATTATAAGAAAAATAAGGTTGAACCTTGATTATTTAATTTTTATCTTGGCTATATACATCTGTGCTTCTAGGGTACAACCTGAATTATTATATTTTAATTGATGATTCTTAAGAAAATATCATCCATCATGTTATATAAAGAATAAAAGCAGAAAGATAAGAAGAGTTTCATTTTTGAAATGTGTCTTAAAGTTCCTTTATGAGCTCACTAATAGAGAAATAAATAAACATATAAAATCACTTGGCTTTAATCTCTAGCTGTTTCATACATATAATTTTATATTTGTTTAATTTTGTATCTTTTACATCTGTAGTTGAGAATGATGTGTTAAACTTTCATGCCCAGCTGTGTTCAGCAGAATCCCCTTACCGACTTTCTTCAAACATTCCATCAGTTTTCTAATAAAAACTTGACTGAATGAGTCAGGACATCACTGACATAATTTCAGATGTATCACATTCGGCAACTGATCAAATTATGTAACCTTTATTTCAGTTCTCTCCCTCTCCCCTAAATACTTAGATTACTAGATTTTTTGTATATTTAAATTCTGTGATTCAAAATTAATCTTGAGTATTTACTATGTACTACTAGGCCACTGTTAAATATTAAAGGAGAAGGTTAAAATGACATCTCAGTACCTCATTTTTTAATGTTTACTGAGTAAGATTAACAATTATAAACTAAAGCTAGTAGTTAAAATATGGATTAAAAATTTTAAAATACGATTTCAGAATAATATCCATATGTGTAACGTACCTTTATTGATCTTGTGATTAGAATTAATTACAACAATATTAATGATGACACTGGTAGTGTAAATCATCACATTATGTATAAGACACAAGACTCTCTAATTGTGGTAGCAAACAGGAAAAAATATGTATATGTAAGGTGTAAATAAAAGGCAAATAAAATAAGAAAAATACAATAAAGAAATATGTCATTGTCTAAAGATTCTAGGTTTATTTGCACAATCACTAACCATTTCTCTGCTGATACATTTTCATGCTAACCTACTGAGAATTCAATTCTGAGATGATTTAACTCTTGCTGCTTTTGTGATAAATTCTAATATAAAAAATAAAAGTATCTGCCAAAACCGGTTTGGCTCAGTGGATAGAGCATCGGCCTGAGGACTGAAAGGTCCCAGGTTCGATTCTGGTCAAGGGCATGTACCTTGGCTGCGGGCACATCCTCAGTAGGGGGTGTGCAAGAGGCAGCTGATCAATCTTTCTCTCTCATCGATGTTTCTAACTTTCTGTCCCTCTCCCTTCCTCTCTGTAAAAAAATCAATAAAATATATATATAAAAAAATAAAATAAAAAAATAAAAGTATCAGTGATGATCTAAGCTAATTTTGCTGTAACTATGTATTTGTTAGCATGGATTTTTTTTTCTTTCTCTTCATTCTAGGTTCATACAAAACCCAGGCACCTAAATAGAAAAAAAAGAAAAAGAAAAAGGAAATAGTGCACAGAGCAATGGCATCTGTAGGTTCTTATTTAAAAATTGAATTTCCTTTGTCCTAGGGAGGTGGGTGTAAAGCATGCAACTCCATTGTATTTAATGAGATAAGAATAGACCTCGTAAGTGCCTTTGAAAATTACTTTTCATTTTTTCATAAAAACACCAGTAATTTTAAAACATTAAACGGACATTTAAGAAAATCCATTTAAAAATGCATAGACTTATTAAAATAGCAGCAGGCAGCTTGTTCTTATTTGCTGCTCAGAGCTAAGATGAAAGTTATTTTATTCTTCCTTCCCAATGATTCAAACTTTTATCTCCATTAACTCTGTGGTTTATTTAAAAATACTTGAGCAGAACATCTTCATATTTGAAAGATTTTCTAATAAAATACATCAACTGTATGACTAATCAGCAGAATAAATAAGTACTTTCTTTATTAAGGTAAAATATAAAGTTTTGGGGGAGTGGGGGTTAGGGGGTGGGCGAGAAGAAGTAAAATTAAAAAATGAATTGCTTGCATGAAAATCAGTATTCACTTAGAAAAAATGACTGAAAACATGAGATTGTTTTCCTTTTGTTGAATAATCTTAGCTTTGTTCTCAAAACTTCCCAGAATTACAAGACACCATACAGTATCTAACTGAAACTTCCAATATGCTACTTAGTTCTCAAAATACAAGGAAGCAAGTAAGCGTTTTGGATGATGGTAGGGCTGACTTGGAGAACACAAAAACAGAATGACTTGTTCATTTAAAAAAACAAACAAACATTGCTTTTAAAATGTGTAGTAAACAGATTGAACTATGTTTTTTGGAAGAACACTGTGGTATAAGGAATATTGGATTCTAAAAAGAGGACTTTAATAAGATTAGTTGTTTACTGTTACAGTCATAATTAGGTAAGTAGGAATTATTTTTTTTTGAAAGATCAATCACATTTCTTTGAGAGACTTGTGAAATTCTAAACTGGATATACACAGATTCTTTAATGAGGCAAATAATGATTTGTCTTATCCCTCATCTCTGCAGTAGGACTACACTCTGAATCCTTGTATCAATATTTCTTCTAAGGTCCAAATATGACTTAACTCCATGTCTTCTTTAATTATCCCAGATGCTTCAGTTCTTAGACATTATTTCCTCCCCCCATCCTTACCCCAAACTCTATTCCTCTCAAAGGACATTAATTATAAATTCTTCTCAGTTATTTTAAAAATAATTTGAGTTCTAAGTGGCATATAAAATGGTGTATATATATCCTACTAATAAAAAAGTAATATGCAGATTAACCATCACTCCACAACAAAAATGTCAGTGCCCATAGCCACAAGATTGTGGCGCCCAGTCCTCTCAGCCCTGCCAGAGTCCCCGGTCTTAGAGAGGGCTGCCACTGAGAGCCTGCAGAGTTAGCAGCCTGGGTTGGGGTCTCAGCCTGGCAGGGGCATGATACCCTCCCAGGGCCAGCAGCCTGGGTTCTCAACCACTGAGTCACACCAGCTACGCAGATATGGAGGAATCTTAAATTTATAGATATAGATAGATATAGATATAGATATAGATATAGATATATAGATATAGATATAGATATAGATATAGATATAGATAAAATTGATTTTCTTACAGAGAAGAAGGAAAAGGGATAGAGAGCTAGAAACATCAATGACAGAGAAACATTGATCAGCTGCCTCCTGCTAACCCCCAACTGTTCCCTCAACCAAGGTATATGACTTGAACAGAATCAAACCTGGGACCCTTGAGTCTGCAGGCCATAGCTCCATCCACCTAGCCAAACCAGTTAGGGCTGTCTAGTATGTTAAAGAAAAAGTCTTATCTAATAAAGAGAGAATATGCAGAGGAGGGCATTTGAGGGTGACCAGGTTGTCAGGGGAAGGTAGTTGAAGACAATCAGGCTGGCAGGGGTGTGGTTAGGGGGTGATCAGGCTGGCAGGCGGAAGCAACTGGGGGCAAGCAGGCAGGCAGGCAAACAGTTGGGAGCTAGCAGTCCTGGATTGTGAGAGGGTCTAAACAGGCAGTTGGACATACCCCAAGGGGGTCACTAATTGGAGAGGGTGCAGGTTGGGCTGAGGGACAACACACCCACCCCCAGTGCATGAATTTTGTGCACTGGACCTCTCTCTCTTTGTCCAGAGAGAGAGAGAGAGAGAGAGAGAGAGAGAGAGAGAGAGAGAGAGAGAGATGTGTTGTCCCTCAGCCCAACCTGCACCCTCTCCAACTTGTGACCCCCTTGGGGGATGTCCAACTGCCTGTTTATATATAATAGATTCTCCACAAATATTTGAAGTGACAATGTTGGTGGTTCATAGTGATGGTGATTATGATGATGATGATGATGATGATGATCCTGATCACGATGAGCAGCTAATGGTGATGATGGAATCATGATAAGTCATTCTCTCCCTCTCCAAAGTTTCTGTTAAGCCTTTAAAATGCCTCATGAACATTTTAGGGTAAAAGTTGCTCTAATCTCATTAACATTCATTAGTTTCTTTCTTTGGTAGAAAGAATCCGATAAAATTTGAAAAGTCTGATACCTATTTTTTCTTTCTCTTTAGTTGGGAAAGTTAATGTCCTAATTTTCTTGCTCTTGGCTTGCTTTTATTCCTCTACCACTCTTGGATTTTTGTTTTGGAAATTCCCAGCCTTTGAGCCCTATACACTTTATCTCCCATCATGCATTTTCTATACAATAAACTAAAGAGAACAAGCTATGCTTTGTGCAGTCAAGTTTTCAGCTATTCAACTGCTCTATTAGTAATATTAGCAGCTTCTAAGAAGGGAGAAAGAAAAAGAAAAGATTTTATTTGAAGTCCAAGCTATATTTTCTAATCCAGCTTTGCAACTGTAATAAGACAGATGATGTCTGCTCATTCTAATTTCTGTTATTTATTTGCAAATAGGTTCAGAATCATGAGGGAATGAGATGAGGGAATTTGATTGGTTAATTAACATATGCACACAATTGTGATCATGTGATGTAACAAAAAGTAATGAGTACCTTTCACTGAGTAACATCTCAGATCTATTTGGCACATGAAGACCCCAATTCACTGACACAACACCTGTTTCTACCCTTTAGCACCTGATGCTCTTCCTTCTTTCCTTACCCAGTTTTAATTCCATAGTTTATCATAATTGCTCTTGTATCTTCCTTTCCCCTCTCACTTTGTCCTTCTTGCTTGGTGAGCCATGCTTTTTCCCCATTGTATAACCAGACCCACATAGCTGAATGTGGCTGTAAAATTACAACACAACTGTACTGAAAGATCCCACTTTAAAACGACAATTATTCCAGCCATTATTTCTTCAACTAGTGGTCCTGATGCATGAAATTCATTCACCGGGGGGTGGGGTGGGGGTCCCTCAGCTCAGCCTGCACCCTCTCCAATCAGGGACCCCTTCAGGGATGTCTGACTGTTGGCAGTCAGAAATGTCTGACTGTCAACAGTCGGACATTCCTCTTGCAATCTAGGACCACTGTCTCCTAACTGCTCACTGGCCGGCCTCACTGATCACCCCTAATTGCCTCTGCCTCTGCCTGCCTGATCGCCCCTAATTCCTCTGCCTGCCTGCCTGCTGATCGCCCCTAATCCCTCTGCCTATCTGTGTGATTGCCCCTAACCACCTCTGCCTGCCTGATCACCCCTAACCCCTCTGCCTACCTGTGTGATTGCCCCTAACTACCTCTGCCTGCCTGCTTGATCATCCCTAATGGCTCTCCTACCAGCCTGATCGCCTCTAAGTGCTCCCTTGCTTGCCTGATTGCCCCTAACTGCCTCTGCCTTGCCCCACACCTGGGACCCAGGCTTCCCTCCCTCTGGCCAGCTATAGGCCCCCAGGACCTGCGCCAGCTTCACTCAGGCCAGCAGCAGCCACAGGCAGCTGCTGGCACCCAGGACTACATGGCATGAGGCTTGTCCCTTTCCTGGGTCTCAGGTACAGGTGCAGCTGCTGGAGCCCATGACTGCAAGGCAGGTGGCTTGTCCCTCTTCTGGGCCAGAGAAGCAGGCACAGGTATTGGCATCTGGGACCATGGAGTGGGTGGCTTGTTCCTTTCCCAGTCACTAGGCTGTCTGGTCCCCATTCCTCTCTCCCCAGTGTTGAGAGTCTGAGCCGTTATGGCATGATGGCATGAAGGTGTGATGACTATTTACATATTAGCTCTTCATTATATAGGATTTTAACTTGTCACAGTCTATCTTCAAGTGGATATTTTACCACTTCACATCTTGTATAGAAACTTCACTGCAGCAAAATTTCATTTTTCCCAGGCAATCTTTGTGCTATTGTTGTCATGTATTTTACTTACACAGATGTTATAAAACTGACATTACATGATTATTTGTTTAAATATATTTCAATGGTAAAAAAAACTTCTATTATATTTTTTCCTATGCATATACTGCCTTTGGTGTTTTCCATTTCTTGATAGAGATCATTATTTGTATCTGGCAAAATTTTATTTCTGCTTGCAGGACTTCTTTAAATATTTCTTACACTACAAATCTGCTGGAGTGATTAAAAAAATTCAATCTTTTATACATAAACTATTTTTAAATATTTCTAAAATAAAGTAGTTAAAATATAATTTGACTATTTTAAACTATTTTAAAAATATTTTCACTAAGTCTAGAATTATAAATTGAGAGGATGTTCACCCTTGTAAGTACTTTAATGATGTTGCTCTACTATCTTCTCCCTTACACTGTTTCTGATGAGAAATCTTTTGTAATCCTTATGTTTATTCCTGTGTATAGTGTGTCTCTTTTCTTCTGACTATAGCCTGGCACCTGGCCACCTCAGGGCCCTGCGATCAGGGCCTGGCCATCACTGGGTGGCCCCACCCACAGCCCGGCCAGGCCTAACCCCAGTGCTGGAAAAGGCCTCTTGGGGAAAGGCCCTTTCTGGCCCTGGGCACCCGGCCACCTCAGGGCCTTGTGATCTATTGGGGCCCAGCCATCACTGGGGGGCCCCACCCACAGCCCGGCCCAGCCTAACCCCAGTGCCATCACCCTGTGATTGGCTGGTGGGCGTGGCTAGTGGGTATGACTTATTGGATGTAGAGAAGGAATGGTCAATTTGCATATTACTCTTTTATTAGACAGGATTATATTTTCTCCTTTTTCTTTCTACCCTCTTCTTCTAGTACTCCCATTATGTATATGTCAGCATGCTCAATAGTCTCCTACATTTCTCTGACACTCTGTTCATTTTTGTTTACCCATTTTCCTTCTTTGCTCAATCCCTAGTAGGGGGTGTGCAGGAAGCAGCTGATCAATAATTCTCAACACTGATGTTTCTCTCTCTCTCTCTCTTTCTCTTTCCCTTCCTCTCTGAAATTAATAAATAAAATACAGTATATTAAAAGACAAAGAATACTATTATTTTCTTAAAATTGGCTCAAAATCCCAGGGGCTACCCATTTCACTCAGAGTAAAATCCAAAGTCCTTCAGTGACCTAAAATGCTTCTTCACCACCAATCTCATCTTTGATTTCCAATGTCTCTCATCCTACTTTCCTTATTTATTGTGATTCAGCCACACTGTTTCCTTATACTTCCTTAAGCATTCTAAACACATCCCAGCTTTTCCAATTTGGCTCTAGAAGTTTCTTCTGCTTAGAGTTCTCTTCCCTATGTATTAGCATAAATAACTTTTTCAATTCTTTAAATATTGCCCTAATTTCAGCTTCTTACTTAAGGATACACATTTTTAAATTTGCAACCTGAAACAATTTCCACTCCAACACTCACAATATGCCCTTTCTTTGCTACACATCTTTTAAATTCATAATCCTTGTTACCTACAATATAGTTTATACACTGAATGGCCAGATTATTATGATCTCTGAATGCATAATAATCTGGCCACTCTAATATATATATAAGAGGCCCAGTACATGAATTTGTGCACAGGTGGGGTCTGGCCAGCCCGGCCAGGGGGAAGGGACATGGGCAGTTGGCTAGCCTGCCTGCTGGTTGAACTCCTGGTTGAGGGGACAATTTGCAATATTAGCCTTTTATTATATAGGATATACACGGAGTGGCCAGATTATTATGCAGAGATCATAATAATCTGGCCACTCAGTGTATATCCTTACAATAAAAGCTTAATATGCTAAGTGTCCAGTTGACCAGTTGTCCATTCAACCAATCAAAGCATAATATGCTAAGGCCACTCAACTGCTTGCTATAACATGCACTGACCAGTAAGGGGAAGATAGTCAACTGGTTGACCAGTCACAATGACATGCACTGACCACCAAAGGCAGATGCTCTGACGGGTAGATTAGCTTGCTGCTGGGGTATCGCTGATCAGGACTGAGTGAGATGAGCCAGACATACACTGGAGCCCTCCTGTGGTCCCTCCCAGGATGGCCAACCTCTCATGTCTCTCCCTGGCCCTGATCATACATTGGTGGTATCCCTTGGCCTGCCCTGCACTCTCTTGCAATCTGGGACCCCTCAGGGGATGTCAGAGAGCTGGTTTCAGCCCAATCCTACAGTCCAGGTCAAGGGACACCACTGGTGCATGCATTTGTGCAGCAGGCCTCTAGTTATATAAATATATATATATATATATTTTTCACTGTATCACCAAAGTAGAATGTAATCTCCAGGAGAGCAAGTATCTTTGTTTTATTCACTGTTGTACCCCTAAACACCTAAAGAGTTCCTGATATAATGTAGATCCTCAATAAGTATTTGTTGGATAAATAAAAACAGAATGAATAAGCCTCCAAGTATAGGATTTGGAAACTAAATATAAATGAGCATAAACTAAATTCAACCTCTGTAACTTAGGAAAAAATTAATAACATCCCACAAGGAACAAATAAATTAGTCAGTGTCTTTATTATAATCTAGCCTTTAGTTTGATTGTCTGCCTTTATTTCAACAAGCAGATATGATATTAGAAGTGGGTCATTTGAAATAAAATGAATTTTTCAGGTAGAAAAAGTATTTAGATAGAATTTTATTAACTTCATGGATAAAGCAAAAGAAACATAGACAAAGCTCACTTAGCTACACTTGGCAAAAAAATACAATTTTATTTTGACTTTAGAGATATGTTGTCTCTTCATTTCTACATAAGCAGAAGGCAAATATTCAAGAACTACAGAATTCCATATTGAAATAATCAGCAAATACTTTTGTAAATATTTAATTATTAGATGATTAAAGTAAGTACTTATTTTTATTTGTCTTATATCTTAATTTATACAGCTTTGATTTATGCAACTTTAGCAAATGTATATTAAAAAAGAAATTTGTCACCTTATGCAGCTATTAACACTATTTTAAACATGTATATATTAAAAATACAAATAGCTTTAAGTAGGAAATATTAAAGTCCTCTCAACCTCACAAATACATCATCATGTGCAATATAATTCTCTTTGTACTTTGAGAAAAAACTTTTTATTAAAGATTAATAAAATTGCACTTGGAAAATTCAAACAAAATATATACAACTTAAAGGTTCTTGGTTAATTATGCACATTTTATATTAGTTTTTATCTTAGAGTCAATCTAGCTTTTAGAGAAATCATGAAATAACTGTAGAGTTTATTCAGAAAGTCTTTGCCAAGGGCTATTGTGATCTGATCAAGTCCTAAACTCTATGGGTAGATATCTGAGTAATATATGCTTCTTTCCCTCTCAAATCTCATCATTATATACATATATATTAGAGGTCCAGTGCATGAATGCATACATGGGTGGGGTCCCTAGGCCTGGCTGGCAATGGGGGCTAATCCAGGTCAGATGATTGTGGGGAGGGACCACAGGAGGTTAGCTGTGGGAGTGCACTGAGCACTAGGGGGCAGCTCCTGCATTGAGCATTTACCCCCTGGTAGTCAGTGTGGTCAACCAGTCATAATAGTTGATTAAGCTTTTAGATAGATAGATAGATAGATAGATAGATAGATACAAACTAGAGGCCTGATGCATGAAATTCATGCATGCAGCAGGTCTGGGGGAAGGTTCCCTCAGCCCTGCCTACACCCTCTGTAATTCAGGACTCTTATACCTTTTTCTTATCTAGCTAACCTCTTCACATTAAAAAAAAAATTAACTGAAATATCATCTACTCTAGGAAATCCTCTTTGAACAAATGTCTTTGCAAGCTGTATTAAGTATTGTCATAGTATACCATTCTTTTTTCTTTAACAGCTACTTAGAGTGGATTAAATGTGGTTTTCATTCTTGCATCTGAACTTTTTCTTCTTGCTCTTGCAATAACAAAGCTTATCCAATTTACATTTGCCCTTTAAGGGCTTATATTTGGTCCATTTTCTAGTTGGCTTCCTGCTTTTTTTAAGCAATAAATTTGGGTTGTGATAGTAAGCTTCACTTGTAATCAAGCCTGTCAGTCTCTCTATCTGAATATTTCTATAATACCTACCACTTTAGCATACCAGAGATTGTGTTCATTTATAGAAAATGACAATAAATGTCACCTGATCATTTGATCTTCTAGTAATGTTTTATAGCAAGATGTGTTATTCTAGTAATTTAACTATTACAAAACTGAGGCATATAGAAATAGATCACATTGAATAATAAAGAATGACTCAAATATCAAAGCATAGTACACGTAGGGCCTCCCTTGTCCTGTGCCTCAGATATCATAGCATAGCACACAGTTCACATGGAACTCAGCTTCCTTTAAAATGGGAAGGGATGCCATACTCATGAAGCAGCTACTTCCACACATATTTTTTTTATTTAATTCATAGCAAATACTCTTTGTACTAATTATTGGGAAGTCATCCTAGCAATTGCCTCTGTTCCTCTCTGTATTGTTGCCTTGCATTCTGATGTTATTACTGTGCTTTTATCATCCACTCACTCTAATAAGATTTTAAGGGCAGAGTTCATGACTTGAGCTTGTGTTTCTCTGTCATGGTGCCCAGATAAATACTCGAAGGTCATCCAGTCCAAATGACTTGTAATGAGAGAGGCCCACCATTGATGGAAACCTTTTATTTTTATTTAAGGGCCTCACTTGTTCTGTGCCTTTACAGAGGGGTGAGTAGGGATTGAGGGGATTTGAGGAAACCCATACAGAATTCTCCTCTTAAAAGATTTTCCTGATCTGGCTGGCCACTGGGACCACCAGGTATTTAATTGTCTAATTAAAACCCAGACACACAGCAATAACAAAGGCACTGGTCTCCTGAAGCTAATGCGTGGGAATCAAACCCCAGCCTGCAGAAACTCACCCCCTCAGTCAGGACGAGGCCTCTGGGTAGACCTGGGCTGGTGCTCCTACCTCTGGGGAGAGGGAGACTTCCCATGGCTTCAGGCTAGAGGCCCTGGACTCCACACCATGCTCCCAAACAGGTCCCTCGCACAGGTTGGTCAGCAGAGTAGCTTCTTCGCCTGGGATTGCTGGGCTGCTCTGCCTCTCCTGTTCGCCTGTGATCGCAATCGCGGGTCTCGGCGCTACGTGTCTAGTTTGCTCCATGATCATGATGGCAGGTGGGTCTCAGCTCTGCTAGTCCAGTTTGCCACATGATGGGGATAGTGGGTCTTGGCTCTGCCAGTCCAGTTTGCCCATGATGGGGATCGCAGGTCTCTGCTCTGCATGTCCAGTTTACCCGTGATGGCAATCCCAGGTCTGGGCTCTGCCTGTCTAGTTCCCCCATGATCACTATGGTGGGTCTCAGCTGGATGCTGGCTCTCTGCTTGGCCTGGCCTCTGCCAGGTGGTTGCAGGCAGCTTGGACCCTGCTGGCGGCTTAAGGTGTTGCCAACCACCACCTGCTCAGGTCCCCTTGGATCCCTCAGGAGGCATAGGGCGCTGGGCACCCCCCCCCACCTTGCCCCACCTGCATATGCAAATTTACCAGCCATCTTTTCTGGGTTAATTTACATATCATTCTTACTGGCTAAAGGCATAGCAGAGGTACAGTCAATTGGCATTTTTCTCTTTTATTAGTGTAGATAGAAAATTACAATAAAATTATAATATTTTCTCTGTTTGGATTCCTCTAACTATGCACACACATAAAAAAGAATAGGGAGCAAACCAATAAGGACTTCTTAAGCTCAGATGGTCATTCAGAACTGTTCTGAGTTGAGGCAAGGGATGGATTACTATACCACCAAGTAATCAATCATTATATTGGGGCTACCTTAGCAAGGTAACTATCTTTAGCCAAGGCAATACCTATAGGAAATGCCTGACCCAGTTAGCTGTGGCTAAGGTAATAACTTAATGTCCTATTAAGACTGGTTGTAAAAAAGGAACCCCTGAGAAAGGGAGATGGGTATGTCAGTCTTAATGAGGCATTTTAGATAATGTCCATCTACCTGGACTGAAAATTACATGATTACATTCATCTGCTCAGGCAGCTATAACACAACACTACAAACTGGCTTAAACAACAGACAGTGAATTTCCAACACTCCATGCTCTGTCGAATGGGATACCACTCCCAAGGCTCCAGCAGTGGAAGCTGTGAAACCAGTGGCCTGATGATCCCCGACTTATCCGTGAGGTCATTCTTCCCTTTTCAACAGGAATAGCACCCATTCATATCCTCCACTTTAGATAATACTGGCTTCCAGAATACAAGCCAAACTTTGTCTTAAGCATAATAATCAGTTTGCTCCATGATCTGGGTCTTCAACTAGGTTTCTAGTTATACTGAATTTATTGGACTTATCTACTGACATGGCTGTTACTTTTACTGAGTGGCAAGTTCACTCATTGAAAAAAAAAACTATATTTAACTTATCATTGTATCTTCAGAGACTAAGACATGGTAGATAAGTGTTTAAAGGCATGTTTGCTAGATGAATGTCTAATGTTTTATCTGTATCTTCCTTTTAAAATTTTATTGTTTAGTAATCCAACAGTGTATTATATTATTAATTGGGAAAAGATATATAATTATACAGATTTTTGACTATGTAAACTCTGTAATTTCATTAAAATAATAACTGAAAAAACTTAATTTAGATTGTAGAAATATATTCTTCTGATTCTATTTAATAATAGAAAGACAGTGTTATGAGGCTAGTAAAATTCCAGTAGTAATTAGCCAGTGAAAGTTAATAGGATATAGGTCTTACACTGCTCTGGGTAAATTATTCCAGCTGATTAAGACTTTGATCATTTTGAATATAGAGGAAGCAGGCATAGTGGTTAATCTTATGAATTTGGAAATCAGAATAAATATATTTAGGTTTTCCTTTATTCCTCTCTGTGTCCTGGGTCAAATTATTTAACATATCTATGCCTTGGTTTCATCATATTAAAAAAGGGGTAACAAGCATGGGACTTATGTCATAGAATTTTCAGAAAAATTAAATGAGATTATACAGGTAAATAGTACAATAGCCCAATTTAATATATTACATATAAAGTATTTAAAATAGTTCCAGAAAATGTTAAGTCTTTATTACCTGTCAGCTGTTATTATTCTTACAATAGAAAAGGGAAATAAATGAGATGGATTTTAAATCAATTTTTCCCTTGAAAAACAATATTTCAGATTGCCCATACCTAAAATGCCTGATGTTTAATATTCTGTATATTAGCAAATGAGATTTTAAAATTCATTATTGAAGGAAGGATTTATATTTTCCATCTAATTTTTGTATAAGGTTATGGTTCACACTGTGGACTTTTAAATAATCAGTTTTTATTTTGCTAAGATTTATATAATATTTTATTGAATATATATACATTTTGAAAACCCTCTCTGTGTTATTCAGGAACTGTCATAGGCCCTAGCATTCAGCAAAAAATCTAAAGTCTCATACTTTTGGGGGCTTATATTACAATGGGAAGAAGTAAAGTGAACAAATAAATATACTATACTATAATGTCAGGGAATAATACATGATATAAAGAAAATAAATCAAAGTTAATGAATGGAAATAATGAAGGTGGGTTCAGCAAGGATTCATTTTAAAACAGATCCCATGACTGTCTCAGAGAGGTAGTTTAATAAGAAGAACGAATAGCAAATGCAAGGCCCTCAGGTAGAAATACAGTGAGTGATTTGGAGGAACAGAAAGAAAGCCAATGAGACTACAAGTTGGTAAGCGAGATGTATGTGCACACATATTTGGTTCCTGGGTGTAAAGACAAGGTGAGAGAGTTAGGCAACAGCCAGAATGTTAGCCTTTATAGGAAAGAGTGTTTGGTTACATGCTGAGCATAATGGGAAGCCACTAGAACATTTTGAGCAGAAAAATAGCATGAACTGCATTATATTTCATATGATACCAATCTGGCTGATCCTTGAAAAATTGATTTTTATAAAGGTAAAAACGAAGCAGAAAGGTAATTTAGGAGGCTATTGCAGTGTTCTAAGTGAGAGATAGTGGAGAATTGGACTAGAGCATTATAGGAAAATATCTCAGTCCACTGGGGCTGCCATAACAAAATACCATAGACTGGGTTTGTTTAAAAAGAAAACAAATGTTTCTCTTCTTCTCTCAACCTCAGAAGGAAGGCAGTGGAGGGTGGTGGTAGTAAGAGATCAACCAAAGGATTTGTATGCATACATATAAGCATAATCAATGGACACAGATACTACAGGGCTGAGGGCATGTCCTAGGGGGTGGAGTGGCTAGGGAGAGGCCAATGGGGGGAAAAGGAGACATATGTAATAGTTTAAACAATAAAAAGAAATGATTAAAAATAAAAAAAACAAATTTATTTCCTCACAGTTCTGTTGACTAGAAGTTTGAGATCAGGATACCATAATGGTCAAGTTCTAATGAGAGCTCTCTGCCTGGATTGCAGGAGGCTGAATGCCTTCTTTCTGTGTTCTCATGTGGCAGAGGGTGAAAGAGATCTCTCTCTTTCTTACAAGGCTACTAATCCCATCATGAGCATCCCCTCCATCCCCTTAATAACTTAATCTGATGCTAATGACCTCCTAAAGGCCTCATCACTACACATCATCACATTAGGGTTTAGATCTCCAACGTGTGTATTAGCAGGGAGAGCAAACATTCAGAGCATAACAGTAAAGTTGTAGGGAACTGGTAAATTTTTAGATATATACCAAAGTTACTTTTTAAAAATATTTTTATTGATTTCAGAAAGGAAGGGAGAGGTAGAGAGAGAGAGAAATATCAATGATGAGAGAGGATCATTGATTGGCTGCCTCCTGCATGCCTCCTACTGGGGATCAAGCTCAAAACCCCTGGCATGTGTCCTTGACTAGAAACAAACCCCGGGTCTTTTAGTCTGCAGGCCAACACTCTATCCACTGAACCAAACCAGCTAGGGCCCAGAGGAACTTTTTGATGAACTAGTAAAAAGAAAAGAATCTAACAAATATTTGTCTAACAAATCTTTGATCTGAGCAGCTTTGTAAATTATCATTCTGTAAAGAGATGTTCAAGTATAAAAACAGAAATAGGGAAAAATCAGAAATTGTGATTGAGACACATTACATTTGAGAGTCTACTTTGACATTCAAGTCGAGAGAGGAATCACCAGAAGCTCAGTGAAAAGGCTGGCAAATATTGTGAGGGAACAAGAGAAAGTTGAAATAAAAATTTATTTTACCATAATATTAAAGCTTATTTTAATTTTCTCATGCCCTGATGCAATCAAAACTATTTAATAAGATTATCTAGGCTTCCAGTGTATACTTCTATAATATATAATGGAATATGTATCATTTATCATTTATATATTGCATTGGGTAAAATTTACCATAACAGGATATAAAGATTATTATATATGTCTATAGATATAATACACACAGACTTTTCTTTGTATTGTATGATTTGCTATGTAAAATCAACTTGTTTTTATAATAAATGGACATAGAAGAGGCACCAAGAAAGCACTTTAAGAATTGTTATTTTTTTATATTTGCTATAAATTGAACAAGACTATTCTGTTTATTTTGGCCAATAACTAAATATCAAAGTACCTTTTATAAATTCAGAATTGTTCTTTTATAACATGTGGGAAGCCACTACTTTCCCAATACTGTCATAGAGTGCACCAAGGAACAAGGAAAGCCGATGGACCTTGGGTGTTAGCAGGGATGTGTTGAGATGGTGGTTCAAGGCAATTCCCTAACCCAGTGGTTGGCAAACTCATTAGTCAAGAGAGCCAAATATCAACAGTACAATGACTGAAATTTCTCTTGAGATCCAAAAACCTATTTCTGCGGATAGGCTATGAAGTTTCAATTGCCTATTCGTATGCACCAGCACATGGTATTTTGTGGAAGAGCCACACTCAAGGGGCCAAAGAGGTGCATGTGCTCATAAGCCATGGTTTGCCAACCACTGCCCTAACATGATAACCTTTTTACTGTTTATCAAACTTTACCTTTGATTGATATGCCTGTATGTATTACTTAAGGGCAAATGTGTACTCAAGTAAATAAAAGCAGATGGGACCCAGCTCGGTGTGCTCTTCACAAAAGAGACACTCCGGGCCAACAATGCCTTCTAAATTCATATTTCTTGTATAGCATTTTCATTTGTACATTGGCTCCTCCTTCAGATCCTGAACCCTAGCATGCAGGTTATGGCAGTAACACTCTTCTACAAAATAAGTCAATTTCATTTATTTTGCACTAAATTATATGAGGAATATGAAACAAATAGATAGCGATATGTCAAATCCATAGCAAAATAATGTTTGACGTATAAGTAGTCAGAGATGAGAAGGCCCTGCTTGATCGAAAACTTCCTGTTAATCAAGACTAATAGAGGATAGAGTCATAAATAATCTCTGACACAGCAAAAGCAGCCACATTTAACAGGAAAATAGATTTTACATATGGTTGATGTGATAGAACCATCAGGCTAACAAGAGCTCTTGGGGCCAATTTGAATATTCATTAAACAGCCTGCCTTTTGATTTAACTTAGAATACAACTGTCAATGAACAAATGGGCTTTTGTAGAAAGGTGATAAACAAAATCCAATGAATTGGCAAATTGGAAAGCCTTGAAAGAGAATAAATGCTGAAAGATTAAGAACTAAACAGAAGACTTCAGCTCAGCTCTCTGCAGGGAAGACAAAAGCTTCTTACTAAATAAGGTAGTATTGGAGAATTCTTTAAAAATATATTTCTTCAGAAAGAAACATCTGCCACAATAAAAAATACTTAAATATATTTTCTGAAGAAGGCTTAAACCTTTTTAATACTCTTATTTTTCTTATAGCATATTGAAAAATAAATGGATTATTTTTTGGTTCAAAATTCACTAATCTCATTTTCTGGGTGAAATGATTTATGTACAAACAGATGGTTTTCTCCAAAGGCAGAGCAATAAAAGCCATAATTAATACAAAGGGCAGAATTGGCACAAACGGAAGTTTGCAGGTAGGGATTTCAACTACAATGCCTATTGTACCAAGGCAGTTAACAAAGGATCAATACCCTGTGTGTATAAAGAAAACAAAACAACAAACAAACAAATAAAACTATATCTATACCAACTGACACAGCACTGAATGGAAAGGGCCACTCTCAGGGACGGGAGTGACAGCAGGGTTGGAGCTAAGGAGAGCAGAAAGTCCCCATGCCTCATCTGAAGAGGGTAGATTCTTATAATTTGAGAATAGGATTCCAGTTTGGGCTCCTTTCTAAAAACTTTTAACACAAAACCCAGCTGGATATTTTTATCTGAAAGTTCTCAGTTCTTTGAATGTCTGTCACAAATTCATAAGTAAAACACTTTTTAACTGTTTTGTGGATCAAACTATGACTCTTGACTGAATTCAGTTAAGTAGGCCTCTTTTTATTCATCTCCAGATGTAGAGGGTAAACTATTTATTATCTAGGCTTCCAGTGTATACTTCTAGAATATATAATGCAATATATATCATTTGTATATTGAACTGTGTAAAAGTTACCATAACAGGATATAAAGATTATTATATGTGTCTACAGAGATAATACACACAGACTTTTGCTTGCATTGTATGATTCCCTATGTAAAAACTGACCATAGCAAATAATAATGCCCAAACAATTCATAGACTCAGATGAAATTTTTCTTTAAAAATAATTTCACCATAAACATGGTGTGCAAACAGGAAAGTGCACAAAACAAAGTATATAGTCTATAATAATAAAAGCATATTATGTTAATTAGTTCAGACAGCTGAACAATCTTCCAATCGAAACCATGGTTGCAAAGGTTGAGGCAATCTGCCATAGTGGGAGGGCCAAGCCCCTTGCACAAATTTTGTGCACTGGGCCTCTAGTACAATATAATACGTATAAAGTGAACATGTAGGTATCCATCTCTCAGATCAAAAGAAAAGAACATTTATCTATGACCTATAACCCCCCAATTTCCATTATGTATGAATACCCATTTTCACATTAGTAGAAACAACTCTCTTAATTTTATCATATTTTCATGACAATTTCCTTCATTTCTTTTTGGTTTTTCTATACATGAATCCTTACATAATATAGATTATTTTTATAAAAAAATCATAAAATGTATATAAATGAGATTGCAGTGTTGTGTTGTTAGTTTAGCATTGTAAATGCTAGAATTATTCATGTTGGATTTTTTAAGCTGCAATTCCTTTATTATAATATAGCATTTTATGAAAATACCATAGTTTACTTGTTCATTTATCTATATAATATTGTGATTTATAAGATAGCCACAATTCCTGGCTTATATCTCCCTAAAACCTTAAAATGTCCTGAGTGTTGAAAGTGATCCAGGTGTTCATAAAGGTGACTTTTGAACCCCACCCAAGTATATGGGTTGGTTGCCAAGAGAACAAACCATGTGATTAGAAGTTTGGGACTTTCCAGGGATGGAAGAGGGGCTGAAGGTTGAGTTCTATTGCTAATGGCCAACGATGTAGTCAGTCATGACTATGGAATGATACCTCCATAAACACCCAGTAAGACACAGTGGGGAATCAAAATGGAGCTACTTGCCATCTTATCAAACCCCAAGATCCATGAGGACAGAAGCTCCTTCACCGGGGCTTTGCCATATGTATCTCTTCATCTGGCTATTAATACATATCCTTCATATTATTTGTAATAAATGAGTAATATAGTGAATAAATGAGCTTTCCTAAGTTCTATGAGCCATTCTAGCAAATTAATAGAATCCAAGGAAGGGATCCTTGGAGACTCTAACCCACAGCCAGTTGGTTATAAGCACAGGTAAGAATATAGCCTTGCAGCTAGCTTCTAAAAAGTGTGTGTGTGCATGTGTATGTTTGTGTGGCTGTGGTGGGGTACGGGAGAGACAGTCTTGTAGGACTGAGTCTTTAACTTGTGGAATGTCCAGGTAGATAATGTCAAATATGAGTTGAATTCTCAGACATCCCTGCAGGTATCTGGGAATTGTTTGCTGATGTGAGAAGAAATGCACCCTGGAGTTGGAATTGGGTCCAGGAACTCCATTCATCTTGATAATAGACATCTGGATTTAGAATTTTTTCTTATTAGAAAAACAATCTGATTATTTTTAAAATGAAGAAATTAAGGCCAGATGTCACAACAATTGCTGGCAAGCTGAGGTGGAATTCCATTGTCTGGTAACTTAGTGTTATTTCTACCAGTCTGGTTTGTCTCACTGACAATTTCATTGAATTATTCAAAGTGAGGTAGGGAATCTATTCCAGCTTAAATATTAGGCAGCTATTTTTTATATGACTTCTTTAAATTTACTATTCAGACTTTTGTTTTATTTATATTGCCACTGAAAAATCCAGGGGAGAGAAGCTAAATTACCGAATATTTAGAAGATATAAATATTGTATGAAAATGAGATTAAATATATCATGTACATTTTCAATCTTCAACTCACAAAGTAATAATCAACAGCTATTTGTCCTCTACAGATGTTCTGTAAAAAGAAGCACAATGCATTCGTTTGCTTGGGCAGAGAAATATATGGTAAATTTCCTTGGAAAGCGCACATTCTAATGAGAGGATTTTTCCAAAATGACCAGATCAAGTATCCTGTATGTGTGGAGACTCAGCGCATTGACATTGAGATTCAAGCTTTGTGTAAAAATGTGTATCATATGCCTCTAAAATTTCTTATAATTCTAATGTTTATTTATTTATTGAAAAATATTTTTTGAGCCTACTATGTATTAGATCATCTGGAAAGCATTGTAATATGATGTTGAACAAAACCAATTAAGGAATTTACTCTTAAGAAACTTACAATTTGGGGGGTTAGAGATATATTTAATGAACAATCCCAATAAAAAATATATAATTACTGATAAATACTCTGAAGGAAACTAATACAATTCAGTGAGGGGTACAAAAAAGAGAAAATAGCTAGACTGGGCAGAAGGAAAAAGGACTTTTTCCAAAGTGATAATATTAGAGTTAGATTAAAGCATGAGCTAACACAGGCAAGAGGCAAAGGCTAGTCCACAGAGAAAGAAGAGCATGTATAAAGGGGTGTGGCAGAGGAATATGGACTGATCAAGGATGGAGGGTGTGCAAAGTGAAAAAAAGGGCAGAAAATGTGAACAAAATCATGGATCACTAAGTTTGAGAGAACCAGCCAATGTGGACCTTTTGGCCAGGTTAAACCACTTTAGTTTCTCCCCATTGCTCTCTGGGAAGAGGAAAGGGAATTTATTGGGTTGATAAAGTGGGTGACTACATGTACAGATTTGTGCTTTGGTTGCAGTGGAACACACGGATAGGAGAAGCCTTAGATACATAGTAAAAAAATAAGAGATAACATCAACATCATCTAATGGTGAATTGGCTATGTGAGCTCAGGGAAAGGGAGGAGTTAAGTTTTTGTAATGTGAAACAGAACAGGAAGGGGAGCTACTCACTGGGTTGGAGAACTAGAAAAGAAACTTTACCCAGTGCCAGGGAGAAGAAGAGTGTTGGATTTTCTATACCATTGTGACCTTCAGTCAGGAGCTCAAAGGCAAAGTCAGAATTGGAGTTAGATATTTGGGAATCAGAGACATGGAGATAGCAAAGAAGCCTAAGATGCCTGCAGAAGAGAACAACCAAAGAAAAAAAGGTTTGAAAGCTTAGCCCGGAGAAAGAAGGACATTATTTAAGGGTGAGCTAAGTGCATGAGCCTGCTGTGGGAATTGGGTAGGAGTGGCCAGGGAAGTAAGACAGAAAGCAGAAAACCATGGTGTCATAGAAGCTAAGAGAAGAGACAAAGTCAATAGAGGGGTCAAACCTGTTAATGGCCAATGAAAATGAAATTCTGAGACTGTCTACTGGATTTAGTAATGTAGAGGTCACTGATCACCTTAATAAGAATGGTTTTAGTGTAATGATGGGGCAGAAGCCTGATTATGGAGGTTTTAAATAAGAGGAGGAAACAAGATGAAGATGGTCCTTATAAACAAGATTTTCACTACCCTACAGAGTAGTGAAGAGCTTGGGGGGTGGGTAGGGACTGAGAAGGAGAGGGGGAAGGGGGAGATATATCTGAAATACAATAAACAATAAAAAGATAACTGAAAATGAAAAAAGAAAGAAATCAAAGGAAAAATAAAACAAAACAAGACTTACAGGAACTTTGACTTGGGGGGAATGAGGTGGCAATATTTGAACCTGGATGGACCAGTTTGGGGTAATAAGAAAAGGGATGTATTTGTTTTTAATTTGCAAGGAGTTTAAGGTTACCAAGAAAAGAGTAGAATTTAAAATAAGTAGAGACATGAGCCTGAGAAATAAAATGGGATTACCTCAATAATTGCAATGGGAAGGAAGGAGGGGATGGTGGAGAACTTAATAGGCGATAGGAAATGGAGTCCTCACCTGAGGGCTTTGTTTATCTCTAGTCGTATGCTAAAAATAATTTTTTATTCTTGCCAAATATTTGCAATTAAGACACTTGTTTTTCTTTCTGTTCAATATTCTCACTGCTGTCTTCCCGTTCAATCAGCAAAATGATATTGTGTGCTTGCCAGACAATGTTTAAATTGGATGTATTTCTAGTTTCAGTAATGTTTCCCTGGTGTATTATCCACTCTCTGATAGAGCCTATAATCTCTATGTTTCCAACCAATTTTTCTAGTACTTTTTCTATGATTTCCCTTCAGTAGTAACCAATGGGTTCATGGTTAATTTTCTATAGACTGTATTAGGTTGTCTGAAACTGTCACATTTGATATACAGTGAGGGAAAGATTGGCATACCTCATCTGTTTTACTATATCCCTGTGGAAACTTTAAGTTGATGTTTTGAGATTTCATCAGCCAGGATCCATTTAGAAAAACAGAAACTATTCTAAGTGTGTAAAATGAAGGGGATTTAGCTCAGGGAACTAGTTACACAGGTGAAGAAACACTGAGAAACCAAACAGAAGACAGTGAGTCAACTGACAGATTATAGCATAAGAAACTGCTCTCTCCTCTAAAATGAACAAATGGAAGAGATGGGCTTCTCAGAATTTAGGAGCTATCAATATCTGGGCCAGTTTAGAAGAAGCTGGAGCTTGGAGGTGATGCAAATGTAACCACACCCATAGAAGCTACCCAAGGCATTCTAAGTGAAGGAAATACTTGGCTTCTCCCCTCTTCCTTCCTGCAGGAGCCCTGACTATGAAGTCTGCAGAGCAGTGTCCTTCTCCACTTAATGACTCAGAGCAGGGCAGAAGGTCAGGAATGAATCTGATAGCATAGGCCAGTGATCAGCAAACTCATTAGTCAATAGAGCCAAATATCACAGTACGATTGAAATTTCTTTTGAGAGACAAATTTTTTAAACTTAAAACTTCTTCTAATGCCACTTCTTCCAAATAGACTTGTTCAGGCCATGGTATTTTGTGGAAGAGCCACACTCAAGGGACCAAAGAGTCACATGTGGCTCGTGAGCCCCAGTTTGCTGACCACTGGCCAAAGGCCAATACATCACTTACAGGTTATCTGCATTCTGTACCTTTGTGGGTGCCATTTAATTTCATTGAGCACCAGTTCTGAGGACTAGATAAATTTTTAGTGGTAAATTCCTTACCTAGCATGTTTGTGGTAGTGTAGCATCTCAAGCAATTCCTATCCCCTCCCCTACAGCCCCAACCTACCACATTTGATGATTTTCAAATGCTTATACTGACCTAGCTAAGTAAGAATTTCCTGGGCAAATTAGAAAAATATGTAGTTTTCTAGACCATATGAGGAAGTGTGAAATGAGCCCCAGAAGTCTGAATTAAAGTAAAATAAAACAGAAACAGGTAATTAATTCTGAAGTGGAGTTGTAGTAGTGAAACTATGTGCAGGGAGCCAATACAATCATATTAGGACAAGTTTTGCCAAATAAAAATCACTCACTACCAACATCATGGGTATGACCCCAGACTTCTTTCTGGCTATGTTGGTAGCTTTCTCCCATAGGACATCAACTCTTACTAGCGGGACTTGATTTTTTATTAGTTATTTGAAAAATATTTTGCTTTTTCTAAACTTTTCTTTTCATTCCACTCTCACCACAGATATTCACAGGAATTACTAAAGTGTCAAGATTGTATTCTACTATGAAAAATGTTTTAAAGTAGAAATTCTGGGTATTAAACAAATACGCAAACAAAAAAAAGTGAAGCAAATGTTAGGCTGAAATCCAAAGCACATAAATAAATGGTTCAATGAAATATCCCAAAATAAATACACTTTAGATTTCCTTTTAAATGGAACCCACTGAAGTCTACAAGTAGACAATAATTTGGTAGCTATTCACTTGAAGTTAAAAGAGTATTATCCAGTATAGCAGCAATTCAAGAGATGCTTTGTCCTTCCCTATAGAAACACAGCACTTGAACACAGTGTTAGTGATTTAGCAGATAGCATTTGAGTCCAATTATTGAGCCCCATATGCTACTTGATGTTTAAACAGCTGGACCTGCTGTTTCTGTATTAAGCTATTTCTTTATAACAGGTTTATGATTTATAGTAGTGCTACTGACTTAATGAGTCATAAGAAGTTCATTTTTTTCCTAATGAGATCCCCCCCCCCATCCAATAAAGCAGGTAGAAAATATGTTAAAAACGTTAATCATCATACAGTGTTTGTTTTTAAAACATAGCTTATACCAGAAAGTTAGCTAAGCATTTCTAGCTAGGATTAAGAATCTAGCATTAAGCATTGTCTGTCATGAAGAAAATGTGGAATTTTCCTTCAACATTGACATCTGTCACTCTTAATATTTAATATTTTTACCAAAATCTGTATCTCAAAAGCAAGTTGGAGGATTAGTTCAACTACAGTTTAATTTTTCATATCTATTTTGATGGTAAAAGTTTTGTGTATTGATGTTTGAGGCGAGTGAGGATAAGGGCTATCAGTATTTTAGGGAGGAAAGAAGGTAGGCTTTCTCTAAACAGTGACCCTTTTTATGTCCAGTATTGGATCTTCCATCTACCTTCTACTAATGGGGGTCAGGTAAATCCATTCATTGCTATTATTCATTCAATAGGTTGTCAAATGAATGAAAAGGCTTAATGCTATGAGAAATTATGGGAATTCCCTTGAGACTAATCTGTACAGTGATGGTACATGTTTAAACATAAAATAAATTCCATATAATGAGATTTTGTCCTTTAAATTATCCAATCACTAAAATAATCCATAGCTACTAACCTTTACAGATACATTTTGAGAGTGAAATTAAATAATATGAGATAATGTCTGTGTAATTACAACACATTGTAGGCATTGTTTAATGTTTGTTTAATATGCTGTAACCAATTTCTGAAGGAATGTCATGCAATTTACATTCTGTGAAATAGCATAGGTATAACTTAAAACTACCAAAAGTTTTCTTCGTCATTTACAATTCTATAATTTTATTATTTCACTTTTCACCTAAGCAGAAATTATATGTGTATTAACATTGGAGATAAAATACCAGAAGTAATTCAATTACCTTTACATGAATCCTTCATGATTCCAACAAAGACCTACTATATAATGTAATTCAGATGGTTGGTGATTTCAAAATCCTAGCAATTCTGCTCTCAAGTTACTGAAGTTTTTTTTAACATAAGAAAAAATAACCAGTTTAATAATTACAACGTGTAGTAGGAGTAGTCATCAAGTTACTGAAAATTTTAGAGCCAGCTCTGAAGACTGGCAAGCAATATACTGATAGTTCAAATAAATACAAGTTTTTAAATGCTTAGAACTGTCTGTCAAAATTGCTTCATACCCATAGAAATAAAACTAATCTCTTAATACCTAGCCATTCGAACCTTTAAGTTGTCACATAGTCCTAAAACATGTTAATAGAAGATCTTTGTTATGACAGAGAGGTAGTTTTACAACTTCAGCCTCAAAAATATAGTAATCCATAAATCCAGTCATTCATCCATGTGACGTCCATTACTTGTGTTGGTTTTTACCAAATGTAATTTTAATTTTTCTTTAATCCTGATAAAAATGAAGCATTTTAAAGATATTATTTGATCTTACCTTTGGCTTTGGCCACCCTCAAAGTAGAATTACTTTCAGAAAATAAAGTATATGTGTAATTCAATTATTAAATGGAAATGTGTGTGTGTGTGTATATATATATATGTATATACATATACATATACTTAATATATATATATATACTTAATATGCAAATTGTCCCTCAATAGTTTGATCAGGAGTTTAATTGCTTGCTATGACATGTACTGACCACCAGGGGGCAGCACAGAATGAAGAAAGGCTCTGGCTGGCAGCTGGCAGCCAGCAGCCAGGGAAGGGAAGCTGCAGCCAGCAGCCAGAAGGCCCCAATTGGCTCTGATTGCTAGCCAGGCCTAGGGACCCTACCTGTGCATGAATTTGTGCACCAGGCCTCTAGTATTTTATAAGACAGTGGGAACTCATTATATGGCTTTACAGAATTCAGAGCCTGTAGTTTCTATGACTAATTGACCAAGTAAAAACTCACTTGACCCCAGCCAGCATGGCTCAGTGATTGAACATTAAATTATGAACCAGGAGGTCAGAGTTCGATTCTGATCAGGGCACATGCCCAGGTTGTGGGCTCAATCCCCTGTGTGAGGCATGCAGGAAGCAGCCAATCGATAATGATTCTCTCTCATCATTGATGTTTCTGTTTCTCTCTCCCTTCCTATCTGAAATCAATAAAAATATATTTAAAAAATAATAAATAAAAATTCACTTGGTTTGAAGTTAGGTTAAATGAAAAAACAAGAAGAGCGGAGGAACCAAGATTGCGGCATAGGTAAACACATATTGTTCTGCCCCGCACAACAATTCCAAAACTACAACATAACAACAAAACAAACATCACCCAGAATCACCAGAAAGCTGGCTGAGTGAAAACTCCACAAATAAAAGAAAAGGTGGGACACTGAGACTCAGAAGAGCAGCCTTGAAGATAGTGTGCAAACAGGTTAGGAGCCGTCCTGGTTGCGTGCGCAGGCTGTGGCTGGAGCAGCAACCCCAGCTGGATTTCGCCAATCGGGAGGGCAAAGACGTCCCACTGCATGGACTCCCCAGTGCCAGGCGAGGTCTGAGGTCCGGGGGATGTGGAGACGTTACACTGCACAGATTCCCCAGCGCCAAGTGAGGTCTGAGGTCCCGGGGACACACCCTGGAAGCCGGGCGAGGCAGAGGTCTCCTAGTCTGAGGAGAAACCCACTCGCTTGGAAAAGAAATTTGCGTGCAGGTAAACTGTGCAACAGCACAGACACGTGCCTTGCTCCCTGAAAACCTGCCCCCCCACTTCCCGGAGACCACCGGACTGCTTTGTTTTACAACCCTGGGTGAGACTTTGGGTGTGCAGACTCAGTTGGGGAGAGGCAGAGTTGTCTGGCAAGGGGAAGAGACTAGCGGCTTTCTCTTGGAGGTGTCTGCAACCATTCCCATCCAACAGAGCCCCACGTGTGCAAGTGCCTCATAGGACGTAGCTGACGCTTAGGTTGCCTGCTCAGCTCAGAGACTCCACCCATCCTACCTGAACACAGTCTCCCTTCACAGCCAATTGGCCTGGAAGTCAAACCCTCCTAGGGCTAACAACAACAAGCTGGGTTTAAATTCAAAAATACTGTACAACCCATAAAGGATTGCAGTAAGAGTATCCACCTCAGGTAACTGGGGAGGCTGTGCCACTGACCCTTAGAGGACCTCTACCACATAAAGCAGCCACCATGCAGAGATATGGAAAGAAATCAGGTGTGAAAGAAATGGAGGAAAAAAGACGACTAGACACAGAGTTCAAAACCACAGTTATAAGGCTTTTCAAGAGGCTCCTAGAAAAGGCCGATGAACTTAATGAGAATTATGAGGAAATAAAGAAGACCAACGAGGAAATAAACAAGATCAACGAGGAAATGAATGAGACTTACAAGGAAATGAATGAGACCTACAAGGAAATGAACAAGACCTACGAGGATATGAACGAGACACTCATAGATATGAAAAAGGACCAACTATAAATCAAGCATACACTGATTGAAATAAAAGATATTACACAAAGTCCTAAAAGCAGTCCAGAGGGCCACAAGAACCAAGTCAAAGATTTGAAATATAAAGAAGCAAAATCCACTCAGCTGGAAAAGCAAGAAACAAAAAGAATCCAGATAAGTGAAGATAGTGTAAGGGGCCTCTGGGACAACCTCAAGCATGCCAACATCCGAATTATGGGGTTGCCAGAAAAAGAGAGAGAGCAAGGTAATGAAAATCTACTTGAAGAAACAGTGACTGAAAACTTCGCCCATCTGGTGAAAGAAACTGACTTAAAAGCCAAAGAAGTACACAGAACCCCAAAATATAGGACTCTAAAGAGGACCACACCAAGACACATCATAATTAAAATGCCAAGAGAAAAAGATAAAGAGAGAATATTAAAAGCAGCAAGAGAAAAACAGTTGGTTACCTACAGGGGAGCACCCATACGATTGTTAGCGGATTTCTCAACAGAAACGCTGCAGGCCAGACAGGAGTGGCAAGAAATATTCAAAATAATGAAGAGCAAGAATCTACAACCAAGATTACTATATCCAGCAAAGCTATCATTCTGAATTGAAGATCAGATAAAGTGCTTCGCAGATAAGGAAAAGCTAAAGGAGTTCATCACCACCAAACCAATATTATATGAAATGCTGAAAGATATTCTTTAAGAAGAGGAAGAAGAAAAAGGTAAAAATATAAATTATGAACAACAAATACACATCTTTCAACAAATGAATCTAAAAATCAAGTGAATTGATAGTCTGATTAACAGGATAAACTGGTGCATATAACAGAATCATGGACATAGAGAGGGAATGGACTGACAATTCTTGGGGAGAAAAGGGGTGTGGGAAGTACAACAAGAGACTGGACAAAAATCTTGCAACAATGGGAGAGGACAGTGGGGAGGGAGAGGTGAGGTTGCAGGGTGGGATGGGTACAGGGTGGAGGGGAGCTATAGAAGGATAAAAATGGGGGAACAATGTAATTAATAAACAGAACAATAAAGATTAAAAATAAATAAATAAAAATAAAAAACAAGAAGAGCACTGTCATTCATGCTATCTTTAAAATAGTGTCCCTCTATACTTTAGTGAAAATATTAAAAGATCTGTTTTACTTTAAGTTTACTTTTTTTTTTTATAGAAAAATTAGTCTGGTTCTGAACTTAGGATTTCATTGTCTAATTTATATGTCACTATGCGAAAAGAGAAAATTGAAAAAGAAAAACATATTGTTAATAATTTTTCATATATTATAAATAAAATATCTTAGTAAAAACTTATTTCCACAGCCAAAACCAGTTTGGCTCAGTGGATAGAGCGTCAGCCTGCAGACTGAAAGGTCCCAGGTTTGATTCCGGTCAGGGCATGTACCTTGGTTGTGGACACATCCCCAGCGGTTGGTGTGCAGGAGGCGGCTGATCGATGTTTCCCTCTCATCGATGTTTCTAACTTTCTATTCCTCTCCCTTCCTCTCTGTAAAAAGTCAGTAAAATACTTCTAAAAAAACCTTATTTCCACAGTATTATGCACAGTTTATTTAGAAAAGCAAGTATTTGGAACACTTTGACAGGGAAAGACAGGTGCACTGAGAAAATATTCTCATTTCCTTGGGCCTCTTGACTTTCTCTAAAGGCAACAGTTTTTGTTATGATTTTACCTCCTGCTCAGAAGTGCTGTGGGAATACTGTTTCCAATTTGGGGTCATGGAAACCTATCCAGGAACCTGGATTTTTATTGCAGCAATTTTTGATGGGAAAAAATTGGCATAATTTTTATTACAACTAGTCCAAGAACCAAAAATTTCACAAAAATGACTTTGGTGTAACTTTTTGGATTTTACATGTAGAAACATATATATGTACACACAGGTGTGTGTGTGTGTGTGTGTGTGTGTGTGTGTGTGTGTGTATAGATAGATTAATAGATAGACAGACTGGGTATGTATAGATAGCATTGGTTCATGTGGAACTTTGTATATCCTATATAATAAGAAGCTAATATGCATATAGGCTGAACTGTGCAACAATCAGTCACTATGACATGCACTTTCCACCTGGGGGCAGATACTCAATGCAGGAGTTGCCTTCTGGTGGTCAGTGCACTCCCACAGTGGGAGCAGCACCACTCAGCCAGAAGCCAAGCTCATGGCTGGCGAGTATAGCATCAGTGGCAGGAGCCTCTCCTGCCTCCAAGGCAGCACTAAGGAGCAACAAGCCAGGCTCATGGCTGGCAAGCACAGCGGCAGTGACAGGAGCCTCTACCACCTCTGCAGCAGGCAGACATCCCCTGAGGGGTCCAGACTGTGAGAGGGTGCAGGCCAGGCTGAGGGAACCCAACGACCCCAGTGCACGATTGTCATGCACCAGACTTCTAGTAGAGATATAATTATCTATAATAATAAATTTAAAAACAAATGATAGGCGTACATACATAGTAGGGCAAAGGTAGATTTATAGTTGTAGGTACACAAAACATAGAGTTTATAGTTATATTATTATTTATTAATGATTGCATTATTTTCGATACAAACAACTATAGACCTGCTTTTGCCCTACCCTGTATGCTACACAAAAAAGGATGGAAGTGACTCATACACAGAAGAAGGGGTACAGGACCACTCTCCCTGGATGCACACTGGGCATATGTTGACATAACTGGCCCAACATTTTAAGCTCCTGACTTCTACTTCATAGGTTGGACCACATAAGCTGAAGCAAGCCAGCCCCCACAGTCAGCTTTGCTGACCACTTCCAAAGTGAAATTCTGTGACACTCAGGAGCTCCAGACAATGGCTCTGACTTTCTCCATCAGCTGGTCTGAGAAGGGGAAGGGAAGAAAAACTAATAAAATGTTTAGATAGTTATTTTCTCTTTTTGAACTTTATTGTTGTCTTTCTTTGCACAAACAGAAGGGTTTGTCAAGGAGGCAGGGACTGCTGTAGAGGAGGAGAAACCAAATTATAGTAGAAGGCATTTCTCTTTCTTTTGACCTTGAGTCCTAAGTAGTCTTGGTAAAAATCATCATAAAATAAAGTGCTAGGATTCTTGATTATACTTTATTTAAAAATCAAATGTAATACAAGGAGCAGATAAAAATAATGTAGTGCAGAAAATATAGTCTGGCCACCAGAGGGCTTATGGAATAAAAGAAATTTAAAAAGGAGACAAAATATGATATGGGGACAGTACCTTAGAAAATGCTAGAGATCAGTTCCTAAATACCTTTGCCACTGAAAGTATCATTTTAGAAAGAATATTCCTAAATATATCATGACAAAGAATAGATCTGAGTAAGCATGATGACTTTCAACTCAACTCAAAAATTTAATACAATCCTAAGGGATCATAAACTGGCAGCTGCTTTGTGAAAATGAAATGCTAATGTTCACAATTATAATTTTTATACCCATAGCCGTAAAACATATAAAGGTATTAGGCTCCTTTATAACACAATAGATGTATGATTTATTTATGTTTCAGCAGGTTAAATCATTTGAGGTAAGAGGGGAAAAATCCACTAAATATGCATTTGCCCATTTGAAATATGCCTGAACAGTTTTCTCTCTAAAGTACCTAAGTAGATAAACACCTATTTGGAAATGATAATAAAAGGAATGTTTTACTTAGAGCAAGAATTTTAATAAACACTCCCTAAAAAGAGGGAAAGGGTAATGGTCCTATTGCATGTTTTAAACAATGCTAAGTAAGAATGGAAATAAAGAAAGTTTATTTTAGACCATACTGATATTTTAAAAAGCTTTCTGAGACTTATAATGGAAAAGGAAAAGAAGCACACTATTCCCTTATATTTTTGACACAGAATCTTAATGCATGTTGTGAGATGGAGAGAGATTTGGACAATAATATAACAGTTACCATGAAATTCCTTACACAAGTCCCTCTTATCTACAAATATTCATTCTAAGAGCCCCAGTGGATGACTGAAACTTTGGGATACTCTCAAACCTATGTATTATGTTTTTTCTACACATAAATACATATGAAAAGTTTAATTTATAAATCAGGCACTGGAAGATATTAAAAACAACAAGAGTAAAGTAGAACAATTCAAGAAGATCCGTTAAAAGTATATGAGAATGGCTTTGAGGCCATTATTGAATAAAATCAATATCAGGATCGATTGACATACCACAATCGATCTGATAACCAAGATAGCTAATAAGTGACAAATGGGTGGGCTGTATGTACAGTGTAGATACAGTGGACAAAGAGGTGATTCCCATCCCGAGGGACACATCATACTGCTCAGAATGGCATTTATACTTTTTATTGATTTCAGAGAGAGAAAGGAAGAGGGAGAGAGATAGAAACATCAATGATGAGAGAGAATTATGGATTGGCTGCCTCCTGCACACCCCACCTGGGGATGGAGTCCACAATCCAGGCATGTGCTCTGACCAGGAACCCAACCATGACCGCATGGTTCATAGTTCCAGGCTCAACTACTAAGCCATGCCAGCTGGGCAATGGCATACAATTTAAAACTTACAAATTGCTTATTTCTGGAATTTTTTAAATTACTCTTTTCAGACTACATTTGATTGTTAGTCATTAAAACCATGGAAAGCTAAGCCACGGATAATGGGGACTGCTGTATTCTGCTTAGAAGTAAAGCTTACAGGACAGAAAAGCAGAAATCACTAAGCTATATTTATGGATCCAGATGAAACAGAAGTGCCAATACCGATGTTTCGAAAACAAAGTCGGCAGTCCAGCTCTGTGGGTGAGGAAGATGTGTTCAGGAGCCTGTAGAGAGCCAGGGAGTGCCTGATGCAGTGGGTCCTGAGGTTTTAGCTGCAGCAGCTTGATGCGCTGTGCAGAATGGTGCAGGAGAGCGAGAGGCCATCCAGGCAGCGATCGCCTCCCCAAGCACGAGTGAACTTAATGTACACAGTCAGGAAGTCATTACCATTCTTGGGGAAATTGATCTCCTGAATAGATTACTGCTAAACCAACCAAGAAGAACTTGCTCACCATGATGGATGAGTCCCTGTTCAACTAGAGTCCCTGGGAGTTGACGGATTATAAGAACTTGGAACTACCCCTTTGCTCTCACCCTGTAGGCACTTACAGGAGCCACTGCTGCAGGAGATGCTGTGATTATCAAGCTTTACAAACTAAGTGCAAATACAGCCAACATCTTGGCTCAGCTCCTCTCCCAGTATTTAGACCAGAACTTGTACGTTGTGGTTAATGGTGGTGTTGAGGAAACCACCAAGCTCCTGAAGCTGCGATTTGACCACATTCTCAATACTGGAAACGCTGCAGTTGGAAAAATTGTCATGGCAGCTGCTGCCAAGCATCTGATCCCTGTGATTCTTGAATTGGGAGGGAAGAGGCTGTGCTAAAGATTGTGACCTGGACATCACCTGCAGACGCATAGCCTAGGGGAAGTGCATGAGCTGCGGTCAACCCTGCATTGCTCTCAACTACATTGTGTGTGAACCATCTCTTCAGAGTCAAATTGTGCAGAAGATTAAGACACTGTGAATGAATTTAATGGAGAAAATATAAAAGAATATCCTGATTATGAAAGAATCGTCAATCTTCGTCATTTTAAGAGGCTCCTAAGTTTGCTTGAAAGTCAGAAGATAGCTTTTGGTGGGGAGACAGATGAAGCCACCCGCTACATAGCCCCAACAATGCTTACTCACATTGATCCTTGAAACCAAGGTGATGCAAGAAAGAAATTTTTGGACTAATTTTTCCAATATTGCCTGTGAAGAATCCAGATGAAGCCATAACATTCATAAATGAATGCAAAAGCCCTTTGGCTTTTTATGTGTTTTCTCATAACAGTAACGTCAGGTAGGTGATGAAATATTCAGCAGGGGTGTCACGGTCAATGATGAGATCGATGAGATCATGCACTTCATGCTCAGTTCTCTACCCTTTGGAGGCCTGGATTTCCCTGTGGTTCAGCTGACATCTAAGTGAACTGCCTCCTGGTTCCAGGTCCACCATGGTGCCATCCTCGTGTCTGTCCAGCACACACAATAGATTTGAGAAGTGAAAACTGTCCCAGAACATGGCTTTTGAGAGGGCAGAGACTTACACTTGCCTGTCACCCCTCAGCAGTGTCACTCTGTTATGCTGGTCTTTGGTACTTTCTGGGAGCTTGGAGGAAGCCAGTGGGCTTGAGTGGGATGGGAGCTTCTCATGGAAAAGTTTTGATACCTTTTCTCGTCAACATCCCTGTTCATTGAAAGGTTTAAAGAGAGAAGGTGTTAACAAACTCAGACATCCTCCCAAAGGCTAGTCAAAGGTAGACTGGGCAAAATTCTTCCTTTTGAAACAATTCAACAAAGGAAAATTCATTATCCTGCTCCTTTCTCTCCTGGGCATTGTAGCCACTGTGCTGGTGAGTGATCTGCTGAAGAGTGATCCTGTTCAGTCTCCTAGCTGCCTCCACGGAATTATTCCTCTGTTAAGTAGTTAATGAACCCATAATTTTAACATCCTACCAAAAATAGAAAGAAAATATGCAGCATTGTAATCAACCCTGACGTCATTGCCAAGCACCATGAGTGCAAGTTGTCATTTTGGCCAAATCCCAACATTCCTCACTGAGGACATGCAGAACCTGTTCTAGACTGGGCTGCCCAAATTTGGGCCAGGAAAGGAGAATGTCTGGAGCTATTCTGCATTTCCTGGGAGCTTAAAGGAGTTTGAGAACCAGCTCAGGGACTGCCTCCCTCTAGTTCAGGGGCAATGGGACCTTCCCTCCCCCACCCTGTTCCTGCTGTTGCCTCCATCACTCTGGAAACTTTCAAGAGTTCAGTCCAGAGAGATGACGATAGATCTTCCCAGGCTCTAGAACTGAAGGAGGGGGATCAGGGGATCCCTGACCCTCATTCATGCCTTGTGAATTTACCATCCTTCCTTGTGTTTAGTTTGTGGCATTTCTTGTCCCTGCCCACAAAGGCTTATTGTGACTATAACACCTGAGGCATCTTGTAAATCCTAGGACTTCCTGGAAGACAGTTACCAATTTCATTCAGGCATCACCTGTCATTATTATGAAGTAGGCATTATAGAATTCTACATCTTATAACACCTAACTGGCATTTTTAAATGTAGTAGTGGAAGTACTGTATTTATAATAATTCCAATCCTCTGTCAGAATCCTGAAATTGCAAGTTAGTGGTTTTCCAAGGATACGTCTTTAAGGTTTTATTTCTATAGCACAAAGCAAGTAAATTTCACTTTTCAAACTTCAGAGAGGCCTCTTTTGGGAAAACCATTTTCTGTCTGTCTTGGATATTCAGGACATTGGAGCTTGAGAGTCTCAAGGGGTGATGGTGAGTCATTTAGAGAAATCTGCAGAAGGACTCGAAGCCATAGCAGGTGGCCAGGCTGAGGAGATGGGGGACCAAGCAGTTCTCCTGAGCATGGCTGGACCTGAGGTGTTTCAGCTATAGTAATGTGCTAAAGAGGAGTCCAAAGGAGGGCTCCCTACTGGACCTGCTATGGGACTGGCAGCTGGAACTATACCTTCCCCCATTTGAAAACAGACTCTGTCATTTACTTTATGGAATGTATAATCAGCTTTGTTGAATGAGTCTTTTCTATGAAGACTGTCTGAATTATGTTATGTCTCAATCATAGGATGAGGTGTCAAGAGTTAATCACTACACTGGTTTAGGAGAAAGCTGCTTAAACTGTAACTATAGAATAACTAATCATACTTTCAATATGGCATTTTCCTTTACTAAATTATACATTATACTTTCTAATTAAATTAAATTAAATTATTGGTTTGTCTATTAGTATATGAGTATGTGTTTTTTACTTTGTAGGTGTCTGTTAGTCCTATTGAAAGGCAGATGGTCTCCCGCCTGCCTTAGCTCAGTAGTTGAGTGTGGACCTATGAACCAGGAGGTCATCATTTGATTCCAGGTCAGGGCACAGGACAGGGTTGTGGGCTTGATGCCCAGTAGGGGGCCTGCAGGAGGCAACAGATAAATTTTTCTCTCATCATTGATGTTTCTATCTGTCTCACTCTCCCTGCCTCTATGAAATCAGTAAAAACATATTTTTTAAAAAGAACTAAAAAAAGAGGTGAATGCCCAAGGCGAGGAAGGCCACATCCTCCACAGACGGAAGGTCCAGAGGAGCACTGGAGGCAGCCATCCATGTACAGGTCACAGGGCAGGCCATGCAATTCACTTATTTCAATGTCATCAAAATAATGGGTTCCAAATAGCTCCAGAAGACAAAGGTCCATTCCAGCACTTTGATAAACTACAGGCAGATCAAATGGATGGCAACTTGGCACTCACTTTTCTCCCCAGATAAAGATTTGGCTTCACCAATGCAAAATTTGGTTCAGAACCCAGGAATGCCTGATATCTGTAAACCTTTTCTTACCGTAAATAGAGGCATTAGTGCAGAGGTTATTTACATAAATTGCTCCTTCATAGTAAGGTAAGAGCCAAGGGAAAGGGAATGTGACATGTGCCACATTAGCTTTTGAACATCTGTCATGAGCTCAACCCACATGTGCATCATCAGCTGTGCTACCCTCCTGACTCGATGAGAGATTCTGGGAACTGGATAAGCTGGGAGAGGTGCTTTTTCTGCTCCTGTTGTGTGTGACTGGCATGCTCCTGCAAAGTGAATGCTCTTTTATCCTTGACTGAAACACATTTATAGTTTTCAGTGTGTGCCTATGTATATGTTCTCAACAAGGGAACATTTTTAAGGACAAAGAGATATATGGTTCAAGCAAGATGTCAAAGACACATAAAAGAATGAAAGCTTAATATTGGCTGAATGACACTTAAGTCATTAAAATACACACAATTCTCATTTGCTGGGAATAAAAACAAGGCAACACTCTGGTATAAAATGTTCTAGTGTGTATAATGCTATTCAGTCAGTATTTCATGTACTTCTATTGGACACACATTTGGCCATTATTTTTCTTTATATCAATTTTATATGGATAGTATTATGTTTTCTTGGGAAAAAAAGTGTGTGTGGGGGGGGGGAGGGGTGTGGATTATTCCCCTACCCCTGCCAAATTATCAAACACTTGGAAAGCTTACCACTGTCATTCCTTTGTTAATTCAAAAACAAGTCTGAGATACTGCTGCTTGTCAGATACTATCTTAGGCAGTGGGAGACTCCAAGTTAAGTGAACACAAACCAAATATTTTATTCTCCATAATATTAACAATTTATGAGTTCAGAGAACAGTATCTTATGAAATATGTATTGCTATTCTCTGCAAAATAGGCATTAAATAAAAAATTAATTGAAATATAAGGAAGAACATACATTTCGCATCATTTATTCTAACTGCAATAAACAGTGAGGAGTCTTTGAACATTCACTCTTGTCATACATAGATTTTTAAGACCTCTTGTGCCCATTTTTACATAAAGGATATATTTTACAACATCCTACAAATGAACACAAACTAATACTTAAATGATTATTCTATACCCTCAGAAATTCGCTGGCTTTTAAATTTTGTTTTATATTTTGGGCTTTCAGATTTTTAAAATTCTAGCAGTCAAATTGAAAAAAACAGCCATCATTGTTTTATATTTTTATAAAACAAGGTCTAATATTCTATTATTTATCTGTACATTTGAACCATTTATTCAAATATTTTAATAGCTGGTTTCATTTGTTAAACACACAATTATATGCTTGTAAATCCATGGGTATGCAGAGGTGAACAAGATACAGTGCTGGTCCTTGAGAAAGTTACAAGGGAAAAAAGCAAAAACTTATTAAAATGTGTTTAACCTGTTAAAATAGTCCAAATAACTTAATCCTGTTTTAATTTTAAAAAGCTTAATCCTATGAACTAAAATCAGTTTCACAGAATCACTATCACCACTGCTGCAGAGTCAAAAGATTTATGAAATTACTCAAGGCTATTTATGACACCAAAAGTTTCTGTCTTAAAAAACACACAACATATTGATGGTCTGTTGGATTCTTCTCTATCTCTGGATCTATTTTTGTTCATCAGTTTATGTTGTTCATTATAGTCAACAAATGCATGAGATCATGTGATATTTATCTTTCTCTCATTGGTTTATTTCACTTAGCATAATGCTCTCCAGGTCAATCCATGCTATTGTAAATAGTAAATGTCCTTTCTTTTTTACAGCAGCGTAGTATTCCATTGTGTAGATATATCACCATTTTTTAATCCACAGACCGTCAAAGCACAGAGGGAAAGCATGGAGGGGAAGGGTAAAAGATCAACCAAAAAAGTGTAAGCATAATCAATGGACTCAGACAATAGGAGGGTGAAGGATGGGGCTGGAGGGAAGAGGCAGACTGAGAGAAGTCAATGGGGGAAAAAAAGGACATATGTAATACTTTTATCAATAAAGAATTTTTAAAAAATGTATTGACCTAAATCTAAGAGTATTGTTAGAATGTTATAACTAGTTTAAAAAAGAGATAAAGAAATTTGAAATTCCTAAATGAATTAGTAGAGATTACCATTGCTAAAAAAATGTAAATATTTTTATTTATTGTTTTGCATTTTTTAACTCAGTTTAGTTTCAATATTAATTTATATTGATGTGTAGCAGCAACGGTTAGACAATTATATACTTTAAAAGTGTTTCCCTTGATATTTTCAGTACCCACCTGGTATAATACATAGCTATTACAATATTATTGACTAGAGTCGTGGTGCACAAAATTCGTGCATGGGGGTGTGCCCCTCAGCCAGCCTGTCCCCTCTCCAATCTGGGAACCCTTGAGGGATGTCTGACTGCCCAATGAGGCCCGATCCCACCCTCTCACAATCCAGGATTGCTGGCTCCCAACTGCTTGCCTGCCTGCCTTCATGATTGCCCCTTACCACTTCTGCCTGCTAGCCTGATCATCCCCTAACCACTCCCCTGCCAGCCTGATCAATGCCTAACTTCTCCCTGCTGGCCTAATTTCCCCTAACTGCCCTCCCCTGCAGGCCTGGTCCCCCCCTCCCAACTGCTCTCCCTGCTGGCCTGATCACTCACAACTGCCCTCCCTTGCAGACCTGACCCCTCCCAACTGTCCTCCTGTGCTGGCGATCTGGTGGTGGCCATTTTGTGTCTACATCGGGGCAGGATCTTTGACCACATGAGGACAGCCCTCTTGTGTGTTGGAGTGATGGTCAATTTGCATATTACTCTCTTATTAGATAGAATTATATTCTCTATAATGTATTTTACATCCCCATCGCTATTTTGTAACTACCAATTTGTACTTCTTAAACCCTTCACCAATTTAACCCAGTCTCCCACCCCTTCCCCTCTGTCAATCACCAGTCCACTCTGTGTGTCTATAAGTCTGTTTCAATTTTATTTTTTTATATTCTACAAATAAGTGAAATCATATGGTTTTTGTCTTTCTCCTACTGACTTACTTCACTGATCATGATACTCTAGCTCCATCTGTATTGTTGCAAATAGTAAGATTTCACTTTTCGTGGCCCAGTAATATTCCATTTTATAAATCTACCACCACTTTGTTATCCACTCATCCACTGATGGGCACTTGGGTTGCTTCCATATCTTGGCTATTGTGAATAACAATCCAATGAACATAGGGGCACAAGTATTCTTTTGAGTTAGTGTTTTAGTTTTCTTCAAATAAATACCCAGACATTGAATCGCTAGGTCATATGGCAGTTCCACTTTTTTATTTGTTTAGGATCCTCCATACTGTTGCCCATAATAGCTGCAGAATTCCTTTTCTCTTGACACCAAACATAAAACTTATTTGTAGTAGACAGAATAACGGTTACCAAAAATGTCTCCATCTTAATCCTCAGAACCTGTAAATTTGCAAATGGAATTAAGGTTGCTAATCAGCTGATTTTATGATAGGGATTTATATTAAATTGGATCATTTATATGAGCTCAATCTGGTCACAAGATTTCTTAAAATTGGAATGGATAGGTAGAGTCAGAGAAACAAATGTGACTACTAAAAAAGGCACAGAGAGTTTTGTGTTGCTGGATGTGAAGATGGAAGACCAAGAGACAAGGAATATGGATGGCCTAGAGAAGCAAGAAAAGGCAGGGAAATGAATTCTCCCTGAGAGCTTCCAGAAAGAAACGCAGCTCTGCTGACACTGTGATTTTCGCACAATGATGCTTATGTTGCACTTTCCTGACCTATGCAGTCAAAAGATAATAAACTTGCTTTTGGCCACCAAGTTTGTGGCAAATTGTTATAACGGTAAATAGTTCAAACTGATACAATTTGCCACTGTATAAATATAGTCTAGTCAATGGCAAAATAATGAAAAAATAAATTCTATTCTTTCATTTTTATCTACAATTCAAGAAATGTTCAAAACGCCATCCTTTTTACCTATCTGATGTATCTTGGTTTTTAGTCAATTCAGGTAAACTTAAGATTTTATTGGCCATAAACATTTATCACAGTAATCTCTTCATTTCAAAACTAAAAAATATCTAATGGACATTTGCAACAAACCTGATCATAATCATTATTTTTAGCCATAGGTAACTCAAAGCAACAGAGTTTCATATTATATTTTATATGAATTTGTGCTCCTAATGATAGATAGATTCATATATTATTGTTACATACATTTTATCAAAAGTAAGTTAGAAAATTAAAAACATTTCCCCCTTTGTTTTGCATGCACAGACACATAGGAATGTACACCTATACAAAATTCAAAAGATTGATAAAATCACATATATGACTTAAAAAATAATATTTCTGGGATATTTTCTTTAAATAGAAATAATAGTAAAGCATTTTAAACTATTATGTGTGTTTACTTGAATTATATTATTACAAAGTATTAGTGGTAGAATAATATCAAAATTAAATACAACTACTAGTAAAGTCATTTGATGCATTAGCATATAGAAAGAATGTTGAACAAAAATAGTATTTGCTCTCAGTACAAAAATTAGACTTAAAACTATGACCAATACTTAAAGTTTTGCTTCTGTTCTAAGAAATGCGATAATAATAGATTATCTTATTTCCCTGCCCCTTAAGTATTCAAACTTGCAAAAGTTCTGTTCATTCTATACAATAATAGAGGAATATGCAAAATAGCTGGGAAGCCGAAATGATAATTGCTCAGCAGGAGGCATGCACAGCAGGAGCAGTAGGTGGTGACTGCCATCACCAGGAGGGCCTCTGCACAGCCTGTCCTGAGGCCACCCAGCCCAGGGTGGCCTTGGCAGAGGAGGTCCCAGTGGAGGTGCACACAGGCCCTCCATGCTGCCTGGCCCATAGGCCATCCAGCCTAGGGGTGGCCCCCCGCTCTGCTATCTTGAGTTTGTTAGTTTCCAAGGATCCAGCCAGAAGGGATGATAAACCCTCTGCAAATAGCTCAGCCAGCACTTATCTAAGCGGCAGCTTTGTTTAAATCGAGCCTTTCCCACAGTATATCAGCCAGGTTTCTGTAGAGTGCATTCTCCATGCAATACAACAGGGCCCCAAGTTTCCTCCCTGGCGATCTCATACACATTAGCTTGGGTCAGCGGGGAAGGATGGCAAAAGGTAGGGCAGCTCTGGCGAGCAAACAGAAGGAAATGTCAGGCAGACATTCTCCTGTCACCTCCTTCAACGTGTAAAAAGAATCAAATAAACCAATACAAACACCCCTCCCCCAGCCCAAGAGAGATCTGGGACTGAGGGGTGTCCACCCAGGCATTGTGTACCTGCTTCCCACCCCCTTCCTCCAAATGGACAGGTAAGGGGCTTAAGAGAAGGAAGAAGAGCCTCATAGGAAGGGGATCCCTGGAACCGTACCCCTGCCCTCCCTCTGGACCTGACTTCTGAGATCCCAGGGCCTGACCCTGCCCCCAGGAGATTTTCATATCCCAGACCCTCTGGCACTTCCAGGCACTGGACTCTTTGGCATCTTCCCTGCCCCCCAGCTACTGGCCCTCACTGTCTCCTATCCCAGAAGCACTCTGTCCTCCCCAACTTTAGGTCTTTATAGCATAAATGCATGGTGGACATAGTTGCTTCACTACAGATTTTATTTGCCTAGAATCCAGTGAAGTCCCTTAACAACTGAGCTGCTCAGACTTCATCAGGGACAAGGATTGACACACCTTATTTGGCTTTGATAGCAAAGCAATCTTATTCTTTTATATTTTAAAATAGATTCTTATTGATTTCTAAGAGGAAGGAGAGGGAGAGAGTAGAAACATCATGGATGAGAGAGAATCATTGATCAGCTGCCTCCTTTACGTGCCCTACTGGGGATCAAGCTCACAACCCAGGCATGTGCCCTTGACCAGAATTGAACCTGGGACCCTTCAGTCCCCAGACTGAGGATCTAGCCACTGTGCCAAACCAGCTAGGGCAAGCAATCCTATTCGTATGATTTTTGTCATAAACAAGTGGATTTGAATCATATCAAACAACATACATTTTTTTAATGAAATGTCTCTACATTTCTGCTAATGCAATTCTATCTTAAAGCTTATTGCTTATTTTGTGCCAAAACTGGTTTGACTCAGTGGATAGAGCGTCAGCCTGTGGACTGAAAGGTCCCAGGTTCAATTCCGGTCAAAAGCATGTACCTTGGCTGTGGGCACATCCCCAGTAGGGAGTATGCAAGAGGCAGCTGATTGATGTTTCTCTCTTATTGATGTTTCTATCTTTCTATCTCTCTCCCTTCTTCTCTGTAAAAAATCAATAAAATACATTTTTTTTTACAAAAAGCTTAGGTTGTATTATCTATATTAATAGAAGGATAATATGCTAATTAGACTGGACATCTTTGAGACATCCATCCAGACATCCTTCCACACAAAGCTATGGTGGTGGGGACTGAGTCAGAGATGGGTAGGGGCGATCAGGATGGCATGGGGAGGGGACAGTTAGGATTGATCAGGCCTGCAGAGGAGGGCAGTTAAGGGTGATCAGGCTGGCAGGCAGAGGCAGAGGCAGTTAGGGGTGATCAGGCTGACAGGCAGAGGGGTGACCAGGCCAGCTGGGGAGTGCAATTAGAGGTGATCAGGCAGGCAGGCAGAAGCAGTTAGGCCAATCAGGCAGGCAGGAAGGTGAGGAGTTAGGAGCCAGCAGTCCTGGATTGTGAGAGGGATGTCCAACTGCCAGTTTAGGCCAGATCCCACAGGGAGTCAAATATCCCCTGAGGGGTCCCAGATCGGAGAGGGTGCAGGCTGGGTTTATGGATCCCCCTCCCTTGCACCAATTTTGTACACTGGGCCTCTAGTATCTACATAAATTAATTGAAATAAATATTCAGGTGAACCTATATTTTTAAAAGTATACATATTAAAATTAAACTGATGAATAAAAACAGATCCAGAGACAGAGAAGCAACAATCAGACTGTCAAACCTCAGAGGGAAGGTAAGGGAGGTGCAGGTAAGGAGAGGAGAGCAACCAAAGGACTTATATGCATGCATGTAGGTCTAACCAATGGACACGGACACCAAGGGTGTGAGGCACAAATGGGGGGACAATGGGGAGATAAAGACACATATGTAATATCTTAATCAATAAAGAAAAAAATCCATTTAATTTTCACTTCTTTATGATCTCAGAGTTTTATGGTATTCAGAGACTATAACTGGATGCTGAAACAACTTTTAAAACAAGTTATTTCTTATAAAGACAACTCCATCATCGAGGAGGTTTCAATTTCATTATCACTGATTTTGAATTCTCAATGCTCTTATGAGACCAGTTCTGAGAGTAGAAGGCCCAGAACAACCCCCAAAGGCCTAAGAATTTTGGGTAAGTGTGACTGCATGTGTGTGTGAATGTGACTTGGGGTTTCTAAAAGTCATTGCAGCCATAACTGGTTTGGCTCAGTGGATAGAGCATCAGCCTGCAGACTGAAAGGTCCCAGGTTCAATTCTAGTCAAGGGCATGTACCTTGGTTGCGGGCACAGCCTCAGTAGGAGGTGTGCAGGAGGCAGATGATCAATGTTTCTCTCTCACTGATGTTTCTAACTCTCTATCCCTCTCCCTTCCTCTCTGTAAGAAATCAATAAAATGTATTTTAAAAAATAAAAATAAAAGTTATTGCACACTGATTTTATGCCATCCACTGCATTCTTTACATGAGGTATCTTACCTAATAATAGACAAATATGTAAAATGACCGTACCTCCACTACATCCACAACCAATCAGAGTATGCAAATTAACCCAACAAATATGGCAGTTAATTTGCATATGTAGGTACCCAATGGCCTCCTTCTGGGAACATCCTCAGCACCCAGGTGACTCCAAGGTAGGTCCCTTGTGGGCCCTGAGCAGCCTGGGAAGGGCCTGAGTCAGGGGGCCCCTGGGCAAGGCCGAGCCTGGGATTGAAGCTGAGGCAGCCCCCTGCCCAGGCTTTAGGCCTGGGCAGGGGCGGAGCCAATGATCTGAGGGAGGGGTGGAGCCAACGATCTGAGGGAGCAGAAGCCAGTGATCAGAGGGAGAAGGAACCAGCTATCAGAGGGAGAGGGAGCCAGCCATCAGAGTGGGCAGCGGGGGCCCTTCCCCAGGCCTAAAGCCTAGGCCATAGGCTTTAGGTCTGGGCAGGAGCAGAGCCCACGACCTATGAACTAGAGGAAACACCTTTTCTGACTGCTCATTGGCTAAGCTCCCTGTATGTACTGGTAATATTCTTAGTAACTTGGGTAATAAGAATCCAAAAAGGTGATTTAGGCTTTTTCCACCACACTCCTGGTGAAAAAAAACAAAGGTCTCCTGCTGGAGGGCTAAGAAATGTCATATTCTGCCCTAGCCCATTTGGGTCAGTGGGTAATTCCTGGGCCTGCCTACAGCAGGGTCTGGTTTCAATTCTAATCAAGGGCATGTACCTAGGTTGCAGGTTCCTCCCTGGTCGGGGCCCAGGTAAGGGCTCATGCAGGAGGCAACCAATCAAACTGTTCCTCTCACTTTGATGTTTCTCTCTGTCTTTCCCTTTCTCTTCCACACTCTCTAAAAATCAATGGAAACATATCCTCAGGTGAGGATAAAAAAAGAAAAATAAAGAAATGTCATATCCTATGAAAGACACATCTTAAAAATGACTACAGAAAGTTGTCATCTTTCATGGTGAAGGGACTGGAGTCAGTGTTGATGAAAACACCTTGGTGGTTGCTGTGACTTGCAGTGGCTGCAGCAGCAGGGAGATGAGGCTGGTGCCTTCCCCTGATCAGCCCCGTAGCCTCCCACAAAGGGAGCCGGCCTGAGCCATCAGTAGAACATCCCCTGAGGGCTCCCAGGGGATGAGAGGGGGCAGGCTGGGCTGAGGGATACCCTCTCCAGTGCACAAATTTCCTGCACCAGGCCTCTAGTCCTATATAATAAAAACTGTACATGCAAATTGTCCCCATACTTACAGAGCTAAGGTAGACTATACATTTATAAGCTTCAACACTGCAGTTGTCATCTATTCCTCCTGTACAATTTCTCAGTGGCGTAAATAGGATATGGTTAACCAGAGAACATTCACTAATGGTGTGGTGTAACATTGCCTAGCATTAGCTACTCTGTTCAATATTGCTTAAGTTAAAAAAATTATAGAATTGTGGTTCCTCTAAGTTTCAGAGGCATGCAAAATACCAAGAAATCCTGCTGTTTAATATCCCTGCTACTTGCAATTGTTGGAGAATGTGCTAAACATCTCAATTTGGTTACAATAAATGTGCTCCCCAGAGGATTTTGACCAGCAAACAGGGCACTCAGACAACACATCTTTCTGGTTGTGTAACAAACAAAATGAGTCACAGCACATTCCAATAGGAAAATAATACATATTTAAAGTCATTAAAGATCTAAGCAAGTGCAATACAACCATAAATCCTGGAAAATTGTTATAATCTTCCAGTGACTATACTTTAGGTAAATTATACAATAAAAATGTTATAATAACATGCCAATTTGGATAAAACCTAGCACAACATGAGTCTAATCTAAAGGCTTAAAGAGTGAGATATTCACATATGAAAAGTAGTTGAATCTCAAAAATATAAAGTTAATAGACATTTCACTCAGTGCCTTTTAAAAATATTCAGATATAGTATTGGAGTTTAAAATCTAAAAGACACACATCAGTGATTCTAATCAATGCCTCAGAAAAACCACACCTTTCATATAAGCACATGCTCAGTAGACTTTTCAAGAGTAAAAGAAATGAAAATAACTACACAGGAATAGCAACAGCATACCTCAGTGTCTTCCCATCAGATTGGAACAGATGGCAGTTATTATTGTCTTTAAAATTTTTTATTCATGGATTACACTCTGAAAATGTTAGGTCTGATTTCAAATTTAGGAATATAAGTTATTTGAGGATTAAGTCTGTTTTATAAGGATCACTGGCCAGTTTTCAGTTCAGAAAAATATCTTACATTTTGATATACATTCTTGGGCAGTCTCACTTAATTTTCAAAACAACTCCCTTGAATTTTCCTATTTTTAAGATGCATACAATGAGATTTAGGGAAAAAAATGTTTAATATTGCCCCAATAGAATAAAGAGCAGGAATTTAATCTATAATTTTTGGTGATCTATTTTATTTATACATACATATAAAATATAATTTTATTTATACATACATATAAAATATAATTGAAATGTTAGAAGTGAATTTGGAAAACATGATATTAGTTATCTAGGAACAACTCTTATGATTAACTAAGTAAGAAGGCTGGGATGGATTTTCACAGCAAATGGATAAAAAGGGAACACAATATTTATTGATTATTGCTGTATGGGTGGGTAATCATTTTGCTTCTTGGAAAAGGTTACAACCTACACCCAATCTATGTGAAATGAGGAAACATCACAGATCTTCAAGTAAATAACATCTCTGAGCCCAAAGGAAAGGATAAGGTATTAGCAGGCCAACTAAAGAACATATCATTGTGAAGTCCCTTTTTTAAGTAATCAAGACAATTCATCAAGACAAAATGACCTCATTTCCCCTTGAGGTTAAAATTGATAATACAATTATATTTGCATTAATTTAATTCATTTAAAATGTATTTGGAATAGATATTTTACCTCGCCCTTTTCTGAATTTTTAGGCCATGTGATATTAGTGGTATGAGATTAAATAGTAATTTTCTGGATTAAGCTTGGTCTACTAGAATTTTAATAGCATCCTATCTAATAAAAGAGTAATATGCAAATTTGACCATACCTTCACCACACCCACAAGCCATGCCCATAGCCACGCCCACCAGCCAATCAGGAGCAGACTATGCAAATAAACCCCAACCAAGATGGCTGCTGCCACTGAGAGCAGGAGAAAGGTTTGGGTTTCCCTAGCAACAGAGGAAGCCAAGCTTTCTGTTTCCCTAGGCCTCCACTCAATGTTACAAAGTTTCAATTATAAAAGATACAGAAAGAGCAGCAGCCACTGAGCGGGAGAGAACAGAGGCTTGGGTTTCCCTGGCAATGGAGGAAGACAAGCTCTCAGTCTGCTGTTGCTGGCCTAGGCCTCCACTCTAGGCTACAATGTTTCAAACAGAAATGGCTGCCGCCACGGAGCGAGCAGAAGGCTTGGCTCCATTCCAGGCTATAAAGTTTCAATTGTAGACATAGATTAATTCCAGATACCGGGGCCTCCAATTGGGTCGGTGGGTGGCATGGCCAGCCTGAAAACCTCCACATGCCCCAAACCCAGGCCACCCCTCACCCCAAGGAAATCCTCACTCTGATCTGGGACACTCTTCAGGGCAAACCAGCTGGCCCCCACCCATGCACCAGGCCTCTATCCTATCTAATAAAAAAGTAATTTGCAGATTGACCATCACTCCAACACACAAGAGGGCTGCCCCCATTTGGACACAAGATGGCCACCACAAGATGGCCCACAGGGGAGGGCCATTGGAGATTCCAGGCCCTGCAAGGGAGGGCAGTTGTGGTCAATCAGGCCAGCTTGGGAGGGCAGTTGGGAGGGAGCAGGCCTGCAAGGAAGGGCAGCTGGGGTGATCAACCCTGCAGGGGAGGGTAGTTAGGGGTATCCAGACTAGCAGAAGAGGGAAGTTGTGGGCAAATAGGCTGGCAGGGGAACAGTTATACATCAATTAGGCTGGCAGGTAGTGGTTAGCGGGTGATCAGGCTGGCAGGCAGAAGTGATTAGGGGCAATCAGGGAGGCAGGCAGGTGAGTAGTTTGGAGCCAGCAGTCCTGGATTATAAGAAGGATGTCTGATTGCCCATTTAGGCCTGATCCTATTAGGACATCCCTTGAGGGGTCCCAGATTGGAGAGGGTACAGGCTAGGCTAAGGGACATCCCCAGCCCCCATGCACAAATTTTGTGCACCAGGCCTCTAGTTATAAATAAAATGTGATATTGATGCACTTAAGAAAAATAAAATTCTTCATGAAATGAGATTACATTTGTCTCTGGTCCAAGGGAAAAAAACTGATCCCATAGAGAAAATGAACTACCAACCATAACAAGAGATATAAAGTTTAGGTTAAATAAAAAATATTACATATTGAGAGAATTAGAATTTGCAGATTATATTGCACTAAACCAATGTCTTTTACTGACATTCTTGCCAACTCTAGTAGTCAAGATTTAGGGATATTCTATTTGACTCAAATTTAGGCATATGCCTATTCTTGAAATAAGCATGTAGATATGTAGCTTAGAAGCATGGGGCCCTTAAAGTGAATAGCCCAGTTATTTAGTTCTGCAATGCTTGGATGTATGGTTTCAGGTTTTCTCACATCATGACTAGCAAAAAGTAATAAGCTTTCATTATAGAATGTGACCTCAGACATTACCAATACATGATGTTGATATTTTCCTAAAATGGCATTAAAATTAACAAGTGACATCCTTTCTTATTATCAGTCAACTGAGCTACTGGATCAGTATATTAAAAATTATGAAAGCAAGAGTGAGATAATTTATATAAATAAATATATATATATATATATCACAAAGTCTAATTGAGCCTTTTCCCACTTATGTGTTACTCATGCCATATAATTACATGTAAAACCTCATTTCCAAGATACTGACTTCTATTCTAGGTAATTCAGACCAAATTTCCTGCTGAGAAAAGAAAAATTAGACAGCTTGTTTTTTAAACCTGCTACAAGGCACAGACTATTAATACAATAAAGAACTTTAGAGCAATATTAAAAAAAAGAGAGAGAATCTCAAATGTGTCAGCTTGATCTTTAGGCCACTTTTCTCCTGGAGCCTTTGCTGAGTTCCTAAAAAGCACCTGTGAGAAGTTGAGAAGCTGAGTAGTCCTTTACAACAGCCTCTTAGGAATGGAGGATATAAATTGGAGGACATGGCCAGTGGGAGGAGAACACACTAACGTAATTCTTGGTTGGGATCATGCACAGCCCTTGCAGGGATTGAAGACCATCTTTACTTATCTGATCCAATGATAGTAAATTAAAAAAAAATCCTGGACTGTTTATATCTCTAGATACCTTCCACAAGCAAATACAAATTTCCTCTAGAGAATTAAAAAAATTAACATAGGCCTCAAACCTGTTTAAACAGCAGCAGGGACTGGGTGGAGTGGAGGAGTAGTAGGATTGAGAAAAAAAAAAACAGAGAGAGAGAGAGAGAGAGAGAGAGAGAGAGAGAGAGAGAGAGAGAGAGAGAACTCATGGACACAATGTAGTGATTGGAGGGGAGGAGGGGAAGTAGAGAAATAGAAACATCAATGAGACAGAAACATCATTGGGCTGACTCCTCCCCTCACCCTTCCCCCAACCCCGCCCAACAAGTGGGGATCAGGCTTGCAACCTGGACATGTGCTCTGACTGGTAATTGAACTGGTGACCTCTTGGTTCATGGGTTGATGCTCAACCATTACACAACACTGTGCTTGTTTTCCTGCCATCTAGGTATCCTTTAGCCCAGTCACTTTGACACTTAAAATTAGCCATCATATCACCTAAAGCCAAATCATGCCACTTTACATCTAAAATTCATACATATTTTTAAAAAAAGCATTACGAAGAAAATTATATCAGACGGAATAAAATCAATTTTCATGCCCACTGAAAATTAGAAAATAAATAAAAAGTGTTAAAAATTCAATTTCCATACAAGTAGAGAAACAAATATTAAAATCAACAGAGTGGCCCTTGAAGGTAGTGGAGTTGGTTAGAGCATCGTCGGATGTGCCAAGGTTGTGGGTTTGATCTCTGATCAGGGCACATATAAGAAGTAACCAATTAATGAAAAAACAAGTGGAAGAACAAATAGATGTTTCTCTTTCCCTTCCTCTCTTTCTAAAACAAACAAATAACTAAAAAACAGAAGAAAAAAAAACCAGCAGAGTGTGCTACAGAGATCACTCTAAAACAGAGATAGAAGTATTACAAGAATAGAAGCGACTGCAGTAAGACTTTATTGGTGGAAGATGCAGGTAATATTGGCCAGGGTCATTCCAAAAAGGAATTGGGGAAATTACTGAGAATACATAGAAGATGCCTAGAGAGTGCTCAGAACCACTGACTAGTTCTCTCAAGATTGTACTGTTTCTGGGTGAGGGAGGCTCCTTAAAAAGGGAAAATGTCCCTTAGGAATTTGAGAGTTAATGGAAAGAAAGAAACTAAAGACTACATTCAACTTCCCACAAAACAAGATAGTATCCCACAATCAGAAAATAGAAGGACTCACCCCTCACCATGCAAGTCCCCCCCAAGCATTTATTCAATTAAACTCCATTTTACCACACCAAGACACCATGCTCATGACAATGACACTATTTTGAGCTCTTCACAAGAACCAAATTATCTAAATTTCACAACAGTTTTGTGAGGAGAACATTATTTTGTTTTTCATTTTACAGACTAGGGAACAAAATCAGATAGATCTTAAGTCACTTGCAAATGTCATGCTATCTAATGGTATAGGTAGAGGACATATTTCAATACCCACTGCATGATTCAAAGTTAACTTTTATCCACTTTTTCAACTTTTTACTCAGCCTAGAATACGTATCTCCAGACTTCAAAAGATAGCCAGATAATAGTATTTTTTAAAAAGCAAAATTAGTATTACCTAACTCATTTCAAGAATAATGATTTTCCAGGCCAAAAATAATGTTATCTAAAAACCAGCCAAACAAACATATAAATAAATGCCTGCATCTGAAGTTCTAATGAAGAATGAAAGAAATCCCAGAAGATCTAAGAGTATTCTCATTTTTTAAAACATAGAAAAGACAGTTGCTGAAATGGAAATCAAGCTTGATTCCAGACAAAATCCTAGAACAGATTGTTATACAGATGACTTTCATGTAATTGAAAATGGAACTGGTGAACAGTAGTACACTAAATACTGCCACTCTGCTGCTCTGACAGTCTCCATGAAGCTCAGTGAAATCCTATATGCAGAGTCCTCCACAGCAGGACTTGTGGGTGATGAGACAGTATGAGCTTGACAACAGAGCATTAGGTGAATTTATATGATTGATATATGGTGCTCAGAGGGAAGAATCATTAACAATTAAGGATCATTAACAATTGATGATTCTCAGTTAAAGTTATATGATTCTTTCTCTGTTTTATCTCAGCACATAACAGGAATTCAACAATACTGGCTTGAGTTTGAATGAAAGTAGGCAAATCAGTGAGGGCCTAATACAGGCTCATGTGAAGCCCTGAATAACATGTATATTTGTAACTTAGATAATACACTAGTAATATTTCAGACACATTTGTGAACAAATGAAGTAAGGGGGGAAATAAATGTCTGAAATGCTATAATAGAGATCTGTCTTTTCAGGGTCTAGCTCATGATAGTTTTCAATAGGCATAAATGCATATTCACTTTAGCTTTCCATTTAGAAGATACTGACCTTTTCTTACTGGTACCCTTTTATTCCTCTAACCCATCACTAATTCATGGGCAACATATTGGCAATAGATCTAAAGTGACATATACTGTTCAGAGATTCAATGAAACATTCTCAGCTTAGAGGCATTTCCCTGGTTTCTGTGTAAACACCATACTGACTACAAAATTGCTTCTGGGATTTATGTCATTGCATTACCTTGTCCCTTTTTATTAAATTGGCTTACTTGCTCTGCACATCCCTGACTGATCTTGGTCCTTGTACTGTATCAACTATCACTTGATATATATCTGAGAACTAAGGTGACTTGATTGTTGAGTTTCAGAACTACACATGACATTCTCAGGTGAGGTGGAGACTTACTATTTTATATATGATAGTTTCAAATCAACTAAATGAGAAAAGAACCATGCTTTCACCAATGAAAAAGGGGTATTTCAGTTTCATAAAAGGAGAAACTGAAACTCAGTATAGATCTTGGGATAAATCCTGAAGTAGTATCAGTGTGCACGCACACACATACATTCACACATATGCACTCACACAGACAAATTTATTCTGGTATTTATCAAAATAATATTTAAAGTGGTGAGAAAACTTGGGTTCTACCTATACTTTGACACATTTGAAAGAAAGTATCATTCTATTCTCAATTGTGTTATTTGAACACATGAAAATTGACTATTACATGCTCCCTTTGAAATCACATAGTCAAATCAATAGGGAGGAAATAAAAAAGGGCCATAATTTAGACTTGATTTTCTGCATCAAAAGATTTGTTTGGTTTTGAATTATTGTGACTTATACAATGTGTGGCACATTTAAGATGAAGAGTGGTAGTAAGATGGTCTGAAGTAAAAAGAAGGATTTGCATCAGGGAGAGGCTGAGCTAAAGCAGGTTAAAGGGAACTCCGAATGTACGATGAAAGCAGAACTTGTTCATTCAAGTGCAAGTCTGCTCAAATTGCAAAGAACAAAAGTACATGGGCAACATGTGTTTGTTTCAGAGGGCAAACAATTAACACAAGTCATTTGATGAAAAATTATAAAATTTACTAAGTTGGAAGGACTATTAAAGGCAAGAGGCTCAAATGATATATTTCTAATGGTTAAAACTTGCACCAGAAACACAATTTGCTCTGATCCCCACAGTCCTCCAGTCACCTCTGAAGCGAAGGCTACATCCTGACAATGCTTTAAAGCTGGATCAATATCAGTTCACTCTGTTCCTTGGTGAACAGTTTCAGTTGTCATTACTCATGCGAGCAGAGACAGCTCTGCCTCTTAAGAAGGCATGAATGTGCCATCTCATTAGAACTACTGTCAGGAGGCTTCTGTTTTACAAATATAATTTTAATTATAATTAATGATATCAAACAAACAGGAACATGCATATTGAGGTTTATATATGAGTAATTGTGCTGCACTTTATTAAAAAACAAATAGCTGTATTAAAATATTTTAAAGTCCAGTTTCTTAAACCTTTTTTTATAAACACATAATTAACTTACCCCCACTTTTTTAAAGTTTTTCCATAATTTATTGCATCAAGATATAGAGTAAATATTGTTCCCTATGATTTTTTTTTTTACTTAAAAACCTTTTGTAATGTCAGTGAAAGGTGCCCTGGCTGGGTGGCTCCGGTGGTTGGAGCACTGTCCCATACACCAAAAGATTTTGGGTTTGAACCCTGGTCAGGGCATGTATGGGAGGCAATTGATCATTGTTGAAACTCTCTCATATTGTTGTGTTTATCTCTCTTGCTCTCCTTCTTTCTTTTTCTCTCAAATCAATAAAGACAAACAAGCAAATACCATATCCTCAGGTAAGGATTAACAACAACAAAGAAGGCAGTGATCGTTTTCACTGACAACTGATAGAAAAATAAATATGGCCCTTATAGTATCCTAGTGTATAACATAAATTTATATTCATGTGCATTTTAACACAATATTGCACATGTGAATATAACTCAATATAAATTTTTATCAGAATATAAAAACATAATTCCTAACCACACATCCATGTTGATTGTATATCAGTATGATTTTGCAACAAAACTAAGATATCGAGAAATTGTGTTAACATTCAAATAGCATGGAAGACAAAAAATATAGTTCATGGTATGATTCTAACCAAAATAGAACATTATATCACATACATGAATATTTTCCTTACATTATTTTTAGTATTTTTCTACATAAAACTTGTTCACAGTATAATTCTTCTGGGCATTCAAAACAAAATTTATAAACACACACACACACTGACAACACATACTAGTTTCACAAGCTTGGAGCAAATGAGAGAGATTTCCAACTTTATATTTTATTTCTGGATTTGCACTTAGACTGCATAAAAATAACATTTATGAAAATGTCCTAGTAGCCATTTACTCAAATGAACCTATGTGAAGTTTACTAGTAATCAAGTAAAACTACCATAAAGAGGGAAAATAAGATACATTTTAAATGCCATTCATTTATCATTGCTGATCATTATGAAACATGCAAGATGAATAAAATGTGTCTCTGACAATAAGGGAATTGCACTCTTTCAGGCAAAAAAAAAAAAGAATCATCATACTGTAGAAATAGTTTAACTCTTTAATTTAGAGATGAGGAAACTGCAAAATATAATTACCAGGAGAGGAGTGAGAGGTGGTGAGATTTAAAAACACTCTTACCAACAATTAACAAAAGCTAGTGTTGGCGATGATCACAGGTGTACCCAATTACACTGCACTGTTGTAGACTAATGTGCTGCGCTAGCTCTATTGCTTTTACTATGGATGCTAAATACAACTTGGATTTTATGGAATTTTTACTCACAAAAACATCTTTTCCCCACTTTGGCCAATGACCATAGCTATAGTGTAAGAGAACATCCTAGTTCTGCTGGACACAATACCTATTAAATAATCTACGCTGGGAAAGATCTTAATAATTAGTGAAACAACTCAGTAAGTGGCAAATTTCAAATTTAAATCCTAGATTTACTTGCATTAGACTTAATATTTCTATCTTTTTATTTTGTTGAAACCTTTGCCCTCCTGGAAACATCTGTGGTGCTGATGGGTCACGGAAAATGCCTTATCAAGGCAGCTCTGTGAATGTGGGGAGAGCTGTGCATGCCCCTTCGTCCTGCCCGACACGTGGCACAATGCACTATGCATAGTAGCTATTAGATAATGATGGTTTTCTAAACTTTGGCATAAAATACCAGGAAAATGTGCAAAAAGGTGACCCAGTGATTTTACTTCTGGGAATATATCCTAAGAATGCTGAAACACCAATGCACTCCTATGTTCAGAGAAGCATGATTTATAATAGTTAAGATCTGGAAATAGTCCATGTGTCCATCAGTAGATGAGTGGATAAAAAAGCTGTCGTGCATTTCCACCATGGAATACTAAGCAGCTGCATAAAAGAAGGATGTCTTACCTTTTGAGACAATATGGAGGGACTGAGATAGTGTTATTTTTATGAGAAAGAAATATCAAATGTTCTCACTTATATGTAGAATCTAATGAACAAAATAAACTGAGGAACAAAATAGATACAGAGACATGGAAGCATGGAACACATTGAAAGATTTTGGAGGGAGGGAAAGGAAAGAAATTAAAAAAAAGAACTTATATGAATATATTTATAGTCTATGGACACATACAATAGTACAGCAGCAAAGACCTGGGTGGGCAGGAGCTGAATTGAAGAGGTTATAAGGGGTTAAGTGGGGGACATCTCTAATACTCTTAACAATAAAATTTTTAAAAAGGCATTAAATATAATAAAAGTAAATTACAAAAAATACCACTAGTAAGTTATAAAGGTAAGTTACAAAAATACCATAAAAATCTTAAAGAGAGGTAAGAAATGATGAGGGCTAATGGAATATTGTGACAATAACAAAGGATCCTCTATGGCACATAATAACTGACTAATTTAAAGAAAGAGAATCCAAATTGCAGTTTTCTCACTTGTTTCACTATCATGTAATAATTTATAATAAATAATTTATCAATAAAAAAGTGTGATCATCAGCAATTGTGCTAGATTGCAATACAGGAACTCTGAATTGTCTTTCTTAATGTCAAGACATCAGATGGTTGGTCGGCTATGGGCAAGTCTTCCTCTCTCATCAGTCTTCTTGCAAACTGCTGCTTCTACTCAGCCTCTGAGAAGTCAGATGAGCAGGCTGTGTGGAGTCTTGTGTAGTCAATAAGTTGCAAGTAAGTGTCTGACAGCCTTTCCAAAGAGTCGAAACAAAGGTTTCAGGTTGAGAAACTTACTATTCTATATATAGGAATCTTTGGAAAAAAGCCAAAATTCCAACCCAGAAGAGGTTGTTGAAAGATTAATGTCAATAATTCTGAGTTTTCCATCTTCTTAACTTTCTGCATTTCTCATCCACAAGGACATTTGTAACATTCCAAACCAAATGCTTAATTACATGATTTAGAAAACATGGTGCCTATGGAAGTTTTATTTTTGAAGGAAAAGGTGATTTGTCTTGAACATGAAAGCTTCTGTTTCTTTCAAATGCTAGTATAACAATGGAATTGAAATATTTACCTAACAGCTTCTTTGACCTACTTTATAATATGGTGAAGAAAAACAAGAATGTGTGTGATTCTATATAATAAAATGACTAAGCGATAAATGAAGTAACATCTCCCAAATTTCAGCCAACAATTGCTGGGAAATTATATCTAATCTCCCTTTATTCATCTTCATTCATCTACATATAAATCAATCATCAGTTGTCCTTAAAAACTAAACAAAACAAAGCAAACTAAATGCAAATCAAAAAAGCAACATTTCCTCAAGAAGCAATTTAAAATGAAGGCTGTGCAACAATTTCAAATCTTTCCTGAAAAAAATGAGAATCCTGTCCAACCTGCCAAAGTTTTCTGGCAACAGTGAAATTCATAAAGGTCACTGACAAATTAAAGCAATATCTTCTCACAGTCCTTGTTACAGGAGCAGTCAAGCAGCATATTCATTTTTATTGTAATTATGTTAATAAATAGTAGGAGAGCAGGTAAGAAGACTTTGTGAGCCTCCTACTGAGCCTCTATGTGTGTCTGCAGACTTGCAGTAACTACCCTAGCAATTTCATTTTTAATTAGGGGCCCAGTGCAGGAATTTGTGCACCTTGAAAGAAACTGTGGTCCACAAGACTGCAGTAGGCACAGGGGCAGGTCTCAGTCCATCTTACACATGCTCACCCAGCCCTTACCAACATGGCTCCTGGTACCCTGTCTGCCAGCAGCCTCACTCCCAGTATCACCACTCCTACCCACTAACTCCACTTGCACCCACTGATGCTGTGGAGTGATTGGGGCCAGCACCAACAGCAGGTGCAAGTGGGGCCACCACTATCAGAGGGTGCAAGTGGCAGCTGCTTCTCTGATCGCCTCTCAGGAGCAGGGGGAGGTGGAGAAGCCCTCAGGGGTGATCAAGGCTGGCAGCTGCCCTTTGCACCTGCCAATGGTGCCGAGTAATCGAGACTGGCATCGGGCACTGGCAGTGGTTGCAAGCAGCAGCTCTGGCTCTGGCACTGGCTGTGGGTGCAAGTGGGATCAGTGCTGGCAGCAGGTCCTAGTGCCAGATGGGACCAAACATGTGGGAGCAAATAATTTTCAGTAATCACCAGAGTCTCACCCCAATGACAGAAACTGGCATCCTGGCTCACTTACTCGACCATCCTGCCAGCAGCCAACACCTGCCATGTTCCACACATGCCCCCTGGTGGTCACCGCATGTCATAGTGACTGGTTGCTCAGCTGTTCCATAGATCAGTCTATTTGCATATTAGCCTTTTATTATATAGGATTCTTTATTGTTTAAAGCAGTGGTTGGCAAACTCCTTAGTCAACAAAGCCAAATATCAATAGTACAATGATTGAAATTTCTTTTGAGAGCCAAATTTTTAAACTTAAACTTCTTTTAATGCCACTTTTTCAAAATAGACTCACCCAAGCCATGGTATTTTGGTGAAAAGCCACACTCAAGGGGCCAAAGAGCTGCATGTGGTCCGTGAGCAGCTGTTTGCAACCACTGATTTAAAATATCACGGAAGTCTCTTTTTTCACCCATTGGTCTCTCCTTGGCCATTCCAACCCCCACAGCACATGCCCTCATCCCCCTACAGTCTGTGTCCATGGATTATGCTTATATGAATGCATACAAGTCCTTTGGTTGATCTCTTACCCATCCCTCCCCTAATTTCCCTCTGAGATTGGATGGTCTGTTCAATGCTTCTATGTCTCTGGATCTATTTTCATTCATCAGTTTATATTGTTCATTATACTCCACAAATGAGTGTGATCATGTGATAGTTGTCTTTCTCCAAATGCTTTCCAGGAACATCCATGCTGCTGCAAATTTTAAGAGTTCCTTCTTTTTTATAGCAGTGTAGTATTTCATTGTGTAGATCTACCACAGTTTTTTTAAATTCACTCATCAGCTAATGGGCACTTCAGCTGTTTCCAAATCTTAGCTATTGTAAATTGTGCTGCTATGAACAAAGTGCCGCATATATCCTTTCTCATTGGTGTTTCTTGGAATATATTCCTAGAAGTGGGATTACTGGGTCAAATGGAAGTTTCATTTTTAACTTTTAGGAAACTCCACACTGTTCTCCACAGTGGTTGCATCAGTCTGCATTCCCACCAGCAGTGTAAGAGGGTTCCTTTTTCTCTGCATCCTGGCCAACAGTTATTATTTATTGATGATAGCCATTTTGATAGGTGTGAAATAGTACCTCATTGCTGTTTTGATTTGCATTTCTCAGACGATTAGTGACTTTGATCATGATACCTATGTCTCTTGGCCTTCTATGTCCCCTTTCAAAAAGTGTCTATTCAGATAATTTGCCCATTTTATTGAATTGTTTATCTTCCTTTTGTTAAATTATATGAGTTACCTATAAATTTTGGAGATTAAACCCTTATCAGAGATAACATTGGCAAATATGTCCTCCCATGCAGTGGGATCTTATGTTGTTTTGTTGATGGTTTCTTTTGCTGTGCAGAAGCTTTTTATTTTGATGCAGTCCCATTTGTTTATTTTCTCCTTAGTCTCCCTTGCCATAAGAGTGGTAAAGATATTGCTATGACACATGTCTGATATTTTGCTGCCTATGGCTTTTTCTAAGATTTTTATGGTTTCCCATCTTATGTTTAAGTCCTTTATCCATTTTCAATTTATTTTTGTGTATGGTGTAATTTGCTGGTCTAGTTTGAATTTTTTTTTTTTGCAATTTTCTCAGCACCATTAATTGAAGAGACTATCTTGACTCCATTGTATGCTCTCGCCTCCTTTGTCAACTATTAATTGATCATAATGACTTGTGTCAATTTCTGGGTTCTCTGTTTCATTGGTCTATATGTCTGTTCTTGTGACAGTACCAGGCAGTTTTGAGAACAGTGACTGTAATACAGCTTGATATCTGGTATTGAGATCCCTCCAATTTTATTCTTCTTTCTCAGGATTGCTGTGGCTACTCAGGGACCTTTTTAATTTCATATTAATTTTTTGGAGAGTTTGTTCTAAGTCTGTTGGCATTTTAAGAGGGATTGCATTGAATCTATAGATTGCTTTGGGTAGTATGGACATTTTAATGATGTTGATTTTACCAATCCATGAACATAGTATATTCTTCCTTTTTATATGTCATCCTCTATCTATTTTTTCAATGCCTTATAGTTTTCCAAGTACAGGTCTTTTATGTCCTTAATTAAGTTTATTCCTAGGTATCTTATTTTGTTGTTGTTGTTGCAATGGTAAATGGGATTGTATTTTTAGTTTCTCTTTCTGTGAGTGCATTATTGGTGTATAAAAACCATAGGTTTCTGGGTGTTAATTTTGTATGCTATTACATTGGTAAATTCACTTATTAAATTTAATAGTTTTTTTATAGTGTCTTTAGGATTTTCTATGTAAAATATCATGTGATCTTCAAATAATGACAGTTTTACTTCTTCTTCTCCAATTTGGATGCCTTTTATTTCTTCTTCTTGTCTGATTGCTATGGCTAGCACTTCTAGTACTATGTCTTACAGCAATGGTAAAAATGAGCATCCCTGTATTGTTCCTGTTCTTAAGAGAAATGCTTTTAATTTTTGCCCATTGAGTATGATATTGGCTGTAGGCTTGTCATATAAGGCTTTTATTATGTCGAGGCATGATGCCTCTATTCCCACTCTGCTGAGAATTTTTATCAAGAAAGGGTGTTGGATTTTGTCAAATGCCTTTTCTGCACTAATTTATGCGGTTATATGATTTTTGTATCTCAAATTGTTTATTTGATATATAACGTTGATTTACAAATATAGTACCAGCCTTGCATCCCTGGAATAAGTCCCACTTGGTCATGGTGTATGATCTTTCTAATGTAATGCTGGATCTGATTTGCTAGAATTTTGTTGAGAATTTTAGCATCTATGTTTATCAGGGATATTGGCCCGTAATTCTTTTATGTTGTAGTGAGTGTCTTTATCTGGTTTCGATATTAGGGTAATGCTGGCTTCATAGAAAGAGCTTAGAAGTATGCCTTCCTATTGAACTTTTAAAAATAGTCCGAGGAGGAAAGGTGTTAGTTTTTCTTTGAATGTTTGGATAAAACTCCCCTTTGAAGCTGGAAGTTCTTTTATAATTGCTTCTATTTCATTAGTAGTTATCAGCCACTTCAGATTTTGTTTTATTATTTCTGATTGATATTTGGAAGCTTTACTTTTTCTAAGAATATGTCCATTTTGTCTAGGTTGTCCAGTTTGTTGGTGTAGAGTTGTTCATAGTACTGTATTTTTTTTTTTTTACAATCCTTTGAATGTCTGTGGGATTGGTTGTTACTTCACCTTTTTCATTTCTGATTTTCCTTTGTTTCTTGGTGAGCCTGGCTAGAGGTTCATCAATCTTGTTTATCCTTTCAGTGAATTAGCTCTTGGTTTTATTGATTTTTTATATTTTTTGGTCTCTATTTTGTTTATTTCCACTCTGAACTTTATTATTTTCTTCCCTATGCTTACTCTGTGCTTTCCTTATTGCTCTCTTTCTCATCCTTTAAGTTGTGAGATTAGACAATTTATTAGCATTTTTTTAAGTAGGCTTGTAGAGCTATGAACTTCCCTATCAGGACTGCTTTCACTGTGTTCCATAGGTTTTGGATTATTGTGTTTTAATTGTTATTTGATCCTCTTTACTTCTTTGATCTCTTTGGGAACCCAATCATTGTTGATAGCATGCTATTTAGCTTCCAAATGCTTGCCTTTGTTTTTTTCACAGATTGGCTGTAAACAGATTTAAAAATTTTCAGACAAATGAAAATGAAAATAAAAAGCTGGGGTAGCAACACTTATATCTGACAAAATAGACTTAAAAGTGAAGGACATAACAAGAGATAAAGAAGGTGACTTAATAATACAACAAGAGGATATAACTCTGATAAATTCAACAAGAGGATATAACTCTGGTAAACATATATGCACCCAATACAGGAGCACCCAAATACAAAAAAAAAAAAAACCTTCTGGAAGATAGGGAGAAAACAGCAACATGATCATAGTAGGGGACTTTTATATCCCATTGACACTGCTGTATACATCCTCTAAACAACAACAACAAAATATCAGCAAAGAAACAGAAAGTGACTCACCAGATCAGATGGAATTAATTGCCATTTTCAGAACATTTCACCCCAAAGCTACAGAATATACATTCTTCTCAAGTGCATATGGAATATTTTCAAAGGTAGACCACATAGAGACACTGGCAAAATCTCTTAAAATTTAAGAAGATAGAAATCATATCAAGCATCTTCTCAGATCACAATAGCATAAAATTAGAAATCAACTACAATAAAAAGCAATGAAAAAAAATCACCCTAGCTGGTTTCATTTTATTTTTTCAGTAGATTCCTGGGGGTAATATCTTATTAAAATTCTGTTAGTAATAGGAGTTGTTTAAGGAAACTCATTCCTTTGGCATAATTTCTTCCCACCTGGTATCAATTCATTTATGCCTTCCCAGCTAACCTGTATTCTTAAGACAGTGTAATTTTTATGTAATCTTGATTGTTATCTAATTTATTTATCAATCAACAATTGATCTCTGATATATTGCCCTAGCATATAGCCCATTGTTTATGGAAGCATTTAGACAATCACCTTGTAACTGTCTACATGAGAATCCATTGCCAAAGCAGTCTTGAAAGTTAGCTTCAGTTGAAAAATGCTGCAGCAACCCCATTGTTTTTACTAATGTATAATGGGCAGGCAACAACAATGTTACAACTGATTGTCTTTACTGTTTTCTCACTCTGGGTAAGGAATTGTGATAGATGATATTGAGAACATACAAATAACCCATATTTGGAATCTCACCTCAAGGAATTAATGTACAGTAAGGAAGATTATACACATGCACAAATAGACAACAGGGAGACACTAGGGGAGGAGGGGCACCAGGTAAGGCTTATTGCAGACAATAAAACAAGATTTGGGGCTTGAAATATTTAAACACATGGTTAAAATATATGAAGATAAAGGCTGAGAAGAGGAAATAGCAAAAACAAAAGCAGAAAAGCAGACAAGTGCAATGCATCTAAAGAATAATTATAGCTGTACTTCCCTGAAATGTTTAAAGGTAAAGTGGGAAATAAATGGAATCTTTAGGCTAAGAATAAATTAGAATACATTTAGAAAGGTCTTAACTGTGAAGAATAATAAATTTTAGCTTTACAATTTTGTGAAGTGCCAAAATCAGAGTGCTGTATGTCTATGACTACAATGAAAAGTGACATTATGTTTTCAGAATGAAACTTTACTAAGTTATCTTTAAGGAGGAATATAATGTGCTTTTTTAAAGATGTTGAAAGCTGTGCTTTCCCTGTAGGGTTTAAAATATATGGAGAAATAAAAAAAATATGATAAAAAGACACAACAGGCTAGAAGGACAATGAAATAAAGTTAAATAGCAGAAGATTTCTTGAATTGTTTGGGAAAATGTAAAAGTACTAATTTAAAATGAACTGTAAAAATAAAAAATTCACATTGATATCAAGTATAACTATGGAAGTAATAAAAATCAGTAAATAAAACCAACTGAGAAGAACAAAATTGATTCTAAAATGACTCAATTCAATAAAAGTTAAGAAACAATGAATAAAGAATGAAAGAGAGATGAAACTAATGGCAAACAAATCACAAGATTCCCCACCTCCTCCTGGCGGGTGATTGGGGCCAGCAGCTGTCACTCACACTCTTTGCCAGCGAAGGCCCCACTCACACCTGCTCCAGGGCCTGGCATCAGTCTGAATTATTTGCCATCAGCAGGTATGAGCAATGGCTGCTGATACTGATAGCCCATGAGGGTTTCTCCACCTCTCCCTGCTCTTGAGGGGTGATTGGGAAAGTAGCCACCTGCTAATGGCGTGGAGCAATTGGGGCCAGCACACACAGCAGATGCAAGCAGAGTTGGTGCCACCAGTACATGGAAGTGGCAGCAGTGGGAGCTGGGCTGCTGGCAGACAGGAGACTGGGGACTGAGGTGGGGGGGGGCTGGGTGGAAGCATGGAGGGTGGACCAAGACCTGCCACTGTCCCCACCACAGCCTCATGGTCCAGAGTTTCTTTCAAGGTTCCTGAATTCATACACTGGGCCCCTAGCTTTTTATGATAGAAGGGACAACTAAATGCAAAGGAAGAAATTCTAAATGTATATATATTAAATAACAAAACTTCAAAATATAGAAAGCAAAGGAAACAAAAGTAAATGGAAAAAATAACCTAATGCATAATCATAGAGCAGAGAAAAATATCAGTAATGATGGAGACAAATTATAAGACATACAATGTGCCAACTTGACTTAATTCTCACATTAGAACTGTGCAAAAGAGTGCATAATACACGTTCTTTAAATGCACTTTTTAACATTTACTGAAGTACACCATACCCTGGACTATACAACAAGTCTAAAAAACATTCAAATTATTAAAATCATTAGAAATATGGTCTCTGACCACAAAGTAATTACACTTGAAATCAATAATGCAAAGATAAACAGAAAATGGCTACTTTTTAAAATTTTATAAAGTTTTTAATGGAAAAACTTAAAAAAAAAAACATTAAGCCAGAACTTTATAAAAGAGCATATCTAAATGACTAATGTGCATATTAGTTAGCAGGAAAATGCAGTTCAAACCACAATAGATGACAATCTGCTACAGGAAGAGCTAAAACTAAGACAAGAAAACAAATGCAATGACATAATCACTGTCTCATCATTATAGTGCTCGTGACGGTTGACAACATGGGTGCCCTTAGTGCAGCCTTGATTAGTCCTTAGGATTGTAAGCTGTAAGGTCAAGAGTGCCACCTGAAGTTTAACCCAGTTCCATTGGCTGTCAGCAAGTTGACACCATCATAGTGATGGCTTGTATCAGATTTGCTCATGTCCACAGCACGTTATTTTACTAGTGAACCATGATTACACAATCATATACAACAGTTTAGTAACAAACTCAATTTTTAAATTATCCATATACATATAAATTAACAACATCTAACTATATATCTGGAATGAAAAAATATTCAAGTAAGTGCAACCATCATCTCTCTATTGTGGCTTCTGGAACAATGTTCAACGTCACCATTCTATTACCACCAAAAAGGACCTAATATCGAACCAAGAGAAACTATTTTGACTAACATAGTTCTGAGATGAAGGGCAACTCTATAAACATGAACTTGGATATGTGTAGGTGCTTCTTTGTCCACCCTCTCCCACCCACAGAGACTGCAGATGATCTGCTAAAGCCTAATTGGAAATCACAATTCCGACGAAGAGTAGAGTGTCTTGCTATTCTCAGAAAGAGATGATAAAGATTGGTTGGGCTTGAGTATATTCACCTCCAGGATGTGGGCAGAGAATTAAGGCATAGTTCCCTCTTTTATTATTATAGTCTCATGGAGCATGCATACTGCCTTCATATAGAAGGTAGTAATATGACCCCAACGTGGATATCTCACTGCCTGTTTGAGCTACAGATGGTCTTATCAATATTCCACTCCCAGACTCCAACTTAGAAAATGCTGCAATCTGATATTAAATCGAACCTGTTGAGAGAATAATATTTAATGAGCCTCCAATATTAAGGGGTGGAGTTAGAAAGGCAATTCTGGATATTCCAGTTTTAGTTCTTCCCTATTTGGGGAAGGCAAGGAGCCTACTCAGCAAATCTTAATTAGCTCAATTGAAAAACAGGCTGATAACCAGCCCAAGAGGTTTCAGCCTCTACTTTCTAAAATGTTTCATTGACCAGAAAACTCTTTTGTTGCACTGTTATTGGATATTGCCTGCCATACTGTACCGCTCCTGGATTGTTTCTGTGGCACTCTTAGCTCTACCAACCTAAACATAACTTGCTGTGGGATGAGAGCCCAGGGAATCATGTGTTGTATGTTTGAAAATTTCCCTTAATAAATCTTATTTTATATATATACCATATGGTGGTAGTGGAGGATATGTTTGTAATTAAAGGAAATCTTGAGCAGAAGCTCAGTTCTTCTTTAAGCTGATGAAAGATGAAAAGTCAGAAACTATGAGCCTAATTTATTTGAACAATTATCAAAATGACCCATGACCTCGATTTTCAAAGCTATCTGTAACTTCTTTGTTACTAAATCTCATGGACACTTTCCAGCCCTACCTTGCTGGGTGTCTCTGTGGAATCTGACATCATTTATCACTTCCCCTGAAATAAAACTCACTGTTATGTTTGTTTCAAATTCTCTTCAACATTTTTGCATTTTACTATTTACTTATTTTGTCTCATTGCCTGCATTTTCTTATACCAATCATGATTAGTGTGTTAATGGTATTCAGCTAACTGTGCATCAGTTTATTATAAATACCCTCCCTAACCTTCCTTGCTTTTTCTTTACTCAACAACAGTATTTTTATTATTATGTTTCATTGTCATATAAATGCAATATTATTTTTATTCCTATACAGTATGAGTGTTTCATTATCTAAATAACTATTAGTGTAGCACTGAAAAACAGTTTGTTCTTTTATTACTTTGAATAGCAGTGAAGCTCCCTGGTACACTGGAATATATTTGTAGGATCATTCCCTGAAAGTGTAATTAACTGGTTTAAGAAACAAATATTTTCAATCTTTATAGATATTGCCACATTGTCCTCCAAAGAAATGAAGTGAAAGTTATCTAAATCAGTCTCCTAAATCACCTCTCTGCCTCCATCCCGGCTCATCTAGCCCAGTATTCACAATGCTCCCAGAATGATTGTTTTATTTTACTTATTTATTATTTATTTAGTTATTTATTTATTATTTTTAATCCTCAGCTGAAGATATTTTTCCATTGATTTTTAGAGACAGTGGACAGAGAGAAAGAAGAAATATCAATGCAGGACAGACCTCAATTAGTTGTCTCCAGAACATGCCCTGACCAGGGAAGGGATGAAACTTGCAACCTAGGCATGTGCCCTTGACTGGGAGTTGAACTCTTGACCTTTTGGTGCACCAGTGATGCTCTAACCACTGAGTAACAATGACTGCATGGTTACTTTAACATACAGATCTGACCATGCCATTTTCTTATTTACTTTTCCAGTTCTTATCATTTTTAAATATATATATACACATATATTTTATTGGTTTCAGAGAGAGAGAGAGACAGAGAAATATCAATGATGAGAGAGAATCATTGATTAGCTGCCTCCTGCACGTCCCCTACTGGGGATCAAGCCTGCAATGTGTGCATGTGTCCTTGACCAGAACTGAATCTGGGACCCTTCAGTCCGCAGGCCGACGCTTTACTCACTGAGCCAAACCGGCTAGGGCAATTTTTGAATCAAGAATCTCCTACTGACCAAAGCAAAACAGGACTCTTCAGGAAAATATTCCTATCTCCTATTCCAGTCGCACCTCCTACTAGCCTGCTTTGGTACTTGCTTCTTTTTCTGTCCAGTATATCCTGTTCCAGTCTCTCATCACTCCCTATTCACAGAGCTAACTTATCCTTTCCAATCCTTCAATTATCACATTTTCATTTTCAGCACATGGAATAATTCTTGAAACATAAAAAAATATCCATAACATTTATGAATGGATGAATGAGTCAAGATTAAGTGTCCCAACCCAAATTATTATAGCATGTTAGTGCACAACTCTTTCAATGCACTGGTAACATTTCATTTTAATTAGTCTGTCTTCTGTACTAGTTTTATGATGATGAGGACTCTACTTAGCACAAAATCAAGTATATATTGGATAAATAATTGAATGAAGTCAATTTCTTCTTAATTTTAAGATAAAAATTTTTGAGGTCTATAGATATATCTTTTCCAGTGACACATAGCTAATCGAAATGGCATAACCTGGCCTAGATACCATATGTATGAATTTTTCTATTGGAATTCTTTCCAGTAAACATGCTACACTTTTAAATAGGTGGGTTTTGCTTTTTTTTTTTTTTACAGTGTTGTGTTTCTGAGTAGAATTCAGACTAAACTTTGGAAGCTTTTCTCCCCTCAATCGTAGCTCTGCTCTTTAATAAGTATGGGACCCAGTACCTGACTATTTTTGTTTAGCTTCAGTTTTCTTATCTATTATCTCTCTGTTTCACCTACTGACTACTTTATCATAAAAGTAAGGTACTGTAAGGTGTGTCCTGAAAGTAGAAAGAATTAGGTGATCTGAGATCATTACTGTGCAACATAATTATATTTACTAATTCTTTTATGCAAAAATGTGTCCTAATTATATAAAGCAAGTATGATGGCTCTGTTGACTCAAGAGATAATAAACACTGCTACTGCAATTATATTGCATGTGTGCCTATAGGACTTTCTATAAGCACAAATAACTTGTGACAAAGAAACAGAAACATAAATGGAGGGTCTTTGGGTTGATACATATTATAACCAACTTCCCATTCAAGAGCTATACAGAATTATAATCATGTCCAAATTTCTCAACGGATAAGACACATAAGCTCATTATAAAGTTTGGGAGGCTTATTCCACATTAACCAGTACCATAAGAATTATACCTATAGTACTTGGAGAAATGAATCATCAAAATTATTGAATTGAATTAGAGGTTGATATAGCACAGTGTCCAGAAATAAGCTATATGCAAAGAGCAGGGACAACATAATTGCAAGACAGTTAATATATGTGAAGACTGATTGCCACGCATGTTTAAAAACATGCTTTAAAATAAAACTAGAAATAAATTGAGTATTGAATCTGAAAAAAACAAATGCATGAAAACCAAGACCAGATCGGTGGTTACCAGGGAAAGGTAGTGGGTAAAGGAAATAGATGAATGTGGTCAAAGGGCATAAACTTCCAGCAGATAAATTAGCACTGGGGATGCAATGTAAGCGTGGTGGCTGTAGTTATGAATGCTGTGTTGTATATTTGAAATTTGCAGAGAGTAGGTTTTAAAAGTTCTCACCACAAAAGTTGATGGATGTGCTATACTGACGTTATTGTAGTAATCATTTTGCAATATTTATATACATATATCAAACACCTTATACTTACAGTTATATGTCAATTATATCTCAGTAAAGCTTATATTAGTTGGGAAAAAAGGAAAATAAAATATGGTAATGTAATTAAGGTATTGATGCTTCATTCTAGTCCTTATCATCTCTCCATAGGCTTCCATTAGAGGAGCTGTCTGGACATATGGCTTTGGAAACCTTTCTGATGATGATGATAGTAGAAGATTAAAAAAAATTGTTGTGTGTCTATTTTAAACCTCTGGCTCTAGCTCTCCTTTGAGTTAAGATAAATTTCTACTACTTGATTAATACCTCTGTTTGCCTGGTTATTTAGGCATTTCAGAACTAAAATAGTACAATTAATCTCCATCCTAATCCAAATGTATCTCTCTCAGTCTACCTCTTCTCAGTAAATGGCAACCATCCACACAACAGCTCAAGCAAAATACTTAAGATGCCAACTAGCCTATTTATTTCATCCCCTGCACTCATTTTATCAACTTGTTCTGTCAATACTTTCTTCAAGACAGATCATAAATTTTCAAAGTCCTCTTCATTTCCACTGACATGATTTTATTCCAAGCCACCACCATATCTCACCTGGACTACTACATCACTGAATCAATCATCCTGCTCCCCGTGTTGTCCATTCTTCACAAAGCCACCAGATGAATGTTTTCAAACTAAAATAATGTCTTCCCTATTCTTAACATCCTGCAATGACTTCTTAAAACATGTGGAATAAAAACTAATCTCCCTTCCATGGCCTATGGCCCACAAGACTTGGTTGAAGAGTCTCCAGCTCCATAACCCTCATTTTAGGGAAGGAAATATGATGGCTTCCTATGGCTCACATTCTCAAAATCAAATGTCAGCTAACATGGTGTTCCCTCATTATCTGACCTGAGTTGCTTCACCCCCATAACTTTCCCTCTCACGTATTTGCCTTTGTTATATCTATCAAGATGCTCACTATAACTGTTATTGGTTTTACTCATGCCTCAGTTATCTGTGGTTACTCTATCCCCATCCCATCCCATCCCTACTCAAAATACCATTCAGTGAAAGAGGGCATGTGCTGGAGAGTGGTGGCAGTGGGGAGAGAGGTGAAGGGGTGGGGGGGAGGAGACTTATGTAAGACTTTAAACAATAAAAATATTTAAGTTCAAAAAAGAAAGTGGGGCCTTTATCCTAGGTACATAGAAAGTACTCAATAAATATTTGTACAATGAGTTAATAAATGAATAATCAAATAAAATTCAGAGCACAGTTAATACCTGGTAATGTGATTTTGAGAAATAGTATATAGTCTACATCTCTGATAAAAATAAATTTAGAAAAGGAACTATGATAGCTAATGAATATTTGACAAAAATATCAAATTTTTATCAGAGTTAAATAAATGCAAATGAAAACAATACACAAAATAATTTGGCAAGCATGTAATGAAAGAGGTATTCAATATGGCTGGTGGATTTATAAATTTATAAACTTTAGATGAAACCATGGGCTAATAATATTAGGAAACCTTAAAATATATCTTTTTTATTTTAGACATTTTCATTCTGAAATTTTCTATATAAAAATAGTTACAAAATTTATAATATAAATATTTATTGTTAATTATTAAATTATGAAATATTCACATGTTAGATTATTATGCAGTCATAGAAATGATGTACATAAATACATTTATACTACCAAAAATATGCATGATATATAATTGGAAATAGAAAATGAACTTATGGAATATAATTTTAACTTAATTTTTAAGTGAAAAATTTTAGATGAAAAATGATATTTTGCCATTTGAAAATAGAGTATCCTTTCCAAAGGTATAACCTTGAACATCCTGCTCCTTAAACCTTTGAAATGTTTGGACTGGGCAGCATAACCTTTGGACTGGCCCAAATCAACATTATCTTGTAACCAATTATTTGTAAAGCCATCAGAAAAGCAGTATCCTGAAAACAAGGACTGATAATTATGGACATTTTTTCAGAATCAGTAAAGCTAAAGAGTAACTCAGCTTGTTAGCACCAATCGAAATTCCTTTCTTCTGTTCATGCAATTACCCCTTTCCCTTTCTTCATTCATTTTATGTATAATCATATTACAATATTTTATCATCTAAACTCTCACCAGTAACCATTGTGCCATTGTTTCATTTTTAAAATACTCATACCAGTTTTAAAATGCATCAAATATTTTATTTAAAAAATTTTTAAATATATTTTATTGACTTTTTGCAATATAACTTATATTTAATAGTAGTACATATGTTTTTCTCCCCCCATTATCCTCCCCTCAGCCTCTCTTACCCCCCAGCACATGTCCCCACCCACCCCCCTACCCACCCCAGTGTCTTTCATTCATTGATTATGCTCATATGCATGCATACAAGTCCTTCAGTTGATCTCCCCCAGCATCCACCTCCCATCCACCCAAGCCTTCCCCCTATAGCTTGACAGTCTGTTCAATGCCTCTTTGCCTCTATATCAATCACTCTCCCCTGTTGCTTTTCTTCAAAAATATCTTGCCTCTGCATACTAGAAGTAAATGTATAAGAACAAAAAGTGTTTGAGTCTCAGTTTCAGTGTCCAACTGTTCTGAGTCCCAGTTTCAATCTCAAATAGTTCTTTACGTGTACATGTCAGCAATGGTATCCAGATGGTGGACACATGGTGGCAATGCAAGATCCATCCTCTCTGGTTTGGTCCTGGGCCACCTGCAGCCATGCACAGCTGCCGACTGCTAGCATGGCAAGGTATCATCAGTGTCCCCCATCTCATATTTTATCACTTACATAATATTTTGGATAATGACTAATGTGTGAATGTACTGTGTCAGGTAAAAGTTTGCTGCCAGAGTTAAAGAGATATTATATTGTTGATGACTTTTTGACTCAAGAAGTAATAAACAGTAAAAGATGAACATACTCAAGTTGCAAGGAAATATTCTGGATTAAATATATCCTACAAAAAAATATGATTCAAAAGTGTATATACCTATCTCAATGACTGTCTGCAAATTGTAGATTAGTATTCAGACTAAAAGACTAAGAAGCTATTTGTTATATAGTCTTTTCCCTCTTAATTTCTAAAGTAAAACAAAATATTTCCAAGTCTCTTGATAAAACCATGTCCTGTGAAATGGAAAATGAATTTTTTTCTGATCATATACTACTTCAAATATATGTTTTTGATTGCTAATATAAGTTTAAAACTTTTTCCTTTGCTTTTCCTCATGAATTCTAAAGGGAAATATTAAAGCAAGCTGTTCTTTATTAATAATTCAGTGAATTTTTCAGTTCACTGATGTCAGACTGCTGAATGACCTGCAAATGAACCTTTCTTGAAACATACTGCTGAGCTTAGAAAACCACTGGCTCTCACATGTCTCTGTGAGAAATGTACCTGAAAGTTACCTAATTATTTTTATTTAAACAGGCGATTAGAAAGACAACTCTTATTCCTTAGTAAGTACATACAATTCCACCTTACAACAATAAATAGTAAAACAGCATTCGCCCCACACATAGAAACAGACTTTACAAACTAAATGTACTTGATAGTTAAATATTTCAAGAATTGTAATTCTGTGGACCTGTTCAGATTAAATTTTCACCTCAGAGACAAGTTGATGACAGTTATATTTGAAAAAACAGACCAATTTATCAAGTAGGGTGAAAATCCTACACAGGGACGGCAGCTGAAGCATGGAGGTCCTGAGTGGGGCTCCACAGCGAGAGTGATTACTTTGACACGTTCAGCTGTTTAATATCATGCTTGACTGCCCCTTTCTGGTTGCTGATTTTCCTTTGTAGGATATGACAGGTCTAAATGAATTTGAACCCTGGTGAATTAAAGCCCTCTGATTCATTTACATTGGCTAAACTCCCTTATGTGCTAAGCAAATGTGTCTGTTACTTCCTGCAATGCATTTGAATATATATAGGAACACATGCAGCTGAAATTCTCACAGCTCTAAAGAGAGAAAAACTGGTGAAGATGCACTAAAAAAAGAAAAAAAAAGGAATGTTAGAAATATCTAATCATTAGCTCTATTGACATCATGGTCAAATATATAAAATAGTAATTTCAGATTAAAATATTTTTCCAAATGAACACTCTTTTATACCTGGTTTCATAACTAAAGTGCCTCCTGGAGCTAACTAAGTTATATACATGAGTTAATAGTGAACATTATTGAGTACTTATGTGCCAGGCAAAATTGGAAGCACTTTTTAAAGTAGTAGTTAATTTAATCCTCATCATATCTTTCATAAGGAAAGTACTCTATTCTTTATATTCTATTGAATTTCACTTACTTTCCTGTTGGAGCTCAGATACAAGAGAAGGCTCCCAGAATACCTCCTGTCAAATCATGCCATAGAAATAGCAATATGCTCATTCTCTGTGTTTTATTTATTCCTATTTATCCTTACATCCTCACTGCCATTCTTCTCCGCCTTCCCTAGTTGAGGTAAGATTCTAATATGTTCAATCTATACATTTTTGTTTGGGGATTGGTAAAAAGTGTATTTTTTGACATGAATTTTTCTTTCATGTAAACAGTGTTACGCTCTAGAATTCGGTCTGTTTCTAAGTTTTCAGTCAATGTTAGGCCTTTAAATTCCACCCATGTTGATATGCGTACATTTAATTTATTGTTTCTAACTGGTGCAAAGTGCCACATGATTGCCTGCTACATTTTCCCTATCCACTCTCCCAGCTATAAATATCCAATTTGCCTCCTATTTCTGCCACCCAAAACAAATGTTCCAATTTTTGCTCCAATTTTTCCCTGTGTTCCAAATGTTCCAATAAATGTCCTGCTACACATTCCCTTTTGTACCTCTGTGGAAATTTCCTTTGGATACAAGCACACACAGAGGAAAAGAAAACTATGGTCAGAGTATATGCACATATGTAACTAGCTCCATGATGCCAGCAGCAATGAACTAGGGTTCCTATATCTTCACACAACTCCAATTCTAAGCACTACCCAGCTCCATAATTTTGGATTTTATACCTTTACCTAATAGCCACAAAATTATACCATTCCCAATTTGAAAATGTGAAACCAGAGGTACTGAAATAGTTCCCAAGGTCATGTAGTGATGGAACTGGGATTTAAACCCAGGTGGGCCAGACCCTGAGCACATACTTTTAGATAATAGTCTATACTTCCTGCCTAGAAGGCAGAAATAATAAAGCACCAGGAACTGTGATATACTAACGAGCTCAGGCACTGCCTTCTGGCATTTAAAAACCATAAATGATAACTAAGGAATTTGCCCAAAGGCCACCATGATGTTATCTCTACATTGTATAATGATTTTTTATTATCAGTGGAGTCTTTGTAAACCTGACACCAATAGCTACAGCCAATGGTTAATAAACATCTCCCATTGTGAGGCAAAAGTCCACTTTATTTTTTCACAATGGGAAATGTCTATTAAACATCTGCTGTAGCTATAGCTACTGAGAGCACATTTTGTTTCCCATGGCTGAGTCATAACGGAAATGTGCAAATGTATGTTTGAAATTATGGGTGTGAATTGATACATTAAACTGATACTGAGACTGTAAAAAAATCTTCCCCAAAACTTTTAGCAATTAAGTAATTCGATGAATGCCAAAATGTGTAATACCATTCTGCATTTTACCGGCCAATCTATTCCAGGGCTCACACATCCTACACAAGATAGAAATAAAAATCATTTCATTTGTTGTGATTGTCTAAAAGTTAGTAAGAATTTCCTATTTCTCATGATTTAAATAAAAGTTTGGCTGAAGAAGGGAGGAATATAATTATGCTAAATGAAATGTCAGACAGAGAAATACATATATTATGATTTAACTTATCTGTGGAATCTAAAGAACAAAATAAAAACAACGAACAACCAGAAACAGACTCAGAGATAGAGCAGTCTGATGGTTGACAGAGCAAAGGGGAATTGAGGAGCTGGGTGCAAAAGTGAAGGGATTGAGCAGTACAAAATGGTAGTTACAAAATAGTCACATGTATGTGAAGAATAGCATAGGGAATATAGTCAATATTGCAATCACTATGCATGGTGCCAGGGAGTACTGGAAATGCTGAGGAGATCACTTTGTATAGTATCTGATTGTCTAACCACTATGTGTACACCTGAAATTAAAAGAAAATAATATTGAGTGTAAGCTGTAATTGAAAAAGAAATTTTAAAAAGATACTTAGAAAACTATGGTGTCTCTCCAACACAATTCTTTGAGCTTTGCAAGATGTTAAAGTTTCAAAAAGAAGAAGGCATTTCCTAATACTGCCACCTCACCCATCCATTTTCAGCACATTGTAATATTTCAACCCCCATAATTTCATAGAAAATACTCTTAGGAAGTTACCAATGATCTTTTAATTATGAAATTTAATAACTATTTCTTTTTATACTTTATTTTTGTTGTTGACATTATTATACATGTCTCCATTACCCCCCTTTGCCCACCTCTACCCAGCTTCCACCCCACCCTCCTTCTGAAAATCATCACACTGTTGTCTTTTTCAATGAACTATGCATATGTATTTGGCTAATCCCTTCACTTTCTTTTATCCATTCCTCCCCACCGCTCTCCTCTAAGATCTCTGTCAGTCATTTTTTTCCGTGTACCCATGCTTCTGGGTCTATTTCGTTCACCATTTTATTTTGTTCACTAGATTCCCATATAAGTGAGATAATATAATATTTGTCTTCCTCTGACTGGCTTATTTCTCTCAGCATAATAATCTCTAGGTGCATCCATGCTAATCTAAACTGATTCTCAACTTAATTTCCTCATATTATTTACTTTCTGAATAGTTTTCAAAGGTTATATACTTTTTTGATTCATTTCCTACATTTACTTTGTAATTCATGTAAAATTTTTATTGATTCAGCCAGGTTAGAATGGTTCAGTGGGTGAGCATCAACCTATGTACCAGATCATCTTTTGATTCCCTGTCAGGGCACATGCCCAGGTTGCATACTCAATCCCCAGTGGGGGTGTGTGCAAGAGGCAGCCAATCAATGATTCTCTCTTATTATTGACAAGAAGTCCAGTGTAGAAAGTTCTACACTGGAGGGTGGTGTCCCTCAGCCCAGCCTTCACACTCATAATGTAGGACTCCTGGATCCCAACTGCTTATCTGCCTGCCTGATTGCCCCTAATCACTTTTGCCTGCCAGCCTGATCACTCCCAACCACTCCCCTGCCAGCCTGATTGATGCCTAACTGCTCTCCTGTTGGCTTGATTGCCCCTGATTGCCCTACCATGCCAGCATGATTGCCCTCCAGCTGCCCTCCCCTGCTGGCCCAGTCACCCCCAACTGTCCTCCCCTGAAGGCCTGGTCCTCCCAAAATGCCCTCCCCTGCAGGCCTGGTCCCCCCAACTGCACTCCCCGTTGGCTATCTTGTGACAGCCATCTTGTTTACCCCCAACTTTCCTTCTCTGCTGGCCTGGTCACCCCTAACTGCCCTCCCCTGCAGGCTTAATCACCCCCAACTGCCCTCCCTTGCAGGCCTGGCCCCTCCCAACTGCCCTCCCCTGTTGGCCATCTTGTGGTGGCATCTTGTGTCCACATGGGGACAGGATCTTTGACCACATGGGGTAGCCATTTTGTGTGTTGGAATGATGGTCAATTTGCATATTATTCTTTTATTAGATAGGATAGAGGCCTTATGCATGGGTGGGGGCCAGCTGGTTTGCCTTTAAGGGTATCCCAGATCAGGGTAGGGGTTCCCTTCAAGCATGGGGCAACCTGGGTGAGGGACATGTGGTGGTTTGCAGGCTGGCCACGCCCCCTGGCGACCAAAGCAGAGGTCCTGGTATCTGGGATTTATTTATGTTCTACAATTGAAACTTTGTAGCTTGAAGTGGAGCCAAGACTTCTGCTCGCTCTGCAGCTGCCGCCATTTTTGTTGGGATTTATTTAACTTCTATAATTGAAACTTTGTAGCCTGGAGTGGAGGCCTGAGCTGGCCAGGACAGGCATAAAGCTTGGCTTCCTCCACTGCCAGGGAAACCCAAGCCTCACTCCTGCTCTCTCAATGGCTGTAGCCATCTTGGTTGGGTTAATTTGCATACTCACTCCTAAATTGGCTTATGGGCATGGCTGTGGGCATGGCTTGTAGGTGTGGCAGAGTGGTGGTTAATTTGCATATTACTATTTTATTAGATAGGATATTGTTATATATATGTGTGTGTATGTATATAAATTTTAGTGATTTGTATACTCATAGAAAGTTACAGCTTAATACATTTTTACAAAGTAAACTTACATAAGTTACTCCCAACTAGATAAAAAAATTGAATACCACCAGCAAATAGTAAGTCCTTTTCCTGCTTCCTTTTTCATCAGTAACTTCCTTTCTCCACAAATATAGCACTATCTTGATTTTCCTTAATTTTGGTGTTTAATGTCTGTTTGTGTTTGGCTACTTTGACCCAAAAGTATGCTTGTGAGCCCTGTCTGGGTGGCTGAGTTGGCTGGAATGTCACCCTGTATACCAAAAGGTTGGGGATTCAATTCTAGTTCAGGGTTCATACCTATGTTGTGGGTTCAATCCCTAGTCAAAGCACATATAAGAGACAACTGGTTGATGTTTCTCTCTAACACCGATGTTTCAGTCTCTTTTTCTGTCTCTCTCCTTCTACCCCCTTACTCTCTCTCTCTAAAATCATTTTTAAAAAATGTATGCTAGTGAAATCCATTTATGATGTATAAAGCAAGAGCTGTTTTTTCTCATTACTGTTTAATACTTACAAATACACTTTATGGGTAGGCCATTCAACTTTTGATAGATATTTGAGTTGTGTTTAGCTTGTCATTCTGGTAGTTCCACTGCTCAGAAGCTGGACTTTTATATTTGTAGATAAAACTTTGTATTCTCTTCTTCACTACCTTGTTTAAAACCTACTCCAGCTCTTCTTCAAGCATATAACCTCATTAGTTATATTCCAGTGGTTTCACTCTGAAGATCTCCACTTTGGACAATTCCAAATGCCCAGTTTACTCACAGATCTCTGCAGGTGTACTGCTGATTGCACTCTATTATTGACATAGGTACCTATCTCCTATCTCTAAATTTTGATCATGTGAAAGAATGACCATGTTTTGGAGATCCACAGTCTGATATAAAAAGCACACACGCTGATAGCAAACAAATTCAGGATTTGAAATGTGTAATTTCTGTATATACTTATGTACATAATTTCATTGATAGTATTTTCCTCATCTTGAAATGACAAGTATTTATTGAATATTTGTCCTGAGGAATAAAAGAAATAATTTCCCATCAGAGTACCTGGAGTACACATATGTAAACACATACAAACATAGATGCACACAATAGTAAAAAATGGTAGCTATTATTAGAAGTAAATAACAGTATAATAAGATTAATTTCTACATAAGTAATATGTAGGAGAGCACTTGACGCAGAGTATACATTCAAAAGTATTTCTTCATTTCACTCATCTGTAGCTTATTAAAAAAGCAAAAAATGAATAAAGAAGAACAAATAAAAACTTGGAGATACAGACAACAGTATGGTGGTTACAAGAAGCAAGAGCCGTGGAGAGGTAGTAAGGAGTAAAGAGGGTTAAATATATGCTGTCTAAAGATTTTACTTTAAGCAGGGAGTACACAATGCAATATACAGATGATTGCACACTTGAAGCATATATAATTTTATTAACCAATGTCATGAAGTAAATGTAATTAATAAAAACAAAAGTGTATATAATATTTATATAAAATAATTCATTTAGTCCTTTTTTTGGTTAATCCTCACTCAGGATATTTTTTCATGGATTTTAAAAAATCTTTATTGTTAAAAGTATTAAATATGCTCCTTTTTTCCTCCTATTGACCTCTTCCAGCCCATACACACCCCAGACCTTCACTACCCTATTGTCTGTGTTCATGGGTTATGCATATATGCGTAGAAGTTTTTTGGTTGATCTCTTCCCACTACCCTCCCTCTTCTGCTTTTCTTCTGAGGTTGGACAGTCTGTTCAATGCTTCTATATCTCAGATTCAATTTTTGTTCATCAGTTTATTTTGTTCATTAGATTCCACATATGAGATCATGTGATACTTATATTTTTCTGACTGGCTTATATTGCTTAGCATAATGCTCTCCAGGTCCATCCATGCTGTTGCAAATGGTAAGTGTTCTTTTTTATTTTTACAGTTGCATAGCATTACATTGTGTAGATGTACCACAGCTTTTTTATACACTCATTGGTAGATGAGCATTTGTGCTACTTCCAATTCTTGGCTATTATAAATTTTGCTGCTATGAACATAGGAGTGCATATATTCTTTCTGATAGGTGTTTCTGATTTCTTAGGATATATTCTTGTAAGTGCAATTACTGGACCAAATGGGAGTTGTAAATTGGGCAGATGAATGGAGAAGAGAGAGAGAGAGAGAGAGAGAGAGAGAGAGAGAGAGAGAGAGAGAGAGAGAGAGAGAGAGAGAGAGAGAGAGAGAGAGAGAGAGAGAGAGAGAGAGAGAGAGAGGAGAGAGAGAGAGGGTGAGAGAGAGAGAAAGGGAGGGAGGGAGGGAAGGAAGGAAGGAAGGAAGGAAGGAAGGAAGGAAGGAAGGAAGGAAGGAAGGAAGGAAGGAAGGAAGGATACTCCACCAGCACCACTGGACAAATCCTCTGAACAAAAAATTAGCAAAGAAACATCAATCCTAAATGATTCACTAGACCATATAGAATTAATTGACATCCTCAAAACATTTCACCCCAAAGCCACAAAATACATTCTTCTCAAGTGCAATGGGTCATTTTCAAAGATAGACCACATATTGGGACATAGGCAAAGTCTCTTTGAATTCAAGAAGATAGAAATCACATCAAGCATCTTCTCAGATCACAATGGCATAAAATTAGAAATCAACTACAATAAAAAACAATAAAAAGATCAAACACCTGGAGACTAAATATCATGCTATTAATCAATGATTGGGTTACCAAAGAGATCAAAGGAGAAATAAAAAGCATCATGGCAACAAATGACAATGAAAACATAACAATCCAAATCTATGGAACACAGTGAAAGCAGTCCTGAGAGGAAAGTTCATAGCTCTACAGGAAAGTGGTAACAAATGATCTAACCCTACAACACAAAGAATTAGAAAGAGAGCAACAGGAAAAGCCCAGCATAAGCATAAGGAAGGAAAATAAACAACGTAGAGACCAAAGAAAACAAAAAAACAAAAAAACAAACAAACAAACAAACAAAAAAAAACAATACAAAAGATCAACAAAACAAAGAGCTGGCTCTTTGAAAGAATAAACAAGATTGACGAACCTCTAACCAGGCTCACCAAGAAGCAAAAAGAGAGAACCCAAATGAACAAAATCAGAAATGAAAGAGGTGAAATAACTACCGATCCCATCGAAATACAAACAAGTATGAAGAAGTGATATAAACAACTCTGTTCTGACAAAATGGACAATCTAGATGAAATTGACATATTCTTAGAAAAATGCAAGCTCCCAAAACTCAATCAGGAAGAATAAACAAAAAACCTGAATAGGCCAATAACTACCTAAGAAATTGAAGCACCAATCAAAAATCTTCAAGCAAACAAAAGCCCTGGTCCTGATGGCATTACAGGGAAGTTCTACCAAGTATTCAAAAAAGAACTAAAACCTATCCTCCTCAGACTATTCCAAAAAATTCAAGAGGAAGGCACACTTCTAAGCTGTTTCTATGAAGCCAGCATTACCATAATCCCAATAGCAGACAAAGACTCCATAAAAGGAGCTACAGGCCAATATTCATGATAAACATAGATGTTAAAATCCTCAACAAAATGCTAGCAAACTGGATCCAGCATTACATTAGAAAGATCATACACTATGACCAAGTGGGCTTTATTCCAGGGATGCAAGGCTGGTACAACATCTGCAAATCGAAAAATGTGATATATACATAAATAAACTGAGAGATAAAAAGAACATAATTATATAAATCAATGCAGAAAAAGCATTTGACAAAATCCAACACTCTTTCTTGATAAAAATTCTTAGCAAAGTGAGCATAGAGGGATCATACCTCAACATAATAAGAGCCTTAAATGACAAACCTACAGCCAAAATCATACTAAATGGACAAAAATTAAACTTATTTCTCCTAAGAACAGGAACAAGAAGGGATACCCACTTTCACCACTCCTGTTCAATATAGTACTGGAAGTACTAGCCTTAGCAATAAGATAAGAAGAAGAAATAAAAGGCATCTACATTGAAAAGAAGAAGTAAAACTGTCCTTATTCTCAGATAATATGGTACTATACATAGAAAACCCCAAAGACTCCATCAAAAAAACTATTAGACCTAATAAATGAATTTAGCAATGTAGCAAGATACAAAATTAACACCCAGAAATCTAAGGCCTTTTTATTCACCAATAATGAACTCACAGAAAGAGAAACAACAACAACAAAAATCCCATTTACCATTGCAGCAAAAAAACTACCGTTTCCCAAAAAATAAGACAGTGTCTTATATTAATTTTTGCTCCCAAATATGCACTAGGTCTTATTTTCAGGGGATGTCTTATTTTTCCATGAAGAAGAATATGGTACACATTTGTTGTTGTACCAAAAAAAATAAAATAAAAAGGAAATTCATTACCTGTATACGGTATGGTAGTAGTTGTCATCATAAACCAACATAACCAGACAAACTGTGAATCCTACAGTATCAAGAACTTCTTGTTAGTACCATTATTTCCATGTACAACAATCTGTGGTACATTTACTGATACTGATATTTACCAGTATGAACACAAAGTAAGATTTATTCAATGACACTCATGTCATCATCTTCTAGAATATCATCATAACAATCAAAACCCTGAATTTCCTGGTGAATTTCTTGTGACTCCATTTCTTTCAGAATCAGTGGACCAAATCTCTCATGTTTAGCAATAGCATTGTCCTTAAATGAGTACTTCTTGTCAAGGTAGCCTGCTTGTAGTGCATTTGTAATGCAACTGTCAGTGATTTCCTTCCATGAATTCTTCACCCAAGTCACAACTTCTTGCAATTTAGGTTTCACAGAGTTTCCACGCTGATTTCTCTCCATTCTATTTTCAATGCAGTCATTAATTTCAATGTGCAAATTGTCCTTGAATGGCCTTTTTATTACAATATCAAGAGTCTGGAGATAGGCCGTCATTCCTGCGGGAATCATTATTTGATCTATTTTATCTTTCATGAAGAAATTTCTTCATGTCTTTAGCATGGTGAGTGCTGGCTGCATCCCAGACTAGCAGACCTCTTTGGCTCCCTCGCATAACAAGCGGCAGCATTAAATCGTCCCACTTCCTTATAACTGCTTGTGTGGCCCAAGCTTTTTCAGTTTCAAGAATAAAAATATTATCAGGGAGGTCTTATTTTCAGGGAATGCCTTATATTACAGCAAGAGGCAAAACTAGAAGTAGGTCTTATTTTGGGGGGATGTCTTACTTTTGGGGAAACAGGGTAAGATACCTAGGAAAAAACTTAACTAAGGATGTAAACTTAACCAAGGAGCTTCAAAGTGTGCTTTCCTCTTGGAAAACTATAGGACAATGAAGAAAAGGATAGAGGAAGTCATAAACAAATGGAAGAACATATCATGCTCATAGATTGGTAGAATCATCATCATGAAAATATCCATAATACCCAAAGCAATCTACAAATTCAATGCAGTCCCCATTAAAATACCAATAGTATACTTCAAAGATCTAGAACAAACTCTCCAGTAACTCATCTGGAATAAAAGAAGACCCTGAATAGCCATAGCAATCATGAGAAAGAAGAACAAAGTAGGAGGGATCTCAACACCAGATATCAAGCTATATTACCAAGCCACACATCTCAAAACTTCCTAGTACTGGCAAAGAACATACATATAGACAATGGAACAGAAACTGACACAACCCAATTACTCAATTGATATTTGACAAAGGAGGCAAGAGCACACAATGGAGTCAAAACAGTATCTTTAATAAATGGTGCTGGGAAATTTGGTCAGATACATGCAAAAACAGTGAAAATAGATCACCAATTTATACCATAGACAAAAACAAACTAAAAAAGGCTAAAAGGACTTAAATGTAAGATGGGAAACCATAAAAATCCTACAAGACGCCATAGGCAGCAAAATAGCAGACATATGTCATAGCAATATCTTTACAGACACAGCTCCTAAGGCAATGGAGACTAAGGAGAAAATAAACAAATGGGACTACATCAAAATAAAAAGCTTCTGTACAGACACCCCAAAAAACATCAACAAAACAACAAGAAAGCCAACTGCATGGGAGAATATATTTGCCAATGATATTTCCAATAAGGATTTAGTCTCCAAATTTTACAGATAACTTATACAACTTAACAAAAGGAAGATAAACGAGCCAATCAAAAAATGGGCAAAGGATCTTAATAGACACTTTTTGAAACAAGATGTAAGGAAAGCCAAAAGACATATGAAAACATGCTCAAAGTCACTAATCATCTAAGAGATGCAAATCAAAACAACAATGAGATACCATTCTCACAATTGTCAGAATGGCTATCAACAACAAATCAACAAGCCACAAGTGCTGGGGAAGATGTGGGGAAAAAGGAACCCTCTCGCATTGCTGGTGGGAATACAGACTGGTGCAGTCACTGTAGAAGACAGAATGGAGTTTCCTCCAAAAACTGAAAATGGAACTCCCATTTGACACAGTAATTCCACTTCTAGGAATCTATCCCAATAAATCAGAAACACATGTCAGAAAGGATATATGCACACCTATGTTCATAACAGCACAATTTACAATATCTAAAATTTGGAAATAGCCTAAGTGCCCATCAGCAGATGAGTGGATTAAAACACTTTGGTACATCTACACAATGGAATACTATGCTGCTATACAAAAAGAAGGAACTTTTACTATTTGCAACAGCATGGATGGAACTAAAGAGCATTATACTAAGCAAAATAAGCTAGTTGGAGAGAGATAAATATCAGTTGATCTCACTCATATGTGGGATATAATTATCAACATAAACTGATAAACAAGAATAGATCTAGAGAAAATGGTAGGGGTGGGGAGGGGGGTTAGAGAACAACCAAAGGACTTGTATGCATGCATATTAGAATAACCAATAGACACAGACACTGGGGCGGTGGGAGCTTGCCTGGGGTGGGAATGGCTTGCAGGGGGAGGGGGAGGCATCAATTGGGAAAAAAGAAAACATATGTAAAACTTAAACAATAAAATAAATAAATAAATAAATAGAAAAAATAATAAACTCAAAATGAATATAAAATACTTAAACTTAAGACATAAAACCATAAAAATCTTAGAAGACACCATAGGCAGCAAAAATCTCAGACATTTCTCATAACAACATGTTCATGAATACATCTAGAACAATGGAAACTAAGAAGAAATAAGTAAATAGTACTACATCAAAATAAAAAGCTTCTGCACAGCAAAAGAAACTATCAACAAAATAACAATAGAGCCCACTGCACGGGAGAACATAATTGCCAGTGTTATATCTGATAAGGGTGTAATCTTCAAGATTTTTAGGGAACTTATACAACTTAACCAAAGGAATATAAACAATCCAATCAAAAAATGTTCAAAGGACCTAAATATACATTTCAGAATGCCAAGAGGCATGTAAAAAAATCATCTGAGAGACGCAAATCAAAACAACAATGAGATACCATCTCATACCTGTCAGAATGGCTATCATCAACAAATGAAAAGATGGACAAGTCTTAGCAAGGATGTGCAGAAAAGGGAGCCCCTGTACACTGCTGGTGGGAATACAGCTTCTGTGGAAAACATTACGGATTTTCCTCAAAAAAATTAAAAATGGAACTCCATTGATTTTTTAGATAGAGTAGAAGGGAGTGGGGGAGACAAAAGGAAAGTAACATCGATGTGAGAGAGACATATTGATTAGTTGCCTCCCACGTGCTCTATCCAGAGTCAAACCAGCTAGGACTTAGTCCTCATTTTTAATGAGGAGAAGCTCTTCTTAAGAAAATTAGTTTTTCTCACTCATCTACATGTATTCAGTGTTTCATAAATGGACATTTTACATATAAATAGGAACCATGTTTTATAGATTTCTAATTAGATAAATGAAATTTTGATTTGATGAGGCATGGTCCAATACATTGAGAAAAACATATATTTAGACCAAAACTAATTATTTTTTACCATCACAACTAACTTTTTAAAATATTTTCCTTTCTTTTAGGTCAGGGATATGTTATAGAATACCCAACAGGAACTAGGAAAATTCCCATTAGTTTATTGTATTAATTCAAGTCTTTTCACAGGATTTAAAAACTGAAAAAATAGCATAAAATTCAGCCTCTAATTTTACCTCTTAATCTAATGTAACCAGCCATATGGCTCTTCTATGAAAAATAGTCTTAAAGTTTGTAAACATGTGGTTAGTTGGCAGAAAATTAATAACTGGAAGAATCCTCTGCTTTTCTGTCATTAGCGCTTTAAAATGTCACCAAAATCCCATGTAAATATTCAGAAGGCTTGTTTCTTCTGACATAACATTCAGGCATGCTAAAAAAAAAACAAATAAACTGACAGAGCTTAAGGAAATAAAATTATCAGTATACTTTAACAGTGAATACTAGTTGTTGGCATTTTCTGTTTAAAACTCCCCAATCGAAAGACTGAACAAGCAGATCTCCTTTCTGTTTCTATCTCTAAACACACATAAATATATACCTTTGGATATGTGTATGAATATATGAATATACAAGATTTTCCAATTTCAGTAATTATTGAAATTTATATATCCACAATATAAAACATGATTGTAGAGTGATGGAGATCCATATAAAGTTGTAAGGAAGGATTTTGTTGGTCATCTATAATTCTTAAAATTTTGCATGTTTAATTGGCTTTGTTAATTCATTCTTCAGTAAATATTTAATGAGTTTATCGTATGGGCCAGGCATGCTAGATAGCCAGGTAAGATAAATAAATCACCCTCAAGGAACTCTTAAACTAGTTGTAGGGCAATACACATAAATCAATAAGATATAGAGCAACATGATAAGCATGAAAACAATGTGTGAGTTGGCATAGTAATAGGAGGAGGACTAATGTTAGAAGCAGCAGGAGTGATAGCAGCCCTGGAAGAGTGGGCTTTGGGAGTCTATTTTCTGACATGTGACCTCGAGCAAGTTTTTAAGTTTCTCTGTGCTTCAGGGTACATTTTTTACAATAAGGATACAATACCTACAATAGAGTTATTACACACAAAGCTCACCTAGAAAAAAATCTGGCATATAACAAGTACAAAAAATGTATTTATTAGCATTATAACATAAAGCATAGAGAGTGCATGGCATATGTAGAGACTGCCTTGCATACTTTACAACTGTCATCAATTTCACCTTTGTAAAACCTTGTGAGTTTAGTATTCTTATTTCTAATTTTATAAAAGTGGAAATTGAGGCTCAAATATACTAGTGATTTGTTCAAGGTTACGCAATGAGTAATTTAAAGAACTAGAATCCAGTCCAATCCTCCAGTTATTCACGTTCCAAATCAAGAGTTTTGACAGCACATAAGATGGATCAACAGATGGTTTCTTTGAAATTTGCAAACTACTGATTGAAAGTGGGTCATTTGGCTTGAAAACTGAAACACAAGTATGCATTAGCTGGTGTATAATGCATAATAAAGTAGAGTATGTCTTTATAATACATAATAAAGCATCCTGGAGTTTCATTCCAGGATAAAGGAACAGAATGTCACAGACATTAATCCATGAAGAACTTGGCAATTTCAGTCATGAGAGAAAAGTTCTCTGTTACTAGTGTGAGGGGAAATAGTTTTTAGAGTATGAAAGTTCTGGTAGCAGATCGTACCGGAGACTATTTTAGTGAACATTTTCAGAATCAGTTCATTCCAACTTCTACAAAATTAATGGCCCAACTCTGAACCTGTTGTGACCACATTTTGAATTCCTCTCTGGAGAGGCTGTTAAGGCTAATGATTACAGATTAAGCATCTGTGTATTTTCAGCTGAGATGACTTCACCTCAGTCTGTGAATTAAAGCAAGGCCATTACCCTAGTCAGTCCATTTTGCACGGCAGCAAATTCTCAAAAAGGTGAAGCAAAGAGTTCCTGATATCCGAAGGCAGAGAGAAAGGTTGACAATGACACGAGAATCTAGTACAGCAAAGAATGCTCTTGTGTATCATAGAGTAACGCAATAACTTTTTATTTCACACCACTAAAAAGAACATACCCTGCTCACAAATTAACTGCATCTAACATTAATTTTACATTAAAAATCATTAGGATGACCTCTGATTCTTCACTTCTGTCACTGTCATTAGCCTTGAGGCATTGGCTTTCCCACCTTCACAGATCTAATTTAGCAGCTTTAAGTGGTAATGCTAAACATTTTACCTGCTTCCTATTTTTACTTTTTTGGCATCCAGTGTCACATACTGAGGGTGTTAATTTCTCCTACCACACACTATGGCAAAATATACCCATACTAAGTTTTCAGGTTGCTTGTCTCTAAACCATACAGTGTACCTCATTTATTTTCTTTTACAACTCATTTTCTGAGCTTTCTTATATACTTTTGAAGTATATTTTGTATTTTAGATTTGACCCATACAAAAATCAGTCATCTTTATAGTAATAGTAAAGTATTTTTACTATTCATAGTTTACAGAATATACACATAAATGGTGGTGCTAGGTCAAACTGGGAGGTGGTATCAGATTTTTTTAAATTAGAATTCTGGAAATACTTAGAAGATGTGTGTCTTTTCCTCCCACCTTAAATGGGTTGCCTTACAGTTGGAGTTAATAGGAGTAGCCAGTTTGCACAAAACAAATGTGCAGTGACATACAAAGAGCTTTCCAAAGATAATATACTGGTATTTTAAAAAGGTTGTTTCCATAGGTACTATGCGTTATACATGAATAGCAAGGAGAGAAGACAGTAGCAACTACCTGGTAATCACTTGTGCTCTTACAGAGCTAAATGCCATCTGGTGCACATTCTTAATATTTCCTCCTCAAGCATCTCAGTAAGCTATACCATTGACATACCATATGTCTCTCCTAGATGGTAATAACTGCACAAAAAAGAAAACCTGAAACACAGCTGACATGTACACTAACAAGACATACTTAAATTGCATTTGGGCCATTGCATGGATAATTCACTCTGACTTTGAAGAATTTCAGTTTGCTGGTATTTAAACCTATGATAGGAGCACCATTTTAATGAAGTTTGTTAAAAAATTGATTTAGGTATAACATCCATCACACCATGTCTGCCACACCATAGACAACTTGTGAAGTTAAATAAGTGGTTATATTATGTAAATTATATTAATATTTTCCTGAATATATATTGTATGAATTTTTTAAATCTATTTTAGAGAAATATTTATTTGACTGTTTTTATATTTTAAAAAAAGTAACCCCCCAAAAAACACCAAAACCAGGAATATATTCATGAGATCTTTTCACAAATTAGATTGTGAGCTCACAAGAGAGAAATATATTGATGCAGCCCTGTCCCTAAACAGTGCCTAGCATATTATATGTGCTTAATGAAAATTTACTTAATGAATCCTGGCTGGGTAGATCAGTTGATTGGAGCATCATCCCATACACCAAAAGGTTGCTGGTTTGATTTCTAGTCAGGGCACATACCTAGGTTTTGGGTTTTATCCCCGGCGAGGGCTCATACAGGAGGAGGCAACTGATGGATATTTCTCTCTCACATCAAAATACCAATGTTTCTCTTTCCCTCTCTCTCTCTCTCCCTCTCTCCCTCTTTCCTTCTTTATCTGCTGTCTCTAAGCATATCCTCAAGTGAGGATTAAAATAATAAAATTTAATGAATGAAAAAACTGTGCCCTAATATCTCAAATGAAATCAATATCACTTTCTTCTTTTCTACTTTGGTTTGTTTCATATTATTAATCTCAAAGTAGAAATGTCAGGAATAACGATCACAGGTATCTAATACCACCTCAATCCTTTTATTAATTCAACAATTGAGGTTCTACTCTTCATCAGGTATTATACTCAGTGCTAGGTAAACAACACAAGACAAATAAACAAAAGACTCCATCCCTCCCTCTCCCATTCCCAATCAGCAAAATGTAAATGCAGAGTTGGGATAAATATAGTGACAGATGTCCATTCAATAATTTAAACTACAATGCTCCCCAAAGACAGAATGTGTCTATATCACTTTTTCTCAGTCATTCTCTCAACCACAAGTCTGGCACATTAGGCAGCAAGAATTAGAAAAGCTTTCCAACTAAAATTAAGATAAAATTAAGATTAAAATGCAATGCTACTTTGCAGTTTCTTATATGAAAGAAACAAAATTAAAGAGAGTTGAGTAGGAATAAATTGTGAAGCTGGAAATTAGAGACCAAAGTGGAACTTAATTAGTAATGATACACTAGTTGAACATAAGGTATAATCTGGAAGAATGAGAAAAGAAGTGACACAGAAAGTGAGAAATAACTCAAAATGTGAGAGGTGGGCCTAGCAAAATAATAGAGACAAGTCACAATCTAAATGTTTTAGAAAGTTCAGGAAATGCTGGGTTGTTTTTTTGTTTTGTTTTGTTTTTGTTTGTTTGTTTTTTCTTACAAAGAATAAAAGCTACCTGAAAAATAAAAGTACCAAGATTTAAAATCTCAGTTTGAATAAGGATTGAGATATGGGTCCCTGTAAAATATAACATTCAGTAGTAAAATATGTTAAGAGATAAATTTTAGGAGATGGGTATATTAAAATAAGTACTCTGACTTTGCTCAATTTTGCCTTTTAATCTTAAATGTTTCTTCCGTATGCCAGGATTCCCATGTCACATCAGTTTTAAAAGTATTGTGTGAACAGATGGAATGCTGGTGAAGTTAAACCTGCAGGTATGTGTTGGGAAAAAAAGGAAAACAATTGCACAAAATAAGACACACGAATTCTGAATTCTAATATCACTGATTATTTTCCACCATGAAGAACAAACTGGAAAAGTTACGCTTTAATTTCAAATGAAGAAGTTCAGTTAATTGCAAAACTGGCTTATATCCCATGCCCTAAAGTGCCAGGCCAAGTTATCAAACTGACTCAGAGTTTTCAGTTTAATTTATTTTTTCCCCTCTTTATCAGTAAACTCCAGTATTTGGAGCCTTGGAAAGGCACCTTTACTTGACGGAGGGTGTGATTAGCAGAATGGCTCATTTCATCCAACAGTGACATCTACTGTCCATTTACTGCACATAACAGGCTGCTACATAACATAATCTGAAGCTACGGATCATTTTGCACCTATGCAGGTAATGCAGTCAAGTTTATTTTACAGGGACTTAGAAATGAGGCAATTTTTTTTTCCTGAAGATATGTTGGGATTCAGTCCTTCCCAGTAAAATAATTTAGATTATTTTTCATTTATTTTTAAATAATGTTTCATGTATAATTATGTTAAAGAATAAAACCTAAAACAGGTAATAAACTAAATTTTCTGAAAAGAGGTAGATATAGAAGTATATGGAGTAATAGTAAATTTGAATATTACATTTCTATAATTTAAACACAAATATTTGTACATTTCCAAGGTAACACCTTACATCTAAGTGATTCTCTTAGAAACAAGAGGAAAATCTTATGCAATGAAAGCCTAATATGCAAGTTGTTCGACTGGGAGTTCGGCTGGGAGTTTGACTGCTCCCTATGACATGTGCTGACCACCAGGGGGCAGCATGGAACATGGTGGCATTGGCAACACAGCACAGGCAGCGGGCAGCATCATGAGATGCCGGCCCCAATGAGCCCTAACAAGAGACTCCAGCGAGATGGTGGAGCAGGTGAGCAGGCGGTGCCAGGACAAGGTGGGTGCGAGTGTGGGTCCAATCGCCCCATCAATTGCCCTGCTGCCCTGCAGACAGTGACCAGTGGTGGCAGCAGGGGGCAGGGACACTGTGTAACTCCCAGGTGCTGAGGGAACTGGGTGGAGACAGGGGGTGGAGGCAGAATGGTGGAGCACGTAGGATTCCAGACAGGGCTGTGGGGCAGTGAGCCTGGGGACACAAGCTGTGATCCCCACAGGCCAATCTAAGGGACCCAACACATGCACAAATTCATGCACCAGACCTCTAATAATAAAGGAAAAAAATAGTGAACTTTCTTTTCAGCAAGACCATGAAATAAAGAAGACCCCTCACTCTAAGTTATACAACATGCCATTACAAATAATACTGAACTGAGCAAGAAGTTTCTGAGGGAAGTTGGGCTTTGGTAGAAGAAAGAATTGGAGGATGGAGGGGATCTAATGGTAATAGATCACTAAAATCTTCAAGCATATACATACCCAGAAATAGAAGGTCTCATCCAGTGTTAGAAATGCTGAAGCCGCACTAAGAGCTAACAGTAATGGAGTCCTCAGGGATATGAAGAGAGAATGCTCAACAAAAACACCCATTGGGGCCCAGAAAACACATAAAATGTAACTTCTAACATTGAGTGAGTCATTCTGGGAGGTAAAGGTTGTACCCCTTTGGGCAGGGCAGTTAGAAACAGGAGAGGATAAGTCTGCAGATGGAAACAGCTCCAAACCAGCGTGGGTTCTGGTACTCAGAACAGCAGTGGCTCTATAATATACCAAACACCAGTCAACAGTCTTTCACTGTAGCAAATGATGAGGAGGCTAACCAGCCACAATGACTGTATAAATTCTATAACCTCTTTCCCACTTCCTACTAGCTAGTCAAGGGCATTCAAGATTTCCATGAGGAACACTAAAGGAATTTGCTTGGCATTCAAGAAAGATACTGTAAGAACATAGTTAAAGAGGAGCATATCAATTCTCTTGTCACTAGAAACATGTTGCTATAAACCAGATGACAAACATAATGAACATGTGTACATGCCAACATAAATTCAAAAAATTAAAACATATAAAGACAACATGAAATGAAATACAAGACCCTGGGGAAGAGATAGAGATAAAATCAAACTAGTAGGATTTAAGAACAAAAGAGAATTAAATGACAAAATCATTCTGGAAATGACTAAATTCAAAGGAAAAACAAAAGATTGTGCCCCCCCCCAAAATGTAAGAATTATAAAGAGAAAAAATAAAAGGAAACAAAATAAACAATCTCCTTTCTTCAAAAAACAAAGCAAACAAACAAACAAAAAACAACCCACCACACAGAAGTATAGATTATACTGTTGGTTAGGCCAAAGTATAACATAGTCAGATACATTTACATTATGTATGTCTATATTACCTTTAAGTTCAACTCCAAGATAAATTCTTGTATAATAATTGGACTTTAGTGATTACAAAAGTATTATTTGGTAGCTTATATTAAAAGTTAAAGTCACTAATTAAAAAAAAAGAAAATCAATGGGACACAAGAGTTTTTCACAGCAATCGTTGACACTGGAATATTTGTAGAATATGGGAGGAAATATCTACAAATTAAGAAGTTATGAATACCCATACATTGAGGGAACACTGTTTACAGTAAGGGTCTTCTTGAGAAATTTATCAGAGGGAAGACTTCAGTCAGCCTATTTCTTATTTATTTAATCTTTATTAAGTTTATTGGGGTGACATTGGTTAATAAAATTATATAGTTTTCAAGTGTAAAATTCTACAATACATCACCTGCACATCACATTGTATGTTTACCACCAAAAGTCAAATCTCCTTTCATCACTCTATATGTTACCCTCTTCACCCTTTACTACCTCTACCCTTTTCCCTCAGGTAAGCATCTGTGTTCATGAGTTTTGTTTATTTGTCCTATTTGTCCATTTGTTGTTTTCTCTTTTATATCTGACATATGAGTGAAATCACATGGTTCTTGAATTTTTTCATCTTACTTATTTCATTTAGCAATGATATTATTAATAACCATTCATGTTGCTGCTAATAGCAGTATTTCATCTTTTCTTATAGCTGAGTAGTATTCCATTGTATATATATATACTGAACCACAGACAAATGAAACAGAATTAAGAGCACAGAAATAAACTTACATATATATGGGCAAATAATCTTAAACAAAGGAGCCAAAAACATACAGGGGAGAAAAGAAAGCCCCTTCAATAAATGGAAAAATTGGAAAGCCACTTGAAAAAAGAATGAAATCAGACTGCTATTTGTCAACATATAGAAAATTTAACTCAAAATGGTTCAATAGCCTAAATAAAAGACCAGAAACAATAAATTACATAGAAGAAAACATAGGTACTAAAATTATGGACCTTGGTCATAGAGACATTTTATAATTTTGACCCCAAAGGGGAATAAAGGCAAAAATAGATATATGGGATTGTATCAAACTGAAAAGCTTTTGCACAGGAAAGAAACAACCACCAACAACAAAAAAAGGCAACCAACAAAATGGGAGAAGACATTTGCCAACAATGCCTCTAATAAGCATTTAATATCCAAAAAACATAAAGAACTTATACAACACACACACACACAAATCAATTAATAAATGGGGAGAGGACCTGAACAGATGCTTCTTCTCCTGAGAAGACATACAAATGGCCAACAGATATATGAAAAGATGCTCAACTTCCCTAGCTATTAAGGGAATTCAAATTAAAACTATAATGAGATACATATCACACTTGTCAGAATGGCTATTATCAACTAGACAAGTAATAATGAGTGTTGAAGAGATTGTGGAGAAAAAGGAATCCTCATTCCCTACTGGTAGGAATGTAAACTAGTACATCCACTATGGAAAACAGTATGGAGAATCCTCAAAAAATTGATAATAGAGTTATAATATGATGCATCAATCCCACTTTGGGTATCTTCCCAAAAAATTAAAAACATTTATTCATAAAGATATTTATACCCCTGTGTTCACTGCAGCATTATTCGCAATGGCCAAGACATGGAAACAACCAAAGTGTAATTAGATAGATGATTAGAAAAAGCAGTTAACCTATTCGTGATTAGGATAAATATTGCCAGCAAGACTAGAAGTGAGCAATGAAATCATTCATCTGCAGACTTAAAGAAAAATGGTATGGAAAATGCAAAACACATTTTATTGACAACTCTGACAAGGTACAAATGATCCAACCATAAAAATTAAGGGAGAGAATATGAGAATATAGAAAGTAGGATTGGTTCTCTGATTGTCTGATATATATAATAGCTGAGATTAACAGAATATTCTTAAGGCTCACACTCCAACCGACATAATATAGACATATTAAATATTACAATGGCAAATATTAACAAATATCTGATTTAAAAAATGGAGTAGTGCAGGAGAAGCAGATGAACTAGAAATAGCACGTAGTCTCAATTTTACTGCCATTCACAGTGGGAGCCCTTAAATAGTGATTTAAAAAATAGGGGAAATTTAAATTTATAAAAATCACTATAAAAATACACCTGCCCTCTCAAGAAAATAAATGATTATTTATTTTAAAAATTTCAAGTATATTAAAAAGCAACATTTAATTTTATGATATATTAGAGCAGTGGTTCTCAATCTTTCTAATGATGTGACTCTTTAATACAGTTCCTCATGTTGTGGTGATCCCCAACCATAAAATTATTTTTGTTGCTACTTCGTAACTGTGATTTTGCTACTGTTATGAATTGCAAATATCTGTGTTTTCCAATGGTCTTAGGTGACCCTGCTAGTGGTTTTTAATTTGTGGATCGCAACCCACAGGTTGAGAACCGCTGCTGTAGAGCCTAAGACCATCAGAAAACACAGATATTTGCATTACGATTCATTAACAGTAGCAAAAGTACAGTTATGAAGTAGCAACAAAAATAATTTTATGATTGGGGGGGTCACCAAAACATGAGAAACTGTATTAAAGGGCCATGGCATTAGAAAGGTTGAGAACCACTGTACTAGAGGCTCAGTGCATGAAATTTGTGCACTGAAGGTGTGTGTGTGTGTGTGTGTGTGTGTGTGTGTGCGCGCGCGCGCGCGCGCGTGCGCACGTGTGGGGCGGGGGGGTCCCTCATTATTATACAGATATAAAAATACACCAAAAAATAATCAAAAATGTTTTAAAAAAGAGTTGACTAATACAAATAAGACAAATGCAAAGAAAAAATTATCAGTTTATTTTTTCTAGCAAGTTGTTCCTTGCTTATGATTTTATTAATTTTTAAAATTTTGTTAAGATAGTTCTTTATCTTAAGTATTTTCATTGATTTTTTTTTCTTAGAGAGAGAGAAAGGGAAAGGAAGAGAGAAAAACATCAATGTAAGAGCAGAACATTGATTGGCTGCCCTCCTGCATGCCCACTACTGGGGGGCAGAGCCTGCAACAGGGCATGTGTGTTGTCTGGGAATTGGACCAATGACCTTTGGGCATTGTCCTGTGCATTGTCCATGCACAGGACAATGCCCAACCAACAGAGTCACACTGGCCAGGGCAAGATATTTAAAAATTACTTCTTTCGTATTATTTTGTAACAATTTTAATCTTATAGTTATAATCATTTCTTGTTGTTTGTGCTATTTCTCTTATATCTATTTTCCTTGAGTGCTTTGTTTTTTAAATTTGGTTTTGTTTTGTTTTTCTTTTTTTTTTTATTGATATAATAACAATAGGAAATTCACAGTACTGCAAGTTGCCTTTCCAGATTTTGACATTTCATAATCCTCACGGCTTCTGTTTACTTTACAGAGACCGCTGCTTGTTAGTTTTTTATTGAAGTTTTTCAAAATTTTAGCTGCAATCAATGTAAAGGATAGGCAATAGCTTATCCTGACACAACACAGTGGGCTGGAAAACCAACTAATTAAAAAAAAAAAACACCCCTCCCTGTAACTTGTAGGATGGAATGCATATTTGGAGACATAAATTTTCTATGACATGAGAAAATCATTTAACAATATAAGCTTCTATTTTAGCTAATACAGAAGAGATGTGGTTGAGAGAACAAAAAAGTTGACAGTGAAGAACTCATATGGAAAATCACTTCAACAAAGAATATAATCCATCCTACTCCCAAGAGGAGAAATTTTGTATCAGTGAAACTTCAAAGAGATATCATTTTCACTCAGTTAATCCACCTAAATTGAGTCAGCAACATCTTATGATCAAACATATCAAAAGCAGTTGATAGATGAAATGTCATTAACAGAATGAGCAGTTATCCATCACTCAGTAAAAGTTCATCCATCACCTATATACCAAACTCAATTCTATCTTACACTAAACACACATTACACTGAAAACTGTCAACTTCTGATAATCTAAAAACTTTTCTTCCATGGCTATGTGATCACCTTCAAAGAAAGAATACAGAAAGTTTATGAATGATGAATAAAACCAGGCTGCAGTAACACAATAATAAAGTAATGAGTACCAAAATTATAACTTACACTATAAAATATAATACTCATTTTACTGATATAATCTGATAACAAGGTTTTCTGTTAAGCAAGCAACCTTTTATACAAACAATAATATAACCTATATCAACATTATATATTTCTAATGAAATAAAAAGAAGGAAAGTATCTAATATAGATATTGATTTGAATAATTGCCTCTAGTGTAAAATTACAAATATGCATAATTATTGTAGGGTACAGATGAATAGTGATTGAACCATTAGAAAATAGATATTCCTGAATATGAATGTATAATCCAATTAACTATTCCCAAATAGAAGCTAGAGGTTCTATTTATTCCCTTTAATAAATATGATTATTTATCAATTGTGCAGTTAATGTGTTTTTAACATCTTCATGAAAAACTTAATAAAATTATTGCTAAAGAAGTCTTTGGATGGCTCATGTGATTTTTTAATATAGGTATATATTGTGGCTGGAATTTTATTATATATATATATATATATATATATATATATATTTCAAAGAGGAAGGGAGAGGGAGAGATAGAGATAGAAACATCAATGCTGAGAGAGAATCATTGGTTGGCTGCTTCCTGCACGCCCCCTGATGGGGTTGGAGCCCAGAATCCAGGCATTTCCCTTGATTAGAATTAAAGCTGAGATTCAGCCAAACTGGCTGGGGCTGTGGCTGGAACTTTAAAAAAATAGGTTGATTCATTCACTGGCTACACTTCAGATGCCTAAGACTTGAGCAATAACTCACCATAAAGTAATTCATTATTTTCTTTTAAATTTTATAACATATATGCCCATATATTCATACAAAAAGTTAATAGTGATGAGATTCTAAGTGAGATGAAATATAAAACCTGTGGTGAAAAATTACATATATGTAGCCAACAAGAGTTTTCTAACAACCATACTTTTTAAAAAATAAATTTCTACCTCAAGTAAATGTGAATTTTCATTTTTATAATATATTGCATATTAAAAATGAACTGTGTTTTTATTGATTTTGAAAGCAACACTTCCAAGTATGAAAGTAATAGCTTTTTGATTGATTCAGTCGGGATGAGTTAGACGTCATAAAGAAAGGGAGAATTAATCAGAAAGCCTTGATATAAGACCTATTCATATTATAGATTTTCATTTTTTTGAGTGTCATTATTCTCTTTTTGGAGACCTGATGGACTGTTTGCACCAGGTTGAATGATGAAATGACTATGACTAAAAATGTAGTAAGTAAAGATATATAAGAATTAAATCTATTTTGAAAGTAAAGGTAGAGATCAAATTTGAAAATTGTTTTAGTATTCTGAGCAGAAATAGTACCTTTTTTAAAAGCCAGGAACATACATAAATCAATTCTCATAGGAAAGAATAAGTCAAAAGCATACCTAATCAAGATTAAGAATATAACTTTGCCTTGTTTTACCAAAAGGATATTCTAGAAAATATCATGCAAATGACATCTGTTGTCAACAAATGATAAATAAATACTACATTCTAGTTTTAATAAATTTTAATAAAATAAAGTTTATTTTTTATTTTTTTATTTTTTAATAAGTTTGAAAGGCTTTTTAAAATATATTTTATTGATTTTTCACAGAGAGGAAGGGAGAGGGATAGAAAGTCAGAAACATTGATGAGAGAGAAACACTGATCAGCTGCCTCTTGCACACCTCCAACTGGTGATGTGCCTGCAGCCAAGGCACATGCCCTTGACCAGAATCGAACATGGGACCTTTCAGGCTGCAGGCTGACGCTCTATCCACTGAGCCAAACTGGTTCGGCAATAAAATAAAGTTTAATAAAATTTAACTTAATTCAAGTGATCCAGGAAAGATAACAAGTTCCCACTTTGAGCCAGGCACTGGACACAAATGGAAACCTAGAAGAAATATAATCCCTCTTCACCACTGAAATAAATCTAAATCAATATGAGAATGCCATGGTGGCTGTACTCATAGTTCTAAAGCACCAATCTAGAGGTGAAGGCAAGCATGTCAAACTCAAAGGTTAACCAGGGCAAAATAAACAAGGTTTAAGTGGATGTGGGCTGCAAAAAACAAAAGCTTCAATTTTCATAGAAACATAGGTTTATTTTGATAGAGACATGTTGAAAACGAAGAGCTGAAATAAATGAGTAATCATTAACATAAAATAATAGAACATTTTAATAAAAATTAATATTTTTTCTTGAACATTAACTCACCAGACATTGAATAACTGCACAAATTAATAAGCGTAACGCAAATCATCCTATTTTTCTTGTTCTCCAAAAGCAAAACATTTCCTGTTGCGCAAAAATATTTGTCCTGGGCCACATGCAGCCCACAGGCCATGAGTTTGACATGCTCAGTGTGAGGTTTGCAGTCCTCCTGGAAGGCCAAAGGGAGCATAGTGTTGTCCAGAGATCCCAAATAGACTATGGAGTGAGAGGACCTAGGGCTAAATATTCTGGGATCAAAACATAACCAGGATAATTCAACAACTTGACCAGAAAGGATAGGAGAGAGACAAGCTAGTAACTGGAGAGAAATAAAGAGCTGAGGGAAAAATAGATATAGAACTTAGACTTTAATATCTCAAAAAAAATCCAATAAAGAGAAATGTTGATGACAAAACACAATTATTTTATAAGGACAAATATCTGTGAGGTGGATGAATTGGCCTCAGATAAGAGGAGGGTCTCATTTTGTGTTCTTACATAAAGAAGATAGAAAAAAAGGACAGAATCCAAGCATTTGTATAAGTTACAACTTGCATAGTTTTGGGATTTTTCCAGGACCCCCCCCAGTAGTCCAGGTTTAGGTGAGAAGATAGACAGTTGTATGAATACAGAGGGGATCTGTCAGGTAGAAGGAAACAGGAGAGTGGAGTTGGAAATTTTGCCAAGAACTGTTAAATGGTGGACAATGGCATCTAGATTAGAGGAATAATGAAAACAACATAAGGCCATAGGAGCCTTAAAGGATGGGAGGTTTAAATGGGTCCCAAAAATCAGGTAGAGTGAAACCAAGAAGGTAAGAGAGCTGAAAGGAGGATAGAGAGGTTTTAAATTTCTGATTTCAGCAGTAGAGGGCTTTTGGTTTCCTTCTCTCATGTTCCCATAAATCACTAATTCCTGTCAGTCCCATCTATTTTAACTCCTTCTTCAGGCACTGGCAAAACCTTGGTTGATGACCTCATCCTCTCATGCACCAGTGGTCTCTTCGGTTGGAGTCTTCAAAACAGCCTTTCTGTCTCCCATCTCACTTCCTCTCAAACTGATAGATCCTTTAAAATCTCAGAGCAAATTTTCTGAAGTACAAATCTAATGAGGTCACCTGTCTGCTAAATCTATGTTAAAAATAACATGATGCCAGGTACAATAAAAAATAGTTCTCTCAAAGGCTGTTTAGGAAATTAATATTGGTAAGATATGAACAGTGGTATCTGGTACACTGATTTACTAGTTGGTATTGCATATGGCAGAAAGATAATTCAATCCAGAGATCTGAGCTTCAGGCTGTCTTATATTGCTTACTACTCTCAGAACACATAAAACATCTTCTCTGAATCTTGGTTTATTATATGTAAGTAGGAAGTTAAGCTATTTCTAGGCAGATTTCATTTAATAAATGCTACTAGAGGCCCAGTTCATGAAATTTGTACATTTGTGAAGGGGGGATGTCCCTCAGCTCAGCCTGAGCCCTCTTGCAGTCCGGGACTCCTTGTTCCTTACCAGCCACCTGCTCCCTACTCCTTAGCACTGCTATGGAGATGGGAGAGGCTTCTGCCATTGCCACTGCACTCACCAACCATGAGCCTGGTTTCTGGCTGAGCAACACTCCCCCTGTGGGAGCACACTGACCAGCAGAGGGCAGCTTCTACATTGAGCATCTTCCCCCTGGTGGTCAGTGCGCACAATAGTAATCAGTTGTTCTGGCCATACTGCTATAATGGTCACTTAGGCTTTTATAGACTAGAGGCCCAGTGCATGAAATTCATGCACAGGGGTCCCCTCAGCCCAGCCTGCAACCTCTCAAATCCAGGACCCCTCAGAGGATGTCCATATGCCAGTCTAGGCCTGATCTGGGGACCTCCCTCTCACAATACAGGATTGCTGGCTCCTAACTGCTCACCTGCCTGCCTTCCTACCTGATCGCCCCTAACTGGCCCCCCTGCCAGCCTGATCACCCCTAACCACCTCTGCTTTCCAACCTGATTTCCCCTGCCTGCCAACCTCATCGCCCCTAACAGCACCCCTCTGCTGGTCTGGTTATCCTTTCTTCCAGCCTGATCATCCCTCACTGCCCCCCTCTGCTGGCCTGGTCACCCTACTCAGCCTGCTGCTCAGTTGTTTGGTTGTCCCTCAATAATCCCCCTGTCGGCGTGGTTGCCCCACTCAGCCTGTTCAGTTGTCTGTTCAGTTGTTTCCGATGTGATGGCTCCTGGGTCTTTATATAAATAGATGGATTCTTAATTCCCTATCAGAATCTATCAGAATCATAGCCAGTTCTATGTAGATACAATTCCATCACAAGCTAGTCTGCATAAAAGATGAAAATAGATTTCTACTGCACAAGATAACATCATCTAATAGATTTCTTTTTCTTTATCTTTTTATATTTGAATAATATTGCATTCATATAAATATTGCAGATATACAAAATTCCCACAGATCCTTTAACCAGCTTCTCCTAACACAAAAATTTTGCATAACCACAGTACATTGTGCAAACTAAGAATTTAACATTAGTACAATAATATTAAATAAAATACAGACTATATTCAAATTTCACAATTTTTGTCACGTCCTTTATCTATCTAGGATTTAATCCAAATCCAGAATAAGACACTATTTAATTTTTATACCTTCTTGGGCTCCTATAATCTATAAATATTTCTGTTTTTCCTTATTTTTTAAAATAAATTTTATAATTTTGATGAATAATGGTCAGATATTTTGTAGGCTTTCCCTCAATTTGAGTTAATATGATTGGCTCATGATTAGACTGTAACTATGGACTTGGGAAGAATAATACAGTAGTAAAATGCCTTTCTCATTGCATCATATCAAGGGTGAGTAACATCAACATAGCTTATCATTAGTGATATTAACTTTGAACACTTAAAGTAATATCTGCAGGTTTTTCCACTCTAAGTTACTATTTTTTCATTTTTATTATTTGAAGCAAGTCATGAAGTCCTGCTATAACATATTTTCTATTTTAATTAGTAATTACAGAAATATTTATTGATAAATATTATCAGGCAAGAACAAAAAGTGTTTTTTTTTTAATATGACTGTAGCTATATTTTTACTTAACTCCTAAAATGTTGTAACATCTAAGTAATTACAGTAGTCATTTAAAGAATTCAGAGTTGAAGTGCTATAGACAATATATTTTTGTATTTATAATAAATTTAAAACTGAGTACAATAATATTCTATTTTACTGTTAATAGAAACACTGAAAATGATCATTACAAGGATATGCTATATAATTTTAAGCATCTTTTAGTCAATGTATAGCAACATTAGTATATTTAGTTTGAACATTTTTACTTGTTACATTAGTCAATTTTTAGATCATAATGAATTAAGAGATGTTTCATGAAAAATATATTATCTGCCAAAACCGGTTTTGCTCAGTGGATAGAGCATTGGCCTGTGGACCAAAAAGTACAAGGTTCGATTCCGGTCAAGGGCACGTACCTTGGTTGCGGGCACATCCCCAGTAGGAGGTGTGCAGGAGGCAGCTGATCGATGTTTCTCTCTCATCAATGTTTCTGACTTTCTATCCCTCTCCCTTCCTCTCTGTAAAAAATCAATAAAATATATTAAAAAAAAGAAAAATATATTATCCAGTGATTGTCTTTTTTATTTAAATTATTGAAATACTGGAGGTCTGGTGCATGAAATTTGTGCACGGGAGGAAGAAGGGGAGCTCCTCAGCCCGGCCTGTACCCTCTTTAATCCAGGACCCCTTGGAGGATGTCTGACTGCTGATTTAAGCCCATTCCTCTTGCAATCTGGGACCATTGGCTCTTACCTGCTCAACTGCCTGCCTGCCTGATCACCCTTAACCCTCTTCCTGCCTGCCTGATTGCCCCTAACTGCCTCTGCTTACTGGTAGGTTTCCTCCTAAATGACCCCCTGCCAGCCTGGTTGCCCTGTAACTTCTCCCCTGCCTTCCTAGGCACCCTGTAACAACTTCTCTGCTGGCCTGGTCGCCCCCTAACTGCTCCCCTGCTGGCCTGCCCGATTGCCCCTAATCACTCTACCTGCCTGCCTGATCACCCTTAACTGCCTCTGCTTGCTGGCCTGGTTCCCCCCTAACTGTCTGGAAGGAAGTTAGATGTCCAAATATGTCCAGTTGACCCAGCCTAATTAGCATATTACTCTTTTATTAGTATAGGTATTTCACACATAACATTGAATAAATTTAAGATGTGCAATATGTTCATTCAATATATTTATATATTATAATATGATTGTCATTGCAGTGATAATTAGCACTTCTATCATGTCATAGACTTATCATTTCATTTAGAATAATTAAAATCTAGTCTCTTAGAAAGTTTTATGGTTATAATACAACATTGTTATCTACATGCTGTGCCTGAGATCTCTAGGACTTATTTACTACTTGTTGTGAATTTGTAACCTTAAATAATAACTGGCTATGCCTACACTTCCCATTCCCTGGTAACCACTATTCTAGTTTTTGCTTTTTTTTTTTTTCAGATTCCACATATAAATTATATCATCAGATGAACGCATAAAATGGATGATATATATATCCTATATAGTAAAAGCCTAATATGCAAATTGACTGAACTGCAGAATGACCGGTTAGTGGGGGCAGGGCCAGTGAGCAGGTGGGGCCAGTGAGCAGGCCAGCCAAAATGGGTGCCAGTGGATAGAGGGAGGAGATGGAAATTGGGGGCCGTTAGTGACCAGGGGGTGGTGGAGGGACAATAAGGGAGCAGGGCTGGCTGCTCTGTGGGAGGTGACTGGCAGCAGAGGCAGGGTGATGAGGGGCAGGACTTGCCTCTCAGCCCACCAGTCACCTCCCGTAGAGGGAGAGCAGACTGCAGCTTAGTGGGGAGTGCTCCCAAACTGCTAGAGGGCATAGGCTGGGCTGAGTGCACAAATTTTCATGCACTGGGCCTCTAGCATATATTATATATGTATGTGTATGCATAAATATACATAAAACAATCTAGTATTCAACAATGAGAAAATGGCACTGCTATTTAAGCATCTTTCTTAAAGAAAGAAATGAGATGATTACATATTCACTTCTCATCCCTGAACCTTCTGTGAACAAGATGCTCTTTTAATACTGACCACTAGGCAATGGCCATGATCTGTAAGCTGCTGTTATATTACTAGAACTTTTGGGTAGAAGGAACTAATCTTAGTATAGATCCCTGAGCTCTGGGCTGCTTCAAATTTGTTTGGGCTTGTTCCAGAAGTCTTCAAAGATTCCCATTGTATTTGAAATAGCTTCAGTTCATAAAATATCCCCTAAATAGTCATTAAATATCTGGCCAATATAATGGAGTCATGTTATGACTACTTACTGCAATGTCCTCATTCCTTTATACTGTAGAAGAATGGAAGAGGTGTAAGCTCTGAACTTCCCTAGATAACATAATGCCCTATGTCCTTTGAGTCATGGTTATTTTACCACCACCATGACCACCACCACAGATTATTTTTTCTAGCTTCCATTTACATTTGTTTATATGTTTCAGTCTAAATAAGCCTGTATACAATTCGGAAATAAAGTAAAAAATTGAACTTAGTGTTTCTGTATATCATATCTTGGAAAATACCTTCTTTCTTCTAATGTATTTTTCAAAATAAGTGCAGCTACATTTTTTGTAAAAGCTTGTGTGGAGAAATACAATCTGGAAAAAGTATGTGTAACCTTCATTACAAGCCACATAAGTCAATAGATCTTCATGACAGATCTTCAAACCTATATAAAAATCAATATTAAGGCATTTACCTGCGAGGATTTCAACATTGTACCATAGATGTTAACTCATTCACTTCTTTACAAATATTCTCTTCTCTAGAAACAGAGCTAAATTTAGTCATGAACTGCACATACAAATAGGCCTTTATTTTCCAAAATATGTTTAACATTTCGAAAAACAACCAGTTGCATCACTTTTTCTCACTCATCAAGAAATGTGTTTATGTTAATCAAAGTAAAGACATGTGAATAAAAATAATTTATTAGAAATAGGACTCCCAAACCAATATAATACCCTTATTGGATGTGTTTATCATATCATTGACCCAAATGTCGTATATGTCGAGGGACATAGCTATGGTGATACAGTAAAAATAAAAACTTTGTAATTTTGTTTAGGGAAGAAAAGATGTACTATATTGCTTCCATTATGAGTGGATTTGGGTAAAAACTTGAGCAATGCATTAGCCAGTATGCATCCACATCTGCTTAGTAAAATAGTGTGTGGTACATTTCTCTACCCCTGGGCTTAGGATATAAGTTATCGGCAGAATAGAAGATATTCTTGCCTGTAGGGGTAAATTTGTGTAATTTGAAAGTCTTGGTAGTAGGCAAGGAAGAATGAACTATTGGCATGGAAAATGTCAAAGTTGCAATGGAATTCATCTCCAGGCTGTGAGTAGATGGCTCCCAGAGCTCCATAAGGAAAGCATACAAACTCAAAGTAAATTGACTTCCATGGCTTAAATTTTCCCCCTCCTGTCTATATTTTTAATGAACTAAGACAATTGAAGAAGAAACATCTGTAGTATTATTTGAAATCCTAGAGCAAAAATAGGTTGAGATGAATATTTTGTTCTATTTTCTCTAGATAATGGGGTTGCTGTATATATCCACTTATGTGATGTGCTAAATTTTGTAATGAGAAGCCTGCTTGGCTTAAGAAATTTATAAAAACACACACAAATAAACATACTTTCTATCTTTGACCAGATATCTGTTGCAAAAAAAAAATGCATTGGAGCCATCAAAACCTATATTCCTTTCCCCTTGGACACATAGGAATATCATTTTCTCCAGCTTTCCTTATAGTTTAAGTGGCCATGTTGTTGAATTTCTGTCAATGGGAAATAGGGAGAAATGCTGTAGATTACTCCCAAAACAATCATATTAAAAATTTCTTGTGATTTTAAGCTTGCCCATTCCTCCAACTAAATGGAGAGAGCACAGAGACATACAATGGAAGAATCCTGCATAGTAAATCCTTATGATTTACTGTTACTAGATATTCTAGAGAGACAGAAACTTATTGCAATAAGCCACAAAGATTTGGATATGGATTGTTGTAATAGTCTTCCTGTCCTATTTGACAGAGCTGCCATTATGTCTAAGATATTTGTTCCTGATGACTAAATCAGTTGGTATAAGAGTAGATATAGAAATAGGAAATGGGGAGGATCCTCTTCCAAAATTAAGTTAAGCACTTACAACAGTGCTTAGAACATTGTAACTAACCATGATATAAGTATTTATATAGAGAGAATGATAAGTAGACAGATATACAGTTTGATTTGTTTTTTCCTGGAGGTGAAAATCTAAATTCACCTGAATCTTTAGTTGACCTTTCTGTTCAGGTCCTATCCTCCTGTAAGTAGCCATATTATACAGCATGTTTCTACCTCAGTGCTCACACCCAATTTTCTTGTAACTTTAAATTATTTCCCTAGAAAATTTTATCAACACCTGTGAACTCTCTTATCTGTGCTGGTTGATGATGATACTGTTTATATCTCTAATTTAAACTCATCCTTTCCGGTTTAAGCAAGGGAAGTCAATTTTCTACTTAATATCAACTCTCAAAAAGATTCCAAAATCACATATTGAAGAGTAAACAAATCCTTCTAATTTATTAGTTTTCTCTCATTGATTTCTACTTTGTAAAACTAAAAGACATCAGTCTAGTGTGTTAGCCAAAAACCTAGAAACTATTCTCAGTATCATTCTGCCCCACCTTCCTCAGAACCAAATAATTAACTAGAAATTCAGACAAGTTTACCTCTGACATAGCTTTTCCATCTGTCTTTCCTTTTTCTTTCACTATTCAAATCCATAGTGCTATTATGAGCTGAAACTATAATTCACAAAGTCATTTTCGTATATTTATTTAGCTTCCATGTAATCTAGTCTATCTACTACAAATCTAGTTAACATATGCCTCAGCTCAAAACCCTTGCAAAACTTTCTATTTCTTTGATAAAGATCAAACCATTTATCCTCTACCACCAGGCTCTGTGTACTACCATTCTTGCCTATTTTAGCATCACACTACTCCATTCATTCCCTTGATCTTTGAGCTTCAATCATACTGATTTTCTTTCAGTCTGTAATGTTCCACATTTCTCAACACTTACTGTATGCAGTTGCACTCTCCCTTTCTTGGATTTTCACTCTATAGGATTTTTTCATTTTCTAGTAAACTCCTAATTATCACTCATATCAAAGTAACTTCCTCAGTAAGTTATAGTCTTATGGCATTACTGGAGGCCCGATGCATGAAGATTGATGTGAGAATGGGGCTTCCTTCCCCTGGCTGCTAGCACTGCCTTCGCTCTGGCCAGAGCAACCTTTCTGCCTTCCCACGCTGTCCAGAGGACCAGAGTGGCTAGGGTGGTGTGGAATGCCTGTGTCTTCACCATGGGAATGACACAAGCATCCGGCCCCACCCTCAGCTGCTTGGGTTAATGCATATGCAAATTAACCCACAATCTTTGTTGGGTTAATTTGCATACTCACTCCTGATTGGCTGGTGATCATCACGAAGGTACAGTCAATTAGCATGTTACTCTTTTATTAGGTAGATGTGCTCTTCTTTCATATCAGATAACCTAGCAGTAATCACACATATCATCATTTAGTTCATATCCATCACCACTTCTACAATTAAGCTCCATGAGTACAAAATCAATGTCTAGTTCTCCTATTCATTTTTCTTTCTTTTAAAAAATAAATTTCACATTATTTATGTTTATTAAATAATAATTTTGCATTTAACCAGTTCTAAATGTTAACATCAAGAAAGTTTAATCTACCATATCTTTCTTTTCAAAAGGCAATTGCCCTTCTGTAACCATAGATTTTTCAACAATCTGTCTAAGAAAAGGAGTTATATACATTTTTGTCTTTAATAAACCTGGTGGGAAAAGTAGCATGACAATTCACCCCTCTGTTTTGGAAGAACATACAACAATGAGACTTGAATAAAGAAGGGCAAACAACTATCTGAAATAAAATATTTTTTACAGTGAGGTGATAAGACTATTGGTCTAATAATAGAAGCAATGACTTGACTTTATTACTTAAATTGCTTCTTAATAGATTATTATAGTTATACAAAATGTTGGCCTTAGAGGAAGGTGTTAGAAAGTACTGTTTTTCTTTGGAATGGCAACTAGAAGGAATCACCTGAAGCACTCCCAGGGGTATAGTTAAACTCTATTAAAAGTGCTTTAAGGAATTAAGAGTAAAGCTTGTGCTTTTGTTTGGGATGAAGGCAGAAAGACAGAGCAGCATTCTTCCGGAAAAAGTGATTTGAGATGGCAAAAGTTGACCTACAGAACAAAACACACTTTTACTGTAAGATCACTGTAACAGGTCAAAAGCAATATAACAAGAATTGACTTTAATCCACTGATATATCTATCAAGATTTTCCATAAAATATCTGAAGGAAAGAACCTCATAGAAGCCTGTTTACGCTAATTTTGGCAGATTTTAGAATACTACTCCATTAGCTTGAATTGAGGGGTAACCCATGAAACCTGAAAAAAGTTGAGAACATTTCAGTTCCATTTGCCTCTAGAAAGAGTATTCGGAATCTCCCCATCTATCTCTACTTTTCCTAGTAATAGGATCAAACACATCATTTAATAATCTAAATAATTTCTGAATTACCCTTAGTGTTTATGGACCAAAAAGCAGAAAGTGCTTATCCAGGAATCAGTATAAGTTTTTCAACTGCCATCTAGTCTGTTTTGAAATAAGACTTAAATCCCAAGTTTGACCTTGAAAGACACCCAGTTTTTAAGATGAAAAGTAAGCATTTCTATTTTGAATGGACTGGCTTTGAGGAAGCCTGTATCAGTCACAGAATGCAATTATGTTAAAATGTGTATTTAAAAGCAAGCGTTACTCTCAGGATGGTAATTTAGAGAACAATCTGCAGTGCACAAGTGCTCAGGGTCATGTCTGCTCCTGCAAAAGAAAAGTATTGTTAAGCCTTCCTTGATGCTTAACACCTTCTTTATATGCTTAACTTCTGCTCTTAAGCAAAGCATGTGTAAAAATGTTTTCAATTAACAATTTAATGAGTTCTGCTTTCAGATTACTGGTGACCTCTTTGATATTTTTTTCCACTTTGGGACAGACCAGAAAAACTTCTTACTTTTTTGTAAACTGACATAGGCTACGTGGAGGTTCTATGGTTACTTTTTACTGTAAATTTTTTCATACACTTGAAGTCCTAAAGCTTAACCAGGAGCAACAGTGTGAAGAAGAGCCATAAATCAGAGACAACAATTCTTAGGATATGATTGATTATATAAAAAGGAAAGAATATTCAAGATCCAATAGAGATTCTAAAATGTTAAGCCCAAATGACTGTATGCCATGTGGGATTTGTAATAAAAAAAATTGGAAACCCTTAAGGAAGAACAAGACTTGGAAAGAAAAGGGCCAATTCTGGAAATGTTGAGCTTTAGAACCTGCTTTAGAAATATTCAGCAGGAAGGTGAAGATTTTGTTTCATGTCAACCAAACTCAGTTTGAAACCCAGCAAGTGCCAGATTCAGACCCAATGGGAAGAACTAAAAGATGAATAAGTCACTATTTCGACTCTTGAGGTTTTACATTTTCTGGACTCACTCCCTCATTAGAGCAGAAGCAGAAATCTTTTGGAGGAAAATCTTGGACATGCTCATGTGTCTCAGAAGCCTGTCCATTCAGACAGATGTGCTTGAGAGACTCAATTTTTAAAAAAGAACATTACCTCTTCCTCAGACTAGGCAGATGAAGAGCACAGCTCAGTCCTTTTGGCAATGCCCACACTTTCAGCATTCCAGACTATTTCAGAAAATCAAACATTGTATTCATTGCAGCCAATTTGTTACAGAAAGTTTGATACTAGAGAATCATATTTCATGGAGGACTGCTTGAAGACTGGGGAAATCATCCCTCCAGAAGGCATCTGAGAAAGCAAAAGAGACTGGCAGGCAAAACCAGTTTGGCTCAGTGGATAGAGCATCGGCCTGCAGACTGAAAGGTCCCAGGTTAGAATCTGGTCAAGGCATGTATCTTGGTTGAGGGCGCATGTAAGGGGTGTGCAGAAGGCAGCTGATTGATGTTTCTCTCTCATCAATGTTTCTGGATCTCTATCCCTCTCCCTTCCTCTCTGTAAAAAATCAATCCTATCTAATAAAAGTGTAATATGCAAATTGACCATACCTTCACTACATCCAATAAGCCACACCCACAAGTCATGCCCACAAGCCAATCAGAAATGATATTCAAATTAACACCCAACTAAGTTGGCTACTGTCCAAGGCTGGAAAAAGCCTCTTGGCAAGGCTTTTTCCGGCCATGGGAAGGATGGGACTTGGGTGGAGCCAGCCAGCAAGGAATGGGCCCCAATGCTAGGCTATCACTGGCTGGGGCAAGGCCAGGGCTGGGCCGGAGCCAGCCAGGGAGTGATCGGCCCCATCACAGGGTGATGGCTTGGTTCCCAAGGACTAAAGCCTCAGCCAGACGCTTTAGGTCTTGGGCAGGCCAGGGGTGAATGTTCACTAGGACATCCCCTAAGGGCTCCCAGGATGTGTGAGGGGGCAGATTGGGCTGAGGGATCACCTACCCCCAGTGCACAAGTTTTGTGCACTGGGCCCCTAGTAAAATATATTTAAATTAAGAAAAAATAGAAGAGACTGGCAGACATTTCATACTCAGCAAATATTCACGTACTTTCAGATATTTCAGAGGCTTCTAGCTATGTTGAGATCATGTGAAAATATTTAATTAATAGACTATGACTTGCAGTGACATGTATCACTTTGGGGATGAGATAGTTAAAAGCCCCTGTCTTACTCTTAAGCCCTCTTTTCTGCTTTGGGTACCTCAATATTATGTGTAATTAGTATCAGAGTTTAAAAATAGAAGAGGGTCTCCTGACCAACACTAGACTTTTTGTAAGCAGCAGATAAACTATGATTTGGTTAAGCCCCTGAGACTTTAGATTTAATGTTTTTGGAGTTATTTTTTTGGCGTGTGTGTGAATACAGAGAGATTAATTCAGAAGTCATGTAAGCTATGGTTTTCTCATTTTGGACTTCTATATAAAATTTGTTGATGGAAAATGTTCAGCAGATGAAAATTTTAGAAATTGAATTCTCTACATTGTATTAGTTATTTTCATTTCACTTGAAATCATAAAAAAATTGTATCTTTAGACTATAAACTGTAATAGAATTGGTTTTTTCTGATTTTTTTATTTTATACACAAGTCTTATAGAACTTACAATGGCATTCATTATACCAATATTAAATCTATTTCCCACACGTCAAATAAGTTTATGAGAGCCCTCGTAAGAATGCTCTCAGATCTCAGAAGTGGGAAGAACTATGATTCGTCACAGAAAATGTTATAATTTTAAGAAAAATAATACTGGAAAAGAATAAGAGAAAAAGATGGAACACAGGGCATTATTGAAGGGATTATTTGCTGGAAAAAAAAGGATAAAAAGAATACATGCAATTAAATTTATTATACATTGGAATAGTTGGAATGCCAACTAAAAGGCATCACCTGAAGCATTCCCAGGGGTAAAGTTAACCCCTATTAAAAGTGCTATTACAGTGATCTTACAGTAGAACTGTGTTTTATTCTATAGGTCAACTTTTGCCATCTCAAATCACTTTTTCCAGAAGAATGCTGCTCTGCCTTTCTGCCTTCATCCCAAACAAAAGCACAAGCTTTACTCTTAATTCCTCAAAGCATGTTTTTCTACTTGAGTGACAATTTGATTTGAAATTCTTAAGATCTTATGACTGTTTTACCTAGAACCATTCCACTTATACATTATATAAGTTTATGCTAGTGATTGCTTAGGACAAAATTGAAAAGGACAAAAATGTGGGTAAGACTTTTGACTTGTTTTTGGTTATGGGAACTGGTAAGCATGTTTTACTATGCTGTTCATTCATTAACATTTGGATCATTCATTTTTCAAAAGTATGCCAAAAAATTAATAAATTTAATTGTTATAATCACTCAACCTACTTGTTGCAGGGTTTGGAAAATTTCTCATATGGATTATGCTCATATATTTGATATTGTTTGGGGCGGAAGCTTTATGGTCCCTAACTTCACATCCTATCTAATAAAAGAGTAATATGCAAATTTACCATACCCCAATTAAGCCACACCCACAGCCACACCCAGCATCCAATCAGGAGCAAATTATGCAAATAAACCCCAACCAAGATGGCTGTGGCCACTGAGAGCAAGAGGAAGGCTTGGAATTCCCCGGCAATGGAGGAAGCCAAGCTTTCCACCTGCCATTGCCAGCCTAGGCCTCCACTCAATGCTAGAAAGTTTCAATTATAGAAGATACTAGGGGTCTGCTGTACAAAATTCGTGCACTGGGGATGGGTGATCCCTCAGCCAAACCTGCTCCTTCAATATACTGGGAGCCCTCAGGGGATGTCCTACTGACCATCACCCCTGGCCGAAGCTTTAGGCCTTGGGCACCCAGCCATCACCCTGCTATGGGGCTGATGGCTAGCTCTGCCCCAACTGCCTCAGCCCTGCCCACCTGGCCCTGGCCTTAACCCCAGCCACTGGCAATCACCTGGTGACCACCCACCCCCGGGGGCCGCGTGCTCACCAGGCGCCTTGGCCCTACCCCACCTCCCAGGCCTCAGACCCAGCAGCAACTGCCCAGCTCTGGGGGCACATCACACTCGGCAGCTGAAGCCTCCCACATGCTGTGCTATCCTCATGCACTCTGCGGCCCCGCCGCCCACCATGAGCGCGCTGTGGCCCCTCCCTCCTGACTTGCATGCATTGTGGCCCCGCTCCCACCTTGCATGCTTGCCAGCTGCCTTGGCCCCAGCCACTAGTGAACACCTGGCCCCGGGCCCCCTGCTCCACGTTCACTCACTGCCTCATGCAGGCCTCGGTTTCGCTCCCCATGGTCTGGGCCACCTCGGCCCTGCCTCCCACTCCTGATTGGCTGGTGGGCATGGCTTGTGGGTGTAGTAAAGGTATGGTCAATTTGCATATTACTCTTTTATTCGATAGGATATCTTAACAGATATGGCAACAGCCACAGAGCTAGAGAGAGGAGGAGGCTAGGGTTGCCTGGGTGATGGAGGAAGCCAAGCTTTCTGCAGCTGTGGCCAGCCTAGGCCCCCACTCGAGGCTACAATGTTTCAATTATAGAAGGTAAATGCCCCCCAACAGAAATGGCTGCAGCCATGGAGCAATCAGGAGGCTTGGCTCCGCTCCAGGCTACAAAGTTTCAATTGTAGAACATAAATTAATACCAGATCCCAGGGCCTCTGCTTTGGTCACTGGGGGGCATGGCTGGCCTGCAAACCACCACAGGCCCCTCATCCAGGTCGTCCCATGCCCCCCAGGGAACCCCCACCATCATCTGGGACACTCATCAGGACAAACCAGCTGGTCTCTATCCATGCACTGGGTCTCTAGTATTTAATAGGCCACCATGTCTTAGGTAGAAACACATAAAACTACCTTTTTCTAAATTAAAAGGCTGAATAATGACAATTTCGTATGATTCCAACTAATAGAACAGAAAGTACAATTATCTCTGAATTCATCAGGGCTAACTTGGAATAGTAGATAGAATCTACACAAGTTAGATTTGGGGGTAACATATGATAGAAATGATACCTAGACTTTTCAGAAGTGAAAATATTAACATGTCAAGTAAGTTTTATCAGAGTTGATGTAAGAATCCCACGCTTTGAATTTGAGCTTATCTATGTGATCGTTCTTAATAGCTTTATTTCTATGGATCTAATAATCTGCTATGACATTTAAAACATCTGGTAAAGATATTCTTTAGTGCAGGTTTACTCAATTTAAAGATTTGCTGGAAAACCAAGTGATAAGCTTACAAAAGATGAACAGAGCTGCCTTCATGGGCATGCAACATGCTTGCAAAGGGCTTGTGCATGTGCCACTTGGTTGTCTTGAAATTCTTAGTAACTTTTGAACAAAAGAATCTACATTTTCATTTTGCACTGGGCCCTGAAATTTATCTAAGCAACCCCGAAAACACAGTCTTCTTAAATTTGCATGAAGATTAAGATAATAGTGCTCGCTTCCGCAGCACATATACTAAAATTGGAAAGATACAGAGAAGACTAGCATGGCCCCTGCACAAGGATGACACGCAAATTCATGAAGCGTTCCATATTTTTAAAAGCTGGGATAGCAATACTTATATCCGACAAATTAGATCTCAAAGTGAAGGATGTAACAAGAGATAAAGAAGGCCACTACATAATACTAAAGGGAGCAATCCAACAAGAAGAAATAACTCTGGTAAACATTTACGCACCCAATACAGGAGCACCCAAATACATAAAAAAGCTCCTGGATGATATCAAGGAAGAGATAGACAGAAATACAATCATACTAGGAGACTTTAATACCCCACTATCACCATTGGACAAATCCTCTAAACAAAAAATCAGTAAAGAAACATCAGTCCTCAATGACTCACTAGATCAGATGGAATTAATTGACATCTTCAGATTATTTCACCCCAAAGCCACAGAATATACATTCCTTTCAAGTGCCCATGGGTCATTCTCAAAGATAGACCATATGTTGGGTCATAGGCAAAGTCTCTCCAAATTTAAGAAGATAGAAATCATATCAAGCATATTCTCAGATCACAGTGGCATAAAGCTGGAAATCAACTACAATAAAAACAATCCAAAGAAATCAAACACCTGGAGACTGAACAGCATGCCATTAAACAATGACTGGGTTACTAGAAAGATCAAAGGAGAGATAGAAAACATCATGGAAACAAATGACAGTGATAACACATCAATCCAAAATCTATGGGACACAACAAAAGCAGTTTTGAGAGGGAAGTTCATAGCTCTACAATCCTATTTCAAAAAAACAAGGAACAGCAACAATAAATTATCTAACCCAACAACTCAAAAAGTTAGAAAGAGAGCAAGAAAAGCCCAGTGTAAGTAGAAGGAAGGACATAGTAAAGATCAGAGCAGAGATAAACAACATAGAGACCAAAGAAACAATACAGAAGATCAATAAAACCAAGAGCTGGTTCTTTGAAAGGATAAACAAGATTGATGAACCTCTAGCCAGGCTCAACAAGAAGCAAAAAGAGAGGACCCTAATAAATAAAATCAGAAATGAAAGAGGTGAAATAACAACAGACCCCATTGAAATAAAAAGGATTGTTAAAAAATACTATGAACAACTCTACTCCAACTAACTGGACAACCTGGAGGAAATGGATATATTCCTAGAAAAATATAACCTCCCAAAACTCAATCAGGAAGAATCTAAACAGCTTAATAGACCAATAAGTATGGAAGAGATTGAAGCAGTCATCAAAAAGCTTCAAGCAAACAAAAGCCCAGGGACAGACGGCTACACAAGGGAGTTTTACCAAACATTCAAGGAAGAACTAAAACCTATCCTCCTCAGACTATTCCAGAAAATTCAAGAGGATAGAACACGTCCAAACTCCTTATATCACCCTAATACCAAAAACAGAAAAAGACCATACAATGAAAGAGAATTACAGGCCAATATCCCTCATGAATATAGATGCCAAAATCTTCAATAAAATTTTAGCAAATCAGATCAAGCAGTACATCAGAAGGATTATACACGATGACCAAGTAGGATTAATTCCAGGAATGCAAGGATGGTACAATATCCACAAATCAATAAATGTGATACATCACATAAACAAACTGAGAAATAAAAATCACATAGTCATACCAATTGATGCAGAAAAAGCATTTGACAAAATCCAACATCCTTTCTTGATAAAAACTCTCAACAAGGTAGGAATAGAAGGATCATACCTCAACATAATAAAAACCATATATGATAAACCCACAGCAAACATCATACTCAATGGGCAAAAACTGCAACCATTTCCTCTAAGGACAGGAACAAGACAGGGATGCTCACTCTCACCACTCCTGTTTGAGATAGTACTGGAAGTATTAGCCATTGCAATTAGACAAGAAGAAGAAATAAAAGGCATTCAAATTGGAAAAGAAGTAAAGCTATCCTTATTTGCAGATGACATGATATTGTACATAAAAAAACCAAAAGACTTCATAAAAAAACTAATAGACTTAATAAATGAGTTCAGCAATGTAGCAGACTACAAAATTAATGCCAAGAAATCTATGGCATTTATATACACAAATAGTGAACTTACAGAAAGAGAGACTAAAAAAGCAATCCCATTTACTATCACACCAAAAAAATTAAGATACCTAGGAATAAACTTAACTAAAGAGGTAAAAGACCTATTCGCGGAAAACTACAGGACACTAAAAAAAGAAATAGAGGAAGATGTAAACAGGTGGAAGAACATACCATGTTCATGGATTGGGAGAATCAACATCATTAAAATGTCCATACTACCCAAAGCAATATATAAATTTAATGCACTCCCCATTAAAATGCCAATGGAATATTTCATAGACCTAGAAAGAACTCTCCAAAAATTGAAAAATTCATCTGGAATTAAAAAAAGGCCCTGTATAGCCACAGAACTCCTGAAAAAGAAGCACAAAGTCGGTGGGATTTCAATGCCAGATTTCAAGCTGTATTACAAAGCTACTGTTCTCAAAACAGCCTGGTACTGGCACAAGAACAAACATATAGACCAACGGAATAGAATAGAGAATCCTGATATCAACCCAAACCACTATGCTCAATTAATATTTGACAAAGGAGTTATGTACATAAAATGGAGTCAAGACAGTCTCTTTAATAAATGGTGTTGGGAAAATTGGACAGATACATGCAAAAAATGAAACTAGACCACAAACTTACACCACACAGAAAAATAAACTCAAGTGAGGCGAGCGGAGCCGGAGACTACACCAGAGGCCGAACTTGGTTTCTGACAAGATGGCCGGGCTGCCCCGCAGGATTATCAAGGAAACCCAGCGTTTGCTGGCAGAACCAGTTCCCGGCAGTAAAGCAGAACCAGATGAGAGCAACGCCCATTATTTTCATGTGGTCATTGCTGGCCCCCAGGATTCCCTCTTTGAGGGAGGGACTTTTAAACTTGAACTATTCCTTCCAGAAGAATACCCAATGGCAGCACCTAAAGTACATTTCATGACCAAAATTTATCATCCTAATGTAGACAAGTTGGGAAGAATATGTTTAGATATTTTGAAAGATAAATGGTCCCCAGCACTGCAGATTCGCACAATTCTGCTATCGATCCAGGCTTTGTTAAGTGCTCCCAATCCAGATGACCCGTTAGCAAATGACGTAGCGGAACAATGGAAGACCAACGAAGCCCGAGCCATAGAAACAGCTAGAGCATGGACTAGGCTATATGCCATGAATAATATTTAAATCGATCTGATCATCAAGTGTGCTTCACTTCTCCTGTGCTGCCAAGACCTCTTCCTTTTTCGTTTGCATTTAATGGACACAGTCTTAGAAACATTACAGAATAAAAGCCCAGACATCTTCAGTCCTTTGGTGATTAAATGCACATTAGCAAATCTATGTCTTGTCCTGATTCACTGTTATAAAGCATGAGCAAAGGCTAGAAGTACCATCTGGGCTGTTGTGAAATGCGTAAAAGCAGTGACCTCTCTCTGCTTTTATTCTTTTCACCCCGTCATGGCTTTAAGTGTAAAGCACTGTGAATGAAGGTAGTTGTCAGGGTTAGCTGCAGGGGTGTGGGTGTTTTTTTTGAGGGGGTAAGTAGTTTAATTTTAATTTTATGGGCTCCTTTCCCCCTTTTTATGGTGATCTAATTGCATTGGTTAAATGCAGCTAACCAGTTCTTTAGAATATGCTCTCTAGCCAAGTCTAACTTTATGTAGATGCTATAGGTGGACAAGCTTGATTGTCTGAACCAAAATGGGAACATTAAACAAACACCATGGCCCTCATAAATAACATTGTGACTTTGCTGTCAAATATAGAATTCCCCTCTTCAAGAAAAGCTTGTGACCATTTTGTATGGCTTGTCTGGAAACTTTTGTAAATCTTATGTTTTAGTAAAATATTTTTTGTTATTCTACTTTGCCTTTGTACAGTTTATTTTACTGTGTTTATTTCATTTTCCCAGTGTGACAATTGTATTTAAAAATTAAAACTAGTGAAGTATTCTGTTTTGGTCTTCACCATCTGACAAGTTGAATGGTAAGAGGTGGATTATGCCAGTTTCTTCCACTGATGCAAATTTGTGTTATGATATTACTGAATGGAGTATTTTTAAGTTGGCCCTAAGCATGCATAGAACATCCATATCTTAACATTTTTTTTACCTCCTTGAAATTTGTGTTTGTGTTGTCTTGTTAGCTAGATGAGCATTGGTGTCTTGCCACAATGTTTGAAAATTACTGTACATGAGAGTCCCAGCAAATCAGCAGTGTGACTGACTTTGTGTAGGACTTTCCCATGTTGTGCCACATTTGTGACAGGCATTTGACTTATAACCCTTTCCTTAGTTCTTGTCTGAAAACTTTATGTAATCATTGATGGGTGTTATTAGGAAACACCAATCTGATAAGCGTTTGGGATTTGCTGAGACATTTGAGGCTTTCTTATAGACCCAACGAGCAAACCTTAAGCTATCAGTTTGCAGAAGTATCATCATAAAGGCTTCATTTGAGAGTGTCAAATTCTTTTACTTATTCTTATATTTATCCCTCTAGTATTTGCTATGGGAGCTCTTTTTATTCTTTAACCTGATATTCAGTAATTATTTTCATCACTGACAGAGTCTTGGGCCCCTCAAAACTGTTCTTTCCCACACCTCTCCATATATAATTCTGATGGTTATTTTGAAGTCATCAATGAAGCCAGTCCTAAGTATGTATATGTTCACCTATGGGTTGGAACCCTTATCTCTTGCAGTTTCAAGGTAACGGATATTGTAGCCCATCTGAATTTCCCCCACTTTTAATCTTATAACTTTTGGAGTTTCTTCAGAATGTGGTTTATTTTATTGTGCTCCTATGTAAAATTATCTATTAAAGAAGAATTATCTATTAAAATTACATTTTCAACATACAAAAAAAAAAAGAAAAATAAACTCAAAATGGATACAGTACTTAAACATAAGATGGGAAACCATAAAAATATTAGAGGAATCCACAGGAAGAAAAATCTCAGACATATGCCGAAAGAACTTCTTTAATGATACTGCTCCTAGGGCAATGGAAGCTAAAGAGAAAATAAACAAATGGGACTACATCAAAATCAAAAGCTTTTGCACAGCTAAAGAAATCATCAACAAAACAACAAGAAAACCCACTGTCTGGGAGAACATATTTGCAAATGTTATCAGTGATAAAGGTTTAATCTCAAGCATCTACAGGCAATGCACACAACTTAATAAAAGGAGGACAAATGATCCAATAAAAAAATGGGCAACAGACCTAAATAAAATCTTTTCGAAAGAAGACAAAAGAAAGGCCCAGAGACATATGAAAACTTGCTCAAAGTCACTAATTATCCAAGAGATTCAAATCAAAACAACTATGCGGTAACATCTCACACCTGTCAGATTGGCTTACATCAACAAATCAACAAATGACAAGTGCTGGCGAGGATGCAGAGAAAAAGGAACCCTCGTGCACTGCTGGTGGGAATGCAGACTGGTGCAGCCACTGTGGAGAACATTATGGAGTTTCCTCAAAAAACTATAAATGGAGCTCCCATTTGACCCAGTGATACCACTTCTAGGAATATATCTCAAGAAACTAGAAGCACGAATTAGAAAGGATACATGTACTCCTATGTTCATAGCAGCAGAATGTACCATAGCTAAGATTTGGAAACAGCCTAAGTGCCCATCAGCAGATGAGTGTATTAAAAAACTATGGTACATTTACACAATGGAATACTACGCTGCGGTAAAAAAGAAAGAGCTCCTACCATTTGTAATAACATGGATGGATTTGGAGAGCATTATACTAAGTGAAATTAGCCAGGCAGAGAAAGATAAATATCACATGATCTCACTCATTTGAGGAATATAATGAATGACATAGACTGATGAACAAGAATGGATTCAGAGACTGAGAAAGGCCCATCAGAATGTCAACCCCAGGGTAAGTGGCAAGTGGTGGGAGTAAGGGGGAAAGTCAATATATTTGAACCCTTGAGCTAAGGTAAGTAATTTGTGTTTTTACATCCCTGACAAAGTTTATATAAAGTTATAAAAAATAATTGGCAGCTAGTTTGAGATTGAATTGACATGGCCTAGAGCTTGTCATCTCCTATGGACACCAGTCCTTAGGCTAGGCCCTCCTTAACCTCCCGTGACACCATAATACCCTTACATGATATTATTCTACAATGTCATTATAATTTTTTATATTTGACAACAGCATATTATACAATTATCCCAAATAAGCTTACAAACTAATTTTTTTAATGTTGGGCAGCAATTTTTAAAAAAAGGACAGGAAAGGAATTAATCCCTTTCTGAAGGAATTAAGGCACTGGGAAGGCATCTGAGCATTCTATATTGTCCCCTCTTGCCCTTTTTGACAAGAGGGACCGTCTTCTTAGTATCCAAATACACACAGCTGTTGCCTGAGCTTTCAGCTCAAGTTGTGGCTGAAGCCTCTGGGCAGCTGGCACCATGGATCTGTCTCTGGACCAATGGTGTGAGCTCTGGACCTCTCTCTCCGGAGAAGAAACTTGGGTCACCCGAGATATGTGATCAGTACCAGGACCTCGCCAGCAGGCAAGGGGTCTCCCAAGGCAGGTGCTGGACGTGGAGGCCACAGGGGCGCATAGACTACAAAGGAGACAGAACTGAACCTCACATCACCCTGTTTGGCCCCGGAGGATGGCTGGTTAGCCAGAGACGGGTGAGATTCCTCAGAGAAGGAACAACCTAAGACAGGCACAGTTGCAGAGGGGCCAACAGGAGAGAACTAAAGGTCAACAGAGGTGGGGCACAGACCCTCACCCAAAAACCTTGCAGGGGCTTGAATTCTCATCCCTCCTGAGGGAGGTCTCCTGCCCCCACGGTTGCTTCGCCTCCCATGCACAACTCAGACCAGGACCCAGGTGGCAGGCAGACAGAGACTTGGCCAGCAATAGCTGCTCTATATCTAAATCCACTCTAGTACCAGGAATGCTCAGGACCTACTAAAAAATGCAAATACTCTTTTCCACTAGTATTTACAGGGTAAACTAAGATTTCTGCTTGAGTATTAAAATTGACAGTAAAATAGTAATCAAGTTTTCAGATTTATTTAAATTGGCCAAGTGAAATAAGTGAATATTCAAGAAAATCTAAGTGTACTGGAAAAAAAGCTTTTCCTAAAACATTAACTAAAATATCTATTAGTAGTTCATCTCACTGTAAAATTGCCTAACATCTAAAGAACCTAAAGCAGTCATATTTGTGTACAAAAATTAAAATTTAAACTTACCAAGACTGCAATATGAAATTTCCAAAAGCCCCCATTAATCAAAAAAGGGGGGGGGGCTGTGGGGTAATATCATGTAAGGGAAAATATCCTGTAAGTAAAATACATGTAGAAAATTCTTACTCCAGAAAAGTAACTTCCATTTGTAAAGCCAACAGCAGGACACCCATGAAAAAACACACATAGTATCAAAATAAGCCAAAGAAAAATCATTTAGGCAAAAATAAAACGAATCCCAAGTCTATTTTGCAGAGAGGATCCCTTCGTTATCTTTTGGTTGAGAATGTGTTTGTGTGTTTTCAGAGAACAACTCCAAGACCATGTGGGTTCCTGCGACAGTGAGGAACTGATGGGTCTGTTCCAGCCATGAGGACTGTCCAGAGATGGGGGACACTGATGACACCTTGCCATGCTAGCAGTCGGCAGCTGTGCATGGCTGCAGGCGGCCCAGGACCAAACCAGAGAGGATGGATCTTGCATTGCCACGATGTGTCCACCATCTGGATACCATTGCTGACATGTACACATAAAGAACTATTTGACATTGAAACTGGGACTCAGAACAGTTGGACATTGAAACTGACACTCAAACATTTTTTGCTCTTATACATTTATTTCTAGTATGCAAAGGAAAGATATTTTTGAAGAAAAGAAACAGGGTGGAGTGATTGATATAGAGGCAGTGTGGCCTTAAACAGGCTGTCAAGCTACAGGGGGGAAGGTTGGGGTGGATAGGAGGCAGATGCTGGGGGAGATCAACCGAAGGACTTGTATGCATGCATATGAGCATAACCAATAAATGAAAGACACTGGGGTGGGGAGGGGGGTAGGTGGGGACATGTGCTGGTGGGTAAGGGAAGCTGGGAGGGAGAATATTGGGGAAGGGAAAGGAAAACATATGTATTACTATTAAAAATAAGTTATATTGTAAATAAAAACAAAACAAAACAAAAGACTGAAAAAAAGATTAAGATAATAAATGTGCATTAATTCTAGGCCATCAAAGGCTAATTTATTACTTTAAATTACATTTAGGAATTATTCTTATAAAACAAACTATATTCCATCAAATACGTAATCTATGTAAATGCATATTTGGGAATGTAAAAAACTCTTTTTACCCTATTTTATAAAGTCTTGTACACTCTATGTATCAATTTACCATGAAATGTTTCTAAAGGCATTAATAAAATAATTATGGAGGAAGATTTTGGAAAAACAAAAATCAAATCTCTAAAAATATACCAACTTCACTTCTTAAAAGTTTATATATGTGAAACAAAATAAAAGAATAGCAGGAAATCACAATATCATTGTGATCATAGCTTCTTGGCAACCCATTAAAATGACAACCAGACACAGGTAGCAGTAGATGTATCTACCATAAAAAAAAGTTGAATTAAATCATGTGAAAATTTTCAAATGATGTAATTGTTTGATGAAAAGAAAAATGAACAGAGATCACATCTACTTGCATGGTGATGAAAATGAAAGTTTCTGCTAAAACTTTAAGTTGGAAATTGAGGTATAGGTAAACCAATCTATGTGCATTCATCCAATAAAAATAAAATTATGAGTTGGTGGATAAATACCAGTTTTCATTTTAAAATCCTAAAAAAGAAGATAATTGATATTTTAGTCTATAAGATTATCTGCTACATTGCTGATAATCTAGCAAAAACTCTAGAAGGAAACAAAGTAAATTTATTTTGAAAACAAATGGCTCATTTTTGTTCTTCAGAAGTCATACATATTTGCTCTTTCTCTACAATAAAAGTGTGAGAAATAAAAGGTAAATTTTTACTGTATATGTAAGTAATAATAAAGGTAATTCACAATGTATATGAAAATAGTACATAATTCCATTAATAAATAAATAATAACAAAATGATATAACAACAATACAAATCCACAATAAACTGTTGAGTTAATTTTCCTGCATTTAAAAAAGGATTGAGCGTGTCCCTCACAGAGAGATGAAATCCATAATACTGCATTTGGGTGACTCGTGTTCTTACATTTTGTCTAGTATTATTGTTGAGTATACTGTTGTCTCTGAGACTTAATGCAATATCTATTCCCCAACCTTTTTCACCATGTGGAAAAAGAATATGATATGCCATTGCATCTAATGTAGGAAACAGGATACTGATTCGTTTCACTTTAGTGGCATTTGGATTATTGGGATCTGGTTTACAATGAATAAGCAAGTCCCTTTCAAAAGGAGGTTCTCCATCTTCGTTTCTGAATATGACAGCAACCTCGGTTACACGGGGAGAATTATATCTACCTGGGTCACTATTATGATCATACTTAATTGCCATAGTTACTTCTGTGGGAGCGATACCTTTTGCTGCTGCTTCAGATTGGGCTTCCTTTTCTACCTCATGTAGCATCTTGTACGATTTTGTTAATTCATTTATTTCATGCATGAGGTTGTTGATGTTGATTATGAGTCTTTCTGAGCAGGCCTGGTTTGCTGGGATTGCTAATCTTTTACATGTAGCTTCGGCTGTATCCAAAATATAGAGTTGAGCAAACTTCCAAGAAACATCATCAGAAGATGTAAAGTTCTGGTACGATGATAAACTTGTCCATGTATTCTAAAATAGTATGGCCCATACCCCGATAGCGATGCAACATTTGCACCCATGGAAGCAAAAGCAAAAGAACTATTTATAGATCGAATGTTTTCCATTAAATTTTTACTGTCAGAATCTTCGTTTGTCATTGATCTTTTTAAATATGGTGGGTAATCTGGAAAATGTATATCATTTGGACAGACTTTCCCTTTGCTATAACATCGAGTAAATTTTCCATCAGATAGTTTTTCATCAGAGAAATTTAGTGATAGGCAAAATTCACATCTAACAGTCATTTCACCACAACTATGCTTGAGAATTGCATCCTCACGAACTCCATTTTCTCTGAGAACGGAGTTCCTGCCACTGTTAGTAGTACTTGCTGATGACTGTTCTTTAGACATATTCTGTCTTCGCCACCGCGTTCTTTCAACTTCAAAGGCATGTTGTTCTTTAGACATTTCCTGTCGAAGATGCTGGTGTTTTCGGCTTCAGAGCGACATTTTTCCAATAGCTGCTCTTCAGATACATTCTGTTGTAGGCTTCGCCTTCTTTCAAGATCAGACACACGTCACTCTTCAGACATTTTCAGTCTATAACATCAGCACCTTTCTGCTACACAGCTCCGTTTTATCAACAGTTTTTCTTTGGACATAGTCCCACCTCTCTATTGCCATGTTCTGAGATAGACGAGAATGACAGTCTTGACAGTCAGGCCTTTCAGCAGTGTGACCAATGGCTGATTTGGACAGATTCTGTGGGGATGGAACTTCCTCCTACCTGTTGTCAGTTTCCACAGCTGGGATGCTGAAGCTGGGACTTGGGGGCCTTCCCTCTGGCGGTTGCCTTCTGTTTTTGCTGGCATACAGCTGAAGCTACATGTAAAACATTAGCAATGCCAGGGGCCTCAGTTAGACACAGATGTGGTGAGTTCTCACTGCTGCCACCACCGCTGGCTCATTCTCTGTGCCCAGGCGCCTCAGTTAGATGCAGCTGTGGTTCGCCGGTGCTGCCACTGCTTGGTCTCTGTCCTTGGGGCCGGGCACTTGATGCATTCACCACTTCACCTCCGCTCCTGGGGCTTGGCGCTCACACCTCTTGACCCCACCCCTTGATCTGATTGGCTGGTAGCATAGCCAATCAGGAGCCAAGGTACAGTCACATTTGCATGTTACTCTTTTATTAGATAGGATGATTTAATATAAGCAGGCATGGTCTTATTCAATTTTGTATACTCAGTACTTAGGAAATTTCCTGACCCATAATGGAACCTCAGAATTTGATGAATAGAGTAAGGAGATATTGTTAGCTTTCCAAACTTGCTTAGATGCAGACAAGCTCCTATTTTCAATAGGCATTGTTTCTATAATATAATCATTCCCATCAGTGTCCTCATTTAATAAATTTTTTATATTCCCTGTATCTATTACTAAACATGGTACCTAATGGGAACTAAATCAATGTTTATTCAATGAATGTAAAACAATATAGAAATTTTAAAATTATAATTCAAGATTGACAGCATATTATTTGTAATTAAAATGACTTTATATAGTTATTATTATTTGATAATTAGGAAAAATAACTTTCCAATTCCGCTTAAATTTTATATAGAGAGATCAACTTAATTATATTTTTCATTTGTTCATTCAATAAGTACATATTGAACATTTCTTATCTTTCTTAGTACTCTGCTAGGTAAAATGAGGAAATATAGGTATGCCCCATCATATAATGAAGGTTGTAATCAAAAGACATCATATATGGTATTAAACCTAAAGGTTTATTTTAAACAGATAATATCTTGAATATTTTTTCTTGTTACAAATATAGCAAATGCATTTATAACTTGAGATGAAATACTTTTTAAAATGTCATATAAAGAGGCTTTTTTCAGAAAGAATAAAACATGACACTTCAATGAATTAGCATAGAAATTAAACAATTAACAGGTCAGATCATATTTGTATAACAGACATTGAAAATTAGTTTTCTGATAAGGCTATAGTGCTCTTGAATGCCATATAATAATTTTGTAACTCAATTATCATCAATTAAAAAATAACATAGTTACTTAAATTAGAATTTAATTATAAATAATTTGCATTGATATATTTGAGGCATGTATCTAAGAAGGGACATTATGAAATTTAAACTCTGTAAATATTTTAATGGGTACAAATATAATACTTAAAAAATTCATCTATTAGGTCTTCATTTCAACATCTATTAAGTGACTTAAGTTAATATTTTCTAAAAATGTTGAATTTCTCAAAATGTAAACATCTCTTCTAATAAAGGTAATTATTTTTTAAATATATTTAATTGATTTTTTACAGAAACATCGATGAGAGAAACATCTTCCTGCTGCCTCTTGCACATCTCCTACTGGGGATTTGCTCACAACCAAGGTACATGCCCTTGTCCGGAATTGAACTTGGAATGTTTCAGTCCACAGGCCAATGCTCTATCCACTGAGCCAAACCAGTTTTTGGCAAATGTAATTCTTTTACAAAAATCTTGAAAATATGTTTATATTTAAATTATTAAATTTAAAAACAGTGTATAAAATAGGAAAGCACATTAGAATAAATTTAGTAACCATCTTATTCTGTTACATATATATAATAAATTAAAATTAGAACTTTATAATTAAAAGCTGACAAGCTCATTTGCTTTTATTTTTAAAAAGGCAGTATTAAGAAAAGTTAAATTAGATTTTACCATCTGTTTAATGAGTTTCAGGCCAGATATAATTTCTTTCTAATTAGGACAGAAACTTTATTTACAAATGTTGACAAATAATTTCGTTTAGAGATATGTTGGTGAAAAGCAAAATAAAAGTGTATTATTATTTCTCTCCCTTTGAATCACTCTTATATTTTTTTTTATTTTATACTAGTGGCCTGGTGCATGAAATTTGTGCACAGGGTAGGGGTGGTCCCTCAGTCCAACCTGCTCCCTCTCACATACTGGGAGCTCTTATGGGATGTTCAATTGATGGTTCACCCCCAGCCTGCCCAAGGCCTAAAGCCTCAATTTTAAAAAACCATCTGTACAACACAGTATAGTTCAGGACTTTTTCATTACGGATTGGGTTCACCAAGAAGACCATGTTGCAATGTAAAGCGGAGAAGGTTGGTGGAAGTGCAAGCGCCCCTGTAGGTAGCCAGTGTGGGCTCAGGCTGTCAGGGCTCCCAAACCTGTTGCCTAATAGAGCTGCTTTGTCTACTAAAGAAAACACTCTTCTCCTGTAGTCCTTTCTACATTTTTTTCATAAGCATTCCTTCTTCTTTAATGTGTCCCTTCCTTTCCCCCAAAAGAGGGATGATTGATTATTTCAAGGAGCAGCAGAGGGTGGGGGAGGAGGCAATGAGAACCTAGGTCCTTGCAATCACCAGAGAACTCTGAACTCGCTGTCAGAAGATAACCCTGTGGAAGGAAGAGCAGAGCAAATGGAAAAGTCTGTATCCTTTTGCTTCTCCTGGACACACAGGCTTTGATCCTGTGAAGTGTCTGATGGTAATTTTCTGCATTTCTGGGTCAGATAGGATATGAGTGAACAGATTCAGGAAGCTGTTGTTCCTTAGTGAGTTTTTCTGACCCATTTGCACTGAATTGACCAATAATCTGAGCTCTGTGGTGAACATGTTGGGGCTGTGACCTGGGTTTAGGCCAAACGTCAATTAAAGCTGTGAACTAAGAAAAAAAAAAAACAGCCGCCACTGCGGTCACCCCTCCCCACCCCCTCTGCCCACTTCTGCGCTCAAGTGGCTGGGGGGCTGCAGGGCACCACCACTGCCGCACACCCCTCTCCCCTTCCACATTTCACCGTCAGTACTTCAACTCTCTCCTACAGAGAGTTCACAGCTTTAATTGAAGTTTCGCCTAAACCCAGGTCACAGCCCCAACATGTTCACCACAGAGCTCAAAACTACATTTCCCAGAATTACTGCTGCTCCAGATACCCTGCGGCACCTGCCCAGTCCCGCCTCTGAGCACAGGCTGCACTGCAGCCACGCCCCTGCATGCATAGCTGGCCTTGTCTCCCGTCCTGCTGGCCATGCCCTCTGCTCCTGATTGGCTGGTAGCATAGCCAATCATTAGCCAAGGTACAGTCACATTTGCATGTTAATCTTTTAATAGATAGGATTAGATTTATTGGGTGACATTTGTTAATAAGGTTATATAGGTTTATATTTCTATGATACATAATCTGCATATTGCATTGTGCTTCTACCACCCAAAGTAAAATTATCTTCTGTCACCATATATTTGGCCCCCTTTATCCTTTACTGTCCCCCCCCCCTTCCATCATACTGTTGTCTTTCTCTATGAGTTACAGGGTGTGCGGTTTTTTTTGTTTTTTTGTTTGTTTTAGGAAGGTAGAGGGAGGGCGAAACATGGATGAAGAAACACTCAGTGAATATTGATTTGCTTTCTCCTGCGCCCCCCCTCCCCCCAACCTCCACGTGATCAAGTCCACAACCTGGGCTTATGCCACAAAAAATAAATAAAACCAGTGACTCCTTGGTACATGGGAAGATGCCCAACCAACCAAGCCACACTGGCCAGGGCAGGGCAATGAGTTACAGTTTTATATCCCACATATGAGTAGTAAAATCATATGGTTCTTAACTTTTTCTATTTGGCTTAGCATAATATTCTCAAGGTCCATTCATGTTATTGAAAATGACAATATTTCATCTTTTCTCATGGCTGCATAGTATTAAACTGTATATATGTACCACATCTTCTTTATCCAATCATATATCAAAGGACACTGTTGTCGTCCTCTCATGGCCACCATGAATAGTGCTGCAAAGAATGTGAGGGGTGCATATATCTTTGTGAATAAGTGTTTTCAAATTTGTTGGGTAGGTAAGAGAAGTGGGATTGCTGGGTCATATAGTAACTTCATTCTTAATTTCTTGAAGGACCAGCATACTGTTTTTCATGGTGGCTGTACCAGTTTACATTTTCACCAGCAATGGATGAGTGTTCCTTTTCCTGTACAACCTTTCCAACACTATTACCTGTTTCGCTTATTATAGCCATTCTTAACAGGTTTGAGGTACCTCATTGTAGTTTTGATTTGCATTTCTCTAATAGCTAGTGAAGTTGAATGTCTTTTCATATATCTGTTGGTCATTTGTATGATTTTTTGGGAAAAGTGTCTCTTCAGGTCCTCTATCCATTTTTTACTTGAATTATTTATTGGTTTGTTTGATATTGAGTTGTATGAGTTATTTATATATTTTGGATATTAACCCCTTGTCTGAGCTATTTTTTGTGTGAATATTTCCTCCTATTCAGTTGGTTTGCCTTATACTGTGCAGAAGAAGGTTTTCAGTTTAATACAATCCCAATGCATTTATTTTTGCCCCTAAACCCCTTGCCTTTGGGGTCAGCTTCACAGAATATATTTTATGACCAAAGTCCATAAGAAAAGTACCTATGATTTTTCTATGTAATTCATTGTTTTAGGTCTTATATTTATGTCTTTGATCCATTAATTGTTATACCTGGGGACAAACTGTAGTTTAGTGTCATTTTTTTTTTTTTTGCACGTGGATTTCCAATATTCCCCCACACCATTTATGAAAGAAACTTTGTTTTGGCTCCTTTTTTAAAAAGAAATAATTTACTCATACACATGTGGTTTTGTATCTGGGCTCTCAATTCTGTTCCATTAGCCTGTGTGTCTGATCATTTTCACAATCAGACCTGCCTTGTAAAAAGGCATATAAATGCCATTCAAACTCATTACTATAAATCTCATGATTTGTATTATTTCTAATGAAATCAATTAAGATTCCATTACAGCAATGTAAAACAAGTAATAAATGCAGAACTTATATTCATAAGACACACATTTTAAAATTATAATTCATACTTTAATTTTTATATTTTTCAACTTCTATAGTTTTTAATTGAGTCTTCATATAGCATTTATCTCAGTTTTTCAATATCCTGTGCCTAAGAAACTTTCCCATTTACTCCCTGTGACCATACTCCTCTCAAAAGTCAGCCTACTTTCAACATGAATTAATTGCTTCAGAATCATAGGGGGTGATGTAGTTAAGTGCTGCTGACCTGCAATACATATATCCAGAAGCTGCTCTGACTAAACACCTCTTCAGCGCATACTCATAAAATGGCATTTAAGTGACTACTGAGTACATTTATTAGCCTGCAAAATATTATCCTATCTAATAAAAGAGTAACATGCAAATTGATCATACCTCCACTACACTACTAGCCAATCAGGAACAGGGGCAGGAGCAGGGGGCATGGCCAGCAGGAAGAGTTGTGGCCACAGTGCCAAGTAAGCAAGCACCATGCTATAAGCTGCCCACATGGTACTTAAGGGCTGGCGAGATCCCTCTCTTTTCACTTATTGTTGACTGAGTCTCGACCTTTCATGGTGACTTTGGGACGGTTAGGGGAATTTTATGCCATGATATCCCCTCACGAGGCTCGCATGTACATTGCTCTGTTAGGTTATGACTGAGGTGGGGGTTTACCTGTCACGTGGGACATCCAAATGAGCTCCAGAAGCAAGCACCTTTGGTAATGAGCGCTCAGAATCCCGCCCAGGCAGAAGGACCTGCAGTGCCCCAGGGAAGCCTCAGTTGGCCTCGGATAGCCGGTCCCCTACCGTCCCCCGCCAGGCTGGGGCCACCGCTGCCATGCCCAACTGTTTCGCCACAGCTGCAGCTTTGGCGCGCACGTTGGGACTGGGGTCTGGTGTGGAGAGCCCTTCATCTTGGGAAACAGGGCACGGCCACCCTCACATCCTTCATGCAATGCATGGTCATGGGGAACCTGGCCCTAAATCATTCTGTTTCTGGGTTGGAGTTTCCTATGTAGCAGAGCAAGTCCCTCACTGTGATCTATTGAAAGTCAGCCCTCCACACAATGATTCCATTGACTCAACAGATGATGCTGATAAGGAAAATTTTCCCATTGAATTGCTTAATAGTATTACTCCTTCAGGAATGCCGTGTCATAAATTAAAATTGAAAGTGGGTGCAACCATCATGCTATTGAGAAATCTTAATAGTATATGGGGTCTTTGTAATGGTACCAGATTTACTCTCAAAAGATTACTACTTAACATTATCGAAGCTGAAGTATTAAGAGGATCTGCAGAAGGAGAGGTTGTTCTGATTCCAAGAATTGGTTTGTCCCCATCTGACACTGGCCTCCCATTTAAATGAATTCAACGACAGTTTCCCATGATGCCAGCATTTGCAATGACTATTAATAAATCACAAGGACAAACTCTAGACAGAGTAGGAATATTCCTACCTGAACCCGTTTTCACACATGGTCAATTATGTTGCTTTCTTTCGAGTTCGAAGAGCATGTGATGTTAAAGTTAAAATTGTAAATACGTTATCCCAAGGGAAATTAGTCAAGCACTCTGAAAGTGTTTTCACTGTTAATGTGGTATACAGGTAGATATTAGAATAAGTTTAATCACTTTATCAGTCATTATTTGCATCGATGTTGTTTTCATATCATGAGTGTGTTGTTGTTATATCATTTTGTTATTATTTATTAATGAAATTATGTATTCTTTTCATATACATTGCACTCATTACCTTTTATCTGTCACAGTTTTATTATAGAGAAAAAGCAAACAGCACTATTAAAATATTTCCCCTAATTAATACCCTTTTAATGTACATGAATTTCGTACACCGGGCCACTAGTAGACTCATAATACATCTGCAGAATGCTGAGAATATGCACAAGCCAGTGAAAAATTATGTATGACAGAGTACTGCAAGAAATTACTAGGTGAATTATTATTATTTTGTTTTGCACACCAAGATTTGCAAAATTTGGAATTGAATTTTGACAGTTTTCAGGAGAGGACTGTACATGGCCCGGAAAATCATAAATCACAAGAAGAGAAAAGTTGGGTTGTTTGATTGGTAAGCCTTAGGAATCATTATGATCCTTAGAATTCTATTGGACCAGTATAATTATAAACTTGAATTAGCATGCAGGAAAAGCAGGAGGAGAACTTTCTCTGAGGCATTTAATGAAAACCAAAAGATAGTCAAGTTCAATTGAAAATTTAGCTAATATTGGAAGATATGGCCAAAATCATTATAATCAGATAGAGATTTGGAAGTCAAAAATTAGGGTCAGAAATAATAATAAAAAATTACACCAATTTTACTAAGATATCTGGGAACAGAAAATGGGTTCAGAATCCGCTGTGGATATTATCCAATAGTCTACTTTTTAAGTCCTTGATTTTTTTTTTCTTTAAAGAAGTACTTTCTCACAAGTTAGAATGCCAAAGAGTACATGTATACTTTGTCAGGACAAATTGAGAAAAAATGGATGCTATGAGTTACACAGAAAAGAAATACAATTGTTTTCTCCAAATAAAAGTAGTAATTATCTGTGTGTGTGTTTAAAGAAAGAATGGAAGATCTAGAAGTAAGAAAGAACCTGGAATGTTGAAAAAAAACAAAACAATGAAGAGCATTTGTGTGGGAGAGCAAATGCCAGGTTTATACAGAAAAGGGAAAAGCTTAGCAAATGAGAGTAGAGACATATCAGACTACATTATGCAAGTCAATGTAAATAAAGATGCAGTTTGACTTTAGTTTTGAAAACTATATTTATCAGAGTAATAAACATATCTAGTAAAAAGCTGATAAGTACCAAAATATTTATATTTTAAAAAATAGCATTTCAATGACCAAGCACTTTATACACCAAGTTTTCTGCTCCTAGAAGCAGTAATAACCAACCTGATTGAAAGTACTGGTATTAGCATTACATGGCTAAATAACTTGTATTAAGTAAGAAGTTATTCTTTAAAAAAAAATCCTCACTCAAAGAGGAGAAGGAGAAGGAGGAGGAGGAGGAGGAGGAGGAGCAGGAGAAAGGGGAGAGAGAGAGAGAGAGAGAGAGAGAGAGAGAGAGAGAGAGAGAGAGAGAGAGAGAGAACAACATCGATGCGAGAGAAAAACATTGATTATCTACCTTCAATACATACCCGGACTGGGGATCAAACCCAAAACCCAGGTATGTGCCCCAATAGGGACTTGAACCAGAAACTTCTATGCACAAAACGATGCTCAGTGGAATCACTCTTATTGGGCAAGGCAGTTATTCTTAATTATCAATTCTTGGCAATATTCACTTATTTTCTGTTATAATACCAAGTCCCATTTTCCTTTCCCTCATTCAACTAATACAGTTTTAGCAAAGTTCTAATTACAGTAATAATTGTATCTATACAACAAGAGGTCAGATTATTATGATCTCTGAAAACATAATAATTTGGCCACTCAGTGTATTTCTCTTGAGTACCTCATTTATTTGATATCAAAGATAATATAAATCGTGCACCTGATGATCAGTTTTCCTTTTGCACCAGCTGATAGAAAGCTCAGGGCAAATAGGTGGTTGATCTCCAGCAAAAGTCTAGAATAGTTTTGGTACCAATTTGTGATACAAATACACTGAGTGGCCAGATTATTATTATCTCTGAATGCATAATAATCTGGCCGCTCAGTGTAACTATTCAGTTCAGATCAGTATTCTATTATGATTATATTTCTTTTCATGCAAAGCTTTTTGCTTTCCTATAACCTATAATTGCCATAGTTTACATAGTTTGTCTTGTACCTATCAGATCTTTTATATATCTTCTTTATATCCTTTTCACCCTCAAATATTCTGACAGATCTGTCAGATGCTTAGTAATATCTTTTCCATACATCCCTACACATTACTTTAATTTACTGACATTCTAGCTTTTGAGCTTATGAAATAACCCTCATAGTCATTCATTTTTCTATTCTGATGTATTAAACTCCATGTTTCCTGGGTGCCAAACATTCTTATTTCTAGATTATTCCCTGTACTAATAACTTTGTATGTTTTCATAAGGTATACAGAATATAAATTTGTATATATTTACTATCTGCAAAACTCATTAATCTTCATACTTGATTGCTAAATTTTGCCAGGTATAGCATTTCAGGACAGACATCAGTTGCCTCATAATTTAAAAATATTGCTTTGCCATTGTCCCTTAGAGTTCCTATTGATAAGCAACAATAAATTTAATCCCAATTTTCTGTATGCAGTAGCATGTACTTTATTCAGAAAATTTTTAATTTTTCTCTTCAATATTCAAAAATTTCATAAATGTGTGTGTGTGTGTGTGTGTGTGTGTGTGTGTGTTTTATTCACTGCGTTGGTTACTTGGTGGGCTCAATATGGAGTCATGCCTCTTTATTTCTGAAAAGTAAACCTGATATATTATTTATTTGATAAATTTTTCTATTAGTTTAGTTTGTTTCTGTGACCATAACGACCTAACAACCAGTCACTATGACACCCACTACAGACAGATCAAGGCCAGATCACCCCCAAGATCAGGATGGGGCCAGCGGGCCAACCACTTTGGCTGGCAGAAATTTGGGGTGTACCTCATATGCCTGGTATTGATAAAAACTGTTTCAATAAAAAAAATAAATCTGAATTTAATGGGAACTGACTATAATTTGAAGTCTTATTTTTATGACATAAATCACATCTTACATTAGGTTTTAAACAGAAAGATAAAGGTTTTAGTCTGTAAACAGCTATAATATGTCCTAATCGCCTAAATAGAAAATATAAAAGTTCTAGTGTTCACTGTTCTTTCAATATATTTTATAAACAAAAACCTGGCAGATAAAAGGCTCAAATTTTAACAAGCAATGACAATGTATAAGATCAGCAGGAGCCAAGTGAATATAAATTCAAATTTTTATCTAACATAAAATAATTACATACTCTTTAAATAATAAAAAATAAATTATCAATGACCAAACCAAATCCCATTACTTCCAAAAAGAGTTTTTATACTTTCATTTCCAGTTGATTGTGCACTAATTGAAGTAGTTGGTTATATGCTGACAATTGATTTTTTTTAAATGAAATGGCCAATAGTGAAGTCAGTGCATTATACCACACACTCCAGAAAGCAACTTTCCATTGAATTGACTCAGACAAACTAATTGCTAAATTAGATGACCATTCAAAGTTATTGAATGCATTTCAAATACTTTCCTCTGAACCAAAATAGAATTAAATGTGTTTTGATCACTGCTGCATTGCTAATACAAAATCAAAAGTGCATGTCTTTCTGGAATATTAATAGTGTAAGTGTGGGGACATGACATGCAGTGGAGATGAGGGGGAAGGAGTCAGGGTGTCATAGCAAATTCTCTGAACAAGAAAAGAAGTCTATAAAGGTGGAAGAATTTCCCAGGGACAGCTGCCATCCCCTGTTCAAATAGACCAATCCATTATAATTGACTAGTTCTGTCTGCATCACTGTTATAAACTATTAACAATAGAAAAAAAGTTTCTAAAATGTTTTATATTAAAGTAGTTTATTGAGGAAAAAAACTTAAATAGCTTTCAGAATTTAGAAACATTGAGATACAAACATCTTTTTGAAACCCTGTATCTTTTTTATATTATTAAACACTAACCATATAACTACCCATTGAGTATCTCATCTCAGTCTATCATAGCTCTAAAGTTAGTATTTTTCATATTGGTATCCTAGGAACAGAATGAGAAATAAGAAAGGTAATTTAGCAGTCTTTTCCTACATAAAATAAGTGTCTCAGATCTCTGCTTAAACCCCGAAGGCTGTGATTATTGAACTACATATTATAAAATGTCTCCATATTATGGTTTTAAATAAATGGTTATGATTATTGCTTTTACACTCATTTAAAAATCAAATTAACTTATACATGAAGACAGCTTTCTAAATAAGCCTTAGTCTCCTTATGAAAAAAAGAATATTAAACAGAAACTGGTAATATTCTTATATGTGTCAAAATTGTTAGGATTGAAGAAATAAACTGTTACTTAAATCTATTACTTTAAAAACATTGCAACATTTATTGGTTTTGAAATAATATAATTACAGAAAATTTCTCTGATAGTATTTTTATGTTTCATATTGAAAGTAGGCAAAGTAATTTCTAAGCAGTGGGTCATTATCATTTACAATTGCTCAGAGGTTAGGATTTTAACGTTGATATCTCTTTCTTTGAGGAATGATAGATGTTATTTAATGCCTAAAGATAAATTGCTGCATAGCTGGGATGTTTTTGCTGACAACTTTGCCCTAAACAAACTTAGTTATCATGAAAAGACATTTCAAAATTAGTTTAATAGGAGTGAAAATCTGAAATTAAAATGTTCATACATTCCCTTAGTCATGAACTAAGAGTAATCAAGGTTGAATTACAACGTGTAATCAAAGGGCAATTCAGTCTGATGCAATTTTCTAAGACAATTCATGTTAACCCTTTAGAAAATTCCTCACTAGTTATTGACTATACTGTATATATCACAGGTAATTTTGAAAGGTACAAGCTTTGCCCACCTCAAGCACAGGGTTTAGAATGCAGGAAACAGCTGGAAACTATCTCTCCCAAATGTATACCTCCATCTCTGCGGTCACCACTGAATTCTGGATGTCTTCTTCGGTGTCTAAAAGGCATCTCAAGTGTAACAGAACCATAATTTCTAATTAACTTCAATGAGCAAAACTCAGTCCTGCTCCATTCCCAGAATTTTTTTTCTTACTGAAATAATTATCCCACCAGACATAGGCATTATTCTTATTCTCTCTTCTATCACCTCAATTACCAATTGATCACCATTTCTGATAAGTCCACTTTCCATATACATCTAAATCTATCCACTTCTCATATTATGCACTTCTAACTCCAATCACCATGATCTGCTTAGATAACTTTCTTCTACTCTTGCTTTTTCAAGGTCAAATTTCCATGGTGAAGCCAAAATTATCTTTATAATACATTAAGTAACTTCTATCATCCTTTTCCCATAGTCTTTAATGGTTTCCCACCCAACTTAGTACAAAATCTAAACTCCCTGCCTGACTTTTTCAATCCAGTTTATATTTGTCTCTTTCCTTCACTTATTATGTTCAGCCACATGGGTTTGTTTGCTCTCAGAATGCAGTAAACCTATCTGTGCAGTAGGTCCTTTATTATGTCCTCTGCTCCAAACACAGTTCTCCCAGATTTCCCAATGAATTCTTTCTTCCTTTCCTCTTTCCTCATTCAGTATCAACCCAACTGTCCCCCTTTGCTTGGCCTCTACCAGTGCAATCTTCTTAAGTACCTTTCCCTACTTCATCCCATTTTGTTTCCTTTATATTTGTCAGCTGAATTTTTTGATGGTGTTTAACTTTTTCTTAGAATGCAAATCCATGAGAGTAGGATGTGTCTGCTTTGTTTACTTCTTTCACCTCAGTGCCCTGTGCAGAACCACACCCACAGTGGGACCTCAATAAGTATTAGCTAAATATTTTGAATAAATGAGCTAATAAGACATTTAAAAAGTGGCATTTACAGAGTGGAACCCCTAACTACTTGTTTGTTGACTCTATTGCAAATGTTACAGAGCAGAAAATGAGTTGCTGGTCAATGGTGAGCCAAGAAGGAAAGTATTTGGGGGCTAATGTATGAAACCAATTTTTTGTTGATAAACATGCCTGACTTATTTCTATATGCTTATAATGGAACAAATGGACATGAGGGAAACTTGCTTATCCCTATGATGAGAGATGATATTTTCATGGTGCACTATTAACAAATGCACTTAATACCCCTTACAATTAAAGATAAACTCATTTCTTACAGCAAACACAATGTCATCTGTAGATGACATTATGAAATATATTCCAACTTCTACTTCCTCCTTGTCACACACTGACTCCCAATTAATTAATTCTCCGAATTAATAAACTCTCAGGATGCAGTTTTCTGAGGCATTTCACAACTGACTCTGCGGTGAATCCTTTTAACTACCTCCCTAATATTGGCAGTACAATAGCCACCCCTGCCATGGGACACACATATGATCAGCAGTCAAAACTCTGGTAAAATAAAAAACTTTTCTTCATCTCTAGGAGAGCTGGCTTAAGGAAGAACATGTTCTAAGACTTTAAGGTGAATATTTTAGTGATACCTGTACAAACTAGACTTCTTGCTATCCTCTATAAAAATCTAAATTTCAATCAGATCATCCTAGTAGGCTTTTAAAAGGTAGACTTCAAAGGTAGCATTTTATATGAAATTTTCTTGTAGCCCTAGAACAAAGCTTATGTATGAATAGCCAGAGATTTTCACACTAATATTAGGATAAAAGAATGGGAGTCAATTTAACACAGGAGCTTAAAATGAGATTGTTTCCCTCTGTCACCTTTAAAAAGAGGTAGTTTTAAAATCTATGAAACAAGAAGAGGAAAATGTTATGTTGAATGGGTAACATATCAGTGAAACCTCCTCCTGAGAGTTGTTATAAACCCTATCCTTTGGGTATCTTCTTGTCTCTTTGTAAATGTGTTTTCTTATATCATACTCTCCCCTCTATAGCAGCTGCATCATGTTTACCTATAGCAGGGCATTCTATCTGTTTTCATCATGTCATATGTTCCATAAAAACAGTTGGAATGTATATCACCTGACACATATATTTTTGTATTTCTAAACTATATGCATGTATTTTGTATTTCTAAACTATCTCCATTCCTACAACAACAAAAAAGTTAACAGAATGAATAGAATAAATACAGTACACAAAAAGTTCTATTTTCCCCTCCAGACCTCCCATGGATCAGTCTGTGCACTCTCTGGGGAACGCTCACCCGACTGTAGAGACTACTATGATTTTCCTGTGTCTCACTGAGAGGAGCAGATTATAGTCCGCTCTTCTGATTTTATGATGAATTGTGCATTATAGTTTTCGAATAAGCTTGATCTAAAAACCACATTATATTGCATGATGCTGTGGGGTGCCACCTAGACCAAGGCATTCCTTTCTTCATCTCAGATAATACTGTTGGCTGCTGATTACTCAGAACTGAGTTAACACTACCACCATCCACCCAGTAGCCCTTATCCAATGAAGGTTCAATTGGTGGAATAAAGACACAACTTCTTGTCTCAATTCAGGACAATCTGAAGGCCCTCCCTGTTCCAGAGTTCCTACTGGATTCAGATGAGGCTTCTGTTCCAGCTACAGTCCTACTTCCTCCAGTCCCTCACATATTGCAAGGGTACTCTGCCATAGATCCCCTGTATGTAAATCTATAGTCTATGTTTCTGGGAAACCCCAACAATGACACATAGATTTACAAGGGTACTCTGCCATAGATCCCCTGTATGTAAATCTATAGTCTATGTTCTATAGTCTATGTTTCTGGGAAACCCCAACAATGACACATAGATTTACAAATCTAGTTTGCTTATATGTCAAGTTCCAAATAGATTGTTTATTGAGACACTAAGAAACTCAAGAATAATTCAATATTTTAAGTTTTCACTCATTTCTCACTGAGTCAAAGTTAATTTTTAAACATATTTTATTGATTTTTTACAGAGAGAAAGGGAGAGGAATAGAGAGTAAGAAACATCGATGAGAGAAACATACATAGGCTGCCTCCTGCACATTTCCTGCTGGGGATGTGCCTGCAACCCAGATACATGCCCTTGACTGAAATTGAACCTGTCAAGCTGACGCTCCACAAGCCAAGACTCTATCCACTGAGCCAAATCAGTTAGGGCTCAAAATTAATTTTAACTGGAGCTCTTGTTTTTCTCATTATAGGAAGCAAGGTCTCAAAAATTTGTCAGGAAGAATGAACTCCCTCCCCTTTTGTGCCTGAGTGACATTCTCTAATGGACTTAATGTCATTGCTGCTGAAGTTTCTCGAGCCTGACCTCAGCCATTCTGCTTCAGTCCCCACTCTTCACGCTGGCCCCTTCTTCACTGTCACTTGAGCTCCTGACCCAATCCCAAGAATACTCACTTCTAAGAAATACCTCAGCACTTGGCCCACTGAAAGTGTAAGGCACCTACATACTTGCCTTATTTTGGACATTTGTCTCTGAGAGAACTGGTTTAATTAACTAGAGGCCTTGAGGTTTGACTCACTAGTAGTTGTGACACTATTTGCTCTTACATTTTTCTCAAAGGAAGTTATTTTTGGTTCAGCTTCCCAGGTTAGAGATCTATTTTCCCAATGTAACAATCAAAAAAACCAAAGTAGCCATTATTATTGCCACCTGGATGGTGGAAATCCATACTTTTGGACATAGGCCACCATGCCCTACTTACATAAACTTTGCTCAAGATACAGAGACTCTCATAAAAATAGGATTATAAGAACTGGTTCCACGTAAACTTAAATTTTGCAGAAAAATCATGAAAAAACATACCAGTGACTCTAGAATACTTTAATATCAATAAAAATTTTGTATTATGTTTAAGTATAGTTTTAGATATATAACAATATAATGCTAGAACTATCAACTGTACCTACACAGTTTTGCTTAGAAAAAATGTGCATATATAAATTGTTATATGAAGACCAATAACTAAAAAATAGTCCTTCTTACCTGATGTAGAATGAAGGGTAGTCTTTTATAGTATAAAGTAACATAATATTTATTTATAACTGATAGAATAGTTCAAAGAAATATTATTTTGATATATATATGTATATGTATATATACATATCATGCCATATATCATTCACATGCAGTATTATTGTTCATTAGGTTAAATAATATTATTAAGTATAAAACAAGTATTTCATAAACATTTAGATTATGATATAACAGATAAAATGTTGTACAGAAAAATAAGCACAAGAAATGCATATTTTTTTATTTATGATAACTTTTTTTGAAAATGTGGCAAAAAAAATTAATAGAGAGGCTTAGAGATTTACCTGGAAGATGACTTTGGCATTTTCCGTGCTCTGCTATGTGTTTTCTTTAAAGTCTAGTGTCTAAAGCTTATTATTGGGGATGAAGCTCATCCTGAAAGTCCCATTATTTATTAGAATGCTGAAGCTGGGGCTCCTTTTCAGAGACACAGATTGTCCACCCATTAAAATACTGTAGCATATTGATTTTATATAAAAAACCACTCAAACAAATATTTCCAAAATCCTAGATTCAAAGAAGTTATTCCAATCCTCAATTGTAGGTAGGATTATCAGATAAGATTAACAGGTTTATCACATGTAATGGAAAGCAGACACTTATTACTTACCACTGAGAATACCAATAAGAGAGGACCAGAACTTACCTGAATAACATGCTTCAGTTTATCAATAATCTGATTGATCACAGGATCAGTTCCTTTGACTTTGACTTCAGGATTCCCAGACTGGGCTTTGATTCCATTTCCAACCACACGCTGAGTATAACTAACAAAGTGAACAGGAAAAGATATATGGCTTAGTAACCTGGTCAGTATATTATCGGTTATAACTGTTTGAACAGATTTGAGTTCAGAATATCATTCCTTTTGAGAGTATTTTTTTCTTAGAATAGAGAGACTGCAATGCTTTTCCTGAAAGGATGCTCAGCATGGAAACTTAAATTATTTTAATGCTTTATTCTCAAAGGATACAACCAAAAATTAATTTTTTAAATATTACTTACCAATATGCTAGAAAGTTAATATACATTTCACCTTGTTACCAATTCTTGCTTACTTAGGCTATGTCTGAATTCATGTTATCTGGGTCAATTTACTTCATTTTACACAGTATATAAATAAGTCCCAGTAATTGTTTTATAAATTAGATTACAAATGTACAATAAATCTGTATCAATTGCTTAAGTCAAAATAACAATTATTATAAGTAAACAAATAATACATGCATACTGTTTTGCAAAAAGGGAAAGTGCAATCTGCTTTCACCAAGGATCACCTAATGATAAACTACAAGAGTCTAGCAAATCATCCTATCTAATAAAAGACTAATATGCAAATTGACCATATCTCCAATATACCCACAAGCCATGCCCACCAGCCAATCAGGAGCAAATAAACCCCAATCAAGATGACTGCAGCCACTGAGAGCAGGAGGGAGGCTTGGATTTCCCTGGCAATGGAGGAAGCCAAGCTTTCTGCCTGCTCTTGTCAGCCTAGGCCTTCACTCAATGCTACAAAGTTTCAATTACAGAAAATCAATATATCCCAAAAGAAATGGCAGCAGCCATAGAGGTGGAGAGAGCAGAGGCTAAGGTTGCCCGGGTGATGGAGGAAGCCTAGCTTCTGAAGTCCTAGCACCTAGGCCTCCACTCTAGGCTACAAAGTTTCAATATAAAATTTACTTATTTATTTATTGATTGATTGATTGATTGATTGATTGATTTATATTGTTCAGTTTATTAATTACATTGTTCCCCCTTTTTTATGCCCCTATAGCTCCCCTCCACCCTATACCCATTCCACCCTCCACTCTCACCTCCCCCTCCCCACTGTCCTCTCCCATTGTTGCAAGATTTTTGTCCAATCTCTTGCTGTACTTCCCAAAACCCTTTTCTCCCCAAGAATTGTCAGTGCATTCCCTCTCTATGTCCATGATTCTGTTATATTCACCAATTTATCCTATTAATCAGACTATCAATTCACTTGATTTTTATATTCATTTGTTGATAGATGTGTATTTTTTGTTCATAATTTATATTTTTACCTTTTTCTTCTTCCTCTTCTTAAAGAATTTCTTTCAGCATTTCATATACTATTGGTTTGGTGGTGATGAACTCCTTTAGCTTTTTCTTATCAGCGAAGCACTTTATCTGATCTTCAATTCTGAATGATAGCTTTGCTGAATAGAGTAATCTTGGTTGTAGATTCTTGCTATTCATTACTTTGAATATTTCTTGCCACTCCTGTCTGGCCTGCATCGTTCCTGTTGAGAATTCCGCTGACAATCATATGGGTGCTCCCCTATAGGTAACCAACTGTTTTTCTCTTGCTGCTTTTAATATTCTCTCTTTATCTTTTGCTCTTGGCATTTTAATTATGATGTGTCTTGGTGTGGTCCTCTTTTAGATTCCTATATTTTGGGGTTCTGTGTACTTCTGGACTTTTAAGTCAGTTTCTTTCACCAGGTGGGGGAAGTTTTCAGTCACTATTTCTTCAAGTAGGTTTTCATTACCTTGCTCTCTCTCTTTTCCTGGCACCCCAATAATTCGGATGTTGGCATGCTTGAGGTTGTCCCAGAGGCCCCTTACACTATCTTCAATTATCTGGATTCTTTTGGTTTCTTGCTTTTCCAGCCGAGTGGATTTTGCTTCTTTATATTTCAAATTTTTGACTTGGTTCTTGTGGCCCTCTGGACTGCTTTTAGGACTTTGTGTAATATTTTTTGTTTCATTGAGTGTATGCTTGATTTATAGTTGGTCCTTTTTCATATCCTCAGAGTTCTTGTTCATTTCCTTGTAGGTCTCATTCATTTCCTCATTGGTCTTGTTTATTTCCTCATTGGTCTTCTTTATTTCCTCATAGTTCTCATTAAGTTCATCGGCCTTTTCTAGGAGCCTCTTGAAAAGCCTTATAACCGTGGTTTTGAACTCTATGTCTTGTCGTCTTTTTTCCTCCATTTCTTTCACACCTGATTTCTTTCCATGTCTCTGCATGGTGGCTGCTTTATGTGGTAGATGTCCCCTAAGGAATAGGGGCTCAGCCTCCCCAGTTACCTGAGGTGGGTACTCTTACTGCAATCCTTTATGGGTTGTACAGTATTTTTGAATTTAAACCCAGCTTGTTGTTGTTAGCCCTAGGAGGGTTTGACCTCCAGGCCAATTGGCTGTGAAGGGAGACTGTGTTCAGGTAGGATGGGCGGAGTCTCTGAGCTGAGCAGGCAGCCTCAGGGTCAGCTATGTCCTATGCAGTGCTCGTGCACAGATCTTAGTTGGGTGGTAATTGTTGCAGAGGGTTTGGCCAATTGGCTGTGAAGGGACACTGTGTTCAGATCAGATGGGCAGAGTCTCTGAGCTGAGCAGGCAGCCTCAGCGTCAGCTACGTCCTATGCGGTGCTCACGCACACGGTTTCTGTTGGGTGGTAATTGTTGCAGTCACCTCCAAGAGAAAGTCGCTAGTCTCTACCCCTTGCGAGACAACTCTGCCTCTCCCCAAATGAGTCTGTACACCCAAAGTATCGCCCTGGGTTGTAAAACAAAGCAGTCCGGTGGTCTCCGGGACCACAGGGCAAGTCACGCGTCTGTGCTGTCATACAGTTCACCCGTGCAAACTGCTTTTCCAAGCAACCCGGTTTCTCCTCAGACTAGGAGACCTCTGCCGCGCCCGGCTTCCAGGGTGTGTCCCCCGGATCTCGGACCTTGCCTGGCACTGGGGAATCCATGCAGTGGGACGTCTCCCCCCTCCCCGTTGGCGAAATCCAGTCAGGGTTGCTGCTGCCAGCCACAGCCCACGCGCACGACCACGATGTCTCCTAACCTCTGTTTCCGCGCGTATCTTCAAGGCTGCACTTCCGCCGCTCTTCTGAGTCTCAGTGTCCCACCTTTACTTTTATTTGTGGAGTTTTCACTCAGACAGCTGTCCAGTGATTCTGGGTGATGTTTGTTTTGTTGTTATGTCGTAGTTTTTGAATTGTTGCGCTGGGCAGAACAATAGGTGTTTACCTATGCTGCCATCTTCGTCTTTCTCAATTATAGAATTTAAATAAACCCAAACAGAAATGGCTGTTGCCACAGCACCAGCAGAAGACTTGGCTCTGCTCCAGGCTACAAAGTTTCAATTGTAGAACATAAATTAATCCCAGAATCCAGGGCCTCCCCTTGGGTCACTGGGAGGCATGGCCAGCCTCCAAACCACTATGGGTCTCTTGCCCAGGCCACTCTACACCCCAAGGGAAACCCCATCCTGATCCAGGATACCCTTCAGGGCAAACCAGCTGGCCCCTACCCATGCACTATGCCTCTATCCTATCTAATAAAACAGTAATATGCAGATTGACTATTATTTCAATAAACAAGATGGCTGCTCCCATGTGGTCAAAGATCCTTCCCCCATGTGGACACAAGATGGCCATCAGGGAAGGGCCATTGGGAGGTTCCAGGTCTGCAAGGGAGGGCAGTTTTGGGCAATCAAGCTACACGGGAGGGCAGTTAAGGGTGACCAGGTCTGTAGAGTAGGGAAGCTGGGGGAAAACAGGCTGGGAGGGGAACAGTTAAACATCAATTAGGCTGGCAGGGTAGTGGTTAGGGGTGATCAGGCTGGCAGGCAGGAGCTGTTAGGGGCAATCAGGGAGACAGGCAAGTGAGCACTTTGGAACCAGCAGTCTTGGATTGTGAGAAGGCTGTACCACTGCCCGCTTTGGCCCGATCCTACTTTGATTGGGCCAAAACAGGCAGTTGGACATCCCTTCAGGGGTCCCAAATTGGAGAGGGTGCAGGCTAGGCTGAGGGACACATCCTTGCCCCTGTGCATGAATTTCATGCACCAGGCCTCTAGTCTATAACAATAAAAGCATAATATGCTAATTAGACCAGGCATCCTTCCAGACAATCTTCCTGACAAAGCTGAGGTTGCAAGGGAAGGCTAGGTCCCAGGTGCCAGAGGGAAGCCAGTGCCAGCAGCTGGGGCAAGGAAGGCCTACTCTTACACAAATTCTGTGCATCAGGCCTCTAGTGTTGTATAAAAGGTGATGGCACAAGCAGTGAAATTTATGGCAAATCACTACCTTTCCAAAATGATAATCATATAATTTAAACCTGGTATTCATACAAATATCTAAACTCAGTAACAAAAATGTATTAAGTGCCTCCTGCAATATTCAAATCATGTACTAAGTGACTGGGATTATAAAAAGTTATAAGACTCTATGCTTGTCCTCACAATGTTGATTATCTATCTGAAAATATAACATACCAATTTACTTGCTCATTCATACTTGCATTCATTACATTTTACTATATTTTAAAAATACCTACTAGTAAAAGGCAAAAGATTTATGCGATCTGAAGAGAAACCAGAGTCCATCAGCAGATGAGTGTATTAGAAAACTGTGGTATATCTCCACAGTGGAATAGTATGCTGTTATAAAAAAGAAGGAATTCATACCATTTTCAACAGCATGGATGGAACTGGAGAGCATTATGTTAAGTGAAATAAATCAGTCAAAGAAAGACAAATATCACATGATCTCAATGAGCAACATAAACTGGTGAACAAAAACAAATCCAGAGACAGAGAAGCATCAATCAGAGTAAAATCTCAGAGAGAAGGTAGGGGAGAGGCAGGGATAAGGGGGAGAGATCAACCAAAGGACATGAATGCATGCATATAAGCCTAACCAATGAAAACAGATACCGGGGGGGGGGGGGGTGAAGGCATGAGTGTGTGTGTGTGTGGGGGGGGGCAATGGGGAGATAAGGACACATATATAATACCTTAATCAGTAAAGAAGAAAAAAATAGAATGGGGAAAGAAAAATACCTACTAGATTCCATCAGTATAATCATTCTTGTTTTCCTGGCAGAGTGCTATAGTATAAGGACAAGGGACAAGAGAACAGTTATAGTGCAACTTGAGGAATGACTGAGATGCTCAGTACACTAAGGGGATAGATGGAAAGAACAACATATATCAAGTGACACTTAGGGGTAACACAGTTAGTAGACATTGAGCATATGGAGAAGTCTATTTGGACTAAGACAATTTAGGAAGAACTAAAGAAGTTATAACTTGAGGTGGACCTAAAAATATGGTAAGAATAGATCTTAGATGGTGTGGTTAATGCAAACTTCAGCACAAAGGAAGACATTCCAGCAGGGGAAATGAGAAAGGCACATGACTAATGCAAAAGGGAAGAATAAGTTTGATATATCAACAATTGTTTGATATAATCTCCTTCTACTTACAAAAGGAGAGTAAAATGAGCAAAAGAAGGAATTGGAGGTCATGCCCTAAAGAGTCCATCCTCTATGTTTAAGATTTTCTTCTGAATAAATTTGTTTACATTCAAGTATATTAAAGTGGCCTCACAGACTTTTCATCAAACATTTTCACATGATTTTAACTGTAATTTTTATTTCCTCTATTTTCAATTATTCACATATGCCCTCTGAATTTTCTAATGCCATGAAAATTCTTTAAAAAGATAAAAGAAGTTTCCACTGTTGAGAAAAAGGCCTTACAAAAGGGGTTTCAAAAGGAGTACTTTCCATGATGATGCACAACCAATGGCCAATTTTAAAAAGTGGATCAAGCAATTCCCAATTATGCCCTTCTAATGATGATAAATGATGACTCTCCGATATTATCAATTGACATAACAAACATGATGTTATTAACACGTCTTCTGTATTTTTAATTTATCTCCACCTGAGGATATGTTTATTGATTTGAGAGACAGAAAGTGTGTGTGTGTGAGAGAGAGAAAGTGTATGTGTGTGTGAGAGAGAGAGAGAGAGAGAGAGAGAGAGAGAGAGAGAGAGAGAGAGAGAGAGAGAGCTGCCTCTCATATGTTCCCCAACCGGGAATTGCAACCACAACCATTTGTTGTACAGGACAAAGCTCCAACAAACTGAACCACCCAACCAGGAAAGGCCTTTTTACTTTTAAAACAATTAAACCCATTATTTATGCAGAAATACAGGGGGTTAGAGTTTGGTATTCCAGCATGCATTAGGGACTTGACAATAAATAGGGAAATATATAGTAGACGGGAAATAATTATTCATATGCTATAAATGTGTAATAATATTCTTTAGTTAGGAAAAATGAAGTAAACTGTAAATAGCAGGCTTTTCAACTCCTCTGTCAAATATTTCAGGTAGACTGAACATGTGGCTCCTTTATTAATTCAGTGACTATGAATAATGATGAATAATATGAATAAATAATTGATAAATATTGATGATTCAGATATTGTTTTAACTGCTTTCTTGGGAGTTTGCCAATTCATCTTCAAGATAATGATTTGTTGTGACAATGATAATGTACCTCAAGATCTCTAAGTACAGGACACTTACTTGCCTAAAGAAAACCTGCTGTTTTGTTCTGAAATCGATTTCTGCAACTGCCCCAAGCAATGACAGAGTGCCTCAGGGATTCTAAAACAGTTCCATCACTGGAAGACACAGGCCTCCTCTGATGGCCAGTTTGGGCTCAGTATTCCCTAAAGCTTTCGCTAAGACTGAGCAACAGGCTGAAGACTTCCAGTTGACCTTGTCCTACACTCACTTCACTCTGGGACACACTTGGGTCTCGACCAAGAGCTAGGTCTTTCAGATTTGCTCAGTTTTTTCTCTCATTTTCTCTCAGAGATTTTTCCCTTAATAAAATCTCCTGTGTTTAATCCCTTCTTGGCATCTGCTTCCTGGAAGACCCAAACTAATACAACATATAATATACATTCTATAATTATTCCCATCCTACAGATCTGAGATCTGCAGAGGTTACTAGTAAGTAACTTTCGCAAGGCAACACTGTTGGATATGAACCCAGTAAGTGTGAGCTCCAAAATGCAACCACTGAAATAATTTACTAACAAAAATTCCTGAACTCAACTAATATAAATTAGAGATACAATTAGCTTGGTGCAAAACATTGTTGTTGCTGTTTATTATTAGTAGTATATTAGTAGTAGTAGTAGTAGTAGTATTGTTATTACTTTGCTGTAACTACTGCATTTTCAAAGGTGTCCTTGATTCTAATTAAGAAGAAAGATGTTATTTTCTTCAAAAATCTGCTCAATGAACAGTTGTATATTACTAGCTAAAGAGTGAAAGGACAGTTTCTGGCAGGGTGAAAAGAAATGAACAGACTGCAAGTTTGCCATAACTTTTTTCTATGTTTCTCTAGAAATACAGACATAATAAAAGCAACTGAGATTGATGTCTTAATTTTAAATAAACTATTACTGGTTCACATCTTGTTTTATTTAGGCCATGAAACTTTCTTTTAACATGCACAAATATTCTTTCACATTAATGTGAAGAATTGATCACTTTTCATTCTTAAATATCATAGTTAATAACATGAAAGGTAAAATTGATCAGAATTACAATTTATCAAGAATCCCTTTCTAAGCTAGTATATTATTGAATAAGTTAGGATCATTAATCTGATGTATCATTTAAATAAGGAAAAGTAATTAAAAAAAGATCATTTAAGATACTTCAAGTAAAGTATAATTTACTGAAAGTATGTATTCTTTTCTACTTTTGTAAGGTTAAGAACCATAATGGAATAGTGACAAACATCGGTGATATAAATAAATAAATAACAAGTTGTGGAGGCATTGGGACCATTTCTCTTTGTGGATGAAGTGTAAATGGATCTAAACTACTATTTGGCATTAAGCAAAAGCTGAACATATCATATGACCCCAGGTATATACCCAACAGGTATAAGAATGAACTAAAAATTATTCAGAATAGCTCCAAACTGGACACAACTTGAATGTCCATAAGCATTAGCATAGGCAAATGAATGGTAGTATTTATCTATATAAAAAGCCAGTGACCAGAGCACCATAACAACCAGAATGACTGGTCGCTATGATGCCCACTACAGCCAGCAAACCAGCCCAATCAGGGAAAAGGGGGCTGACTGGCCAACCTCCCATGGCCCCTCACTCCAGCTGAACCCACCCCTAATTGGCCTCTCCCACCCCAATGGAGGGCAGGGCAGCCAGCCAATCCCCCTTATGGCCCATCCCCCCAGCTGGCTCCCTCCCATTTGGCCTGCCCCACCCTAATTGTCCTACAGCCCCTCCCTCCAGCTGGCCCCACTCCTGATCAACCCCTACCCCAACAGGGGGCAGGGCTGGCTGGTCAATCTCCTACAGCCCATCACCCCAGCCACCCCCACCCCTGATCGGCCTCTCCCACCCCAATGTAGGGCAGGGCAACCAGTCAACATCCCCTGTGTCCCTTCCCCCCAGGTGGCCTCACCACCAACTGGCCCATCCAACCCCGATCAGACAACAGCCCCTCCCCCAAACTGGCCCCACCCCCAATGGTCCCTCACCACCCTTTTCAGCCTGTGGTCCCTCCCCAAATCCAACTCCATCACAAGTTATTCCTCCTACTCTGATCTGGGGAAGAGCTGGCCCATCAACCACCCATGGCCCCTCCCCCAATTGGACCCTCACACCCCATTCAGGGGCTGGGCTGGCTGGCCTACAGCTCCTCCCCATGATGGCCCCACCCCTGATCAATCCCCACCACCCCAATCAGCCCGTGGCCCATCCCCCCCACCAGTTCTACTCCCAATGGGCCTCCTCCCACACACCAATTGGGAGTGGGGCTCCCAGACCAACCTCCCACAACTCTTCCCCCAGCTACTGACCCCTGATCGGCACCCCCATGCCATTCAGGAGCAGAGTCAATCAGCCCACTTCCAATAGCCCCACCCCACAGCCGTCCAGCCCTCAATAGCCCTCCCCATCCCAATCAGGGGTGGGGCCTGATGGCCAATCACCCATGGTCCTTCCCCAAAGCCAGCCTGTCCCTGATTGGGCCCCAGACAGTGCAGGCCTGCTGGCCAATCTCTTTCCATCTCCTCCTCCCAACAGGACTGGCCTTGATCCACAGATTGGGCCTGGGCCAGCTAGACCCCAACCATGCACAAATTCATGCACCGGGTCTTTAGTATATTATCTAATAAAAGATTAATAAGCAAATTGACCGTATCTTCGCTACACACAAGAAACCATGCCCACAATCAGGAGGGATGTGCAAATTAACACCCAACCAAGACAGCTGCTGCCCATAGCAGTGCAATCGCTGGGTTCCCAAGGCCAGAAAAAGCCTTGAGAAGAGGCTTTTTCTGTCCTTGGGGTGGGCCTGGGCCGGGGCTTGGGTGGAGCCACCCAGTGACCAGCCAGATCACAGGGCGATTACTGGCTGGGGTTCCCTGGCTGAGGTCCCCTGCCCAAGGATGAAAGCGTTGGCCAGATGCTTTCAGCCTTGGGCAGGCTAGGGGTGAGCCATCAGTAGGACATCTCCTGAGGGCTTCCAGTATGTGAGAGGGGTCAGGTTGGACTGAGGGACCACCCACCCCCAGTGCACAAATTTCATGCACTGAGCCCCTAGTTTATATAATAATATACTATATAGCAATGATGATAAATGAATTATAATTGTACTAAAAATCTTATAAGTTAAACATTGAATGAAAGAAGGAAGATATGGAGCTTACTCTATGATTCCATTTATAAGAAGTTTTAAAAGCTAATGAATGATGTTTCAAATCACCATAAGTGTTATTCTAGGAGAGAGAAGGTTGAAGGGGGACTCTGGAATTCCAGTAAAATGATTCTTAATTTGAGTCCCAGTTACACGAAAGTGTTCATTTTATGCTTTTTGAAAAAGATGGAACTGTATATTTAAGATTTGCATATTTTATGGTTTGCATATGTTTTCAATCTAAATAAAACATTGAAAACTTGTACTCTTTTTCTTAATATGTACATAGAATGCAAATTTTCATCAAATAATCTATATATTTAAAGGACTAATAAAGGAACTGTCCAACTGGTTCCTATGATACACACTGACCACTAGGGGGCAGATGTTCAACACAAGAGCTGCTGTGACATGCACTGGCCATTTACAAAGAAATGGCACCATGGACCTTGCACTGACGAAGCAACTCTCAGCTTCCTCCAAGTGGGACACAGGCCCTGCCACTACACTAGAGTGACGGCCCACTAAATCTCAGCCAATGCTGCCAAGACCATGGCACAAACTGCAGCCCACAGCCCAGCCTAGCCAGGAAATGATCGCTGTGAGCACCAGATAGTGACGCCAAGTAGCAACACCCGGTTTCCTCTTCCTAGCAACTAGCCTTCTTATAGTTTCTTCAGCCCTTAAACTGTTTTACTGATGTTTTGCTGACAATTATCTGAAAGAGAAGCTGGGGTACTTCACTGGGCTGGAAAAAGTTTAGCTAAATCAGAAAGCAGGTCTAATTAAGCAAGTTCATTCTATATCTATAAAAGACTAAGTTGACTTGAGCATGCACGACACATATAAAGATCTCACTGGCACCAATCACACGTGTGCATTTTGATCTGTCATTGTTGATTGTGAATTTGGTTGACATTTTTATTATAGAGAAAGAGCGAATAACAATATTGAAATATTTCTTCTAACTAATTTCCTTTCAGTGTGCACAAATCCTTGTATCCAGCCTTTAGTGTATAAATAAATAAAAGATCAGCATAGGTATTTTTATCATGGGCTAAATGGTTTTGTCATCACAAATTGAGTAATTTAGGATTCTGGCTTGATATACAAACTTACTCCCTCTAGACTTTAATTTGCATTCAAAACATGGTTTCTGAATCAAATAATAATTTTTCTAACAAAGACCTTTTACTTGAATTTTTTCATTATTAAATTTTAATAAATCATTAATCACTCTTTTTTGCTTCTAAATGTACAAGTAATGGATAAAACATTTCAAGAATCCCTACAGGGGTTTCTTGACTTGAGAAATTGTTCACATTTTAATGAGAATGAGGGAACAAAACTCAAAAAAGAAATCAGTAAATTTTTTGTTCGAAAAGTAATAGACCCACCATCTGTGCTTATTTCTTCCAAGCAGGTCTGGTAATGGATGACAGCAGTTTAATAGGAATACCTGCTCCCCACGTACACCTCGTTTTTCATTAACACAGAAAAAAGGCAAGCACTGATATATTTACATTCTATAAAAATGTTTAAAAATGATGATTAACAAGATTCCAGTTCTCTTTGTGTTCAACACATGAAATATGAAATAGAAGCAGTAATACATCTGCACACAGTATATCACTGGGAAGTCATTTCTCCCAACTTTACCAACATAACTTATTTGAAACTCATGCTATATCTTATTGGCTGATACCAATTTCACTTTATTTAAAATGCAATAGAATTTGTTTCAGAGTCACATTAAGAGCATGTTATTTTATATAGAATTTTAGGTGAAAAAAATATCTGTCTTAGAAGTCTTTGGTAATTTCACTGGGACAGGATATAATTAAAAATAAATAGAATTAATAGATACCTTATCATCATCTTTATTATTATTTACATATAAACAATTTTCTGCTGAGAAATCATGTTTTATGACATCGTATAGGGATTACTCATTAACATTATTTTAATAAGGTATAGTAACCAACACTTAATAATTTATGTAGCAACCAATAAGAAATGTGTAGCAGATCACTATCTATATATACAAAAGTCTAAGTGACCGCTATGACCGAACAGTTGCTATGAAGCCACTGACCACCAGGGTGCAGACGCTCAATGCAGGAGCTGCCCCATGGTGCTCAGTGTACCCCCACAGCCAACCTCCCATACCTAGCCACCCCACCTTCACCATCCCCAGTCCCTTCCTCAGGCCAGCCAGCCAGCCAACCTCCCGCCATCTCTCCCTCTGTCCCTACCCCTGGCTGCCAGGCCTTGATCAGGACTGGGCAAGCTGTTGGGAGCCAGCAGTCCCAGATTGTGAAAGAGATGTCCAACTAGCCTTTTAGACCCAATCCCAGTTGGGTGCCAGATTGGAGAGGGTGCAGTCTGGGCTGAGGAACACAACCCCCCCCTGCCCTGCACAAATTTTGTGCATCAGGCCTCTAGCATAATATAATAAAATCAGAGATAAATAACTTCTGAATTTCAGTGTACTAGTTTCCTAGGGACACTATTAAATTCACTACCCATAGTATTGTAAAGATATTGGAAGCTGCTTGAATTTTCCCTTGAATCTACATTAATCAATAGACTTTACATATAAATCATTACCCTTGAAATAATATTTTCCTCTCTGAAAATTTTATTTACTGTAAAATAATATTTATATTCCACAAACACATCTTTTAAATTATAACTTGGGTTTTTCCATTTATTTTTACATTATAGTTTCTTTGGACTCAAAGAAAATATTTTAATTAGCTTTGGAAATTTTCAGCACACAGTATCTAGCATTTCTTTATTTTCAGCGACTTTTATCTTACTAACAAAAATAAACAATGCTACTGATAATTTCCTAAGTTCTAAATTCATTACAAACAGAAAATACACCCTAAAAAGCGATGTGTTCTCTTCTGAAGCAGTGGTCCAACTGCCTGCCCTGAATGTAAAAGTTTCCTGCAAGCTTTGAAGGGCAGCTTGCTTATAATGAAGGTGTTGACAGCTGATGCTTTGGGGAACCATGAAGGCACACAAAATAAATTTTAATCACACTTAAAGCTAATGTGGTAGCAAGATTTTAATAATATTCAAATGTGCCTAATTTTATTAAATTAGCTACACTCACTAAGTTCAGCTTAAGATGTTCAAATTAATACAAATGCTCAAAAGAAAATAATTAAGCCCTTCTGTTTTATTTTTCTTCGTTTTTAAAAAATATATATTTTATTGATTTTTTTTTTACAGAGAGGAAGGGAGAGGGATAAAGAGTTAGAGAATTAGAAACAATCGATGAGAGAGAAACATTGATTAGCTGCTTCCTGCACACCTCCTATTGAGATTGTGCCCCAAACCAAGACACGTGCTCTTGATTGGAATCAAATGTGGGACCCTTCATTCCACAGGCTGATGCTCTATCCACTGAGCCATAGCAGTTAGGGCTTTTACTCTTCTTTTTGGAAGATTTTTTTTCCTAGCCATCAGTTCTCTTGTTTTATAACCAAAAGACTGTGAGGGCCTGTCCTGGCCAAGTGGCTCAGATGGTTGGAGTGTAGTCCTGTACACCAAAAGTTTGCTGGTTCAATCTCTGGTTGGGGAGCACAGGGGAGGCTATTGATTCTCTCTCAAAGAAAAAAAAAATCAATGAAAGCATATCCCTGGGTGAGGATTTAAAAAAAAAAAAGAGAGAGAGAGAGAAAAGACTGATGGCTCTTAACAGGTTGCTGAATCTAGCACTCTGCTTTCAAGGAGAAATATACCCATCCCAGGAATATAGTACTTGGTAGTCATCTCCTGGCTTATAGCCTAATAGATTTTTTGTCTGTTTTTGGTGATAGCATCATAAATTTAGAATAGGAAAGGACCTTAGAGGTCATCTAGTCTAACTTAAGCATTGTTTAAAACAAGTGAAGTAGAATGATTATTTCATCATTTTGTACTTCTGCACTGCATATTTCCAGAAAAGTCTTTGAAACAGCTTATAACAAAAAACAAAACCCATATAAAAAAAGGGGGGGGGCAAAATGACAGAATCATAAAGAAAAAGAGGCTACAATTACATAAGGAGACCTAGGAAGGAGAGAATAGACTATAGCCTAAATTTCACCCTATCCCTCTTGTTTGTGAAGGCCAAAAGGAAAACCAAAATTCAGAAAGGTCTTATTAGTTAATAAAAATAGTATCTGCAAATGTCAGCAGCCATTATAGTCAAATTTCAGTTCTAAAATATCTCCCCTCTCAAACAATTTTGTTCTTGACCAACATGTTCATAGAAAATATGTCTTGGTTGTTGGACAAAACTTCTGTTCTGGCCCTCACAATCCTTTCCTGCTGAAACATCAACGTGACAAAAAGCATCTCTCAGGCCACAAAGGAGAGAATACAGGTCAGTTTACCACTAATTTTCCAATTTTGATCATTTCAGGCAATCATGCTGTGAATATGTTTGTGTTTTCCGTGCTTTTGTGCTGATAAAATGTTTGATTAGCACAATTATAAAATATAAAAAGGCCCTCAAAATTGGTAATGTTGCTTAGGCTATTTAAAACAAACAAACAAACAAACAAAAATTGTCACAGGCAATTGAAGAGGCAGACAAACTATTGTTGATTTGGATCAAAGAAAAGCAGTTAGCTAGAGACAACATTTCAGAGGCAGTGATAGGTGTAAAAGCTAAGATGCTGCATACTGATAAATGAAGAGCCAGATGTAGAACAAGAGCTGAAAGTGGTTTGTTTAAGGCTAGTAGGTGATGGTTCAATAAATTTAAGAAAATAATTTTTGTTTATAGATTAAACAGTACATTAGACATGTACTGCATATTAAAAAAAGTTAAAATGGGATTATTTGGGGTTCTGGAGTGATTTAAATTAATGTACATTATTTCCAATGGGGGAAAAAATGCTTCAATTTTCAAACAAATTACTTCTTGAACAGCATTCTGGAAAAATTTAAGTTCCAAAAGTAAGATTCTGCTGTATTGATGTCTCTAGTAGGAATGGGAACTTCACCCTTGTTGCCATATAAGGAACCCGAAATCATTTGGTCTCGCCCTGCCAAGGAAGGCATTAAGGGTGAGTTAATTAAATGTTTATCAAATACAGCAGGCTAATTGTTAAGTTGATGATTTTGTATAGTCCACAAATGATGTTATAAATATCCAAATGGCCCTTGGCAGAAAAATGTGCCCCACCCCTGCAACTCTCAAGCATAACTCATGAGTCTTTAAGTAAGAGACAATGAGCAATACAACAAAAATAATGTTCAACTGCAATTTCAAAACTTTCAGATATGTACACCCGGTTCTTTCATATATGAATCTTTGTTAAAAGCTGCCTGTGTCATATTAGAGTTCTGAGTAGGCATTTCTACTAGGTTATGTTTATCTCACTCAATTAAAAACACATGACCCATGAAAATCTTAGAAGAGCAGATTATTAACATTTCCCTAAATGTATTTTAATTTCTTAATTGATATTTTGTTTTATCACTCAGAGAACAGAGTCAATCTGCTAAAGCATTGTAGACAAAGAATTGTGTGGTCCAAGTGACTTAAGATAAGTTACAAAGCTGAGGTCTGGTTTGAAGAACTATGCTTTCGCCACTATTCTACAAAGTAAGTAGAAACACAGATGAGCAATACTAACAAACACCAATGAGAGGGGAATGGGCAGTCATATAGTAAAATATATTTTAGTTGACAGACAGTTAATTAAACATTTTATTTATTTGTTTTTTGAAAGTTATATTTTTATTTATTTCAGAGAGAAAGGGAAAGGGAGTGATAGAAACATCAATGATAAGAGAGAATCATTAATCAGCTAGTTCCTGCACACCCCACACTGGGGATAGAGCCTGCAGCCCAAGCATGTGCCCAGACGGGGAATCAAACTGTGACCTCCTGGACCCTCAACCACTGAGCCACACCAGCTGGGCTAATTCAACATTTTCTAATAGATTTCTTCATCCTACATTAATGTGATTATTTTCTTTCTTTCCTTCCCTCACTTTAAAAAACTTGTAGCTTTTTGTATAAAGAAAATTATTTGACAGATATTTTCAAAGTTTAAATCAGGTCCATTAACAGGTCCAATAAAATTATTTTCATTGCTACTTCAGAACTGTTTTATCACTCAGAAACCCACAGGTTGAGAACTGCTGCTGTAGAGCCTAAGGCCATCAGAAAACACAGATATTTACATGATGATTCATTAACAGTAGCAAAATTATAGTTATGAAGTAGCAATGGAAATAATTTTATGGTTGGGAGTCACCACAACATGAGGAACTGTATTAAAGTTCCAGCATTAGAAAGGTTGAGATCCACTGAATTAGATGGTCTTGATATGTGGTCCATGTTGTTTTGTATTGGAGATGGAACCATGTTAAGAGTGTGTAAGACCTGCATTTCATAGCTTTGAAAGGATACTTCTCCATCTGTTCTTATTTTAGGCATGACTAAATTCAGTGCTTAGTATATTAATGAAAGCAGGCATAATAAGAACTAAATGGACACACACACACACACACACACACACACACACACACATTCAATAGCAAAACAAACAAACAAACAAACAAACAATAAATGAAGTTCTTGGGACCAAAAAGGAGATTTTCAGTTTGAAAAGATTTATAAATATTAACTGTCCTTAACAAAATAACTCTGTAGTAGTTAGTATTTAGAAACAAGTTAGAATTGAGCACAACATCAGTTTTAACATGCAGGTTCAATATTGTCTTCAATTTGAACTTTAAGTTCTGTAAAACAATTCCATTTTGTGGCCTGTTGCATTGCAAAATAAAAACTTAAAGATTTCAAATCATAGTTATTATGAAGAAAAAGGAGGAAGAGATGGTGAAATAACTAAGCTTTCTGTCCATCTTAACTAGACCATAGCCAAATTCCTACCATCAAACAGTCCTAAGAAAACAATCCACTTGTGTAATAGAATTTGTTTCCCACTTGCATACATGAGAAATTGCTTTTCCAGCTATATCTTGGCAAACACAGTTATGTTGTACAGAAAACAGCTGGACTTAGCTTCATATGCAGAGCTATATGTGCCTAGGGACTTTTAGATTCCTAATAGGAATACACTTGGATGATTCAGTATATGAAAAATGTGCCTACACAGAATGAGGACTATTTCTGATGGCCTCCAGAGTTCAAATAGAGTGGGTGTTTCTGGTCCATATTCCACATCTCTTCGCAAATTTGACCAATCACTCCTTTACTCTCTGTTTTCCCTCTAGTTATCCGTTCTTCTATTTTTCACCTTTTAAAAAAAATTTTAGTAAGAATTTATTTGAGCCAAACTGGCGACATACACTAGGGAGGAAGATCTCAAGTGCTCCCTTCCCAGCAGTGTTTCATATTGAGAAAAGAGTGGCTGTGTTTATCTGGATCTGAAGGTCAGAGACAGGTAATATCTGATATGCATTGGCCAGACAGCCAGAGGCAGGGTCTGAGTCTTTGTAGAGATGTCTGCTATGGTTGTGATTAATATCACCACCAGGTGAACTTGAAATGGAAGACATTCAGAAATGAGGAAATGAGCTGACAAGACAAACCACTTGTGAGATGCTCAGATCACAGACATGCCAGGCAAGAGGTTTCACATTTAACAAGGAAAGGAAGCCTTTAGGAAAAGCGAATTACTGGAGAAAAAGGGCTGAGATTGTTCCCTTCTTGCCAGCAGTCATCAGCCTACACACAAACAGCAGCCATGAGGACTGCTTGCTTTATGGTCACATGTGCCAGGGGCTTTTCGGTTGCCTGAGCTCTCTGCCTGCAAGAGCAGCTGCAGCACTGACTTGCTTCTGCCCCTCCTAGAAAACCGAGTTCTGAGAAAAGGGCAAGATGCCTAATAATGAGACACAGGACCTGATGGGAGTGCCAGATGGATCAGTTTTGCCCTGAAATGTTCAGCTTTGTCTCCTATAACTCATGTCTGTTGTCAATACCTCTTATTCTTCCTTACCCCTACCCCCTTTACCTCCTCCAACCACACTGGCTTCCTTCCTAAGTCTTAAATGTGTCAGACCTCCTCCATATCCACACTTATTATTCACCATAGCACCTATCAGCTTCTAACAAACTATGTAATTTACTTATTATGATAATTACCTGTCTTCCTTTTGGAGTGTGAGATTCATGGAGGCTCTCAAAAACACTAAACTTTAGGGAACACCTCCAAGCGGACTAAGGAGTCCATGTTGGGGAACTTGGCAGCGGCGTGACGGGGAGCTAGGGACCTGCCGTGGGGCCGCCGCCGGCGGAGCCAGCGCTTCGACCTCGGCCTGAGGAAACCCTTTTCAAGGAGAAATGAAGAAGAAAACTGTCTATACCTTAAATTTTGGCGATCAGGAGTATGAAGATATGGAAGGTGAAAAGGATAATACTGCTACCACTGGTTTGTTGTACAGTGAAGCTGACAGATGTCCAATATGTCTTAATTGCCTATTAGAGAAGGAAGTTGGTTTCCCAGAAAGCTGTAATCATGTCTTCTGTATAACCTGTATTCTTAAATGGGCAGAGAGGATTTTTACATAGATTATTTGATTTCTTCTTTATATCAGCCTTTTGGGATAACCAGAGCAGATGGAATAGTGTCCTTCCATTTTACAGATGAGGAAATTTGGATTTTTGCATTCTATAACTTGGCCAAGGTTCATAGCTTAAAGTACAGAAATGAATTTAAAACTTTGCTGTCTAATTTAGTATGAACTAATTTCAGATCTGAGTTAGAAATATTACTGAATTTCTTCATAGATTTTAAATGATTAAAAACGAGAACTTTTGAGACTTTAATGTATATATTATGTTGACTTCATTTGGGCCTACTTAAGTAGGTCATGGTACTGGTACATTGAGTATTCATTGTAGACCCTTTGTTATGGATTATGAAATAAAAATTTATTGTCATACTAAAAAAAAACAAAAAAAAAAAAAAAAAAAAAAACACTAAACTTTAAAGATTTTTTTCAGCTGTATTTTTTTTAAAAATTATTTATTAATGATTAAAAAAATCATGACATTGGCTGACATGATTGTATCAGATTCATGTGTGGATATCTATGTTACAAGGTCTTATGTTGTACTGTGTTTTCACCACCCAAAGTCAAATCTTCTCCTGTCACCATATATTAGAACCCGTCTTTTCCCCTGACCCCCTTTCCTCTGGCAACCACCACACTATTTGTGTTCATGGTTTTAGTTTTATATCCACATATGAGTGAAATCATATGGTTCTTATCTTTTTCTGAGTGACCCAAAAAAATTCAAAATCATGTATTTGCAAAGATGCATGCACCTCTATGTTTATTGCATCATTATTCAGGGGGCCAGGCATGGAAACAACCAAAGTGTCCCATGATAGAGGACTGGATAAAGAAGATGTAGTACATACACACAATGGAATACTACTCAACCATAAGAAAGGATGAAATAGCACCATTTGTAACAGCATGGATGGACTTCAAGAGTATTATGCAGCTGTGATTAAAGTTTGTGAGATTGCCCTGAGTTATCTGGGTTGGCCTTAAATGCAACCACTTGTATCCCTTTAAGTGGCAGGCAGAGGAAAAATTTCTTTTTTACAGAAAGAAAGAAGAAGGCAAGAGGACCACAAAGCAAGAATTCAAGCAATGCTGCTACAAGCCCAGGAATGCCAGAAGCTAGAAGAGGCAACTAATGGATTCTCCCCCAGAACCATTCGAGGGGCCTCAGCTTTACTGACAATTTGATTTTTTGCAGTGGCACCAAGTTCAGACTTTGGAACTCCAAAACTATTAGAGATGCCTTTCTGTGGTTTTAAGTTTTGTGGTGGTTCTTATTACAGCAGCCACAGGAAACTGATACAACCACCAACCAGGCTATTTGCTCTCATTGCAATGATTGCTGCAGAGCACTTTGTTTTCTGGGATACATGTATCATTAGTACAGTTAAGTAATTAATTGCACAATTATTTATGTCTGTTGCTCCTTGCTAGATTATAAATTATTGAAATATGAGAGCTCAATATATATTTGTTACGTGAGTGAATATATGACTGCTACAAAAGTAAACTAAAAGACAATTTTAAGGCAATAGTTTATATTTTTCATAATCCTATCTAGTAAAAGAGTAATATGCAAATGTAACCATACCTTCACTACGCTACTAGCCAATCAGAAGTGAGGGGCAGGGCCAAGCAGCACGAGGGGCAGGGCCCACTCCTGCTCAGGCCAGGGCCCTGCAGAGTGGCAGAGCGGGCACTGTGGGCTGGGCGGGAGCAGTGGCGGTGCAAGGGGCAGTGCAGCAGTGCGGTGGAGCAAGGGGCGGGGTGGCAGCACAGGGACTGGGGCCCTTTCCAGCCCTGGGGTTAGGCAGCATGCCCTGTGGTCCTGGCCTGTGGCTGCCTGTGACAGTGGCTGGCCTGAGTGAAGCTGGCCCAGGTTCTGAGTGCCTATAGCTGGCCAGAGGGAGGGAAGCCTGGGTCCCAGGTGTGTGGCAAGGCAGATGCAGTTAGGAGCAGTCAGGCCAGCAGGGGAGCATTTAGTGGCAATCAGGCAGGCAGGCAGAGGTGGTTAGGGGCAATCACACAGGCAGGCAGAGGGGTTAGGGATAATAAGTCAGGCAGGCCAGTGAGCAGTTAGGAGCCAGTGTTCCTAGATTGTGAGGAGAGAGATGTCCGACTGCCAGCAATCAACATCCCCAAAGAGGTACCTGATTGGAGAGGGTGCAGGCTGCACTGAGGGAACCCCCCTCCATGCAAGAATTTTGTGCACTGGGCCACTAGTTGGTTCTTATAAAAGTTATGAGTCATCCTAAACATTCTTGAATTTGCTAACAAATAGCATTGATATTTAAATCATTTATGATCCTTTATATGTTCTCATTAGAAAGAAGTAAAAAAGAAAAGAAATAAGATAAACTTAACACTGAATATCTAAACTGACATTCAAAATTTAGACTAACTATAAGAATTCAGTGAAGACATCCTGTCCATATTTTATTTCATGAGATGGAAGAGTTTCCCACATACAAAAACCATGTAAGATGGTGAGTGGCTCTTGCTAGCCTATCTGTGAGTCCTTTCTGCAGTGTCCCAAAGAATGACCCCTTGTTCTTTACAGTCCCATCCTGCTTTTGGAACAACCGAAGGCCTGCTACTCCCATGTAACTCATATAGCATAGAGTCCTTAGGAGATGAAACACAGTAAAAGAACAAGGTGCATCATGGGCCTCCCAGGTCCAAGTGAGTAGTTCCCTCAAGGGAAGCCTTGTAGGAGGAGGCAATAGAGCAGCCTGGGTGCTGGAAGATCTGAATCACATAGGCTACCCAGCATTCCTCTCTCCCTCTGCTGCTTCTCCCCCAGGGATGAACTCAGCTTCATTTTCATTTTTCCTTAGCTTTCACATGTTAAAAATTGTTTTTTAGCGCAATGGGATTTTAATGAAGTTTAGGTGGGGGGTGGGGAGGTAGAGCAGAGATTATACGGGAAAACAGAAAACTACTGATAAACAAGTCACCCGCACTGTACCAAAAACTTTTTAAAATTAATTTCCAAATAAATATAGCCTTCCTTTAGTATTCCCAACCAGAAACCATGTGTAATTTACAAACAGTAATCACTGTGGCCACCACCCTGTCCCCAACTAAACTAAATGCACGCTGAGTAGTATGTCTTATACTTTGAATGAGTCAGTATATAATAGGCATCTACTTGGCCTGGTTGAGCTATTCCAATAAATGCTTGCTGGCTATTAAGAGGAACTGTACATATAAATCCATTCTCCAGTTTAGATCAAAAGGCTGTTAGCCATCGTCTCAAAGGTAAACAAAGAAGATAATAGGCAAGTGATTATTTTTTATTTAAAAAACTGACTTTGGATAAATATCACTACTTTTAAAGAGGACAGGAAAAATGTAACAGACACACATGCACACATACACACACACACACACACACACACACACACACACACACACGCACGCACGCACACACACACTCACACAGGAAAGGGAACATTATGTGGATGACTCAGGGGAAGAGAATATGCCTAAAAATGTTTTGACTATTAAACAAAAAGAAACATTTAGAAAATTGCTTTAAGCCACTTCAACTATGAAGAGTATGTGAAAATGCAGGCCATTTATAAAACTGGAGATGAAAGTCATGACAAAATGGGTAAAAAAAATGGTAAAATGAATGATGGCTGAGATTAGGAGGCTTACATAAAAACTAAAATGTAATAGCAGAATTTCTACCCACAATGGAATCCATGGAGAAGAAAAGATAGACTGGAAAAGTCAAGCAGCAATTGAATCAGAGCCCTGGGGAAAAGAGAAAGAGACAAAATAATGTCAGAGAAGATGGTAGATTGGGATGCCAAGACTGAAGTTTCAACTCAAGAATAATTTCTGTACCTGAAAAAGAAATGAGAGCAATCTGATTTATATCTATAACAGTAATCAAATCTATAACCAAAAATGAAGAATAAAAAGACTAAACAGACTGGTGGTGATGGTAGTATGGGGAAAACAGTGACGAGTTATTTATATTTAGATAGGAACTAGCGAAATGTCACAATTTCAAAAACAAATAAAATGTCCTACTTATATATAGACAGAAAAAATTATGTTAGGCTTGTGTCAGACATTTCTTCTTTCATGTTAACATATTAGAAAAGATGGATCTTTGAAAGAATAGGACCAAGAATATTACACCTACCAGTTTATCTTTATCAAGCTTGAATGCAAAGGAATAACAACTGTTTATTCCATTGGTTTGTCTTTCCAATATAGTTTTCACAAAGATATATAGATACATATTGGAGAAAACTAATCAAAATTAAAGTTTCAAGAGTTAGGAAGTTATAAATCCAAAAACCTAAAATCAGGTAATTGATTCAATTAATTATAAAGTTCATTTTACATGTTTTATAATTATTTACCACAATTTTAAAATCATAATTGTAAGAGGACAAAATAAATATTTAATAAATGAAATTATATTTCACATTCCAAGTATCATACTAGATCCTGAGAGCTGTTAGGGGCAAAGGGAATTTGGAAAAGCATTCTAACTCCTTTATCTAACATTGAGTGAACTCAAGAAATAGCATTAAAAATTCCTGTAGGTTCTACTCAAAGGATCCTGTCTCAGATCACTTCCAACATGACCATTCTAGTCTAAGCCATACCTATTTCCTCACCTTATTACCACAAAAGCCTCCTAACTGATCTCCCAGCTTCTGTCATTGACCCCCTTCAGCTATACTTAAAACAAGGGCCCGAAGATCTTATTAAACATAATTCAGATCTTGTCAGTTCTCTGCTTAAATCTTTCCATGATTCTCATTTCAGTTAGAGAAAAAGCCAAATACTTACAATGACCTACAAGACTATCTCTCCATATTCTTCCATTTCTTCTTCATTTCTCTGGCATAATCTACTTACTGATCCTCTTCTCCCTCACTGTGTTCCAGCCACCCTGGCTTCCATTATGCTATCCTAGGGGTAGGCCCACATGCTTCTGATTCAGGGGTCTTGCACAAGCTGTGTCCTCTTTGCAATGTTCTTTTCTCAGAAAAGCATAGTTCTGACTTTTCTCCTTCAAGTTTTCCCTTTTATTACTTTATATTGTATATTTATTACTTAATAAATTTAATATGTGACCAAAATATTTAATAATGTATTTATATGATATTTCCTTACCACTATTGAAATAACTATATTAAACCAACATGTATTTTATTATTATTTAGTTCTATCCATGGTCATAGATGGCAAAACAAATTCTCCCTTTTTTATGTAAAAAAAAGGAATATAAATGATGAATAGTAATTTTAATAACTAATCATATAATTTGATTATGGTTATGGATCATATGAAACACACTAAGAAAATTTGTACAACTTTACCCGAAAGATAAATTGTGAGATAATATGATTTTACAGAAAAATTTCATACTGTTGTTCATCATAAAGATTGAATGTGACCATCATAAAGATTAAATCTGAATACTATTTTGATCTTTTGCAATGTATAATAGGTCATTTGTGAACTCCTCTTGAGCCCCAATTTCCTTATGTCTAAAATATCAGTGATGTGTTCTAATTTTCAGAATGGCTGTGAGTAGTGAGTAAAAATATACATGTATATTGGCAATAATATAGCATGTTAACTACTATTAGTTACTATTATTTTGAGCCGAAGGAGGAATACAAAGCATTCATTTTAGGATGCTTAATTTTTCTCCAATCATAGATATACAGGAGGTATACAGAACCAATTACTCCTTATAAAAATTAAACTTGGTGAAAGCTCATATAATTACATAATTTGCCTCAAAATAAAACAAAATCCCAAATAATAAACTAGTCTAATTAATTGTATTATGCCAATATCAGTTTCCTGATTTTGATAATACACTATAATTATATAAAATTTCATGTCAGGGGGAAAACAGTAATGAATACATATAATATCTCTATATTTTATTTGCAAATTCTTGTGAGTCTCTACTCATTTAAAAACACGAAAAATAAAAATAATTTAATCCTAACTGAAATCCTAAAGAACATGAGTTAAGAAGAGAAAGAGAAGAGAAATAAGACAAAGAAGGAAATGTCTTAGAAATAATAAATTTAATCATTCAAAATGGAAGAATGGAAAACAAAGATAATCCTTATCTGAGGAAAAACCTTTAAAAAATCATTAAATTAAGTACAAATTTATTACTGAAGAAAACCTTATTAAATTAACCACCAGCAATCCATGCAGTTAAGATCTACTGGATATGAAGTTTTCAAAATCTCAGTTACTTTTTAAAATAACATACCTCTTTCACATATCCATTTAGTGGCACTATAAAGTATTAATTACCATTAAAAAGTACCTTATTGTGAGCTAAGAGCAACTATAAGAAAAAAAGTACTGTTCTTGAGCAAAACAAACCAGGGGGAAGATCTGAAACTGTCAAGGCTTCTTAAAATAAAATAGAGCAAAGATTGCAGAGACTGAATACTTCTCTTTTATGCAGACAAAAGGGCATCCAATAAAGGACACATCTGATCCATTCCTCAGGAGACCAAACCTTAGAGACACAAGCCTGACATTTACTATTTCCTTTAAAACAACACTGTAAATCTCTTGGATCCCACAGCAACACTCTTGGAGACTTGAGATTACCTGATAATTTCAGAACTGATGTTTGACATAACACTGACATGTTGAATATTTTCCTTTAGCCACAGGAGAGCTTCAGCTCCAGAAATAAGTCAAAGGAGCATATACTCAATTCATTCTTTGTTATTGAATGGTTTGTTGTTGTTAGATAATTTATGGGAAATTAGCACAAAATGACAGCTTTGATATGGTGTAGAATACCAAGCTCATGAGAAACTTGAATATTATTACCAACTCAAGATAAGAAGGGCAGTCAGCAAAAAAAGGTCAAATGAAAGAATCAACCTAAGTTTCTATGTAATGTCAACTCTGAAATTCAGTTTCAGCAAAAGTCAGGAAAAAGATAGTGTGGTTGTCTTTTTCCCTTGCCTAAACTATACTTTGAAATTCTCCCTGTCTAAAGATCTTTACAATTAGCAAAATCCAAACAATGTTTGTTACTTTTGACTCAATAATTTAAGTCTGATCATGGTAAATGAATCAACAAAAGAATAGTCAAAATACAAGGACAAAAAAGTCATCACATTATGTTGTTGGGAAAAATTAAAATAAGAATACGCATTAGTGAAGTATCACAGATTCATTCTGGAAAGTCATATACAAACATTAAAAGTATTTATTAAAAAATTGACAGGCAAATTCTGGCTACACATCGTTAAAGTGAAAAAAGCATTATTAAAACTGTTCATCCTATATAATAAAGAGGTAATATCCAAATTAACCATCATCCCAACACACAAGATGGCCACCCCCATGTGGTCAAAGATAGCCACCCCCATGTGGACACAAGATGGCCACTACAAGATGGCTGGCAGGGAGGGCATTTGTGGGCAATCAGGTAAGTAAGGGAGGGCAGTAAGGAGGGATGAGGCTGGCAGAGGAGGGCAGTAGGAGGGACGAGGCTGGCAGAAGAGGGCAGTAGGAGTGACTGGGCCTGCAGAGGAAGGCAGTTAGGGGTGACTATCCTGCAGGGGAGCACAGTTAGGGGGGGACCCAGGCCTACAGGGGAGGAAAGTTGGGGAGACCAGATCTGCAGGGGAGGGCAGTTGGGGGGGGGGGGCAGGCTGGCAGTGGAGGGCAGTTGTGGAGGACCAGGCTGGCAAAAGAGGGCAGTTAGGGGTGGCCAGGCCTGCAGGGAAGGGAAGTGATGGGCGATCAGGCCAGTAGAAGACCTGTTAGGCATTGATCAGGCTGGCAGGGGAGTGATTAGAGGGTGATCAGGCTGGTAGGCAGAAGTGGTTAGGGGCAATCAAAGCAGGCAAGCAGTAGGAAGCCAGCAGTCCTGGATTGTGAGAGGAATGTCCAACTGCCTGTTTAAGGTAATCAGGATGGTAGGCAGAAGTAGTTAGAGGCAATCAGGCAGGCACACAGGGAAGCAGTTGAGATCCAGCAGATTGTAAGAGGAGCAGTTGGACATCCTTCGAGGGGTCCAGATTGGAGAGGGTGCAGGCTGGGCACAAATTTCCCCCTTGCACAAATTTCATGCACTGGGCCTCTAGTATAATAACATTACCATATAAAAATTATGTAAATGCCTATAACATTTAATAACACATTTTCAAAACACAGTGTCCATAAAATGTATTGTCTACACCAGGGCATTAGTGAAAGTTAAGGAGGGGCTACTAATAAATAATTTAGGACATGAGGACTAAATTGTGAACCTCCTAAAAACACAAGGGCATGTGTTATGCTATTTGCTATGTACCAGGCAGGCTTTCAAGTAGTTTGTATGTTTAGACTCTGTATTGAGCAAGACCAGAGTGGACTTTTGCAGACCTTGGACAATTCATTATGGAGTCACTGTTAGCCATAGCAGCTATGTCAAGTGCTATGTTAAGACGGAAGTAATGGGTGCAATAGATCACCAATGGGGGTTGAGGAGGTGCAGGATGTCCAAATACCAAGTCTGCACAGTTGTATAAGGACTTCATCTAGGCACCAATATGAGTAGGACCTCCAACCTTGTGGGTTATAGGAACCCAGAGTTCCAACCATCCAATGCTGGGGTGTGGCTGCACCACAGGTCAGGCTTGGAGTCCTACTGAACTGAACTTCCACTCTACTGAATGCACATTGACACTGCAGCTGCCTGCCTTGAGACCTACACCTGCCTCTCTACCTGCAGATGCTGCCAGTAACTGGGACTTCATGCCAGATGATCACTCTGCTCACTTCTATCATACGTTCTCCTTTTCTGTGTGTAACCTATTAACTTATTGGGAAGCTCTTCCCTACTAAACCTAACATTGTAGGAAGACCCAAATGTGTGTGATTGATTCTTTTCAGGGATGCTCATTTGCGCTTGACAAACTCATTTAATCCATGTGAGAACACCAGGATATGAGTACCATTATAATTCACATATATGCATGAAAATTGAGGCACAGAGTTATTTAATAACTTACCACAATTTAGTGGGTTTCAATTTATATCTAGTTAGTCTAATTCAGTGGTTGGCAAACTCATTAGTCAACAGAGCCAAATATCAACAGTACAACAATTGAAATTTCTTTTGAGAACTAAATTTTTTAAACTTAAACTTCTTCTAATGCCACTTCTTCAAAATAGAGTTGCCCAGGACATGGTATTTTGTGGAAGAGCCACACCTAAGGGGACAAAGAGCCTCATGTGGCTCGCCAGCATCAGTTTGCCAACCGATGGTCTAATCAAAAGATCCTTGCTCTTAATCACTATGCAAAATGCTTCCTAGAAACACAGGAAGAAAACACACCAAAATACTAAGAGTGGAAACTAGATCTATATAAATTTTATACCTTTTTAAATGATTGAAATTTTTTTAGATTGTCTATGCAAATTGGATATTTATTTTCTTAATTTAATTATTTGCTGATTTGTTATTAAATTTATTAAATTTCCTCATTTGTTTCTCTTTACAAATGAGTGAATTCTCTGGAATTAATTAGAATATCAAGTAGAGAATGTTCACACACACACTAAAAGAAAGAAAAGAGAAACAAAAACAATTTCCTCAGTGTCTTTCATCCATGGGCTTCTTTTTTTTTTCTTTTAACTTCAACCATTTTTCATTTTGCTTAAACCATGTTATTGAAGCATGATTCACTTGATGATTTGGGGGACAAGTACACACCTGTGAAACCATCATCATCATCAAGGCCACAGACATACCCATCTCTTCACAATTTCCTTCCCTCCCCTTTATTATTTTTGTGTTTGTGGTAAGAAAATTATAAGTATACAATACAGTATCATTAGTTTTAGGAACTATGTTGAAACACAGATCTCTAGAAATTACCTATCTTGCATAATTGAAACTGCATCTTTTGACTGTCACCTTCCCATTTTCTCCTCTCTCCAGCCCTTGGAAATCACCATTCCACCCTTTGCTTCTATGAATCTGTAATTTTAGATTCCACATGCAAACGTGATCATAGCATATTTGTCTTTCTGTTGTCAAGTTATTTCACTTAGTGCAACATCCCCAGGTTCATCCACATTTTCGAAAATGACAGGACTTATGTAATTTTATAACTGAATGAAAAATCCCACCATGTGTATCTATACATACATATATATGTATACATGTATATGATATAGATACTATGTATCATACAACTTTATTAAGCATTCATTAATCACCTGACACTTACGGTTATTTCTATACATTGGCTATCCTATATAATAGTAGAGTAATATGCTAATGTGCCCATACCTTCGCTATGCTACCAGCCAATCAGGAGCGGGGGGGGGGGGCAAGCGGTGTGAGGGGCAGGGCCAAGCAGCATGAGCGCTGGATGAAGTGGCGGCGGTGGCAAGTGCCCGGCCCCAGGGGCTGAGCGTGGAAGCGGCAGTGGTGGTGGTGGTGACAGGGAGCACCTGGCCCCTAGGCGCTGTGAGGGAAAGTGGGGGCAGCAGCGGCAGGGATTGCCTGGCCCCCGGGTGCTGTGAGGGGAAATGGTGGTGGCGGCAGCAGGGAGTGCCCGGCCCAGGGGTTCTGTGAGTGGAAGTGGCAGCGAGCGCCTTGCCCCGGGGGCCGAGTGGTCACAGGCAGCTGGGGCTGGGTGCCCAGGGCCTAAAGCATCTGGCGAGGGTGAGCCATCAGTTGGACATCCCCTGAGGGCTCCAAGTATGTGAGAGGGAGCAGGTTGGGCTGAGGGACCACCCACCCCAGTGCACAAATTTAGTGTACCAAGCTCCTAGTTGTGGATAATGCTATAATGTACATGGAGTGCAGACAACCCTTTGAGTTCCTGAATTTAATCTCTTTGGATAAATACTCAGAAGTGAATTTGCTGGATCATGTGGTAATTCCATTTTTCATTTTTTTAAGGAGCCTCTGTACTATTTTCATTAAAACCTAAAGTTCCCTCCAACACTTATTTTTTTGGCCATCCTAACAGGTGCGAGGTGATATTTCATTGTGGCTTTTCTTGTGTTTCCCTGATGACTAGTGATGTTGAGCACCTTCTCATATATCTACACAGCATTTGTGTGTCTTCTTTGGAAAATTCTCTATTCAGGTTCTTTGATCATTTTCTTATTCCTGTTAGTTGATTTTTTTTTTGTTGTTTGTTTGTTTGTTTTTTTGCAGTGGAGTTATAGGAGTGCCTTACATATTTTGGATATTAATCTCTTATCAGATATATAATTTGCAAATATTTTCTTCCATTCCATAGTTTATCTTTAATGTTGATTGTTCCTTGTGATTTAGTTTCATGTGGTGCCACTTGTTTTATTTTTTTCTTTTGTTGCCTATACTTTTGTTGTTATATCCAAACAAAATAATCACCATGACAAGTGCCAAGATTTTTCCCTATAATTTTTTCTAGGAATTTTATGGTTTCAGTATTACATTTAAATCTTTAATCCATTTACAGTTCATTTTTGTGTGTGACTTCATTTTATGCATGTGAATATCCATTTTTCCCATTTTCCTTTATTGATTTTATATTCTACGCATGCTTGTCCAAGATCAGTTGATCCTTTATACATGAGGGCTTCTTTCTGAAATCTCAGTTCCCTGGCTCCTAATTGCTTCCAGTAGTCTGTGACTGTTTTTATGCCAGTACCATAATGTTTTGGTTATCATAACTTCATAATATAATTTAGAATCCAGAAGTGTTAATCTTTAGCTGGAGGCATCATACCTCCTGATTCTGCAGATTTTTTTTTTTATTAAACGTGACTATAGTACCTATCCAATGCTATTTGCCAGGTTTATTATTGATTTCATTTTCTGTGTTGAATAAATATTAACTTCATCAACAAATCATGTAGAAAATATAATTCAAGCAATCAATATTATTATTTCTTTCCTATAATTTTTATTCTGTATAAACATTGAGCAAGTTATACTATATAATGTTATAGGGTTATTGTGAGAAATAAATATTTTTAGTCAGGAAATGCACATTGATATATATTGTATCATATATGTCATATATATAATATCATATATATGTACCCATATGTATTTGTGTGTGTATATAACTTATATAAGATATCCTATCTAATAAAGAAGGAATATGCTAATTGACCATCACACTCTCACAAATATGGTGGCACCCATAGCCAATAAGGAGGGAATATGTTAATTTACTGCCACACCCTCAAATATGGTGGTAACCACAGCCACAAGATGGTGGTGCCCAGTCCCCTCAGCCCTGCCAGGGTGGCAGGGCCATCCCATGGTCCAGGCACACCTTGGCTATCAGCTTCCCAGCCACCCAGGGCTGCCCAAGGTTCAGGTCACCAGGGCCAGCTAAGGCTTGCACTGCCAGCAGTGGTGGCAGCAGAAGTGTGATGGGGGCATTGCCTTCCTCAGATGGCTGGTTTGCCTCCTGCCCCTGAGGGCTCCCAGACTGTGAGAGTGGGCATGCTGGGCTGAGGGATCCCCCCTCCAGTGCACAAATTTTCATGCACTGGGCCTCTAGTATAATTATATTTGTGAACTGAAGGGGGGAGGTCCCTCAGCCCAGCCTGAACCTTCTCCATTCAGGGACCCCATAGGGATCGGGCCTAAACTGGCAGTCAGATACCCCTCTCGCAATCTTGGTCCACTGGCTCCTAATTGCTTACCTGCTTGATTGACCCTCACTGCCTCTGCCTGCGTGATTGTCCCTAACCCCTTTGCCTGCCTGCCTGATCACCCCTCACCTCTCTGCCTGATTGCCCATAACTGCCTCTGCCTACCTGCCTACCTGATCACCCCTAACTGCCCTCTCCTGTTGGCCTGATTTCAACCTCAACTGTCCTCCCCTGCAGGCCTGATCTCACCCCCAACTCCTCTGCCAGCCAATTTGATTCTGATTGGTCAGTTTCTATGCCAGTCAGCATCTCTGGATCTATCTCTGGGCCTGATCAGAGACGCGGATCTGATCAGCAGCCCCCTTAGAGGCCGGGAGAGAAACAGAGGCATGGCTATTGGCAAAACTCGGAGATAAATAGGAAGGCAACTGAGGATCAGATCCTGCCTCTCTCTTCTGGGCTTTCTCCCAGCATGATCCTGATCCTGATTTGCCACCCCCTGGCAGTCAATGCAGGGTTGCTGTGCCTGCACTAGCAGCAGTCAGTGCTGAGTCACCAAGGCAACCCAGCTCTGATTGCAGGACTGACTTCCAGTGTTCAGTCAGTCATTATGGATCCTGAATTTTTATATATTAAGATTATTAGTGACCCGGTGCATGAAATTCATGCACATTAAAAGGGGATTAATTAGAATAAATGATTTAATATTGCTATTTGCCCTTTCTCTATAATAGAAGTGTCAGAGATAAAATAGAATTAATAAAATGTATATGAAAACCTTCCTCCTGTCAGTGTCTGGGGCACACCACAGGGCCCAGAGTTAAGTCCCTGCCCACCCACATGCATCTCAAAATCATGTAAGACCAAGAACCGGTCACCTCCTCATTGGGCTAGATCTAGATTCAGTCAGTCCCACCCTTGTGGAACTTTTCTAGGCAGGGGGCATAGCCTCAGGTCTCCTGGCCCTGCACCAGGATGGGGGGCTTGGCCTGAGGTCCCCCAGCCCAGACTGGGGTGGGGGGCATGCCTTGAGGTCTTCCATCAAGCCCCTGCCAGGTGGGGGACATGGCCTGAGATCCCCTGTCAAGCCCCAGTGGGGGGGGGGGGGGGCATGACCTGAAGTCCCCTGTCAGGCCCTGCCAGGCAGGTGGGAGCAGCCTCAGTTCCCCCAGCCCAGCAACAGGAGGGGTTGCAGCCTCAGGTTCCCCGTCAAGCCCCACTGGGTAGGGGTACGGACTGAGTTCCCCTGACCCAGCACTGGGTGTACACCTTGAGGTCTCCGGCAAGCCCTGCTGAATGGGGGTCATGGCCTAAGGTCCCTTGTGAAGCCCAGCCAGGCAGGGCGGTGCAGCTTCAGGTCCCCTGGCCTGGTGCTGGGGCAGAGGGCATGGCCTGAGGTCCCCTGTCAAGTCCTGCCAGGTGGGGGGTGCAGGTCTGAGGTCCCCTGGCCTGGTGCCAGAGTGGGGGATGTGGCCTGAAGTCCCCTGTCAAGCCCCACCTGGTGGGGGGCACAGCCTGAATTTCCCTGGCCTGACACTGGGGCCGGGGGAGCAGCCTAAGGTCCCCTAGCCCAGGACTAGGATGGGAAGCACACCTTGAAGTCCCCTGTAAAGCCCTGCTGGGCAGGGGGCAAGGCCTCAGGATGCAGGTGCAGCCTGAGGTAACCAGCCTGATGCCAGGGTTTGGAGGCGTGGCCTGAGGTCCCTTTCAAGCCCAACAGGGGCAGGGGAGGGCATAGCCTCAGGTCCCAGCTGATTGCTCGTTAAGGCTCCTTATGAACTTGGCTTCAGCTGTGGGTGCAGTCATGTTTGTGATGGAGTGATGGTCAATTAGCATATTCCTTCTTTATTAGATAGGATATTATAACCAAGGTAATGAGAAGTCCAATGCACATATACCCACATATTAAAATCTTCATTCCCTTGGTTGTAATATATTTTTTTAAATTTCAGATTTTATACTCGTTATTCTGATAAGTAAAAAAAAAGAACATAAATATATTTTTAATGCTTATTTAAGAAAGAATGGTTACTTCTCTTTATATACTGTTTAATGTGAATATCATCACAAATGTTTTCCAAGGCTGTCATAACTTATATTTTCATCTCTTTAATTTTATTGATAATCCTGATGTGGAAATCCATATTAACACTTTTACTTCAAATAAATTATTCTACAGGCTTTTTTAAAACAAAACAAAACAAAAAACCTGTAGTTATTTAGTCTACCTTGAGGTATACCACATGTAGTTTGCTATTTAACACCTTGCCAGTTATGCACTGGGACCATAGTTGAGATGCTAATACAATAGTAGCAATTTAAAGATACAGAGAGGCATCTTAACCATCATCTAGTTTAACTCTTTTGTTTCTATAAAAGAGGGCATTGGGTCTCAAAGATATGAAATGACTCCATCCACAGTGTCCCTCCTTGGGCATTTCCAGAGTGCTCATGTGTTCAGGTTCCTTTAACAGGTAGATGGTCAGAACCACCGATTCTCATTTCATTTTTCTAATAATTCTTCCTATATAATTTCTTATATATGATTCTAGAACTTTAGAACTTTGCATTCCTTCTTGAGCCTTTTTAGCCTTTCCAACAAACACTTTAAATAAGGTCCCTATTATTGGCAAGGAAAAATAGCTTTAAGCTCTGTACTAACTTAAAGAATCAAGGCAGTACATTTACTACTGCCTAACACTATTAGTGTGTAAAGGAGAGATGAGATATCTCTAAAACAATTGTTTTAGACAGGTAAGATGTAATTGAAATGACTTAAGAAAATAAACCGAACTGTAGACATGAGATCACTCAAATACCAATGCAACTGATGTATTAAAACTATTACAGACTTCAGAACATTAAATTCCAACCTTATAATTTGTAAACTGGAGCCAAAAAATACATTAGAAGCTATGTAATCATTATATTTTCCAAGTTTAAAAGGAATTATCCTGCTCTATTGCTATACATTTTAACTTAGGTAAATTTATGTTTCTTTCCAAATGGGACATTAATCAATCTAAATAAATTAATCAAAATTGTGTTTTTCTAACACATAACTTGTTTAAGCCAGAAACAAAATACAACCAAGCAAGCGCACACAAACCCTGTATGTTTGGGGTAATACAGTCCTAAACTCTTAATTCTTCTTAAGCAAAATGGCTGCACCTTTATTTATTTATTTTTTAATATATTTTATTGATTTTTCACAGAGAGGAAGGGAGAGGAATAGAAAGTCAGAAACATCAATGGGAGAGAAACATCAATCAGCTGCCTGTTGCACACCTCCAACTGGGGATGTGCCCACAGCCAAGGTACATGCCCTTGACCGGAATCGAACCTGGGACCTTTCAGTCCGCAGGCTGATGCTCTATCCACTGATCCAAACTGGTTCGGCAAAACGGCTGCACCTTTATTACACAGTGTTTCAGGGTGTGTGTCTAGTGTAAAGACTCCAAGTGATGAGGGCACTGGTTATTTTCCTGAAGATGGTAAGAACCCTGCCAGTGTGGGTAAAATTTACAGCTCTGTAAGTATCACATCTTATGCTCCTGAATAAAAGCATTAATCACCATTTTAATCATAAAGATAAAATCTAGCTGTTGAAGTACTATGATATTCTCATAGGAGCTTAGGGTGGTTGAGTTTCTCTCCTGGTTTTCTAATATTTTAAATACTGTTTCCTCGTGCCTCATTCTTGCATGAAATCCTTGGGAGCAATAAATTAAGGCTGAGGACAGAAACTGCTGTCATTTATTGAAGCGGTTTTATCTACTCCTTTTCTAATGAACCAATTTCTTGTTGTTAAAACATTTAATACTGCATAGTGTTTAAGAAAGCTTACCTCCAGAGTGGTAGAAATAGTGACAATATGAAAAAGACAAAACATATATTCAGTTTACCTTTGTGAAGATGGGAATTTTATGTAGCATTGAGGGCAATGTAATTCTTAATGGACAATCTTTATCAATGAAGGCAATCAAGAAAATGAAAAACAAAACAAAACAAAACAAAAAAAAACACTTTCATCAAGTCATGCTATGCAAATTTTCTGAAAATCAAATTACTACTTGGGCTTCACAGGATAGATAAAGAGATATTAGAGATATCAAAATTAAAATCTTAATGATAATATAAGAGAAAATGTTCAAGTTATCAGAAGAGAAGCAATTACAAAGAAAATTAAATATATTAGATAATAAATTAAAAATTAAAACCCAACTTATTAAAAATGATTTCATAAGCTATTGGAGGAGTGTCAGTCTAGTGAATTTATCTCTTTTCTGGTGTGCAGGGTTTGTCCAAGCATACAATTTACAATCTATATAAGTAGAGATTATAGTATCTTATAAAGAGAAACACTATCCCTGGAAAGTTTACATATCTTCCTATATCTATATTGATCTTTTTCTTTCCTCCATTTCCAAGAAAGAAAATGCTCCTCCTCTCTTCCAAGGTCAATCCCATCAGTTTTATCCAGGAACTTGTTTCTTATCATAGAGCCTCTGAGTTTCCTGTCATCGTCTCTTGGTTACTGACCATAGAAACCAAAGTTAGTGTCTCCCACATAAAACACAAAAAATAAACACCCCTCAATATCTCACATCCCCTCTAATCTCTACTTAATTTTTGGGCTCCCTTTCAGTCAAATTTCTTATCCCTAATTATCCCTTAAAATTACTCTCTTAAATGATATATTTAGTTTTACTTCTGTCATCTTACTCTTTTTTAAATATATTTTATTAATTTTTTACAGAGAGGAAGGGAGAGGGGAGAAAGTCAGAAACATCGATGAGAGAGAAACATCAATCAGCTGCCTCTTGCACACCGCCTACGGGGGATGTGCCTGCAACCAAGGTACATGCCCTTGGCCAGAATCAAATCTGGCTGAATCAAATCTTGGCCAGAATCAAATCCACTGAGCTAAACCGGTTTCGGCTGTCATCTGACTCTTAATATTTTTGTTTTTATGTCTTTCTCATGTTTTGCTGAAGAAACTCTTATAGGTCTCTTGGTAATCCAGAATGTACATGTCCTCAAATGCCTTAAAGCTTTAGATATAATTAAATGTGCATTTCCCTCTTAACATAATGAAAAACACCAAATCTATCATATCCTCTCTGTAGAAGGAGAAATTTTAAAAATGTTAATTTCACTCATCTTTCCTCCTACTAATTCCTGAATGTTAGTTTCAGACTGTAATTTTTGCTTGTATTTATTGCTTTTAGATTATACATCCTCACTTATGGCACTCACATTATGATTTATCTTTAAAGTGTATTAGTAAACAAATGGTTAGAATTAAATCTTGATTTGTGCTTTGTTGACAGAACATTTCTATATCTTGAAAGTTTAGTTTTTTATACATGCGTTTAATTGCTAAAAATTACTTCACATACATCTTTCAGGAACAGTAACAAAAGTGGTTTATTATTCAAGGTTGCACATTTTAAAACTCTGGCATTCATTTGCCTTCTTCATGTTCCTTATTTACTATGCACTATTTTGGGGGTAGAAAAGTAACTTTATTTAGAATAAGGAAAGAAATTACACAAATCACACATTTATAAAAGCTTGCAGGAACTAAAATTTTAGAATTATTAAATCTTTCTAGTGGTTTAAACTTTCTATCATTATAAAGTGCTCCAATAATGCTTTATATTTTAAAGTAGACTTGATTGATGCTAACTATCCAGTTTTCTCTTAGTTTTTTCCATGGTTTATATTTGTTTTCATTATTTTACTTTCAATTTTTTTCAAGTATATTTGGGATGTTAAACTGAAACGCATAAACACAGACAATAATATAGTAGTTACCAGAGGAAAGGGATGGGGAGCAGTAATATGTAGACAAATTAATTGTGGGTGGTGAGCACACAATGCAATATGCAGATCAAGTGTCATTAAAATGTAAACTTGATACCTACATGAACATATTAGCCATGCCATCTTAATAAACTTAATTTAAAAAATAAGAAAGCAAAGGAAGTCATGAAAGGACAGGAAATAGAATGTAGAACAGGTGGCTTAAATAGAAATAATTAATAAGTTAATAGACTTAAATTCAAATATACCAATAACTCCATTAAATATAAATGGATCAAGAGTTCCAGTTAAAAGATAGACTGTTTTAGATAAAATTTAGAAAATTTAGAAATTGTTAATAAGAGAAAGATTAAAACAAAAGTTATCACTATGCTTTAAAAAAATTATACTGTTGTTTTTTTCATTCCATTGTCATTTCTCATTTTTCCTTAAATACAAAACAGAGAAAAAACAATTCACAAAGTCAACGATCTCTATACTTCATTTCTGAATCCTATAATTATCTTTATTGAGCATTTGCATTGTTTCTATGATAAGTTGTTTCCTTTTTAATGTAAAAGAAACCAACTCTATTCAATGATGGGATTCTTCCATTCACTAAAGATTAAAAGAGAATAAATAAATCCTGTTTGGGTCTGAGACCACAAAAATGTTTTCCACTTTGATTCCTCACTGTTCATCTCTTTGTTATTTATTCATTTTTCATATCATAAGTAGAAGGACTGATTAACCGCTTATTATATCTATAGTTTACCAATATAATAGGCAATGGATAATAAGAGGGTATCCAGTGACTCTAATCAGTGGTAGCACAAGGCCATGGTTTGAATAATTAGGAAGCTGGTGGTATCACTGCAAGGAAAATGTTACTGGAAGACAACTTTGTGTTAGAAATTGATTCAATTGCAAACAACTAATATGTTTGAGTTTTTCACTAGGTACCATGTAAAAACCTCTTCTAATATAACAGAAAAAAATATGGTCAAATACTAGTAAGTAATACAATTCCTATTGTATTTTAAGAAAAGTGACATAAAATAAAAGAACACAATCAAGTGACAGATTCTAGCAAGGTAGAAATCTGGTAGATTAACCTGTCAAAATATACGTCACCAGTAGTGTCATAAATTGAAATAATGCATCATCTCTACAATAGAAAAAAAAAAGCAACATCAATGTTGTGATATTCTTTTCAACATGTGTTACTTGAATCTAATTACAAGGAAACATCAGAAATGTAAATTGAGGTATTCCAAAAGAAAAATAAACAAAAAGGAAGGAAGAAGTTGAAGGGAAGAAAGGAAAGAAGGGAGAGAGGGAAGGAGAGAAAGAACAAAAAAGGAAGCATTGGCCAGAAATCTTCAAATATATCATGGTCAAGTTAAGGAAAGTTTGAAGAACTCTTCCTGACATAAGGACACTAACTAAAAAGATTGAACAGTTAAGGCAATGCACAGTCCTAAAAATGTAATGTATTTTCTATCATTGGGATCATTATTGAAACTTTAATGGACGCCTGAGGGTTAGATGACAAAGAAGCACAAAGTTGAAGAACTTAACAGTCCCAAATTAATATATATCAAAAGCTACGCTAGCCAAGACAATGTGATATTGGGGAAGTAAAGATAAGTAAGTCAATGGAGAAGAATAGACTTATTCTGACACATATTTTGTAATCTGATTTTTAAAAAAATCATCAAGACAATTCAAACTGAAGAGAAAAATCTTTCCAATAAAAGATAATAGAATGATTTCATAAGCACACACAAAAGACCCTCACTTAAGCCTGATATTATACAATATATACAAGTTAATTTAGACATCTATGATATTTACATGTGAGGTCAAAAATGATAAAGATTCTAGAATAAAGCATAAGAGAATATATTCCTCATCTAGAGAAAGAACTTTTTACACAGCACATAGTCAGCAACAAATGTAAAGGAACAATTAATGATAGTATTTCTTCAAAATAAAAAAGAATCTCATCAAAATACTGTTAAGAAAACCAAAGGGCAAGATATAGACTGGGATAACATATTCAAAATATACCAGAAAAAGTTTATGTGAGCCCTAACTGGTTTGGCTCAGTGGATAGAGCATTGGCCTGCGGACTGAAAGGTCCCAGGTTTGATTTCGGTCAAGGGCATGCTCGGTTGCGGGCACATCCCCAGTAGGAGATGTGCAGGAGGCAGCTGATGGATGTTTCTTTGCCATTGATGTTTCTAACTCTCAATCCCTCTCTATTCCTCTCTGTAAAAAATCAATAAAATATATTAAAAAATAATTTATGTGAAATATCAATTACTAAATATATCAATACTAAAAAATCGATCAAATTATGAAATAACTAAAGAAATTGAATGAACACTTCAAAAACAGAATTATACAAATGACTAGGATGCATAGGAAGATGTGCCTAGAATCATGTGGAAAATGCAAATTTAAAGCACAAGGAATTTCTACTCCACCCGGTGGAATAGAAAAAATGACAACACTAAATGTTGAACATATAAAGCACTTTACACCCTCATAATTACTTGATGGGAGATTAAAATAGTATACACATTACTAAAAACTGTCCCAGTTTCTTACAAAGAATTCCACTCTTAGTAGTAAGCACAATAGAAATATGTTCAAAAAAACCTTTTTTTAATCCTCACCTAAGGATATGCTTTGTTGTTTCTTAATTGATTTTAGAGAGAGGGTGAAAGAGAGAGAAATAAACAATAACATTAATGTGAGAAAGCAACATGGATCCAGTGCCTCCCGCATGCACCAAGGATTGAACCTGCAACCTAGGTCTGTGCCCTGATCAGGAATCGAACCCACAAACTTTTTGGTGTATGGGATGACATTCCAAACAACTGAACACCTGACCAGGACCAAAATTTTTTTTAAACAAATGCTTATAGTAGCATTAGTAAAAGTAACTGAAATGTAGAAAAATAAAACTAATGTCTGTTCATAAGAAAATGAATTTAAAAAAACTTCTAGTAATAGTGTGTTCATATTATGGAATATTACTCAGTAATAGAAATAATTAATGACCAATACATTCCATATAAATAGATCTCAAAAATATATGTGGGACAAAAATAAAGCCAGACACAAAATATTTGAATTCCTAGAACAGGTCAAATTAACACATGGAGATAGACTTCCAAAATGTCATTTTCAGTGAGAATTGGGGGAATGACTGTGATTGCTATTTTATACATTTATTCACATTTCTAGGCAATGTCAAATAGCTAACATCTTAGAGAATACAGAAAAATCAAATGTATGTTGGCAAGTATGAATTCTTATTTTGACCATTATGGATAAATCTCAAAACTAAACTATTTTTTTCAACAAATTTTAAAAATGCATCTATCAGTGGTAAGGATTTTAGTGTTAGATTTCACATATGTTTTTAAAGAAGCAATTGAAAACTTCCAGTTCTTTGTTAGAATGAACTTAATTCTTAGCACAAATTGATGTGTCAATATGTGCTCTTTTTGTTTTCTTATTTGAAATTTTCAGTAACTTTGTACTTTAAAAAGCTAAATGTATTGTACTGATTAAATTGTTCATAGTATAATTTAACTGTTCATAAAATAACTTGGTCAGATGGTTACCTTTTCCCTGCTTGATAGAGAACACTTATACTTATTCTGGGCCGACACCATGAAGGAGTTGGAAAATAACCAAGTACTAGTAAGTGTATAAGTAAACTGTCTAACAGCAGAGATTTCAGAAAAAAAATAACGATAGTGAAATTGGAAGACTTAAGGAAAGCTATTTATGTTACTCTGAGGAATACAAATCAATAAAAGTTCATGGCTGAAAGGTTCTCATTGATTGGAACATAGTGGTAGCAGAGTAATTTCAAAACCCAGTGTAGGGTTTGCCAACCACACCACATTTTCTGATTGTATCCAATAGAATGTTATGACCTCAAAATGGCCATGTCTAATATATGTTTCTTGAATGACTTTATTTTTTATTCTAACATGACTTATGTGCTGACATCAGGACATTTGAAATATGGTTTCAAAGAATTATAAAGTTGTTTCAAGTTAAATATTTTAAAGTTGACTTCATGAATGTTGTTAGAACACAATCATTTAGGATGTTGGGAAAATACAGAAATACTGGATTACATTTATAGATATTACTTACACTTCCTATGAATACAGTTTTTCAGAAAACTACTCACTAATCCTCTGTTAATTCTTTAGCCATTTGTGTCCCAATGGAAGCTATTATGAATCTCTCCATGGTGCAATGCCCATGCAAAGTCTTAATGGGTCTTAGTGTAAGGGTAGACAATCACTTTTCTAAGTGATGCTGTAATTTCTATGCTGCTTTTTAAAAATCCGCTATCGATCGATATATCTGTCAAATCAACTATGATATTTTAACTGAAAAAAGAAATACAATCTCTCCTTGGGGAAAAATCTGATCCAAAATAAGTCTTATATTCACAGAGAGAAAAAGACAAATCCCAAAAAGAAAGCTTGAGAATTAGGAATTAGATGCCAAAATTTCTTGAATTAATTTTTAAAGTTTCTCCAATCAACAAAAAAATTAACATTATTTTTAGGATTAAAAAAAAAATTCCATGAACTTACTTCTCAATGTATTGCTCAGTCTACAGTACACTTGTAGCGCAGTCACCACTTTGACTTTACACAAGAGGGCAATCGGTTGATAAAAAGTAACCTCTGTCTATAGTGATTAACACTCACTCACCACCACACTAACATGTAAGCCGCACGACGGCAGACTGTATCATTGCACAGTGCTTATCTTCTGATGCCTAGTACAGTACCTCCCCTAGGGTAGGTACCCCTTAAATATTTGTTAATGAATCAATGCATATGAAATAAAGCTCTCCAAGCTCTATATTATCTCATAGAGGTATTTTAAATGCTCTGGTTCACTAATTGGATTCCATGTCTTAAGTGTTATACACATTGTTTTCTCTTCTAGAAACAATACGTTCCCACCCCCAAACCCCCACTTCATTCCTCAGGTCTCAGTTCAAGCATCATTTCCCTGGTGGCTGAAGCCTGGATTATGTGTCTCTGTTATATGGATTCATGGCATCTTCCTCATTCTTTATCATTATATCACACTCTGACTATAGTTTATATGTGTATCTCCTCCACAATACTAAGCTCCAAAAGGGCAGTTAGGTATCTAGCTTGTATTCCCAGAGTCATAAATATTTCTCCATGTATAAAAAAGCATCATTAATCATTACATGGGATTCTAAATCATTAATAAGGATAGAACCCAAAAGGCAAATAAATACCAGAAAACACGCACACACAGAAAACACAACTTATTCTAGTGTAGATTTATGATGGAACCCCCATCCAAAATACAAGTCAGCTTTTTCTATATATCTGGAGACATCTGACAAATGGAGTGTGAAAGTCAAAAGGGAAAAGCTTTGGCATTCTTGTGAGGTTAGATATAACAACAAAAACTTAGAACAAAAGAAAAGAGGATCAAATCGTATAAAATAAAGATGACAACATTTGGAAACCTTCACCAAAATATGAAATATTATAATCTGGGACAACCCAGATTAAAAATTGAAATCAAATATGATAGGGAAGATCAGGCTTTGTTTTAACTAGCATGGGAAACATGTCACTCATTACATTTACATGTTGTAGAGGGTAACATTAAATTCCCTATGTGGGCTCATCAATCTTGGTACTATTGACATTTTGAGCTAGAATTCTTTATTATGGCAACGACAAATGTATACAGACATTGAAAAGTGTTGTCTGAAGGGTAAAATTGCCCCTGGTTTTTCTATATGGTTAAGGCAATCCTATCTAATAAAAGAGTAATATGCAAATGTGACCGTACCTTGGCTCCTGATTGGTTATGCTACCAGCCAATCAGGAGCAGGGGGCATGGCCTGCAGGATGGGAGGCGAGGCTGGCAAGGCATGCAGGGGCATGGCCATGGTGCTGCTTGTGCTCCCTTGACCGAGCCCTGTAGAGGGGCCGGATGATGTGGGCGCCTTGAGCTGAGAGGGGTGGGGAAAAAAGGGAGAGGGAGTCAGCCCTTGGCCCCCCTGGGCAAGGAGCCACATCCCCTGCCATCCATCCCTGCTTCCCTGTCCCAGCCCAGGACCTGCCAATGGCCCCAGTAAGGTTTTGCGGAGAGGAGTCCATGGCCACTGGACCGAGCGTGTGTGCGTGTGTGCGTGCAAAAGGAAAGGTAAAGGGATGCTGATGCCCTGCACGGGAGCCTTCCCTCTCCCCACCTTCCTTCCCCCAGAACGCCATGCTGCCAACCATGGGGGCGGGCATCCATTCCCCCTTCCTCGCGGGGAAGGAAGCCAAGAGGGGTTGGAGAAGGTGGGCCCTGTAGGCCAATGGTGATGGAGGCCCCTGGAGTACAGTGTGCCTGCATGTGCTTTCCAGGCTGGGGCCCCGAGGAGGGGCGGGACGCCTGTGGGAGGCCCGCCTGGAGCTGAGGACATACTGTCTTCGAGGTGTGCTGTTGGAGAGGCGCCCGCCTGCTGGGTTGGCCCGGGGACCCCCCAGTTCTACATGCATTTCTCTGCTCCTTCAGTCTCTATGACCTCATGCCATTGTCAGTGGCAATGAGTGCAAGTCCAGTAAGGTCACCCTTTCCCCAAGCACCACGCATGCTCCGCGGCTCCCCACCTCCTCAGGCCAGGATCAGGAGCCTACCAATCAGATGCTCTAGCTTCTGGAGATGCTGAGGAAGGCGCGCCCTCAGCGGGGCTGCAGCATCTCCAGTTTCTCAGCTCACGCCCTCTCCCTGGGAGGCTGGGGAGAACATATATGGCAAAGTTCTTTAAGCCACGGCAGTCAGAGTAGTGGGACTCGGCCAGGCAGGCACATAGAGGGGCTGGGGCCCTTTCCAGCCCTGGCGTTAGGCAGCATGCCCTGTGGTCCTGGATGCCTGTGGGTGCCTGTGGCTGCCTGTGGCTATGGTCAGCCTGAGTGAAGCTGGCCCAGGTCCTGGGTGCCTATAGCTGGCCAGAGGGAGGGAAGCCTGGGTCCCAGGTGTGGGGCAAGGCAGAGGCAGTGAGGAGCTATCAGGCCAGCAGGGGAGCACTTAGTGGCAATCAGGCAGGCAGGCAGAGGTGGTTAGGGGGTCACACATCCCCAAAGGTGTCCCTGATTGGAACAGGGGCAGGCTGGGCTTAGGGAACCCCCCCTCTGTGCACGAATTTCATGCACCGGGCCACTAGTTTTAAATAAAAGCATAGAAGATAAAGATATAGTGAATGTTTTGTGCATAATCTAATGATATCTATATTGCACTGCTAAGTTTTGAATATAATATCTCAACAAAAGTTAATATGATATCTTAACTTTTAAGCAAGTATTGATCTGAAAGCTTCTGTTTTAAGACAGAAGAACCACAAACAACAATGTACAATTAGGTGGCCAATTAGGTATACTGGAAAATAAAATAAAATGCTTGATTCATCTTTGTCTCTTTGCTGTCAGACCTTGAGCAATCCTCTTTAGATTTTGCTCCTCACTTTCCCATCTTTAAATTGAAGACATGAATTATTTGATTTCTTAGTACCTTGCTTCTCTAATAGTATGTACTTATATGATACCATCTCATCTGTACTTCAGAATCAATAAATAACTACTCTCTTCTTATAGTTGTACCACCACTAATATTAAATACAAAATATTTTTATAGGTTGTGTGATTTTTGGAGTTTTTACTCCATCAAAAGAAATTAATCTCAATGGCCAATTGAAGAAGTATCAAATTCTACTACTAGAAAGTGATATTTTGTTTCTTTGACTTAAGGCGATAATTTTCAAACTGTGCTCTATACGTACTCAGGGGTATACATTAGATCTAGATCTAAATCCTTGCCAACAATTCAAACAGAATACCAAAGCTTTCATCATTTTACTTATTAACGTTCAACAAAATAGTTGTTTGAATATAGGATTTGGCTAGATATGAAAAACATTGGAATGCATTATTTTCAAACATACACATACATGTATATACATATACATAAATATATACACACATATACATATATGTATATAATTTTTGCAAGTGTCTGAAGGACTAGTAAACCATATGTGCTTCATTGACAATGGCTGTGAATTCATTCACGCTCTTCTCCTCTTTAAAGCAGTCTTCCAGGGGAGATAGTAACCCTATAGAGCAGTATCTGGGTAAACAAGCTTGAAAAGTCAGAAACCAAAACACTGGTAATTTTGAGTGTAGGGTTATATGGCATGACATCCTACTAAAAAGGCAAGTGTCAGTGTGCTGACAGGTGCACAGTTTTAAAACAGACATGTATGTGGATTCCCAATAGGAGTAAGTGCACACATTATCCCACCAAGGAAAAATTGTCTGCTCAGTAGCACAAAGGTGGGAGGGAGAGATATAAAAGTTGCAGAGATAGTAGAATAAGCCATGAGGAGCTGACTTCTTTCTTTTAATAAACCAAAAGCTACTTTTATACATAATCTCTTAAAATGGTATCACATTTAGCATTACTGATTCAAAATAAAAAAAAAATCCACACTCAGTATGATTAAGCTTTTAATATAGTCATACTGCATAAAATATATTTTCAGATATACCTGGGTAATTTTTTATGAAGTTACTCATTATATAAGGCTACTGGTATAATATTTAGTAAATTACTTGCATAACAATTTACTTCCTAGTGTACTAAACTCTTAATGGATTAATCTTTGGAAATCTCTGTAGAAAATACCTATTGAAAATCTTTACTAATATGATTTAAGAGATTAGCTCAAATATTGTATTTTTAATTTAGTTATAACAGATAAGCCTCACTTAAGAAACAAATTGAACTACTCCAAAACACCCTTCTCTCTACCTTACTCTGTGTCCCCTTCTACTTTCTCTTTCTCCTTCATTTCCATTTTCCTCTCTTCCCATTCTTGTTAGGAACAGCCTCCCCTAGAAAGCCTTGTCTGTAAGCAGGGCACTTCCAGCAAGTTTCCAAATGCCTTTCTCTCTCACTGCTTTTACTTCAATCCTCCCCTTATTATAGGATCCTGAGGGCAGGGGTGAGCCCACTTAGTTTTCATTCCTGGTTTCTACCATCATTTGTGGAATACGAGGTCTTCTAAGAAATATTATTTCAGCTAAAAAACTGAGTTAATTTTTGCCCAGATTCATCCAAAAAACAAACTGAGAGACTTCAATCAAGTATTGTGCTTCCTCCTTAATATGATAGAACAATCATTTTTTTAAAAATGATAGTAAATAAGGGATAGAATTGACATTCAAATAAAAAGTTTCATCCAAATGCTTGTTATCAGTTTTGTACTAACTGAAAAATCATAATTCTCTTATGAAAGTTCAGGGCTGAAAAGAAGCAGCCAATTCTTTCACTATGAACTGATTTCTTCACTATTCAAAAAACAAATAATTTCATGAAATAATGATGTATAACAGCCACTGCTACTACTACTATAACATACTGTGAATATACTATACCACTACTGTTACTATTCCTACTACTGCTACTATACTATGTTACTACCATACTATTCTACCACTGTTACTACTTCTATACTATACTACCATTATACTTCACTACTACTAGTAACCTATGATACTATTATTACTACTTCTATCACAGAAAGTGACGACTATAACTAAATATAAAAGTATTTTGCTCAATTAAAATGATGTTCTCCAAAGTGATAGAAAGACTGTAGCACCCATGGCTATATTTTCTACTACAAGTCTATAAAGAATAACTTATTTTATAGAAATTATATTTATGGTAATTAAAAAATTATTTTAGAGCATTAAATTTTCCTGCCAACTTATGTGTTTCCTTAATAAATAATCTCAGAGATAACTGAACCTGAAAATGTATGAAATTTTCAACTATACTACCAACAAGATTAAGATAAAATATTTAAATTATAAAACTATTTCTAAATACTACCTTTATCTCCTTACTGTTATATTTATTAAAATATGTTTTAACCAGGGAATAGGTTTCTCATTATTCTTTTAATATTACTTTTTTTCACTTTAAAATTTGGAACCAATGCAGAAGTATTACATCAAATTTTATGGGAAAATATTACTTTTCCCCTCTGAATAATAAACCAGGAGCCTAAATCTCAATGGGTGAAAGAAAGAAGAATGTGTTTAATTGTATGCAGTTTCTCTTTTGGTAGAGCTTTTAATAATTTTTTAAAATCTTCACCTCAGTATGTTTTGTTTTGTTTTGTAATATTTTAAATTTATTTTTGTAAAGAGACAAAGGGGGAGAGAGATAGAAACATAGATATGAAAGAAAAACATAGATTGAATGGTTACCTCCCATACATGCCCCAACCAGAGACTGAACCCATAACCTAGGTATATGCCTTGGCTGGGCATCTAACCCATAGTATTTTGGTGTATGGGACAACACTCCAACTAACCTCGCCACCCTGTCAGGACTAGAGCTTTTTTTATTATTATTGAATTATGATACAATAAAGGAAATAATCAGTTCCAATCTAAGTGTTTATGTATATACAACACATAATAAATATACTTCAACCTGTTTAACTCCACTGTAAATGGAATCTGTTTTTAAGAGTTGCTACTTATAGTAATTGCATTTATAATTGTAAATTATACTACGTACCTGCTTCAATTGCACAAAATTATAATGAAGCTCATATCCTCTTCTTCAAACTTAGACTTCATATCAACAAGTTCTCCAATTTCAGAAGAAATATACATTCTTCATTAATATTACCCATTTTCTGAAAATCCTCTTTGAGTCTCATAAATATTGAGAAACTTTATCTCATCATAGAGTACTTCAAAAGCTTTCTTTAGAGCTTTTGAGATGAGATTTGCCAATTTTATGAAAGGAAATTTGAGCATGCATTAAAGATAAATAATAGTTGACTACACTTACAGAAGCACCTAAGTGTTCAGAAATCATTCTGAGGTCCTTGTTTTGGTCTTCAGTAAATAGTCATTCAAAAGCCAGTACATAGGGAAGCCTAAGCATGCAGATACATCTCTTTGTGAATTTTCACTTCACAAAAGAACTAGGTGTCCTAAAGCTGCTTAATTTACTCCAAAGTTATTACTTGAACATCACATTAAATTTACATCTTTACATATATTCCCAGGAATACTAACTTATTAAGCCCAAATGAAACTTTCAATAAAACTCTTATGTTCAATTGGAAATTGTTCTATTTGGAGAATGAGGTGAATCTAACATTTAGTTCTTTACAAAGCTAATATGATAGTTGCTTTGTATTCAACATAAATATGAGATTTATGGTTCTAAATTAATTTGAGAGGTTGAGATATCAATCTAATGATATATTAGAATTTTGTTTGCTTCTAAGATTCAATCAATTGCATGTGCATGTGAGGATAGATAATGTGTAAAGTTTCTGGCAGCCATTTGTGTTCTTTTCAAGCTGTATATGGGGAGCCTCACAAGCCCTCTGTACAGAAGCAGAAACAGATTTCCACATTCCAATTTAAGTGTGCATATATGCCTCTTTCAGCCAACAGGGAAACAAAATGGGAATGGAAATGGATAACAATGATTAAAGCTCCAGGTAAACTACTATTAACTATGATCTAATTTAACCATCCTATCTAATAAAAGGCTAATATGCAAATCAACTAAATGGCAGAATGAGCAGTTGCTATGATGCACACTGACCACCAGGGGTGCCCCCTGTGGGGATGCTCAACACAGGAACTGCCCCCTGGTGATCAGTGCATACCCACAGAGGGCGTGCCCCTCAGCCAGAAGCCGGACTCATGGCTGGCAAGCACAGCAGCAGTGGTGAGGGAGAGCCTTTCCCACCTCAGCAGCAGCACTAGGGATGTCCAACTGACGGCTTAGGCTCACGGGCTCTCAGACTGTGAGAGAACACAGGCTAGGTTGAAGGACCCCCTGAATGCACTGATGTCATACACTGGGCCTCTAGTAATCTAATAAACCCATGAGGTAAGTAAGTTGTTTCCATTTTACTGATGAAACAAACAGAAGCTTAAAGAATATAAATAACTCTAAATCATACATATAGTAAGTGACTAATTTTAAATTTTAATCAAGATCACTTATTTATTTTTTAATGATTATTTATTTATTTATCTATTTATTTATTTTTAGAGAGAGAGGAAGTGAGAGTGAGAGAGAGAGAAACATTGAATAGCTACCACCTCTGCTGGGGACACATCCTCTCCTGGGAATGGGTCCCATAATCCAGGCATGTGCCCTTACTGGGAATCTGGGAATTGAACATGTGACCTTTTGGTGCACGAGATAACAATCAACTGAGTCACACCAGCCAGGGCCCAACTTTATTTCTTAAGGGATAATAATATCCCCATAAAAGGTTATAATATTAAGTTAGAAAATACATTGAAAGAACAAAACTTGTTAAATAATATTTATTATTTTTACTAATACATTACAGTCTACCAAAAGAATTATTTCTTTCTTCATAAAGCCTTTCAGATAGAATAGGCTTGCAAGAGAAGAGCAAAGAACTCATGCCTGTGCTTTCTAGGTTTGGGTAAAATTTTATTTCGTCATTAAGATTAAATTACTATTGTAGTTCCATACAAATCTGATTATTTTTGTTCTATTTCTTTAAAAATAGGTCATTAGGGAAAAACCAAGATGGTGGCGCAGGTAAACACCTACATTGCTGCCCCACACAACAATTTCAAGAATACAACTAAAAGACAAAACAGACATCATCCAGAACCACAGAAAAGCTGGCTCACTGGAAATTGTAAAACTAGAAGGAAACAGAAATGCACACGGATAATCAGAGCCTCTGCAAAGCCTAAGGTACAAAGACTTGCATGTGCATGGAGAGGACAGGCCAGAGAGGATGGGGTGTCTGAACACCTGGCATGGGTGCTCTAATGGAAAGGAGACAAAAGCTCCAGGCTGTGCTGATCCCAGTTCAGATTACACTGAACCCAGTTCTGGGCAAGACCCCAGGGAACCCAGGCCCTTATGTGGGGATCTGAATTGTGAGATGGAATCTCAGGGGAAGAGCCAAAGGCAGAGCTCCAGAGGCATGCACGTGAGTGTGCACAGAGAGGGCAGACTGTTGACTGTGCCACTAGAGTGGTGTGGCAGAAGGGAGAAAGAAGCCCCCAGCAGCGCTGAAACCCAGGTCTGACTTCACATAATCCTGGTGCCAGGTGAAAATCTGGGAATCCGAATTCATTTAGGGAGAGACTGGATGGTTTGGTGGCAGGCAAAATTTGAGAGTGCCTTTCTCTCAGAGGTGCTTGCAATGACTGCCTGTAGATGCTAAGACCCAGTGACCTTGTGGGGCAGAGCTGACAGAAAGCCAAGACTGTCAGCTCCACCCTGAAACTCCACCACATCCAGAAACTTCGCTCCATCCAAGCTGAGCACAGAGGCTTTGGCAAATTTGCAAGTCTTGTCACATAAGGCTGTCTCCCAGTGTAGAAACAGCTAATCTTCACAGCCAGTTGACCTGGAGGTCAATTCCTCCCAGTGTTACCAACAACAATCAAGACTTATCTGCTACAAGGCTATACACATAGTCCACAAAGAGGTGCACCAAGAGTGTTCACCTCAGGTAACAGGGAGGCTGAAATACCTAGCACACAAAGTTACCATACCAACTCAGAGAACCAGTGAAAATGCAGAGAGAATGAAACAGATCACAAATAAAAGAAATGGAGGAAAACAAATGACTAGCTATAGAGTTCAAAAACACAGTAATAAGGTTTTTCAAGAGGTTCCTAGAAAAAGCCAGTAAGTTTAGTGAGACCATCGTGGATATGAAAAAGGACCAACTAGAAATTAAACATTCACTGACTGGAATAAAAAAATATTTTACAGTAACCCAACAGCAGATAGAGGAACACAAGAATCAAGTCAAAGATTTGAAATACCAAGAGGCAAAAAACACTCAACCAGAAAAGCGAAAAGAAAAAGAATCCAAAAATTTGAGGATAGTGTAAGAAGCCTCTGGGACAACTTCAAGTGTACCAACATCAAATTTATGGGTGTGCCAGAAGAAGAGAGAGAGCAAGATAATAAAACATATTTGAAGAAATAATGACTGAAAACTTTCCCCCTGGTGAAAGAAATAGACTTATAAGTCCAGGAAGCACACAGAACACCAAACAAGAGGAATCCAAAGAGGACCAAACCAAGACACATCATAATTAAAATGCTGAGAGCAAAAGACAAAGAGAGAATATTAAAAGCAGCAAGAGAAAAACACTTACTTATCTACAAGGGAGCCCTCATATGATGTCAGCTGATTTCTCAACAGAAACTATGCAGGCCAGAAGGGAGTAGGAAGAAATTTTCCAAGTGATGAATAGCAAGAACTTAAAACCAAGATTACTCTACCTAGCAAAGGTATCATTCAGAATTGAAGGTCAGATAAAGAGCTTCACAGATAAGAAGCTAAAGGAGTTCATCAACAACAAACCAGGATTATATGAAATGCTTAAAGGTATTATTTAAGGAGAGGAAGAAGAAGAGAAAGTACTAAAAGGTGGCTGCTTCAAACTAGAGCATGGATGGAACTGGAGAGCATTGTGCTAAGTGAAATAAGCCAGTCAAAAAATGTAAGTATCACCTGATCTCACTCATTAATGGATTATAATGAACAACATAAACTATTGAACAAAAACAGATCCAGAGACAGAGAAGCATTGACTGTCAAACCTCAGAGAGAAGGTAGCGGAGGGTGGAGGTAAGGGGAATAGATCAATCAAAGTTCTTGTATGCATGCATATAAGCCTAATCAATGGACAAGGACACTAGGGGGGTGAGGACATAAGTGGTGATGAAGGGTGAGGGTGAATAGAAGGAGTAATGGGTGATGAGGACACATATGTAATTCCTTAATCAATAAAGAAATTTTAAAAAAAAGGTCATTAGGATTTAAACAGATATATGAAAAGATGCTCAACTTCACTAGCTATTATGGAAATGCAAATCAAAACATGAAGGGATACCACCTCACACCTGTTAGAGTGATTATTATCAGCTAGACAAGTAATAACAAGAGTTGGAGAGGTTGTTGAGAAAAAGGAGCCCTCATTCACTGCTGGTGGGAATGTAAATTGGTACAACCACTAAGGAAAACAGTATGGAGGTTCCTCAAAAAATTAAGAATAGAGTTTCCATATGACCCAGCAATCCATCTCCTGGTTATCTACCTGAAATTTTTAAAAACATTTACTTACAAAGATATATGCACTTCCATGTTCACTGCAGCATTATTTTCCGTTTCCCAAGACAGGGAAACAACCAAGTGTCTTTCCATAGCTGATTGGATAGAGAATATGGGGTACATATACACAATGAAATACTACTCAGCCATAAGAAGAAAAGATGAGATATTGCCATTTGTGACAACATTGATGGACCTTACAAATATTATGCTAAGTAAAATAAGTCATTCAGCAAAAACTATGAACCATATGATTTCACTTATATGTGAAATGTAAAACTGAAACTCATAGACATAGACAACAGGATGGTGGTTACCAAAGGGAAGGGGAGTGGGAAAATAAGAAGGGTAAAGGGGGCCAATATAAGGTGATGGAAGATTATTTGACTTTGGGTGGTGGGCACTCAATGTATCACACAAAATATATAGAGCATGTATCACAGTAATGTACATTTGAAACCCATATAATCTTATTAACCAATGGCACTTCCAATAAATTTAAATCTAAAAAAATAAAATTAAAAAGAAAAGATTAAATGAGTAAAAAAATCAAACTCATTGATTTTTACAATTTAAAAATATCTAAGAATTCTTAAATAAATGAACAAACTTCACTGTACTTACATAAAAAGTCAAAGACCAAACATTAAAGACACTAATTATTGTGTCATAAAAACAGAATTCATGAGTTTATCAGCATTATTTTATGTACATAATCAGTATATAATAATTGTCAGTCCCACCCTAAAATAACCTTATCTCACCCTTTGCTTTAAAACTAAATCCTGTGTTCTTCAAATCTTCTCCCTAGAGATGGATATATTATACTTTTTTTTCAATATTAGAGAAAGGGGTTTCAAGCAAAGTATCCTTAATTTTTTCCTCTCCACAAATGAAAATTCACACAAAAATCAAAGCAGAGGTGACTGCTACATTTTCAGGACTTTTGCAAGCCAGTTGAGATCATATCAGCCATGGTCAGAGTATTTTCACCTATACATTATAAAAACTGTCAAATGCTATACATCAGGGTTTTTTAACTTTCCCAGGGAGACAATTGTTAAAAATTTACCAGCACACCACAGTTGCAAATCCACTCTTTTTATTAAGACAAAATAAAACAAATAACAACGACATAAAATTTTCCTATTACTAGTGCCTGTGTTGATAAGAGGAAGTTAACCATCTGTTAAAGAAACCTTGACTTTCTAAGACTAAACACTTCATGCCAACTTTGGTTACAATTTGTTTAAGCTCTGATAAGAACTATATTCCTTTCTCCCTGTTTTACCCTAGGTTTCTCAAAAATTACCAAGTCTTCCTATATTATAAAAGCCTAGCAACCGAATGGCAGAATGAACAGAATGACTGGAATGACTGTGGCCCCTCGCCCAGGCCAGCCCGGGCAGGCCCTGCCCCCAAGCGGGCTCCAACACCCCTAAATCACTGCCTGGTCTCCAGTGCATATACATTTAATGAAAGCACAAGAAAATAATTACCAATTCCTTCTGTGCCCAACCAGAGTCTCCAGAGGGCTCTGCTAATACTGCAGCCAAGGTATGAAATTCTTCCTATACAGCCGGCAGCCTCAGGAGACCTTCCATATTTGCAAAAAAGGCTACCTAAGCATTAACGGAAGGAAGCCCTTTGCTGAGAAATGTAGACAGGCTGGGTGGAAATTTTGTTAAATTGCAGTACCTTGCAGATTAGATGAGCTTTCAATCTCTGTTTAAAAGGGGTGGCGAAGAGGACACCCAGGCACCAGGAGCAACAGTGAAGGGTAGGCACATTCCAAAACAGAAAGACTTTTAAAGAAACAGACCTGAAGATCATATTGGGAAACTGAGGGCAAAGCCCTGGGAAGAATGCAAAAAGGGCCATCATCCATCTTGATATACGTATGCAAACAACATATAAACAACTTCATCTCATGGCATTTGACATGCAGAACAGTTTTGTTGTGGGTTTTCTTTTGGCCATCTTTAAAGTATAATTAGATCCATCTGGGGGAAAGCTAAAGCTTCCAGCATTAGAACCCACGGCCAACCCTGCCCAATGGGCTCCCATTGGGGTGGGCTCACCAGACCCCTCTAGTCTTAAATATAGAAAATATATATGTATATATACACAAACTGTCCCTAATGTTGCTTTCAGCTGTTGTGTTCCCTTGGTCTTACTACTTAGACATCTGCTATCTTGTGTGTGATTCCACAGCTCAAGTGAGACAGCTCTTTTTCAAAGTGGGTAAGACATTGTGTACAACACACTAAACACCACTGGCAAAGCCAGTGGGTGAGAATCCTCCCTGTTTGGTTGTTGGCTACTGAGGGTTCACACTGACATCCTTCTCTAAATGAGTGCCCTCAGCTGAAGTAAACCTCTTACCTAAAGGTTTATTTTTACAATAACTGACTACTTCAGGGTTTGCCATAACCAACCACTGATAGATAAAGAGCTAATTGCCCATATTATCTGTCTCAAGACTCTGGTACAATTCATACAGTAGAGCTCCCCCTGGAATCAGACTGAAGTTAGACTTCCTCCAAGCCTGTGATCTCCTTCCCTATCATGATTGCCCGATGACATAATAAGCTTCCTAGAAGAGCACTCCTTCAATAAATCTCAGCTTCCAGGGAACCTGATCTGAAACAAAAGTCAATAATGATCTGCTTCCCAAAGCAAGCAGCCTCTTTTCATCCTCATCTCTCTAAAACTCTATGTAGCTCCCAAAATTGACTGCTGCTACTTGCCTTGAAACCCTGTTTTTCCAAAATATTTAAAATAAGATTCTTGTATGGTTTGTTCAGTACAACATTTTCATTATTCCTCGCTGTTTATTGGAATATCTGTTCCACTCTTTTATTCTTTACATCTTATTCTGGTAAAATCTACCATACATCTTCAATATTAGATAAATGCAAAACTCTCAAATGTATATTATTTCCACCTCCCCACTACAAACTGATCATTTCCCTGTGTTCCTTATCTATCAAAGGCACCACTGGCCCTGAGGCTACCAAAGCTTGAAACCTTTAATCCTTTATATTATCCTTTACTTCTTAAAACAGTCACTAGAAACTGCATCATATTTTTGAAGATGTTTTGTACTTTTCATTAGCATTGCATCAGGAAAGATTATCTTCCCCAGGGAACATTTCAGATGCCTACACATGCCTCCCCCTCCCTTCAAAACGCTGGACTGCCACTTACACTTCATGTAGCAAAGACAGTGGTTTTTCTAAAAACATGTTATAATTCTATCACTTCCCTATTTAAGAGCTTTTCAGATATCCACACTTTTTATAAGATATATTCCCATTGCCTTTATTTTTAAGGCTTAATTGTTTATTACTAAATAATACTACAAATAGGATCCTGCTATTAATATTAATGATGATGATGATTCTATTGACTAACTTTTAACTGGCCCCAAGTGCAAGATACTTTTATTAATTTTATTGGGGTAGCATTGGTTCACAAAATCATACAGGTTTCAAGTATACAGCTCAACAAAAATATCATCTGAACTTTACACCTTGAGTTACTGCCCTAAGCAAAGTCTCTTTCCATCCCCATTTTCCTCCCTTGGGCTACCTTCACCTACCTCACAGCCTCCCTTTCCCTTTGGCTGTCCCCACATTGTTATTTGTTTCTATATGTTTAATCCCCTCACCTTCTTTTATCCGGCCTCCCAACACCCTTCCCCTCCAACCATTGTCAGTCTGTTCCGTGTTTCTATGCCTCTGTTTCTCAGTTTATTTTGTTCATTAGATTGGTATTTGTCTTTATCTGACCAGCTTATTTCATTTAGCATAATCATTTCCTTTTAAACAGCAAAGACTTTTAAGTTGAAGAAAATTATATTTTTGTCCTATTTTTCTGCCCCATTTTCTGCTCATTTTCCTGAGAAATCCTTTGGTTTACCATTTATTCAGAAATGGTCTACCATTTAGTAATAAATTGGTCTACAAATAGACCAATAAAATCATTTGGTCTATTTGCCATTGGAAAAATCCATCGCACATTTGTATATTTTAGAGGTTGTGTTCATTCTTCTCCCTCTTCCTGTAAGGCTACTGCCCCTTCACACACTGACCTATGTGACTTCTTCTATGGCTATGCAAATAAAACCTTAAAATATAAAAAGAAAAAAGGACCAATATATTCCTAAACTGAAACAGTCATTGAAATACTGCCAAACAAAATAACGTGGCTAGCAATATAAAAGCATTAATTGACACAAGAAGATGTAATGTTAATTTACTTTCACATTATGATCTTAGGAGTTCATTTATCCAGATAATAAAATGAATTAAAATGCATTCTGAAAAGTAATTCAATTTTTAAAGCTCATATCTCATCTTTTTAAAGATTAGTCTCAGCTCAGCTGTTTTAAAAATCTTTAGCAACATGGATAAAATTAAAATACAGGCTGTCACTGAGAATATAATATAAATATCATTCTTATGAATCCTTGCCTTGTGAGTTTTCTAAAAAAAAAAAAACAAAACACTGTTCACTATTGACAGCAGTACATTAAAATAAAACAATTTTTAAACATTTAAGGAAAAAAACAAAATATTATTCAACAAGGGCCTGGTGCACAAACATTTGGGCATGGGGGGGGCGGGTCTCTCAGCCCCACCTACACTCTCTCCAATCTAGGAGCCCTCAGGGGAGCCCTCTCCAATTCAGGAGTTTCTCTCTGTCTTTGCAATCATATGAGCTCATGTCTGAGACCCTAACCCAGTTTGGTTTGTTGCTCGCAGAATAACAGAGGCTTTTTTTTTCTTTGTTTCATTGGTGGAGCAATGGAAGTTTTAGGATATCTCCCCTTTAATTTTTTCTAGCCACTGTGACTTTACTTATGTCTCTTACCTTTGCTTTCTCTCCATCCCCCACTGCAAGAGTAACTTTCTCCAGGCTTACTTTCCTCTAGTGTTTAGGAGATCCATTTGCCACCAGAACTATATTCCCAGCATTTTTGGTGCTCCCTGCACTCTGGGCTTCCACTTCCAGTCCTGGGACTGCCAACAGAACTACTACTCCCAGAATTCCTGGTGCCCCCATGCTCTGGGTTTTCCCTTCCTGCTCTGTCTTCATCCCACCACCTCCCGCTCTGCCAAGTCCTCCAAACCACCAGTTCTCCCTCTCTGCTCTCCATCTGGCAGCTTGGAGAGCCAAGTTCCCCAAGCTGCTCCACTCTCCACCAGCTCTCCCACTCTGCTCTCTATCCAGTGCCTATGTACACAAATTAACCCACCATCTTTGTTGGGTTAACTTGCATACACACTCCTGATTGGCTGGTGAGTGTAGTGGAGGTATGGTCAATTTACATGTTTCTATTTTATTATTTAGGAAGACTAGAGGCCCAGTGCATGAAATTGATGCATTCAGGGGAGTCCCTAAGCCCAATCTGAACCCTCTCACAGTCCAGGACCCCTTGGAGGATGTCCAACTGATGGCTTAGGCCCGCACAAGGAGTGGGCCTAAGCCAGAAGTCAGACATCTAAGCACTGTTATGGAGGTGGGAGAGGCTCCCACCACTGCAACTGTGTTCGCCAGACATAAGCCCAGCATCTGGCTGAGCGGAGCTCCCCTTCAGGGAGTGCACTGACCACCAGGGGGCAGCTTCTGCATTGAGCATCTTGCCACTGGTGATCAGTGAGCATCATAGCAACTGGTTGTTTGGCAGTTTGGTTAATTTGCATATTAGCCTTTAATTATATAAAATAAAATTTTAAATAAAATGTCTTTATTCTTCCCCCCTTACTTCCCCTTTATTTCCTTCATGCCATCAACCAGATAAAATGTTAAATCAATTCCTTATTTCTAAATACAGGCTGGGGCCAAATTAGGTTTACAGTTGTGAGTCCATGAAACAGGTTATTACTGCATTATTATTTATTAATTATTGCATTATTTTCTATGGAAACAACTATAAGCCTACTTTTGCCCTACCCTGTATGTTCACATTTCCTTGCTCTATACCCAAATATTTCTAAACAAGAGAAGAAACCCTTTTTGAATTATAGACTATAATCTGATTCTTCAAGGCCTAGAGATGCATGGTATGTACAAAAATCAAAGTATCAAAATCCCTGCACTAAATCAGGTCATGTTTATACAGAATGCAAGGATGGAATCAAAATTCAAATATTTATCAAAATGGGTTATCTTCCCTGACACTAACCGAAAGTCTTATTGTGCTGTAGGCAATAGGAATTACTAAGTCCAGTTGGCACTACAGTCTCCCTAAGTGTTAGTAAATCTTGACAGTCAATAGAACCTCAGCCTGCTCATATGTTCCAAACTCACTGAAATCTTTTTTTTTCCAGTGGTTGTTCTACTTGAGACAGCCCCCTTCCTTCCTTCCTTCCTTCCTTCCTTCCTTCCTTCCTTCCTTCCTTCCTTCCTTCCTTCCTTCCTAAAGGGAAAATTTCTATCAGTAACAGCCTAACGTTATTTTCATTTGGTTTTTTAAACTACCTTAAATTACTAGCATAAATTCAATGTATTTTTAGTTATTTCCGCAAAAAAGTAAATAGCATTAGTATTAAGCATTGGCCACTTTGTTAAAGCTGACTACTTCCACAAGGCTTGAGTTTCCATCCATAATGTTTAACTAGGACAAAATAATTTAGGTGATATACTCAATATTTAGCGCAGTATATTACTCTGAAAAAAAGATGGATTTTTTATGTAAGATACTACTGAAGCACTCACTTAAATGTAACCATTCCATTTTCTACCTCAAGCCCAAAAGCTCTCTTTGTTGGCATCGGGTATTTTTCTTCATCTAGCATGCCAGATATTGCAGGCCCCTTTCTCGCTCCATATTCCTTAAGACATACTCAGATTCTCTTCCAATTCAATTTATGACATGATTCATTGAATGCTATAGCCTACTTGAGGGTTTTTTTTTAGTACTTTCCAGCTCTGTAGTAGAAATTCATTTTTTCTGAAAAGAAATGCAGTGATGACCCTGTCAAGTAAGTATCCTAATTCATCTGTTCATGTGAGAAACTCTTTTCCTCTAGGTTCTTTCAAAATTCATATATTAACTGTTCTGTATGTGTTAGCATCTACAGAGAGACTAGCTTTCACACTTGTTTATATATATATATATATATATATATATATATATATATATATATAGAGAGAGAGAGAGAGAGAGAGAGAGAGAGAGAGAGAGAGGCCCAATGCACAAAAATTCATACAGAAATTCATACAACAGTAGGACTTCCTTCCCCTGGCTGCCAGCACCTGGGACCCTGGATTCTCTCCTCCAGCCACAGGCAGGCACCCGGGAGCCAGGCTGGCTTCCCCCAGCCCAGGCTTTGTTAGGAAGGACATCTGGAATGATGTCTATAAGACATCTAGTCTAATTAGCATATTATCCTTTTATTATTATAGATAATTTCAGAAACCATTGATAATAATCTATTTTAAATATTATGATTACATTAGGGCCCAGTGCATGAATTTGTGCACCTTGAAAGGAACTGTGGCCCATGAGGCTGTGGTAGGCATAGGGGAAGGTGTCAGACCAACCTCTGAGTCCCTGCCCAGCCCTTCCTGCCTCAGCCCCTGGTCCTCTGTCTGCCAGTAGCTCAGCTCCTGCTGCTGCCACTCCTACCTGCTGATGGCATGGAGTGATTGGGGCTGGTGCCAACAGTGTGTGCAAGCAGCAGCTCCAGCACTGGCTGCAGGTACCGGTAGGGCCATCACCAGCACTGGGTGCAGAGGCGGCTGCCAGTCGCAATCCAATCACCCTTTAGGAACAGGGGGAAGTGGAGAAGCCCTGAGGGGGAGATTGGGGCTGGTAGCCACTGTTCCCTCCCGCTGACGGTGCCAACAGCAGGTGTGAGCAGGGATGGCATCAGCACCAGGTGGGAGCACTGGGTATGACCACAATGTGTGGGAGCAAAGAATTTTCAGCAACCAACTGAGATTCACCCTGATGACAGCAACCTGTGGGCATCCCACCTTAGTCTGGCAACCCCAGCTTATCTGCTCCACCATCCCACTGCAGTTGATGCCCACCATGTTCCATGCATGTCCCCTGGTGGTCAGTGCAAGTCATAGCAATCAGTTGTTCAGTTCAGTTGTTCAGCCACTTGGTCTATTTGTATATTAGCCTTTTATTATATAGGATAGTATGGGTCTCAGAGATTTATTTACAGTTATGAAATAAACTTATAAAAGAGAGTATATAAGCAGAACATTAAAAATGAGGCACACTTCTATAAACTAACACACATTAGGCTGTTACTGATAGAAATTTTTCTGATATATATTCTCTTAATTCAGGAATATATCCGATACTTGAAATTAATACTTGAATAGTGATAAATATTAAAAACACCTAACTGTACTTTTAAAAACCATAAAAGTAAAAATATATAAATTGTGTGTGTCTAGGTTAGAAATTACAAAATTCCTCCAATTGCATATATGGAATGATTTGAACAGAAAATACTACTATAATGTAAATATGAAATCGCATGGTAAAATGTTATTAACACTCATGAGAAGAGAACAAACAAGGCTGGTTTGCTTTGCAGTCTCATATTTTGTGTATGTAATCAATCTATTGGTTTGTTTTATTCTCAGGGGATTTTAGAATAGGGTGATCTGACCCACTGCAAATGTTATTATATCCAGAAGCCCTTAATACAGTTTTCCCAGGATTTATAACCAGCAGTAGTCATTGACAGCTGCACCTTCCCTAACCTGGTTTAGCCAGCCTACTCCATCTTCCACATATATTTTCATTCATTCAACTGTTATTGAGTATCTCCTAAGTGCAATTGAGCTAGATGTCAAATAATACAAATTGTTGTCAAATAGAAAGATGAGTTAGATAAAGTCTCTGATCTCAAATATCCTAAAATTGAGTAAAGAAGATAGCAATAATACAAATTATAGTATCTTAATAGATAAAAGTGGGAATAAATTTAAAAAATACAAAATAAATCCTGGGGAATACTTCCAGAAAGAGTAGACATTGAGCTGAGTCCTTTCACTTGACTGTCACAGGCAGAAATGATAGAAAGAGATTCTAATTCAATAAAATGGCTCCAATGATTACAGAAAACAATGTAAGTATAGGGCAGATCCCAGGCATTATAATACACTATTGGTAGTAAATGAGGAAAGAAGAATCTAGAATGAGACAAGTTATTGAAAGCCAGTTCCCTCACCATTTAAAAAAGGAGGCTTTAATTACCATTACCTCCAAAAAAAGTGAATTGTGTATGAACTTTGTTTCAGTAAATTCTGAGACTTTTATGATAATACCACCTATATACCATCTTAAAAGACATCATAGTCACCCTATTTCTGATGACTTATAAGTCTTTTACTTTCTCAGAACACATAAGAGCAGGCAGGGTTAAAAAGTTTAAGTCTCCAGGGTACTAAAACATAAATAATTTTGGTACAGATTCCAAAACTATGACTTGAATTAATTGTGTATCCACACATTACAGAACTTCTTATTTCAGTCCAGACCAGCATAGTATGCTAACATGTGTGAATTAATTACTAAACAGAAACTCTAGATTGATTGTCTTCCCAAAGCACTAAATGAGATCAAAGAATTATTTGAACCAGTTTACTTCCTTTATAAGCAGGGAACTCTTTTCATAAATTTATTTGCTAATATTTAAGCAATTTTTATTAACTTTCAGTGACATGGAAACAAAAAAGGAGTTATGTCCCCACAATTCTGCCCCCACCTAAAAGCAGCCAGAAAACAGCAATGTTCAGTGCTGATATGGCTGCAAAGAAATGGGTTTTAATGAATATCTGGGGGAGGGAGGTGGAAATTGTTAGAACTCTTTGGAAAATAATGCATTAAAATATCAAATGTCCAAAAAATATAAGTGTAAATGTAAAAATCTGAGCAACCCTATAGAAATTGCAGTATATGTATACAAAAATGTGTATGTTATTATTCACTACATATTGTTTGTAGGAGGAAAAACACATGTTTATTTGGACAGAAGTGACTGAATCAAGTTAGCAAAAGCATATTATTGAATGCTATGCAATTACTGAAAAAAAAACATGAGTGGGGCATTTTCACTTCCATGCTGGGGAAAATTATTCAGATACAAAATTGAGAAAACTGGAGTTTAATGGATAATATATGGAATAATCACATTTTGTAAATATCACTAACAAAAGTCTTATCAGTATGTATATATGGAAGGGCATAGGAAACATGGTAGAACACTATAGTTCCTGTTATTAGCATGATAGCTTTTGAGATAAATTTTTTAAAAAATAAAAGATTGAAATACATACTAGCATTTTACTCTTGGTTTCAAACCTATTAATTAATAGGAAGTCTGTGGAAAGAGTAGGTAGCTCACATTATTGATTTAAAAAAATGTTGAACATTATTTTCAAGCTTCTTGATTCACTACCACCCTTTGATTCCTAGAGATGACAATGTCTCCTAATTTATAGAAAAAAAATAAAGGCCCCCAAGTAGAAAATTTATCCTCTTCCTACCTATCATCTGCAAATTATCTATATCCATCCCCAGGCTTTTATCCTATCCTAGAGCAATGATTGTCCCCTCACTACCAAAGCTAATGTCTATTTCTATGCACCTTTAATTTTCTCCTACCCTAACTCAGACTGAGTTCAATATTTACATTCTACCCAGTCCTTTCCTTCTAGCTGTAAGCATACATAAATCTCTCTTTTCTTAAAAACAAGACCAAAGAGAAAAACAAACACACACACACACACACACACACACACACACACACAAAAAAAAAAAAAAAAAAAAAAACCACCACAATTTCTTTTGAGTTATGTCTTCCTCCTGGAGTATTATTAAAATTATTTAATAATCAATATTGCACCACTCTGATAATCAGCCTCTCTGTTCCCATTGTCACTTCCTGTTAAGTGTGTCCTCTCTTAGTTTCAGCACATAATTTTCTACATCTACATCTACATCTTCTTGATGCTCTGCTTTGGTGATTCAAAGGTTTTATCTTAGCTTTCTGGATTCCTGATTTAAAATATTCTCTCTAGGTAACCACATCCATGTGATTTTTTCACATATCATCATGACATCTAAAATCAAAGCTCTGTCTCATTTCTCTCTTCAGATCCAGACTCCAGTCCCCCACTGCCTGCTCATTTGATTACATCAAGTTTCCACTTTGCAGCAAAGGGATTCCACCTCAGAGCATGGTGAGTATGTCATAATAATTATCTCACCACACAACAGTTATTACTATGGAATACTGTTTAACAGACTTACACAGGTGCAAGAGTTAAATGATAGCAGGACTTACACAAATCTTACCTAAAACACAACTCAGCATGGTATTCTATAGCTAAGGAATGTTGAAAAGCAACAGACTCTGTGGACTAGGAGCTCATTGGGATCAGTGACTTGAAATTTGGTTTCCTTCCTTTTTGTTAACTTGTTTCCCTTGTGGCCTTATAGGCTAATGCAGCTTCAAAAGTTCCTGCCAAGGTCTCAGACTATAATTTACACAGAATATGCTGGGTCATTAAGCTAAGGGTCTCTGGATGAGCATCTCCTCCAATAAGCATAAAGGTGAACTTGACCCATATTGTCATTCAGGGAATACCTTCCTGATTCCCAATAACAAAATTATATTTGAATCTCACATATGAAAGGCAATAAGATATAAAAGTTTGGATTAATGTTGCTTTCCTGTAGAATGGAATCTTCACAAGGTTCTTTTTAAAATAGAGTTTCTCATAAATAGCAATTTAGACAGTCATTTGATTTATCAGAAATTTGTGACAGATACAAACAATTTAAGGAAATTTTAAATTTACTTCAGGAGCAAACGAAATACATGTATTTTATTTCAAATGTCGAATTACCATATATCACAGTTTTAATTTCCAATATATAGATTTTTTTAAAATCTTCAGTTATTCAAAACCTTCAAGCTATTCAATTTGGAAAAATTATCCTAGCAATCTAAACAATCTAACTGGCATATATTATTAAAGTGATTTATTTTTATTTGAATAAAAATATTTATAGTAGTACATAAAATGGTTTGAATATAAATACTTTTCCCAGTTGGCAAATAAAAAAAAATATATCACCGAAAACAAAACTAGGGATTCTAACAAATGTGGATGTAAATATAGTGGCAAATCTGAAAAAAAATAGTCTTTTATTAAACATAAATCTCAAAATAGATCTCAGAAGAAATTTAAAAGTGCATCCAAATTTACCTTAAGATTGTGTTAGTATTTATGTTGTAAAATAAATCCATGATTAAGAACACCCATGATTTTATAAAATGTATTTGCTATTCATATTTTTCCATTACCACTTATCACCTCTATACCCTCTTCCACCTTCCCTCCTCCCCCCAGTCACCACATTGTCTATGTCCATGAGTTCTTTCTCTTTTTTTCTCAACCCCTCTATTGTTACACCAAAAAGAACTAATTTGTGAATCATTATAATGATAATAGAAACTAATTAATAGTAATATGAAGAACTATATTTTGGGGAGAATGAGTATTTTGTATAAATTGCCAGAACTAAATCTGTAATGATGGCATATATAAATGCACACCCCTGTTTTAGAAACAAAGAAAAATAATGTTATATAATGTAGATTTTAAAAAAATATTCATAAATTTAATGTAACCCTTTAGGGAATGAAACTGAAAAGTTTAAATAAAATAGGAAAAGAGGTCAACTGTATAGATATGGTGATTTCATCATAAATAACTTCTTGAAAATTGATAAATAATAACAATGTAATAAAAATACAATAATATCAGTCTCATTGATAATATCAACCTTCTAGATTTCTTTGTCAAAAATCATACAAAGACTCTAGTATATCATTTAACAAGATTCACTAATTATTTAATTTTTCCCATTTGTTTTATCATTATAATTCTCACTTTACCCCACATATACTGTATATTTAGTATATATCATCATTCAATGTTTTCTATTCACAACATGTTAGGTTTTGTCACGAAGCGGTGCAACCTCTGGAGGCACGCACGAGTGAGTGTGTACAGAAAGGATTGCTGAGTGTGCTGCTGGCTTTCTCTAGATGGAGGAAACTGGAAGTACCTGACTGTGCTGAACTCCAGTTTCAGGCGAGAATCTGGGAATCAATATTCATTGGGGGAGAAACTGGACTGTCTGGCAGTGGGCGAAAATCAAGGACAGCTTTCTCTCAGAGGTGCTTGCAGTGATTACCGAGAGACACTGAGACCCAGGAGCCTCATAAGGCAGGGCTGACGGGAAGCCTTAAGACTGCCCCATCCAAGCTCAGCACAGAGGCTTTTGCAATTTTGTAAGTCTTGTCTCATAAGGCTGTCTTTAGCTCAGAAGTTCCCCCAGTGTAGACACAGCTGATCCTCACAGCCACCTGGCCTGGAGATCAATTCCTCCCAGTGATACCAGCAACAACCAAGATTTAACCATAACAAGGCTGTAAACACAATCACAAAGGGGTGCACCAAGAGTGTCCACCTCAGGTAACTTGGTGCAACCAAGTAACAATCCACCAAGAAGCATTTGCAGCATATAGTGGAGGGACCAGAATGTCATACTCCTGCTTGCTGATCCACATCTACCAGAAGGTGGACAGTGAGTCTAGGATGAGGCCACTGATCCACACAGAGTACTTTCTCTAAGGGGGCACAATGATCTTGAGCTTCGTAATCATGGGGGCCAGGGCCATGATCTCCTTCTGCACCCTGTCAGCTATGCCCGGGTACATGATGGTCCCACCAGACAGCACTGTGCTGTCCAGAGGTCCTTATGGGTATCTAGGGCACACTTCATGATGGAGTTGAAGGTAGCTCCATGAATGCCACAGGATTCCATGCCCAGGATGGAAGGCCATAAGAGGGCCTCGAGTCAGTGAACCACTTGCTCCTTGCCAGTGATGATGACTTGACCATCAGGAAGGTTGTACGTTATCTCCAGGTAAGATCTGGAGGTACAGTGACCATTTCCTGATGGATGTCCAAGGCAATGTAGCACAGATTTTTATTATTATTTGTTTTGAGAGAGAGAAAGGAAAGGAGAGGAATAGAGAGATAGAAACATCAACAAAAAGAAACATTATGGATTGGCTGCTTCCTGCATGCGCCTGCTAGGGCTTGAGTAAACCAGGCATGTTCCCCAACTGGAATTGAACCAGTGACCTTTTGGCTCATGGGTCAACACTCAACCACTGAATAACACCCGTGTGAATGCACTGTCCTTTTAAAATTACTAATCTGTAGTATTTCCTTATATTCTAAATAAAAGACCTTTGCCCAATATTGTTTTTATACATATTTATTTCAGTATTTGGCTCTGTGCTCATTTTATATGTGTTTTTAATGAATATACATTTATTTTTTTAACTTTAATGGTATTTTTAACAAATAGCAAAATTTAGTAACATTTTTAATGTTATTGCTATTACTTTTTATGCTCTAAATCAACAGTTATATATTGTATACTTTTAAAGTTTTATCTGTTTTATACTATGTTTACACCTATGATCCATTGTGAATTGTTCTTTGTATATGGTACAACACACACATACACACAAATATACATTCAATTGAATGGTGTTTTAAAACCATATGATGCCATGAATTGACATCAAATTTATTTGGCAACTTTGATAAAAATGTATTGACCTTACTCTCTTTTTTTGGTGATCTAATTGTCTATTTAATACTAATTAAAATCCATCTTAAAAACACTGAAGCTTTAATTTATATTTTGATGTCAGGAAGTGTAAATCTCTTAATTATAGACATCATTTTAAATATTATTTTAATTATTCCATGTCCTTTATATTCCCATATAGCTTTGTGAATCAATTTCTCATTTCTATCCAACAGGTTGTTGTTGAAATATTCATTGACATTGCACTCAATCTATATATTAATTTGGGAGAAACTGACAACTTAACAATATTGAGTATCTATAGACATAGTGTTTTTCTCCCAATTATTTAGATAGAATATTTGGTAGCAAGTATGATTTTTCCTGTAATACTTTTCAAATGCCTTTCCATTATCTCTTATCTTATAATGTTTTGTAGAAAAGTAGTTATTGTTACCCATAATGTAATGAATCTTCTTTTATCTAGTTTCTTTTGAGTTTTCTATTCATCTTCAGTTTTTGAAAGTTTTACTTGGATACATTTAGGGCATTGATGATTCTTGATGTCATGCTTTGAGTTGACTGATCCACTTTGTTCTTTAAGTTATTTTTTTACCATACTCAGGAAATTTGTTTTTCATTTCTTCAACTACATTTTCTACACATAGGTTTTTTTCCTCTCCTTTGGCATATCCGATTACATGTAGAGCAGCTGTGCCACATGCCCACGTTTACAAAAATGACATTTTATTTTAAGTTATCTGAACTTGGTTTTTTAAATCATTCTCTTTTCTTCAGCTAGGATAAATATTATTGATCTGCATTCAATTTACCTACCCTTTCTAAACCTTTCAAAAATATTGTTAAAATCTTGTAGTAAAAGTTTAATATAGATTTTATTTTGAAATTTAAAATAATTTCTATTTGGTTTTCTTGATATAGATAGAAATGGATATTTTAGATCTCTTTTATCAATATAAACTTATTTGCCTTTACATGCTTGAGCACATTTAATACAGGCACTTTTAAGACATTATCTGCTAATTGCAACATGTGGACATTTCCAGTTTATGGTTTATTTAATACTTTTCTTTTGACTCTCTGTTCTGTTGCTCATATTTGTTTGCATGCATATTCATTTTTTATCTTGAACTGAACTTTGTGAATGTACTATGAATGCTAGATTCTGTTATCTTCCTCTGAATAATATTGTTTTTAGTTATGGCAAGCAGTTAAGTTGGCTGAACTAATTCCAAGCTATTTCCTTGTGGTGAACAACAGTTAAATTCACTACACTACTAGTTCTTTTGGGCTTCCAGCTGTTACATAATGCTGGGATATTTAAAGTCTTCCTCATGTAAGGAGTGAGCCAACGATTTGGTAAGAGTTTAATATACAGATTTGATGGTTCTTTCCTCTGTGGTTCCCTCTTATTGGGTTCCTCTCTCACTTTCAAGCTTTTCTTATGGACTTAAACCTTATCATTTAACTCTTCAAGCCAGTAAGACCATGACTTTTGGCTTGAGTTCTAGCCACCTAATGTCTTGTGACCTGTGAGCGCCCTTTGACAATGAGCCTTATAAATATGAATCTCTCCCAGCATGATTCTCTTCCTTTAAGGGTCAAATCCCTGCAGTCTCTGCTTTCTTTTGATCATTTTTCTGTGCGTTGAAATAGCTGTTTTTATATTTTCCAGCTTTGCTGCTATTACTGGAATTGGAACCAAGTGGTTCACTTTTTATTTCAGTCATCATAAGGCATTATGATTCAAATATTTTCAATCTATAAAAACTGTCAGCTCTTTCTCTTACTCTGCCAGGAACAGTGCTATGCTATATACCATACACATCTGCTTCAACACCATGCACAAAGATATAATTTCATTTCATTCTAAAAATAATATTGCAAATAAGCATATTTACCCCATTTTACATTGCAAAAAAAAATAGGCTGACAGATATGGTTGCTTGGGCAAGTTTAAAAAGCTTGAAACAGAGTAAAAATCAATTACAGTCATGTCACATTTTACTGCTGTTCATTCTACCTCCCCCTTTAAACAAATGCATCTTACATCTATAATTTGAAAATGTTAACACCATTGATGAGTGCCAATTAAGTAGTGTAACTTGTAGTTAAGGCCAGGAGATTCAGAATCAAAGAAATTTGATTTTTAGTCCTTCTTCATTACATACAACCCAAATAAACGGTCAAAACTACCAAAGAGGATGATAGCAAAAGCATAAAATTGCTGTGAGGATTAAATAGGATATCTCATGCAGAATATTTGATATACATAAAATGTACTCCATAGATATTAAATTTTATAATAACTATTAAATCTAGTTTTATTTCAAAATACTAAGGATGTAATCTTCCTGAAAATACTATTAAAAATTGTCTCATAACATATTTATTCCAGATTTGTTCTATCACAACTGCATAAATAATTCCAATAATACGAAGTGGGAAGGAAAAAAGGGAATGAGCATTATTGGAGGTATATTATGTTCCAAACATTGAGATAAACATTTAAAACATATTATTGGGTTTTATTTTCAAAACACTCTGGAAAGTAAATATGACTTCCATTTTTCAAAGATATGGAGACAAAAGTTTAGAAAACGTAAAGTAACTTATCTACCATCATAAACTATTAAGTATCTCAGTCACTCTTAAAATCTTAATCCTTTATTTCACTTCCCTATGTCACAAAATTAGATTACTATGATCTATAGTGAGTACTCAGTCTTATAAAACTCTAATTATTAAAACACTGTCTGGTGTTTAAATGCTTTCTGGACTTCATTTCCTCAGTCTCTCTCCTTCCACTCCCCTCAATTTAATGTCCTAATTTTCTTCCTTCAAAATTTCATGCCAACATAATAGAATTATAACTTGATCTTTCTGTCTTTGTATCCACTTACTGCATTTTTATTGAATTGGCTCCAAAATGTAGTTTTATGATCCTCAAAAATGATTCACATAGCACATAATCACATATTATATTGTTTTAGGCACTGTGAAGAGTGAATTAGACTTATAGACTCTTATCCCTTCCCTGAAAGTTTTAACTGCATTGGTTTTATTAAATCATATATGAACACTTGCTATTTTATCTAGCTAATGCATTCTGTTCTAGCCTCTTCCAGGCAGTCCTGAAGAATGATTTCAGTTAGAACACCGTAGGACATATACAACCATATCACTATCTCAAAATGGTTCAGCCAAAAGTGGCCTTAGAAATAGAATGATAAATGTCATATATAAGATTATAAACTTCAGTTATGGAATGAAATGACTGATTAAATAGAAATGAAACAGCAATCAAATGAAGCCATAGGGATCTACTTACATATAATTATTATAGACAAAGGGTGATTATGACATTGGTTTCTACTTTATTATTATACTACAAATTTGTTTTATGCAATTTGTGATACATTCTATAGTTTGAGTCATAATTTTTAGAGAACTTAAAATAATATGGGTTAAAATGAACTGTTTATCTCAATTTGCAGAAAGCAAAAGATACAAAGATGATGCATCTTCTAACCTCAGCTCTGCCTCTAAGATCTAAGGATATTCTTTAACAATCATTTGACCAAGTTGAAGTTGGATTATCCATCTAATTTCTTACACACTTTTGTTATTGTATTCTAATCTAGGATTGGTTATCTGAGGTCCGCTGAGTCACAATATCTATGGAGCATCAAGCAGACAAAAATAACATATTTTGTTAAGAATGTGATTTTTACATGCAGGTAAAGGCTATGGTGAATGAACCTCTAAGTCTATGCCTACCTGTATTTGCAATTTGGGGATAGTGTAATAACCTGAAACTTTTGACAGCATACACTGAAAGGACAGGTTCATAAAATACATTTCCTTAGTTCCCACTTTTTTTATAGTTCATCAATATAAAATGTGTGTTAGTCCTTCACCCATTGATACAGAGTTTGTTGTTTCATCCCTTTTCTTCTTAGTTTTCCTTCCTCATCCCCTTACAATACTGAATCCAATCTCTACATTGGTTTAGTAGATGTCAGAAACTAAACACTTAAGAAATGTCATCATTGCTTAAATAAATGATTCTATAATGCTTTTAATTGCTAATGACTCTTAAAGAGTTCTTCACAGACACAGGGGGTAATATTAAACTAGAAAAAGATCTTGAGTTTAGCTTATGTATCTTAACATGAAGCTTCTGAAACTTATAATAGAGAGAGGGCAACTAGTCTTAGATCAGAATCAGGTGGTTCTGACAGAGTATGGAAACATTCTAGGCTGGAGACACCTGAGATTATCATTTTCATTCTCTTTCAACAACAAGCTCTTCTGGTTCTAATGATCACAATTTAGCAGGAATGTATCATAATAGTTCAGAGTATCAATAATTGAGGTAAAAGCCTCATATTAACTCTCTATCATTCCTATTCACTTACCTGGCCTTTGACAATTTCCTTGAGATTTCAGTCCTTCAGTTTCTCCATTGTCATAGTTCTAACTTTTAGAGTTGCTTCAAGGATTAAATGAGGTAATACACACAAAGGCAAGGGCAGGGCTGAGACAATAGCAATCCCTCAATGTGCTTGCTATTTAGTATTCTTTTTTTCTTGAAGATTCAGAAAATATACAATGAGAGCAGAAAAAAAGGAATATTATTTATATTATAGCCTCTACTTCCACTGCCCTCTTATATCTATCTACTCAAATAAATCCAATACGTCCTAGTTCAAATTCTATCATATAACAACTCTTTAACTTTTCTGAACTCTGAAATATTTGTTATATTGTTTTGTAAAGAGAACACATACTATTTTACAAGATGTTAAAAATGTTTTATATATGTATAATTTATCCCCAATACATTTTTAATATTCTTAAGAGGAAAAACTTCATCTTATATTGTTTTCTTGGGGAGAATTAATTCTCTGGCAGAGCTCTGTCCACACTGCAGAGTACAGGCATGATTGAGTTGGTAGAACACAGAGTAGGATTTCATAGATGTCTTTCTCAAACCACAAATAAAGAGCAAGTGTGCAGTCTCCAGACATCCCAACATTGAAGTCATTCATGTCACAGTCAACTTCAAGCCATCAATAATCAACTTGAGCTGTTTATAGCACTTGAGTCCCTGATTCATATGTCAGGAAAAGATGAACAGACAATGAAACTTGTAACACCAATGAATTTCAAGTGACTCTTTTTGTTTTTAGAGGAGTGAGGGAAGATGGAATTTAATTTGTTTTACTTTCCTTTGAAGCCATGCACATAGAAACAAAACAAGTTCTGAATGAGATAAGAAATAAAGCACTAAGCTTCATACTTGAACATATTACCAGCGAGGCAAGTTATATAAATCTTTAGAATTATGAGATAGTATTAAAAGCCACATAAAAGCTTTTTTTATATAGTAGGGGGGGGGACAGAATTTCACAACTAAAGAAAATATTTTCTATTTTGCATGTATATGAACATTGCATCTTAATTTTTACTTTAATTCCTTTTTCCTTACATATTGAAAATTCAGACATTTCCATTTATAGCCACAGTGCAAAAACCCCATAAGCATATTTACAAATTGATTTCAGCAATGTAAAAAAAGATCATATGTGATGTGTAAGTTGGAGTTAGTCTAGGAAGAAAGATTGGTTAGCCTTAATCAATTAGTATAATTAATCATATCAAATGGTTAGAATAAATGATATCATTATCATAATACATTAAGAAAATATATTTTCATAAAATTCAACATCCATTCATTATAAAAATTCTCAGCAAACTAAGAATAGAAGAGAACACCCTTTATCTAACATAAGATATATCTACAGAAATCTCATATTTATCATGAGGTAAAAAACTATCCATTTAATTTTTTAATCAAGATAAGAACTACTATCTCTACTTTTATCCATCATTCCAGGGAGTTTTAGAGAATGTGGCAAGGCAAGAAAAAAAATTAAATGTTTAAGGATTTAAAAGGAAGGGGAAAAATGGATTTTCCCAGGTTATATAAAAAAGAACTTACAGGCATATTTATATAATTAAATAAGAAGTTACACTAGGTTGTTGGATATAAAACTGGCACACAGAATAAATTCTGTTTACCTGAAAAAGTAAGAAAATCAAAATTTTAATAAATTATATTAATACCAATCAACATGAATTAGTAGATTCTTGGAATAACTGTAAATATATGTGGAAGACATCATCTGAAAAAATTACAAAATTTACTGAAAAAACATTAATTATAGTAAAAGAGTTAAATAATTAAGATATATAGCATATTAATTGTTTGAAGTTGAAATACTGTGAAGAGGTAAAAACAATATAATACCACATCAAACCCCCCCAAATTTAGCTGAATTTGACAAGTTGATTTTAAAATGTATATAGAATTGCAACCATCAACACACTCTTGAAGTAGAACAGGGTTCAACTAGACATAGACACTTATTATAGAGGTCTGCTAACTAAACTATGGTATTGCCACAAGGACAGATGCTTGGACCAATGGAACAGTAAAAAGCTCAGAAACAGATCCATTTATTTATGAATACTTGAGAAAGAGATATTTATTCTTTTAGAGTAGTGAAGAGAAAGAGGCTTTACAGAAATGAAATCCACTTAAATAGAAAATAAAATAACCAGGACTTACATGGCCCTCTGTATAAAATTTAGTTGTAGGTGCAACTAAATTTTACCTATATGTGAAATAAATATCCATTATACTTTGAGAAAACTGTGCAAGGGCATGTCTTTATATCCCAGGTGAAAGTCAAGTTTTTTAAAACCCCAAAGCACTAATCATAAAGTAAATAATTGATGAAATTTACTCCGTGAAAATTGATAACACCTGTGCATCAAAATTCTCCACGAAGAGAGTGAAATTATAAACCACAGTATAGAAGATACTTCAAAAAATAGAATTTAAAAGGGACTAGAAAAACAACAATAACAAAATTCCTGCAAGTATAAAGAAAAAGACAAGACAACCTTGAAAAAATTGGCACTTTACAAAGAGGGAATACAAATAGCCAGTAAACCAACAAGAATGAAGAAAATGTAAATTAAAACAAGTAAGATACTACCACCAGATTTACTGAATGAGCAAAAATGTTAAAGACCAACCATACTATGTGTTAGCAGGATGTGGATAATAAGAAGTCTCATTTCATGCTGGTGATAATAGAAATTGATACAATCTTATTGAAATACCGTGGCATTATCTAGTAAATTAAAGAGTATGAAAAACTTACAATCTAGCAATTTCACTCTTTAGTTATACTCTGTAGAGAAACATACACATGTGCAACAATATATTCACATAAGACCTCTCAGCTCTGCGGTATTGTTCCTATTAGCCTCAAAATGTCCATCAGCAGATGAGATCAATAAATTGTGTTGTTGTCATAAAATATTCAGCAATTAAAATGAATAAACCACAGTTGCACATTATTAAAATACATGGATCTTACAAACATAATATTGAGTACCAAATGTCAAATACAATGTAATGCATACAGTATTATACTTGTTCAAGACAGGTAAAACTGTTTATTTAAGGAAGTATACATAGATTAAATGTGTGTGTGTGTGTGTGTGTGTGTGTGTGTGTGTGTGTGTAAATGCAAATGAATGATTCTCAGTAAAGTCAGGAATCTTGTTTACACCTGGGGAAATAGAGGGTTTTACATCTGGGGAAATAGACGCAAGAGGCCCGTATTTCCTTGTGGGGATGAATCTATAATGCTGGCAAAATTCTATCTTCTGAGTTGATAATGTCAACATGAAGTTCACTTTAAATACATTCATTAAGTTGCACATTTATGCTTTATACTATGTATTATATTTATGACAAATATAAATAATTTTATAACTATAACATTTAAATAATTGAAGTTATGATGTTATTTACATAAAATTTATTAGGATCGTGTTAACAATATCAATTATGTATAAGTATCACTTCTCACAATGCATGAAAATATGAAAACTTGAATGGTGCTTGCTATTTGCATCAATGAAGTCAGATGCCATTTTTGTCCCATTGTAATTGTTAAAAGTGGGTATGACCCAGCAGTTGTATTTCACAGGTCACTGGACATTCCAATCCAAAACAATGAACAAATAAATAATTTACAGAACTCAGAAGCAAACAATCTGGGGCTTGGTTTCACATCTCTCTCCAGCAACTGCAATTTAGAATAAAAAATAAACAACCTCGCCATGTCACGGATCAATTGTGTTTGGCAACAGTGTTCCCCGGAAGCTAAAGTCTAGTCCAGAGTTGCAATTTTATTCCCATAATGTACCTCAATAATCTTGTTACAATAACATCTTTTTAGGTGAAATGTTCCTTAAGGATTTATAAACCTCAATATATTTAAAACTAAAATATTATTATCCTACCCAGGATTATAAACACAAATCCAATCATAAATTTTAAAACAAGTGAGTAGCTTACATAAACCAGAATGAAAAGTAGCCATAAGAAAATGAAAATAAAATGTGGAGAAAAAAATTATTGATTACATAAAGTATGTTGAAGGAATAGAGGAGACCGCAGGATTTTATTTTGGGTGGCTTGGGACTGACATTGATCAGTTTAAATCCAATTAGTTGTGGTTCTCTATAATTTAAGTGTTTCCAGAAAATAAAAGTAAAGCCTTTCATCTGGACCATTCAGCAAATTCTCTTTTCTAATCTAAAATACTTTTTTTTAATTAAATGAATAAAAGTACTACAGAATGATCAGGTTGTTTTTAATCTTCTACTTTTTTATTTAAAAAATGCCTATCTTCTTCTTATACATAATTTTCCAACGACCAAAACTGGTACTGTGCATTCTGAAGCATACACTTGACACTGAACAGGTTGACTGCTCTGAGAAAGAACTTCACATTAACTATGATTTTATTCCAGCTGATGCAATGGCGCCATCTACAGACACGACTGCGCATTTCCACAAGCTTCCCAGAAATGATTCAAAATAAATACTATTCGGAGGATTCCAAAAGATGTAGTTCTCACCCTGGCTCTTCAAATTTTATACCGTTTGTTATTTTTGTACTATGATAAATTATAAAAACAATTCAATCCAGCTATGTACCATGAAAATGAATGCAAAACCCATTCAATTATAATCCAGAAGAGTTCAATCACTATGCTTAAAGATAGGAGAATAAATCTAAAAATGACATTAAATTTTGGTATTTTGAGCCTGGCCTGTGTGGCTCAGTAGGTGAGCATCAACCCATGCACCAAGAGGTCACAGGTCAACTCCTAGGTTGGGACTCAATCCCCAGTAAGAGGCATGCAGGAGGCAGCCAATCACTGTTTCTCTCTCATGGATGATTTTATCTCTCTCTCTTTCTCCCTTCCTCTCTCTGAAATCAATAAAATTATGTTAAAACATAAAAATAAATTTTGGTATTTTGAGGTCAATTCTAAAATAGGGCAAGATATGGGCCTTTCCACAAAATACTTAAAATCAAGCTAAAATAAAAAATTAGCACAAATGAAAATAATTCCAGTTGAATTAATTTCTAAATTGTGTGAGTAGAATTTCATAACAAAAAAATTATCCATACACAGGAGCTAGGGAAAGAGAAAGATGTGTGCTGAGTACATTTACTTGACATCTTTATCTCTTTCAATTCTCACACCGCACTCTGGGAGAAATGTTTTTAACTAAGTCACACACCAAGTGAATTTCCAAAAGCCACACTACTTGAAATTGGGAGGGTAGGGATTTAGACCAATGATGTCTAACCTCAAGGCTAATCCCCTTTCCATTCTACGGCAACCATAAGCCCCGGAAAAAAATCTCTCACAGCTTCCAAAGGAGTGTGACAGGATCTGATGCCCTCACTTTCTAGGGTAACTCAGAGAAGGTGTCTTCTAGGAAGCTTTAAAATACACATCACTTCACACCAACTGCTCAGCTCTGCTGGGCTGGATGCTTTTATTGCAAAGACATCCTGTAAACAAAAATCATAATAAAAAATGATCCAGGAAACAGCAGGTTCCTGGGGTTTCTGGGACGAAGGCACAGAAATGACTAAGCAGTTAATTATCTTCCTCATTGATTGCAATGCTGGGCGAATTTACCCTTATTAAAGAAAACAGGAACCAGCAATGAGTAACTCTCTCTGAAACTAAATCTTAGCCCTCTTAGCCCAGGCAATTTGTCCAGTCATAGCTTTTCTTCTTTCTGTGAAGAAAGAAGCACATCCAAGAAAGAAAAAAATAATCTCCTACAATTCCCCAGTGGCTATTCATTCATGTTTTCATTGCATATGCATGCCTCCATTTAACAAGTACTTCAACAAATGTCTGCCTTACATGTCACAGGCAGAGGGCACAAGAATTTGAACAAGACAAACTCAGTCCTTTCCCAGGAAGAGCTTACAATAGCAGAAGAGCACAACTGGGAGGTAGTACAGTCCAACACCACTACACTACACACAGTAAATCATCATTAAATATTTATTAAATGAAGCCATTTCTGGCTAACTTAGCCATTATTGATCTCCCCCCTCTGATATCTCCAAAAACCAGAGCACTTACATTGTAGAACACTATTTAGCTAAGTAAGCTCCTGAAGAAATGGGGCAATGGGGTCTATTCTTTTGCTAACCTGACATAATCAAGTACTCCACAAGCAACTTATGATATACTCCTGATAGCCCAGGAAGTGGGAGGGAGGAGTGGGATGAGAGAAGGAAGAAGAGGAGGAAGAGAAAGGAAAAAAAGAAAGCAGAGAAAGAAAGGATCTCACATGAACTATTCTTTGCTTTAGGAAAAATAAATCATTTCTAACTCATGAAAGAAACCAATTCTATATAAGCAGAAACTGATTGGGAAAACACAAATCTAGGTTGAGTCACTTCCACAACTGGGCTGGAGCCTTGAGTGAGAGCGGGTCCCCTGCAGGGAGGGGAGGGAGGCACTGGGAGCCAGCCAGCATGTGTTAGCAGCTGGAGGATACATCATATCGCGCTCACTTAAGAATCATATGGGCCAGATTTCCGTTATCTTGGGCCAGATGCTTTATGTGCTTGTGGGGCCTCACATTGCCTAATACACCATGTATATCAAATGTTTGTGGAAAGAATACTATAAGGATACAAGTATTAGAAGAATTCAAGGAAAGAAAGAAAAATAGGGGAGTAAAGGGAGTTACACTGTGTTCTCTCACTCTCCACCAAGAGCATTGCGAGATCTGGGCTGCTGTGGTCTCCCTCTTGACTGAAGGAGGTAGCCTTTCTTGTCATTCCATGGGGCACTCCTTTGTGCAGGTCTTTTTAAATTAGCAAGGAAGACAACTGGAATGCAAGTAATATCTATAAACTTGAAATCTCCCAAATGCCTGCCACAGAGGAAAGTAGACCCCAGGTGATTACCAGCCTCAGGTATGGCAGCACGGAATCAAAAATAAAAAGTGACTGTCAGTCACAGGTTATCAAACACTATTGCATTCCAACAGCAACTGGAGGATGAATTTCAATTATTATATTTGTAAAAATATTGCATAGTATGGTATCAGAGTCCTTTGTCCCAAATACCTGTTAATACTGAATGTACATCTACCTTTATATGGTAGATGAATAGATAGCTAGATATGGATATGGATCGATATATAAGAGAAAGAAAAAGAGAAATATAGAGGTATAAATGATAGAATTTAAATAGTGCTTGCATGGATACCCCTAAAAGCTATATGAAACTTTTCAGTTATGATAACTTGAAAGCCTTAGCCTAAATATTATCTCATCAAAACCAGTGTTCACACTGCTAGGATTTAAATTTGGAGGGGAGGGGATTTTAAATGCTGAATTAGCTAACTCTCAAAAAATGTTCTATGTTGTTAATTATTAATTTGGTTTTCCAAGTTAATTAGATTGTTTCTAATTCAAATGTCTTGCTTTCATACAAAGAAGAGATACTGGAAGAAATCTGAATAAGGTCACTGCTTGGCACCTTTTCTAAATACCCCCCTTATTTCTAATACTTGGCAAACTTCATTTGCCCCTTCCTGCTCCCTATCCTCCACCCCCTGCCTGTAAACCATATATGCGGATGGCTTGAACCGGCCAGGACTAACCCTTTCTTTGCACCAACCACCTAGTAAATAATTTGATCTGTTTTGCGAATGTTTTTTACTTTAGCGAGCTTTGGAGGTTCTCACTGTCAGCCTAAACCAGAGTTTGAGACGTGGCAGTGCAGTGCACGCCGCTTCTGTGCCACACCACGACAGCTGGGATCTTGGCTTCCAGTCACAGCTAATGAAAATTTCAAAGGTACAAAGCATTTCTCAGAGCTTCGGAGAAGCAAAGGAGCTTTCAGCAGGCCCATAACAGGTGCACCCAAGTAATCCAAAAAGGGAAGTGGGGAAGAAGTCTTATTGGACTTCACACAAAAATAAAAAATAAAATAAAACGCATGCATAGACGCTGTTTTACATGTGTCAAAAATCTCCTTTCCATATTTAGCAGGTAACTGCAAGAAGATCAAAACAGACCACACAAACTGCAAAGTGCATAAGGATCTATTTGTGTCATGTTTAAAGGACAAACATACAGATCTACAGGTTGAAATGCCTCTTCAGAATTTCAGCTTCAAATCACAGAAACAGAGCAGCTCTATGGCACTTTGGTCTTAAACCACATGCATATTTTAAGGGGTAAGACAGATGGGGGAGACAATGAATATAAACCTCAGTTGGGCTCGGACAATAACCCAAAGAGGTCAAGATTTTTCAATCAATGTGCTCTTGGGAACTGGGACAGAAGTGACAAGAGCAACAACTTCCTGACTTTTCAACCCCCATCTCCATTTCTGCTACTTCATTCAGGCAATTAAGTGACTGGTGATATAGGATAAACAGAAATTGTGAAAGTCACCCTCTCTATCTGCTGTGAATACCATAGGAATGCTGAAAGGGGCAATAAAAAATAAAGAAGAAAAATCCAAACAACACAGCAAACTGAGGAATAATAAACAATATTATCCCCCAACTTCCACCCCTCCCCCACCACACACACCGAAATTGAGAACGTGCTGCAGTTAGAAGACAAATTAAACCTTAATGTCGGTTCCACTACTAGATATAAATCTGAGCAATTTATTTAAACTTTCTGGGCCTTTGTTTCCCCATTTGAAAAATATGAGTAATAATAAATGTTCAAACTACAAGTTTATTATAGAGTATCAAATAGCTGGTGTTTAAGCTTTCTGTAAGTATTTTTTTATAAACCATATTTTTGTTTTGTTTTCCTCGTTTTTCTTTTCAGCTTCTTAGCAGTGTTCCTTTATTCTACAGTTTCAAAGCAACCAAAATGTATATGTTGAAAACAAAGGCATATGCATATACAGGAATATGATTTCACAATTCTAAGAAATAGACAGGAATATTTAATAGACTCCAAAACATGTTCACATTTACAATCTGGACTTCTGTAAACCTTAATCTGAGTTTATGCCAGTTAATCCCATCTATTCATACAGATGTTCGACACTGAAAGTACAGATATTTCCAACTCAGCCCCTCTTGTAAGTGCTCAGCTGCGAGGCTCCCACGTGCACTGCGGCCTGTCTGATATGTTTTGCTTCGCTGGGCTCAGTGCCTTGGAGCAGCAGCTCTGACTCTGGCACTGCAGCTCCACGCTGTGGCTGTGCTGCGGGAACATTCTCAGTGAACCTGTCACCCTGTGCGTTAGAAATTTGCTCGGATGTAGTAACATCATTTAGGGACCACATTATCGACCGTGTGACTCTTTTATATGTAGATCCCTATGCAGAGAGGAACATTTTGGGGTTTCCTATCTGAATATGATTATTTAACACAGCTCTTACTTTAATGGATAGTGGTAATGACTTTGTTTACATTAATAACAGCATTTTGCTCAAGGCAATTTACCATAACAGAGAAATAAAATGACCTAAAGTGACATAATTTTTACAAAGTAATCTCTCAAATCTATTTTAAATATAAAGTTGTTTTATGTTTCTGGTATTGGGTTAGCAGTGGTTAAATATTAAATAAAGTGGGCAGCAACAGAATGATTGTTGTAACTATGCACCTATAGAGTTTATAGAAATAATACAGATTTGGTAAATCTGAAGAGCCATTCACTGGCTCTATAATACCAGTAAATTACATAATCTGTGAATTCTGTTCCATAATCTACAAGATACAGGAAATAACAAATAATGCTTTAACTTATAGGAAATATTAAGTAATATAATATAGTAAATATCTAATATAAATTCTGGAACATAATAAACAATCCATAACTGGCATTGGTTATTCTACCAAAAAATGAGGATAAGTTCTCAGAGCTTAGTCCTAATATATAATAAATTCACAACCCTAGGTTTAGTACTCAGTTATTATAGCAATTAAGTATCTGAAAAGAAATCATTTTATTATTTTTTGAATTATATCCAAACTTCACTTAGTTTTGGTGTGGTGTAAAATATGACTACTCCCTGAGAATGGAACACTTTATTCCACCCCAATTAATTTTTTTAATTGCACATAAATATCCAAGAAAAAGTACATCCCTAAATCTTAGATTTCATACCATAGGCATATAAACCCCCAAAACTAATGAACTATGTGTTTATGCCTACTTCTTAACAAAGACCATAGTGATATTATAAAAGCTACTTTCCATTTTATTTTGTATGTCATGAATGCATAATACTTATTCATGTATATGGAATAGATATTCAGTAGAGTATATTTAACATGCATTTCACTATGTCTTTGAGACATATACACTCTGTGCTAAAGGTTTCTCTTTATTTAAAAAAAAAGCAGATGATGAGAATTTTATGTGTGCAAAATTAACTCAATTATTGTAGCATATTCCAAGGAAATATAAAAAGTATACTAAACTGCCAGTTCATTGTATAATAAGCAAAAGTAAGCAATATAACTGAGGAATTCATCTGATCTGACATTCTGTTTGATTATATGTTTCTTCTTTAGCAGAGCCAGTATCAACAAGGCGATTATAGTTTCACCAAGCCAAATGTCAGCCACCGGACAGGTTCCTCACAGCTTTGACAGCTGCCAAGGCAAGGCAATGACACAGTGGAAAGACTCTGGCTTATTTGTTGGCCAAATGTAGTGTCAGGAGAAACTTTATCATCACCAGCTCTTAGTCATAGGGCCTCTCTGCCATTGGAAAGTCTGCAAACAGGCAACTACTGTGATTAAACAGCTGTGGATTGAAAATATTTTTGTAGCAGCCAACATGTAACTATTGAATGGTGATGGTAAGGCACTAGATTTGAGATGCAAATTTTGGGTAACTATTATAAACTAGAGGCTTGATGCACAAAATTCTTGCATGGGGAGGTGTCCCTCAGCCCAGCCTGCACCGTCTCCAATCTGTGAAAGCCTTCTCACAATCTAGAACTGCTGACTCCCAACTGCTCACCTGCCTGCCTTCCTGATTGCCCCTAACCACTTATGCCTGCCAGCCTGATCACCCCCTAACCACTATCCTACTAGCATGATTGATACCTAATTGATCCCCTGATTGCCCTTAACTGCCCTCCCCTATAGGCCTGGTCACCTCTAACTGACCTCCCCTGCAGGCTTGATCTCCCCCAACTGCCCTCCCTTGCAGGTCTTGCCCTCCTAACTGCCCTCCCTTGTTGGCCATCTTGTGGCAGCCATCTTGTATCCACCTAGAGGCAGGATCTTTGACCACATGGGGGCAGCCATCTTGTGTGTTGTAGTGACAGTCAATGCACATATTATTATTTTATTAGATAGGATTAGATAGGATAGAACCCTGGTGAATGGGTGGGGTCTGGCTGTTTTGCCCTGAAGAGTTACCCCTATATGAGGAGCTGTCATGAAGTCCTAAAATTTCAAGTAGGCAGGTGAAAGTACAGTCCAGGAATTGTAGGAGAACTAACCAGAGTCCCTGTGATCAGCATCAGTTCAAAGGCACAGAGAGCTGAGCTCTTCATAGATAGGTTGGTTAAAATCCATAATAATGGTAAAAATAGGAAGGCACAAAACCAGTGCTAGCAGCACTATAATCAATAGCCAATGAATTTGATATGCTCTTCTTTCTTTCCTATTGTATTTGGGTCCTCCTGGCCTATTAAGCTGTGTTTGAAGACATGACAAAGCAGAATTCATTCCTATAGACAAAGAGACAACTATGCCTTTGGGAGGATGGAGGATAAGGGAAATTATAAAATTGTTTCAATAAATCATACTTAAATTCAACTGTTTTCTAGGAAGACCTGTCTCAAAAAGATTATGGGTTCATTGTGGTGTTGTAATTTTAAATTCATATTTTCTAAACTTCCACACTACACTAGTCTCAGAAGATACTGATGCAAAAGCCATTTTGTTAGCAAATACTTTCAGGAAACAGTGAACTATATAATTATCTTCAAGGAATTCAATGTATAATGACCTATTAATTGCTCTAAGGAATCTTACAATTAAACAAACAAAAAACATACTTAATATTTAAAAATACATATATAATATCCAAAATGAGTTGAAACTCTATGCTTCTTGTTGCTTCTCTACATGTCTCTCAAAATAAATTCTGGAAAATATTATTTATATGACTGATCTTACACTTTATTGATTTCCTTTACATTCATGCCTTTATTGTTTAGCTGATCAATTCACTTGATATGTACTTTTACAGTTATTCACTAAAATGCATTATAGTTTGTCATCCTCCCCCAAAATACTACCATTATCACTAGACATTAAATCTGTCAAATTTATACCAATGCAGGGAAGCAAAATGGTTAGTTTTTTTTAGATCACTTAGGAATCTAGATATAAAAATTAGTAGCAAAAACAAAATTGTTGGTACTTTTAAAATTATTTTCCAAAAGATAGTGTTGCCTTATTAACTAATACATAGTGGAGGGAATTTACAAATAATTACCTAGAAAAGAAATCCTTCCATTGCAATGTACCTTCTCTAGATATGTGTCTCTGCGTGAATATGCATGCCCATTTCCTTTATTTACAAGTCTAATTACTTATTTATTATGTAAACTCCTTTTCCTATCTGGTATAAAATTTATGTGATAATTTATGATATTTGAAAAGGAGATTTGGGGTAATAATAACCCTATTTATATAACTACTGCTTGTATTTATATTAAAGAAATAAAATGTTTTGCTTCTCAAAATTCAGTGAGCAAATCTTAGATGCTCTTTGAAAATAAAAATGGCTGGGTCAATTTCTAATAACTCTGATTAATTAGGTTTAGAGTAAGACCTAGAAGTCTCCACTTGTAATAAATTCTAGGTAAATCTGATATTAGTTGATCTGAGAAGCAGACTTGGTGAAGCATTGATCCATTATGAAATGTTCAGTTCTTTGAACATCTGTAAAAAGATCATGCATTAAATGCATTGAATACCTATTATAAATACTTCCATTAAGATATTGATAAAAAAGGTAAAATTATAATTTGGGGATAATGCTGATAGCTTACTAACAAGAAATATATCTGTTAATGATTCACATGCAGCTTAACATTCACTAAACACTTCTCCACCATGAGGAGTGGGCAAGAAGAGGTCTACAATTGTTCATATGGAAAATCATATAATAATTAACAAATAATTAAAGGTTAAACTACAGTTTGCACTCACAACTGTAAACTTACTTCTGACAACCCCTTTATTATTAAAAAGGAGAACATTACTCCAACGCTAAAGAACAAAATTTTAGCAAATTTTTGTTTTCAGTTTGAAAGCCTTACAAAACTACATGCTTGATACCAGAGGGCAATTCCTAGAAACCCTCTGCCACCCAATTTACAAAAGTCATCCCAGGGACCCTTAGTTTAATTGCCTTAGAAGATCATCAGAGATTTACCCTTGAGTATGTCCAGGTCAGATTTGAAGTTAAATTTGCAGTGGGAATAATATACACACTTCATTTTTCTAAAGAGCATCTGGCCTAAGAATCAATATAGCATTTCATTTTCATTGTAGCAGCTCTTTAAATTAAAGTCCCATTTATAAATGTTCTAATATGGCAGAAAGGGACTCCTGGGTATGTTTTAGTCTTTCATAAATATATGCCTCTTGTGTGTTGCAAGTGTGATGTGCACACAATAAGTCTCTTCAACCATTCAAAGCACTAAATTAATGATCCAATAAAGCAAAGCCTAGGGTATCTTAATGGCAGCAAAACAAAACTTTTTTTTAAATTTTATTTACAATATAACTTATATTTAATAGTAGTACATATGTTTTCCTCCCCCCCCCAATATCCTCCCCCCAGCCTCCCCTAGCCCCCCGCAAAACAAAACTTTTTAAATTGGAAAATAAAATATTAATTTGTTCCTTCCAATAGCTCTTAAGCATATACATTAAAAAAAGCATCAAGGGGTTAAAAATAGGGAAATTCTTAAACCATAATTTTACATGTAATTTCTCCCCGCCTGTAATTTTTAGCTGAAGATATAAATATTTTCCACTCAGTTTTGCATGGGGGCAGAGAGTAGACTTAGGGGTTGGCAGTGGAACAGTTTGTAAATATGTAATATTAGAATATTTTTAAAGTAAAAGTCAACCATACCATGCCTTTTCTCTTGGCTTTTTTTTTATTTACTGCATAATTCTTGGTCAATTTGCCAAAAGAAGGAGGGAGAGAGAGAGAGAGAGATGATATGCTCTGCATGTAGTTCAGAGAAGCAATGATTCTCCCAAGCTCTATAACAGTCCATACTGAATTAAAACTCAGCAACTTGCTTTCAACTCTCTGCTCATTCCACCACCATTCTGACATCTATGAGAGGAACCAGATTGCTCTCATGTCAACCTGATCCAGAAATGAGATTTCATTCCTTTCCTTCAGCAGCCTGAGTGAAGGTTCAGATGCATGCTATATCTCCAGTAAAATTTCAATCTAAAGGGCAGATCTTTCTTGTAACTTTTGCCCTGCTAACCCTGCTTCTCTTAGTGACTCAAGATGGCATAATGACTTGCTATTTTAATGTACTATGCAATTATTGAACTGTTCTTCTGAAATAATTTCAGCACATCAAGAACAATTGCAATTAGGAAGAATTATCAAGCAAAGTTTAAATAAGAAAAAGGATAATTCATATCTCCCTCCTTTTTTACTTTATCTACTAAGCTTCTTTTCATGGCTAATAGCAACTAATAGCAAAGAGCCTGCCTGCATCAGCTAAATAAAACATTAGCTGAAGCAAACGATGTCAAGAAATTCTTCTGTTATACTTGTTATGATAGCTGGCTGGTGAGCAATGGGATAAGAATCAATGTCATTTTTACCTAAATGATTTTCCTTTGGCTTATTTTGACACTGTGTGTGTTTTTTCATGGGTGTACTGCTGTTGGCTTTACAAATGGAAGTTACTTTTCTGGAGTAAGAATTTTCTAAATGTATTTTACTTAGAGCATATTTTTCCTTACATGATATTACCCCACTATCCCTCCCTTTTTTGATTAATGGGGGCTTTTGGAAATTTTATATTGCAGTAAAAGAATCCCAAGTCTAATTTGCAGAGAGGATCCCTTTGTTAACTTTTGGTCGAGAATGTGTTTGTGTGTTTTCAGAGAACAACTCCAAGACCATGTGGGTTCATGTGACAGTGAGGAACTGACGGGTCTGTTCCAGTCACAAGGACAGTCCAGAGATGGGGGACACTGATGACACCTTGCCATGCTAGGGATTGGCAGCGGTGCATGGCTGCAGGCGGCCCAGGACCAAACCAGAGAGGATGGATCTTGCATTGCCACGATGTGTCCACCATCTGGATACCATTGCTGACATGTACACATAAAGAACTATTTGACATTGAAAAAAAAATCAATGTCATAGCCGAAACTGGTTTGGCTCAGTAGATAGAGCGTCGGCCTGCAGACTGAAGGGTCCCTGGTTCGATTCCAGTCAAGGGCAGGTACGTTGGTGGCAGGTACATTTCTAGTGGGGGGTGTGCAGGAGGCAGCTGATCAATATTTCTCTCTCATCAGTGTTTCTAGCTCTCTATCCCTCTCCTTTCCTCTTTGCAAAAAATCAATAAAATATATTAAAGGAAAAAAGAAAAGAATCAATGTCATAATTGTAAAGGATATGTTGGCATATTGGCATGGCAATGTGACTATGGGAGAACAAAAACATGCCTAAGCATAAATATTACTGATAGTAATACTACTTCATCTTTCTGATGATAAACATATTGTTCAGAGATTAATTGGCCTTTAAAACAGTGTCTTAAAAATGCTGAAATTCATGAAAAGAAGTAATATTTATATCACAAACTAGTATATACGTACATATGATTAGATATGTATGTAAAACCAAATAAAGATTATCATAAAAATAATGCTTGTTTACTATAAGTGATATATTCTACTTTATTCTGCTCCTTTTTAATGAAAAATATGTTTTTAATTAATTTCATAACCCTCTATGGGCTACAATTACACAACTTGAAAAATATTTTAACTATCTCCATTTATTAAATTTTATGGCTATGATGAATCATTTAAATTAACATCTCATTATTTACAGTATAACAATTATTTAACAGCAATCATTCTTACAAACAAAGGTTGGCAATTTCACAATTACCTCTGATTTCAATTACAATTACCAAAAATTAAACAATCCATTGCTAAATATTTTGTGATTCTACATACTTTTTACAGATAATTTTAACTATTTTTAAACCACCTGCTTTGTAAGAAGGAAGCAAAGAACACTATCAGCTATTTATTTTTTACTATATTTAAATTGGTTTACTGTTATTTTTACAAAATTAGTTCACTTAATCTAAACAGTAATCCATACAAAGAAAAGTATTATTACCTCTTTCTCAGAACGAAAGAACGGAGATACCCTGCTCAGCTAACCAACCTAAATCACTCATTTATAGAGAAGAAGACAGAATCACCTGGCCAGATGGCTCAGCTGGTCTGAACATCATCCCATACACCAAGAGGTAATGGGTTTGATTCCCACTCAAGGCACAGACCTAAGCTGTGGGTACAACCCCTGTACAGGCTGAGAACATGAGGCAGCTAATCGAGGATTCTTTATCTCATATTCTCTCTCTCTCTCTCTCTCTCTCTCTCTCTCTCTCTCTCTCTCTCTCTCTCTCTCTCTCTCTCTCTCTCTCTCTTTTCCTCTCTCTCAACATATCCTCAAGTGAGGATTAGGGAAAAATAAAACAAAACAAACACAAGGCAGAATAGCAGTCCAGTTCTGCCAAGTTTTTAAGTCCAGAGTTCTTTCTTAATATCACGTTAATACTCTCTGCTTCTTGGTATGGTTCTGATCATTTACATGTATCTAAACACATAAATAGTTCTGTGCTTGAATGTTTATATTTTTGGTTCATATGCCATTGGCTTAATCCATGTGCATGGAACCAAAGCAGAAAATGCACTCAAGGAAGGAAACATCCTAAAGAGGAACATGGTATGCCAAAGTGCCAAACTGCAGAACCATGGCCTCCCTGTGGCACTGTATTGTGTGAAGATTTAGAATGGGCACTGGGGTAAGATTGCAAAGATTCAAATCCTGGTGCAACAGAAGACTAGGCTTGTGGCTCTGTATACATCAGCCCTTCAGTTTGCACATGACACTAATAATGGTTGTCACCACAAAATGTTGCCACAATACCAACTACATAGCAATCATTCAATAAATGTTACTTATTGGAAGTAGTTCCACGTCTGAGATGTAGTTATGTGGCATTAAAATTTTGTGACATGAAGAGAAACAACAGTGGAATCACTTAACTTCTGTTTCTATTGTTTGTGAGCCATTAATTTGATTTTATGTCACCAGTTACAATGTACCAATCCATTCTTTCAGTGACATATTAGTTTAGACAGCCAGAGAATTTGTTCAGAAGGGAACAATACATATATAAAGCACTGCGTATACATATAAAAAAGAACTGCGTCAAATAAAACTGTGAAAGCTGCATAAACTTTGATCTAATTCAAGCCAACAAAACAACTGTAAACTCCAAAATATGTTCACAGTGTTACAGATGGCTGAAGATTCAAAAGCAAAATCAAAGAAACAAAACATCTTTATTTCTGAAGAGAAAAAAAGAAAAAAACAGAAAGGCCTGGATGTCATATGAATTTATATCTGGTATGTATGTAGATAAAACCAGAAATAACTGCTTTCATAATATGCAATTCAGGTCTTGATTTTTTTTTCATTGACTAGGGTATCAAAATCTTCCCAAATCATTTCAACTTAAGACGATTTCAAAGATAAGGGAAAGTGGCTGAAAGAATGACCTTTACACTAAAACCTACAGCTGTGTAATTCCCCCCAGACTTGAATATTAAATACACAATATAAAAAAATTTAATGTTATTTTAAAAAATTAAAAGGAGAAAAGTTTAACATTATAGTTAAGAGTTCAAGATATACCAGTTCATTTTATCTTATAAAGATATTGAAGAAACAAATGAGGTAAAGAAACTTTGAAATGTGTAAAGTATATACACACATGGGCAGAGTAGGTTTATAGTGGTTTGTATGTAAAATGATACAATAATGAATAAATAATAATGCAAGAATAAACTGTATTTTGCAAAGTTAAAACTGTAAACCTAGTTTTGCCCCACCCTGTATATTTAACATAAAGATAAAATTATTGAAAAAAACTCCTAATTAATATATGTAAAAATCTTCCATACTATTTCCAAACCATCAGAAATAAAAAAGATTAGATTTTAAAACATATAAGTTAAATAAATTTCATAATTAATCGTATTTCTAAACATTCTCTTGGCAGACTGCTTGCCATTTAGCTTCCTTCATTTTTTGTCCCTAAGTGTAAGCAGAGTGGCTTTATTTTTATCCCTATTAACAGAAGAGATTGAATAACCTAACCTCTAAAAAAAGAGCCACTTTAAAGATGAAGTGATAAGAAATACAGTCAATGAAGATATTACATGAGAAAAGTGGATTGCTATGAGCTAATGAAGACCACTGAAAGGGGGTGATCTCTAGGATTCCTATAATTCCTTTTCTTTCTTGTAACATGATTTTGAGTGACACATGTTTATTATTTTAAACTTCTGACCCTTAAGGTTTTGGTCCTTGTTTGTTTATATAGAAACAGAAATGCAATGGACAAGCAAGGTAAGGGAGACAGGTAAATAGTTACTGGAATGGCTAATCCCATCTCTTGTAAAGCCAAAACAAATATCATTCAGCATCAAATTCCTAAATTTACAAATGTTTTATCTTTATTTTTTCTGCAAATAATGTCAAGGTGTATATGTCTGAATAATTTTCTCCTAGAACCATTTTTTTGTTTTGTTTCTGGTAATTTTTTTTAACTTTAGTTCATGAGTTGTTATTTTTTTAATAATATAAAAACCATTATATTACTAGGCATTTGTAAATTAAAAAGTATCTATTTCTTTCACTTTCAAATAAATGTGTCTTTGTTATATAACAAAGTATAGAAAATTGTAAAAAAACAATACCTTAATTTTTAAGAAGAAGAAGAAATTAAATGCTACAATTGGTGCTTTCATTTTATCATTAATAGAGAATATGGGCGAGGGAGTAGTTCCCAATATTTTCCTATATTTCTTTAAACTGTTATGAAAAAAAAAAAACATAAATATTAATAAAAGATACTACCCCTTTTGGTAGCAATAATGGTCATTTTTTGTATTTGACAGTCAATAAAATGCTATTGAAAATATTTAAAAAGTTAAAACTTCTTAAACTCTCATGTTGCCATTCCTACTATTATCTTCAAAAATTTACTTAATAAATATTTTTGGAGGACCTATGATGTTCAAAGCATTAAACTAAATTCTATGTTATATATATTGAGTATAGAATGTGTCATACTTAGGATAGAATCTAAGATTATTATAGCTTCTACCTTAAAACATTTAATAAACTAGAGAGGGAGTGTACACATTTTTTAAAAAGCTACATACATCAAGAAATGCACAACATTGAACCACTGTCAAAGATGTAGAGTAAAAATTTTAAGCTACTAAAACATCTTTTCTTTCCCAGGAAAATCTGCTCATCATACTCTTCAGATTATTCTACATTTTCATAATCACTCCTTTTGTAAAAGCTTTCCTGTTACTTTGAAAGGCAAGCTAACCTCCCTAATGCATACCTTCCTATTTATTCTGCTCACCATAATGGGGTCTTATCCTTCTCCCTGACACTTCCTGTAAATATTTGCAGAAGCTGTAGCTATGTGTCAACCAAGCTGTCAATCCAGTGATTCTCATAGGTGCTCTTCTGATGTGAACACAACCAAATAAAAGGGGCACAGGCCCAGCTGAGGTATCACAAGCAGCTCTATTGTCAGCATGCTACCTGCCTTCCTCAGGGTCACAGTTCTTTGTGCTTCCTGCTGCTCACCTCATAGAAAAAGCACTCTGTCAATATCAGTGGCAAATTAAACACATTCCAACTGTTCACTCTGATTTTAGGGGCAGATGCCAAGCTCTTAATTTTGTCTTTCAAAAATCTGTTTTCTGATGTATAAATTGAATGTTAAATATATATTTTTCTAAACCTCTTGGCTAAATCATTGTTCTCAGTCTTAGTTGAAGAATTTCTAAAGAGCAAGAATTTGTTGAAATGACCTCAGATGATTAATATGGAGAAGAAAAATAAAAACTTGGAATTTTTATTTTGATTATAAATAAAGAATATGAAGGAGAAAGTGTTCTAAATATTAATGTTTTCCTATTTTTATTTTTCCTTGAACTACTGAAAATAAGTTATTCAGTGTCAATGAAAATGCCACAACTTCTATAGCAATAATATTCATTTTAACTTTAACATAGCATTTAATCTGACACTGTATACAAACAGTTGCTCTCTAAATGATATAAGTGAGTATATACCAGGAAGAAGAAAGTAGTCTAGAATTGGGGGGTTCTGGAGGTTATACTTCTATATCAAAGCTGAATTTGGGGTGGGGAGGAAGATGAATGTAAAATTTTTCTTTATGCAAATATTCAAAATGTGTTCTTTTAAAAAATATGTGAGCTTGTGCTGTGAAATGTAATCTATTACATTTAAAAATTATTATTAGCCGAGACCAGTTTGGCTCAGTGGATAGAGCATCGGACTGTGGACTGAAGGGTCCCGGGTTCAATTCTGGCAAGGGCATGTACCTTGGCTGCGGGCACATCCCCAGTAGGGGGCGTGCAAGAGGCAGCTGATCGATGTCTCTTTCTCATCAATGTTTCTATCCCTCTCCCTTCTGCTCTGTAAAAAACCAATAAAATATATTTTAAAAATAAAAAATAAAAAATAAAAATTATTATTAAATAGCACAGCTCAATCTATTAAAGTAGAATAATACTATGATACATGAGATGCAAATGAAGTTTATGAACCATCCTATCTAATAAAAGAGTAAAATGCAAATGTGACCATACTTTCACTACACTACCAGCCAATCAGGAGCAAGGTGAGGGGTGAAGGCACGAGAGATGGGGACACAAGGGGCCGGGCAGCCTGGGACTGGTGGTCCCAAGCAGCACCAACAGTCCCGGGCGGCTTTTCCGCTGCTCCGCCATTCCTCAGGGCCCATGGAAGGATGGGAACGTGAGGGGCGGGGCAGCCCGGGACTGGCACTCCTGGGCAGCTATTTCACCACTCTGCCATTCCACCGCTCCGCCATTCCGTGGGGCCCGTGGAGGAACAGGGACGCGTCCCAGGTGGCTCTGCTCCTGTGCGCCCGTTCTGCTGCCCATTCTGTGGGGCCCAAAAAGCTGAGGAGAAGGTGAAGGAGAAGCTGCCCCAGTAGCTCCCCAAAGAGATGAAGGTGTTGGGGGGAACAAGCAACCAAGAAGAAAGATTGAGCCCCCTTTTGTTAATTATTTCAGGAACAATCCTCCCAATAATCAACCCCATCACCAACCAAGCAGTTGAGTCCCCGATACTATATGAATTAAAGTTGGACATTAAATGTTATGCTATGACTTTTCTCAGAGTATCAGTTTGCTTGCAGAGTGGCTTCCTGGCTTGCTGCCAGCCTGTGCATGGTCCACGCTTATGAGTTCAGGATCTATGACAATGTGAATAATTCAGATGTTTATAATAAAAAAACATGAATTCACTAATGTTAATGTTAAAATTCATGGAAAAAAATAGTCCTTTGAATCTTTGGTGATTAGAAATTAAAGACCTCAAATCATGTGCAATAAACAGAAAATAAAGTTACACTGAATGGCAAAAAAAAAAAAAATACATTGGGGTCAAGAAATGTTCAAAGTCCTAGGAACCATTTCCAGATCAGTAAGGGAAGTCACAGGGTGTATATTATTGCTACAAATACTGTATTTTCCATTACTTACAACATATACAAAATAATGTATTAGATGCCTTCCTATCTCATGAAGTACATATTCTCATAGGTAATATTTGTAGATATATTTATGGAAATATGTCATATCTTATCTATATTAATAAAAGGGTACTATGCTAATTACACCATGAGACATTCCAGATATTCTTTCGGACAAAGCCATGGTGGTGGGGCTAAGCAGAGGCGGTTATGGGCGATCAGGCCAGGAGGGGAGGGCAGTTGGAGGTGATCAGGTTGGCAGGGGGGTGCAGTTGAGGGCAAGAAGGCCAGCAGGCAAAGTGGTTAGGGGAGATCAAGCAGGCAGGTATATGAGCAGTTAGGAGCCAGTAGTCCCAGATTGCGAGAGGGTTGTCCGACTGCCAGTTGAGGCCCAATCACACAGGGGTCCCAGATTAGAGAGGATGCAGGCCAGGCTAAGGTTCACACTCCCTTCCAAACCTTCCAGTGCATGAATTTTGTGCACCGGGCCACTAGTCCTATATAGTAAAAGAGTAATATGTAAATTTACTGTACCTCCAATCAAACCACGCCCAGAAGCCACGCCCACAATCCAATCAACAGCAAATAAACCCCAACCAAGATGGCTGTGGCCACTGAGAGAACAGGCCGGCTGGGGCTGCAAGTGCAGCATCTGTGCCTCCAGCTGGCCCACCCTCTCCTGCTGTGTGGAGGGAGAAAATGGGCCCCGGGCAGCAAATGCACACCATGGCAGGCGGGGAAGCCAGACCGGAAAGCCCAAGCCCCTGAGTACCCAACAGGTGTCCTGTGCTGGGGCCTGAGGAGGCCCCAGGGCAAGCATCTTCCCAGAGGCTATGTGGAAGGAGGAGAGGAACCTCTGGCTGGAGGCCAGGGTGAAAGAGCTGGCATATTTGCAGGCCAGGCTGAGGAATACCACTCCGCTCCGCACTCCCCACACCCTGTGCATGAATTTCATGCACCAGGCCTCTAGTCCTAATATATAAAAAGGCATGGGCTGTCATGACCTAAACGACCAAATAGATGACCAAACAGGAAGCTGCATGGGGTGACCAGGCTGGCAGTGGGGGCAGTGAGGGATGTGCCCTGGGCGCTGGTCAGGGCACGGTGGCAGGAGGGAGCTTTGGGCCCCAGCTGGGATGCAGTGGAATTCTGGGTCTCCCACGATTGGGGGCATGGCCAGCCTTCAAACCCAGAGCTTTCTTTCACCACCGCATCCCAGCTGGGGCTCAGAGCTCCCTTCCAATGCTGTGCCCTGGTGGGGGGCGCAAATTAGGGGTGACCAGGCCAGTAAGTGGGGAGAGGGAGTGAAGGGCAACCAGGCCAGTGGGGAGGGGACAGTTTAGGCTAACGAGGCTGGTGGGGGGGCTAGTGAGGGTCAATCAGGCCAGCAGGCAGGTGAGCAGTTAGGAGCCAGAATTCCAGGATTGTGAGAGGAATGTCTAACTGCTGGTTTAGGCCCAATCCCCCAAGGGGTCTGGATTGGAGAGTGTGCAGGCTAGGCTGAGAGCAGCTCCTCCCCATGCATGAATTTCATGCACTGGGCCTCTAATAGGTAATAAATAAAATGGGCAAATATTAATTTTACAACTTGACATGTCACGAGGGAAAAATTAGTAGTTAACTCTTCTTATCCTTGGAAGAAGGTAAAATTCAATTTATAATCTATCATTAAAGAATAACAGACAACATAAAAGCAGACTAAAGAATAAAACCTAAATCATATAAAAATATTGAATATAAAACACAAAGAAATAAAAGATGTTCCTGTGTATAGGTCAAATAAATACATTTATTTCTTCTCCAGCTGATATATTACAGCTAGAGGCCTAGTGCGTGAAATTCGTGCACTCAGGGGTGGGGGTCCATCAGCCCAGATTGCGAGAGGGTGCAGGCCAGGCACCCCCCCCGCCAGTGCATGATGGGAGCCAGGTAGGGATGTGGGAGATTGGCCATCAGGGAAGGGACCGCAGGAGGACTTCAGGGTGTGCCCGGCCTATCTCGCTCAGTTCTGATTGGCCAGACCCCAGCAGCAAGCTAACCTACTGGTTGGAATATCTGACCCCTGGTGGTCAGTGCATGTCATAGCGACTGGTCAACTGTGTGCTCCCTGGTGATTAATGCACATCATAGTGAGTGATTGAACAGCCTTAGTATATCATTAGCATATTATGTTTTGATTGGTTAAATGGCCAACCAGATAACTGGACACTATTATATAGATTGGAAATAAATAAAGAAGGTGTGTCGTACATACAACAGAATATTATTCAGCAAAAAAAAAAAAAAGAAATCTTCTCTTTTGCAACAACAAGGATGGACCTTGTCACTAAGTGAAATAAGAAAGAGAAAGACAAATACTGTATGACCTCACTTAAATGTGGAATCAGAAAACAAAATAAAGGAACAAACAAAACAGAAACAGAGTCAGATACCAAGGACAAACTAATGGTTGTCATCAGGAGGGGGGTTGGTGGGGACAGTGTGAAAAAAGTGAAGGGACTAAGGAGTACAAATTAGCAATCACTGGAATGTAAAGAACAGCTGGAACATAGTCAATCATTTTGTAATAACTATGTATGGTACCAGGTGGGTCTTAGATTTATTAGGGGGAACATCTTATAAGTTATATAAAGGTCTAACTAACATGCTATACAACTGAAACTAGTATAATATTGAATGTCAACTGTAACAGAAAGCTTTTTTTAAATTAAAAAACAAAACGGGACCTATTGGGTTGCTCAATGAATAGAGCATTGACCTGCAGACTGAAGGGTTCCGGGTTTGATCCTGGTCAAGGGCACATGCCCAGGTTGTGGGCTCAATCCTTGGTAGGGGCATGCAGAAGGCAGCCAATAAATGATTCTCTCTCAACATTGATTTTCAATCTCTCTTTCCCTCTCCCTTCCTGTCTCTGAAATCAATAAAAATATATTTTTAAAAATAGAATGGTCTAACCCCCAATACAGAGATCAGAAGTGCACTAACATCAAAGACATTGACACACATTTCTGAAAGACAGCATGTGAAAAGGTGCTGCCCAGTGAAGCAGGCAGAGAAAGTCCACAGCTATAGCAGGTACAGAATGGGCTACAACCAAGGAGGGGCATGTGGTCAACACACAGGGTGCAGAGGAAAGAGAAGAAAGGGCAAGCTAAGCACCTCATTTACCAGGTATACTCACAAAATGTGGCAAACCAGAAAGCAAAGTGTAAACATTTTGTAATTTTGGTAAGATACCCTAGAAAAACTAAGCATAGCCATGTAACTAGATGAGCAACAGTGAAAGGGAAAGTAAGGAGGTGAAGTGTTCATCATCAGAATCCATCAAAAGAGCAATCAGTAAATCATGTCCAGAATAATCATACCAGAAAGTTGCAATAAAAGTACCTATTTTGCTTTGATTTGTTGCTTTTGGGGTTAGGGTGAGGTAGTTCAGGGGAACTATTGTTTTTGTATGATTAACCTTTTGATGATATTTCACCTTTTAGTGTATGACTTACTTGAGAATAATAACATCATAAATGGAAATTATCAACCCATTTCATTTACTTTGTATTTAGTAGCTGCCCTATATAGTGGATCTTAAAACACAAAGATATATACTGCAAACTACTAATGCCAATTATCATACTGGATAATGGAGAATTAGTGGCTGTTGCACTGCATCTATAATATACAGTATATTAAGTATTTAGAATGAGAAGTAATTAGTAGTCCTCAGTTCATTATGCTGTATCAGATGTCTTTCATTTGGATATTTGAGAAAACACTAAATGTTCTGAACATCTAGAGAAAACTTGGTTCTCCCTTTTAAATAAAATAGAATCTTCAGCCCTAGACTGTTGGCTCGATGGATAGAGCATACTAGTAGGCTCTTGGACTGAAGAGTCCTGGGTACCTAGGTTGCAGGTTCAATTCCTGGCCCTGGTCTCGCATGCACAGGAAGCAACCCATCGATGTGTCTCTCTCACATCAATTCTCTTTCTTTCTCTGTATCTCTCCCTTTCCCTTCCACTCTCTCTAAAATTCAATGAGAAAATATCCTTCAGTGAGGATTAACAAAATGGGTAACTTTTTGTAAAAATCCTATCTAAAATAATATGTTACTTGCATATTACTCTTTCCTTTCTAAAGTCCTGATTTTATGGCATAGATAGTATCACTAATATACCATTAGCATGAGCTACAATGCAACTTATGGGGGTAGGATCTTTGTTTTTGTTTTTTCAAACCTGCATTCTCAGCAACTAAAAGAGGGCCTGGCACATAATAAGAACATAAATATACTTGCTGAGTGAAAGTCTGCATGCAAAGTTAATAGAAAATAAATTAATTAATAAGCTTAATATACCAGAGAATTGTCACTAGCTTATATATAAAATATTGCTCTGAGACAAAGATTTTATGCCCTTACAAAATTCTCACAATGGAAATAATTATGCTAGATGAGTGTGTATTTTTAGTTTGAATTATCTGGACAAACTGTTTTCATTTTCTCCTTCACCTTGAGTCATTATGAATACTATTTAAGAACAGGCATAATGAGCAGCCAGACCAATATTGTTTTTTTATATTGCTACTATAAGATATTTTGAGTAAATGCTCAGTTCTATTGTGATCATCTTAGAACATTCAAATGCTCTCCAACATATTAACTTTTCTTATTAACCTTTTATGAATTAACTAGAGTCCGAGTGCATGAAATTTGTGCATGGGAGGGTATTTCTTAGCCCAGGCTGCACCCTCTCCAATCTAGGACCCCTTGAGGGATATCCAATTGCCCGTTTAGGCCTGATCCTACTTTGTAGGATATCCCTCTCACAATCCAGGACTGCTGGCTCCCAACTGCTCACCTGCCTGCCTTCCTGATCACCCCTAACTTCTTCTGCCTTCCAGCTTGATCACACCCTAACCACTCTCCTGCAGGCCTGGTCACCCCTAACTGCCCTCCCATGAAGGCCTGGTCACCCTTAATTGTCCTCCCCTGCAGGCTTGATCACCCCCAACTGCCCTCTCTTTCAGGCCTGGTCCCTCCCAACTGCCCTCCCCTACTGGTCATCTTGTCGCAGCCATCTTGTGTCCACATAAAGACAGCCATCTTGTGTGTTGGAGTGATGGTAAATTTGCATATTATCTTTTTATTAGATAGGATTAGATAAGATAGAATCCTGGTGCATGAGTGATGGCTGGCTGGTTTGCTCTGAAGGTTGTCCTGGATCAGGGTGAAGGTTCCTTTGAGATGTGGGACAGCAAGGGTGAGGGTCTGTGGTGGTTTGCAGGCTGGCCATGCCCCCTGGTGACCCAAGCAGAGGCCCTGGTATCTGGGATTTATTTACCTTCTATAATTAAAAATTTGTAGCCTTGAGCAGAGCCAAGCTTCCTCCTCCTCTATAGCTGGAGCCATTTTTGTTGGGATTTATTTATCTTCTATAATTCAAACTTTGTAGCCTTTATTAGAGGCCAGGGCCCACCAGGACAGGCAGGAAGCTTGCCTTCCTCCATTTCCAGGGGCAACCCAAGCCTACTGCTCTCTCTGTGGCTGCAGCCATCTTGGTTAGATTAATTTGCATATTCACTCCTGACTGTCTGGTGGGTGTGACTTGTGGTGTAGTGGAGATATGGTCAATTTGCATATCCCTCTTTTATTAGATAAAATTATCCATAAATTCATTTAAAAGCAAGATTTCAACATGTACTATATTGTAGAATAACAAATTATTTAAAAGTTACTACCCACATGTAACCCAGTATTTCTCTTTGTTTTTCCCAAATCTGCTGTTTTGAATACTTAAGTGTTATTTCTGCTGCATTATTCTGAAATTTAATAAGTAAGGTCATGCTTTCTCTACCTATGCTCTTCATAATTTCTTGAATGTCAATAACATTTAACTTCAGAGATTTTGTTTTCCAAGATATAACAAATTTGAAAAACTGATTTCTTTTTAATAATCCTATCTAATAAAAGAGTAATATGCAAATTGATCATTACTCCAACATATAAGATGGCCGCCCCCATGTGGTCAAAGATGGCAGGCAGAGGAGGGCAGTTGGAGGTGACCAGGCCTGCAACAGAGGAGGGCAGTTGGAGGGACCCAGGCCTGCATGGGAGGAAAGTTGGGTGGGTCCAGGTCTGCAGAGGAGGGCAGTTGTGGGTAATCAGGCTAGCAGGGGAGAGCAGTTGAGGGGGACCAGGCTGGCAGAGGAGGGCAGTTGGGAGAGATCAGGCCTGCAGGGGAGGGCAGTTGAGGGTGACCAGGCCTGCAGGAGAGAACAGTTATGGGCAACCAGGCTGAGAGGAGAGTGTAGTTAGGGGTGACCAGGCTGGCAAGGGAGGCAGTTAGGGGCAATTGGCCTGGCAGGGGAGGAATTATGCATTGATCAGTTTGGCAGGTGAGTCGTTAGGTGGTGATCAGGCTGGTAGGCAGAAGTGGTTAGAGGCAATCAGGCAGGCAGGAGAGTGGTTGGGAACCAGCAGTCTTGCATTGTGAGGATCAGATTAGAGAGGGTGCAGGATGGGCTAAGGGTACCAGCCACTTGTGCACGAATTTCGTGCTCCTGGCCTCTAGTAGTAAATATAAAATATCACCATTTTGACAAATAGCACCACAATGTAAAATAAAATTAAAACAATTCTCTATTTCCCATCAGAGATTAAGCAACAAAACAGTCACTAAAAATGCAGTTGAAGGGGTCCAAATTAGTTACATGTGAAAAGATACTATCTGTTTCTAATATTTTTTCTACAGCAAAAGAAATGCATTCATATTGAGTAACTTTTGTGCCCTCCCAAAATTCATATGCTGAAACCCTAATCTCCAATGAGGTAGTATTTGGAAGTGGATTTTGGGAAATAATTAGAATTAGTTTAATTCCATGGTCTGAAAACTGCATCTAACGAGCCACATATAGCTCCTTGGCCCCTTGAGTGTGGCTCTTCAAATTTCAAAATACCACAGCCTAAGTGAGTTTATTTTGAAGAAGTGGCATTAGAAGTTTAAAAGATTTGGCTCTCAAAAGAAATTCCAATCGTTGTACTGTTGATATTTGGCTCTGTTGACTAATGAGCTTGCCAACCACTGGGTTAGGCCATGAAGGTGAGGCCCTATAATAGATTTAATTCCCTTATTAAAAAAAAAAAAAAGAAGAGACATTAGACCTCTTTTCTCTTAGCCATCCTATATAATAAAAGAGAAACATGCAAATTTGACCATAACTTCGCTCCTGATTGGCTATGCTACCAGCCAATCAGGAGCAGAGGTGGGGCCAAGTGGCGTGAGCTCTAGGCCCCGGGGGTGGAGATGAAATGGCAGTGGCGGTGAGCACCCAGCCCCCAGGGGCAGGGAGGTTGCAGGCAGCCGGGGCTGAGCTGAGCAGGGCGATGGCTGGGTGCTCAAGGCCTAAAGCCTCACCAGAGGCTTTAGGCCTTGGGCAGGCTGGGGGTGATCCATCAGTTGGACATCCCCTGAGGGCTCCCAGTATGTGAGAGGGGGCAGGTTGGGTTGAGGGACCAACACCCCTTAGTACATGAATTTCATGCACTGGGCCCCTAGTATGAAGATAATAGCAAAACGGTGGCCATTGACAACCCACAAAAAATGCCCTTACTAGACATTGAATCAGCTGTCCCTTCATCTTGGCCCTCCCAACCTCTACAACTGTGTGAAATAAATGTTCCTTGTTTAAGCCAACCATCCAACCATTTACGGTATTTTGAAGGTAGAAGTTGGTATCAAAAGATACAGAAGGCTGATGCTGAAGGTTTCAAAGAAAATATCAATTCAGTTTGCACATCTAAAGTTTCACATATCTATAAACATCAAACCGAATATGTGAAGTAGGCAGTTGAATGTACAAATGTGGAATTTTTTCAAGACTGTGATGGTAAAACAAATGTATCTATGAATAGCACAATGATGTCTGTGAAGATGTAAGATTGAATGAGATCACCAAGTTTGCAAAGAGTGTAAGTCAGTGGTTTTCAATTGGAGCCAATTTTACCCCCAGAGGACATTTGATTATGTCTGGAGACATGTTTGGTTGTCACAGTGGAGAGGTGAGGTGCTGGTGGCATTTTAAAACATCAAAATGTTCTCTAACACATTGGCTAGAAGTAGCTAGAAGTCAGAGATGCTGCTAAACATCCTAAAATGCACAATACAACACCACACAATAAAAAATTATCTGAACCAAAATGTTGGTGGTACTATGACTGAGAAGAGGGAGGAACTAATAAAGGAGATGCTGAAGTGCCAAACAATGAGGTAGGATTTGCTATCTATATCATCATGTGAAGAAGTGCTCCAAGCAGTAAGGAAGAAGGACATGTGTTGAACACTGCTGATAGGTCAATTAAGAAGACATCTGAGAATTGACTGTTGGAGTTAGCAATGTGGAGGTCACTGGCAGTAACAGCAAAAGCAGTTTTTGCGAGTGATAGCTGCTGCTTCGTAATGACCAGCAACATTTGACACATTTTCTAATTTGCATATTGCTAATGAGTGACTACAAATTTAAACTACATAGTTATAACTAGGGTACAATTATTAACCACTCTCTGATCTCTTTAGTCAAATAAGCTATTACCACTACTATTATTATTTTCCAAGTAACATTCCTTATAAATAACATGTTACATATAAATTATGTATTATTTAAAAAACCAGCTTATTATCCAAATAAACTAGTAAATGTTTAACAATCCGCTCTCTAGATATGGAGGGTGCTTCAAGTTAAAGCTATTGCTAATTACTGCAGGATGAAAGGTCTCCCTTTGCAATTTTAAGCTAACAGTTTAAAGCAAATCAGTTCTCAAAATTAGTGGAAATTTAATAGCCAGCTCTTTCCAAGACAGTATGAGCTGGCTGCTACACATCACCTCTGTTTTGCTTCTGAATTATCCTTCCTCTCATCTACACCAGGTCACTCTTCAGCTCATGACGCACCCCATTTGCCCTGACCTGATAGGTAATAGTCAGAAAACTCTGTCATCCTCTCTGCAATTTCTCAATGACATTCTGCTTTGCTCAGCAAACATATCTTTCGAAATATTTCTAATGACATAATTACTTTCCACTTAACACCAAAAAGGGGGGAGGGACACCAGGATTTCAGATAGTTTTCTCAAAGTATTTTGTTATTAGTACAACCATTCATGACAGGAAATGCTTTGGGAAGAAATGAATAGCTATTAAAATATATTAATAACTTATTACATGATACCTATGCAATTGTTATAAATGTTAGTTCCCTGTCATTGCAATGAGCTCTGTCACTTGTTTTGAAAAAGTACCTGCTAAAAATCACTATTGCATCTGGGGAGGAATTAATGATACTGAGAAGAATGCTAGTTGGAATATTTCACCCTTATCTCAAATTCTTTTGCTCTATTAGCTAAATGCCTTCTACTGTGAAATGCCTTCTACTGTAGCAGACTGGCTTGCAACAGCTGAAGCTAAAAGCTGTCTATTAACTTACTCTAGGGCATTTTACTGTTTAATAATGATGCTCATTTCTCTGTGAAGTAAAGACACAATGCTTTTCTACTCAGGGCTTATAAAGACATTTTTTTCTTTCTTTTCTGAATTTGGTCCATGCTGCTTTAAGTGAAACCCTCCAAGTAATTATCAGATTATTGAGAAATTTTTTAGAAATAATAAATCAGCAGATCCAGACATATTAAAATTGGTGTTCAGTTTTGATTCTCAGGTGTGAAGTGTGGTAAACATGTTACTGTGGTTGCCGCATGAGATGTAGTGCTATGTTCCAACTAATAACTTGCTAGATATAAGACTAAGACATAGGTTAATCTTCTTGGTTTATCAATATCTCTCACTACTTTAGTGTTCTAGCTACTAAGTTAGTGTTGGCATAACTGTACACTACTAAAAAATAGTGACAGGTAAATAAGGCAGGTGAAAATAATGTTTTAAATAACAATTAAAAGCATCTCTCCCATATGTTTATGCAATATAAATAGATAGGCCAGATGGCTCTATTTTTAATATTTTGATGTATTTTATTGTGTAAAGTTTGAGTAACTTTGCAGCATTTAAAATTTACTCTTCCCTCCCCATTTGAGACTCATGTTCATTTTTAATGGTACATATATACATTTTTTCCAGTTTCACCAAGATATCTTCTCTCTATTGAAAACACCCAAAATCATTGTTTAAGTTTAGTATTTAAAAAAATAACATTATAGTTCAAAGTAATTGAGTAACATATTGCACTTAAATGAGATAATTTCAAAGTATTACTCCACAGATTACTTATTAATTACAAAGCAGAGAGTACCATTAAAATGTCAAGACCTAATAGACACCAAGCCTGTGTGTGCATCACGGATAGGACATTTTTAGTAATGTGACAAATGGCATGAAGTATGGACTGAAGTGTAGCAATCAGAAGCACATATTATCTATGTAGGATACTCCTCGAGGATGTTTAACCTGAACATAATTATGAGGAAACCACTATACAATCTATGGTGTAGCAAAATGATAGTTGGTTAATCAACACAAGAGGGATTTAATATTCAATGCATTTCTGTAAGTTTGAATTTTTTTAAGTGGAAAATTTTTTCAAAATATCACATTGATATTACTTAGATCAACATAATTAAAGATTAACTAAGTAATTGTAAGTGGTATAGCATTGCTTTATCTGTCCCATTTCCAATCCATACCTTGTTAAATCAATAAAAATAAAATTAATTATCTATCAAGAGAGATAGAACTTTTCAAACAGATGAATACTTTTCTAATAATTTTATAGCAAATTTTTGTTATCTTCAAACTAAAAGAAAAGATGATCTCAAATAAAATTATCACCTATTTTAAACAGGTTAACACTTTACTTTTTAATTATTGGGGGTGGTCCATTTCATTTTTACTTTTGGAGGTTTAAATAAAGCCCATTTTGTTATAAGGTACTACAATTCCTCACCGTGGTTCATGTAGTTTCTGAGATATCTCTGGAAACAAGGGCTTTAAAGTACTTCCCATAAATTATTTCCATGCCACACTCTACAACCTGCCCACCTATTAAGACATAATCTTTGAAGATTATTTATCTGGTGTACTATATTTATGCTTTTCCCTATTGGTAAGACATCATATTTGAAAAAAAAAATGGAGATATCTAGCATTTTATTTGATTGCACTAATCACTGACTTATGTATAAATTTGTTATGCATTTTGTCAGGAATTTTAACTCAAATACTTTATTTCTAATGATTTTCTGAAAGGACAGTATTGGCTATAAATTTTCAGAGAAAAAATTAAATAGGTATTGTTGTTGTTTTCCCCCTCTTGCTGAGAATTAGTTGTCCTTGGCAATATCTAGATAGCTAGATAGATTTTTTCCCTTCATTGTACTTAATAATGGCCATGGCTAACACTCTTACAAAACAGTTATACAAAACTAACATCTACCATCTGCTTTTGAATTATAAGAGCCGGTTTGCTCAGAAAAATACAATTTTTCTTCTTTGTTATACAACTGAAGTGTCTGGCTGCTGCCACTGGGTGGCAACCAAGGACACAAAAACATCAGAAATGCCAGGGGTTCGGTAAAGAGCCTCAGTATTTCAAAAATAATTTAAGAGGATCTAACTAAAAGGATGCATTATACAAGTTAAAAAAATGTATCTATGTACCATTAAAAATGAACGTGAGTCTCAAATGGGGAGGGAGGAGTACTATATAATTTAAAATAATGTTGTTTCAACAAATCATATTTGAATATATTTGAAGAAAAAAATGATCGAAGTTACCAATAATGATCTCACTCTTAATCATCTGGACTAGCTTAGAGTCTAATACATTTTTCAAAGTTTAGCTTCCAAGATGTTCTTTTGATGGTACTTTCATGTAAGGGAAGGAGAAGTGAGTATCAATAGGAAGGTATCATTTACAGTAGATTACTGACTTTGTACAGGTGCCAAGGTTAAAAACCACAAGCTTTGTTAACAGTCAGAATTAGTTTTAAGCCACAGCTCTGAAACTTAAGAATGATATGAACTGGCATTGACTTATTTTACCTATAAGTGCTATGGTTTCCTCATTTAAAAAATGATGAAAATATACGTATTTCATATAGTTGGCAAAAAGAAAAACATTAACTCATTTAGGCAGAGGAGTTGATTGTTGTGATTGATATATAGTAGACACAAGGCAAATTATAACAATCATTCTATAATTAAAACATTATACATTTGGTTTATATTTTACTCCATTGCAAGTAAAATTGTCACATTACCACATTACCTTTCATTTATTTTACCTGTGATACTTTCCTAAAGAATACCTTACAAATAAAAGGTTAGACTTAGTGACAAATAAACTGAATCAGTACAATTTCTTTTCTATAAAATGACAACAGCACTGAACCATCCTCAGTAGAGCATATGCACTGTCATAGTATAGCATGTGCTTTGTTGGGTTGACTTCTTTAGGTATAGTTCCTTTAAATCAGATGTCAGTGTTGGACAGGCAAATTCAGCTTTGAAGTAAGTGACAAGAGCCAGCACCTGTGACAAGCATACTTTATTCTGAGAGCCAGTGGCAGCTCAGGTTGAACAACAAAGACATGCCAACAAATGACTATGGAAGTAGAACCAGCACTCTGCCTTCATTAAGCTTGTACAACAGCACCTAAGCCTATAGATTATGGCAAATCAACTGGGGCAGGAAGATTATATGCCCTCAAATCCTAGAGAAAGTTCTCTCACATAGCCATACTTACTTTTTTGCCTATACTCTTCAGTTCCAATTTTTTAAAAAGGTAATTGTTGCTCTTAAGCCTCTCACTGATAGATGACTATGAGGGTTTAGGGTTTCTATACCTGAACTAAGAAGAAGAAGGCTTGTATGTTGCCCAGCCAGTGTTGCTCAGTAGTTGAGCGTTGACCCATGACCTGGGAGGTCAAGATTCCATTCTTGATCAGGGCACATGGGCTTGAATCCCAGTAGAAGGCATGCAAGAAGCAGCCAATGATTTTCTCTCATCATTGATATTTCTCTCTCTTTTCCTCCCTCTTCCTCTCTCTGAAAAAAAAATTAAAAATCTTAAAAAAGAGAGACAGCTTATATGTTTCTTTCATCATGAAAAATGATTTTTTTTCTAACATTTATTATATTTATGACATTGACTATGGAAAGAGTAATATTGAATTATAAATATAATAAAACAGAAATAAATTTAAATGAAATTATATGCAATTTATCAAGAAAAAATTCACTAAAAAATTTATCTATTTACAGTTTTTCAACTCCAGAGCTGAATTTTACTAGAAGCACCTATAAGTAGCAATTTTGACATTTTAGCAAATGTCCACAACATGCATTGATTTTAAGTATCCAACCTAGCCATTAGGGAAACCATGATGTATACTACAGAGTTTTTGATGTAAAAGCTTAAAGAAAAACATGATGTATATGGGAAATCACAATTAGTTATGTGTTAACTGGGTGAAAAGTATGAGTGATAGATGCAAATGGACAGTGGTGAAGTGTGAGACATGTATAGGTGGATGCCAGATCTTGGAGGGCCTTTAGAACCAATGGAGCAGTTTCAAGTTCCTCTGGAAGGCAATAGGTAACATGAAAGAGTTTTAAGCAGAGCAGTGTAATGATTATAGTTACATTTTTGGAATATCACTGTGGAGAGTGTGCCAGGATGGAGAAAGGAACTATGTGTGTGGCAGGGAGCCCAGAGACAAATAAGATTCCAGTCTAATACAGAAGGAATGGAGAAAGGAGTAGGGAAAGGCCCAGAAATTATTCACGAGGTGTGAAAGTCCTCATTGTTTGAATATAACAATGAAGAGATGGGTGATTCCAGAATCTTCAGGTGTGCATGTTCAGTTTACTTTTTGGTTTGTATACTTTGTTAAACTGCGGACTAAGCAGAATCATCAGTAATATAATCGCTGTTTGAATTCTTAAAGATTTTGGTTGAGAGTAATATGGTTCCTGAAAAGCTTCCACAATTTGGAGTAGGTTCTTAATCACGTGAAAAGCAAAGCTGTCCTATGAGATGTTAGGAAGAGAACAAAAGTACCAAATTCAACCACCGAGTGAGGTTTTGCACAACCAAAGTACATTCTGTATTTTTTAAAAATCTTTATTGTTCAGTTTTTACATTGCTCCCTTTTTTTCCCCTATAGCTCCCCTCCACAAGGTACCCATCCCACCCTCCACCCTCACCCCCCCACTGTCCTCTCCCAAAAATCAATAGTTGCATGATTTTTGTTCAGTCTCTTGCTGCACTTCCCACACCCCTTTTCGTCCCAAGAATTGTCAGTCCATTCCCTCTCCATGTCCGTGATTCTGTTACATTCACCAGTTTATCTTGTTCATCAGGTTATTAATTCACTTGGATTTTAGATTCATTTGTTGATGGATGTGTATTTGTCGTTCATAATTTACACTTTTATCTTTTTCTTCTTCCTCTTCTTAAAGAATATCTTTCAGCATTTCATATAATATTGGTTCGGTGGTGATGAACTCCTTTAGCTTTTTCTTGTCAGCGAAACACTTTATCCAACCTTCAATTCTGAATGATAGCTTTGCTGGATAGAGTAATCTTCGTTGTAGATTCTTGCTATTCATCACTTTGAATAGTTCTTGCCACTCCCATCTGGCCTGTATTGTTTCTGTTGAGAAATCTGCTGACAATCCTATGGGTGCTCCCTTATAGGTAACCATCTGTTTTTCTCTTGCTGCTTTAATATTCTCTCTTTGTCTTTTGCTCTTGGCATTTTAATTATGATGTGCTTTGGTGTGGTCCTCTTAGGGTTCCTGTATATTGGGGTTCGGTGCGCTTCTTGGACTCCTAGGTCAATTTCTTTCACCAGGTGTGGGAAGTTTTCGGTCACTATTTCTTCAAATAGGTTTTCATTGTCTTGCTCTCTCTCTTTTTCTGGCACTCCTATAGTTCAGATGTTGGTATGCTTGAGGTTGTCCCAGAGGCCCCTTACACAATCTTCAATTTTTTTGGATTCTTTTGGCTTCTTGCTTTTCCAGCTGAGTGGATTTTACCTCTTTGTATTTCAAATCCTTAACTTGGTTCTTGCAGTCCTCTAGAGTACTTTTAGGTCTTTGTATAATATTTTTTATTTCAGTCAGTGTATGCTTAATTTCTAGTTGGTCCTTTTTCATATCCTTGAGGGTCTTGTTCATTTCCTTGTAGGTCTCATTCATTTCCTTGTAGGTCTTGCTTATTTCCTTGTAGGTCTCAGCCTTTTCTAGGAGCCTCTTGAGAAGCCCTATAACCATGGTTTTGAATTCCATGTCCAGTTGTTTTTTTCCCTCCATTTCTTTTACATCTGATTTCTTTCCATGTCTCTGCATGGTGGCTGCTTCCCTGAGTTGGTCAATTAGCTTTGTGTGGTAGATGTCCTACAAGGGACAGTGGCTCAGCCTCCCCAGTTACCTGAGGTAGATATGGGTTGCAAAGTCTCGTTGAAGTTAAGCCCAGATTAATCGTTGTTAGCACTTGGAGGGGTTGACCTCCAGGCCAATTGTCTGTGGTGTTCAGCTGTGCTCAGGTTGGATGGGCAGAGTCTCCAGGCAAAGCAGATAGCGTCAGCTCCACCCTATACGGCCCCAGGGACTCTGTGCTGGGGGCAATAGCCACCAGCACCTCTGAGAGAGAGCCGCTGCCGAGCTCCACCAGCTGCTGGAGAATTCAGACTCTTCCCAAATGAGTCTGCACATCCAATGTCTCACCCAGAGTCACAAAACAATGCAGTCTGACGGTTTCCCGAATGAGAGAGCAAGTCATGAGCGCTCTCTGCGCGGTCACGCAGCTGCGCTGTTCCCAAGTTCACGCGCACTCTGCACCAGCTCGCCTTCTCCACAAGCCGGCAGGCCCTTGCAGCACCCAAGCTTCGATGTGCCCTCCCACTGTCCAGTTTTTACCCCTTATGATTGTGGGCTCCCTGGACTTCTCCCGGAGCTGGGGGATCAGTGCAGTGGGACGTCTTTGTCTCTCCTGTTCGAGAAAACTTGCGGTTTTCAGCCTCCCGCCCTATCAGCTGGCACACACTCCAAACCTCTCTCCGCACGTATCTTCAACGCTGTCCTCAGCTGCTCTCTGAGTCACAGTGTCCTATCTTCTCTTTTATTTGTGGAATTTTCACTCAGCCAGCTTTCTGGTGAGTCTGGATGGTGTTTGTACTTTCCTTAAGTTGTAGTTTTGAAATTGCTGTGTGGGGCAGCAAGATAGGTGTTTGCATATGCTGCCATCCTGGTTCTCGATCTCAGCACATTGTGTATTTTTAAGAATCCTGAAAGTGCTCTAAGAAAATCTTGCTTACAGGAAATTCAGAGTGATGAATTGAGGTGGGTAATTGAGATGATGCTTTTGGCTCTTCTCACAGTTTGATGAGCACTTGCATCATCTTTATAAGAATGAGCTTCCTGAGGTGGTGCTGGGGGCTGTCTAAGGTACTCAAAAAAGGCGCCTATTATAGTGTGGAGGCATAGCCCCTAACCTCACAAAAGTGGGACAGGAACACTCACTATAAGTTGTTACTCTGAAGAGGAAGTCACATGACCATACTGTGAAATTGTCTTGAAGAAAATGAGGTTTTAGGAAGTGTTTTTAAGTAAGTGAAACAAAGTGAGAATGTTGAGGGAAACAAAAGGGCAAGAAGTATAGGTTTAGGGAATGAGTAAAAGCAAATAGAGTTTTCAGTTCCTATTTCAGACATAAATCCAGATCTATGTTTACATTAAGGTAATTTCTTATTTGATACACAGAAATTTTGTATAGAGCCTGGAAACTTAAGAAATATATTAATAACTTTATAAAATTATCATACAGCATAATTATTTTTACATTTAACTGAATTAACAATTAGTTCTAGAATTAGCCAATGATGTTTTATAATCTTATTTGACATAGCATGAATTAACATTTTTATATGACTTTATATTAAATAGTTCCACTCCACGCATATATGAAGATGAAAGACTTGACTATATTTTGCTTCAAATCATAACATCCCCAAAATATAATAGAATAATTAAGAACAGAAATTGGAAATTTCTTTTTCTTACAATGGATACCAGTTCAAAGAAAAAAGAAATTAATGAAGGGTATAACAAGAAAAATTATAAAAGCCATGATTTTTTCGAGATAACATACCTCATTTCTTAAATGCTGATTAAGAACAGGAAGCATACTTCTTAAATGAAAATAACAAATAATAAAAGTGCATGGATTAAATATTATCAGTAAAGGAGCATGTAGATAGAAGGAAAAAGAGGAAGAAAGAAAATCCTCCCAAAATGAGTAAGGAAAGAATTCAATTGTTTATGGGATAATAAATTATGCATAGTCCTCAGGGTTAAAGGTTAGCAGGAAGGGCTTTTTATAGAGCAGTTACACATTATAATATTAAAGTAGTTGTGTGTTGTCAGGGACTAAAAAGAGCTTTGAAGGTTATGGAGAGAGATTTAATTATTTTCTGATGGTGCGTGAGGGGTATTTTTGACATTGTAAATTAGACCTCATCATTGTCTTATGACTCAGGAGTCATACCCACAAGCATTTGAAAAATATTCACACTTTCAGGATAGACATCTACTGTGCTGTTTCTTGAATTAAAAAAAAATACACTACCTATTTTCACATCTATTCATTCAGTTGCTCATTACTGATACATGTAATTTTTTAGGGGCAGGCACTAGAGCATAACAATAAAAGTAATATGAGATTGGGCATCATTTCCAGTTTTAGCTACTTACTATTGATAGGATCTTGTGTTAGTTATTTAATTTCTCCAATTCTTACTCCCTTCTGAAAAGAGAGTTGCAACAATACCTCCTTAATATGTGTTAATAAGAGGCAATATAAAGTGCTTTACTATGGCTGGCTTCAAGTAATTACGTAGTAATGTTTTCTATTCTAATTAACTAGATGTAATTATAATATTGGATATGTAAAGTGTCTCTCAGACCTTACAAGCTGTATAAATAGAAAAGTCAACATTAACTTAATTTTCACCCTAGTGATAGTTACCTGTAAGAAGCTAGATCTGAGTTTTCCTTGAAATCAGGGATTTCTGAAAATCCCCAACAGGTGTCTGGGAAGTCTGCTCCTGCTCAGGTAGGTAATGAAGCCACTGCACCAACATGGACCATCATTTCGGTTTCTTGAAGTCCACCACTGATCATCTAGGTCAGTGGTCAGGAAACTGCGGCTCGTGAGTCACATGCAGTTCTTTGGCCCCTTGAGTGTGGTTCTTCCACAAAATACCATGGCCTGGGCAAGTCTATTTTGAAGAAATGGCGTTAGAAGAAGTTTAAGTTTAAAAAATTTGGCTCTCAAAAGAAATTTCAATCATTGTACTGTTGATATTGGGCTCTGTTGATTAATGAGTTTGCCGACCACTGGACTCTAAGTCTGTGGTCCGCAAACTGGGGCTTGCAAGCCACATGCAAATCTTTGGCCCCTTGAAGGTGGCTCTTCTAGAAAATACCACAGTCTTGCTGAGTGTATTTTGAAGTGACATTAGAAGAAGCTTAAGTTTAAAAAATTTGGCTCTCAAAAGAAATTTCAATCGTTGTACTGTTGATATTTGGCTCTGTTGACTAATGAGTTTGCCAACCACTGGTATAGGTGAATGCTCAGCAGCCTAAAAACTGTCTTGTGGTCTGTGAGCTGGGAAATAAATCTGAGTGGCCGATAGAAGGGTGCCCTTGGCATTGGACTTCTTCTCTACCTATCAGGCCCATTGTGCCTGCCCTTCTTAGATCTGAGTGATTCTTCCTGTAACCACACTCCTAACCACCCATTCTCCCAGTTTCACTTTGCCATACACAATTGAATCTCACCTAGATGACACCTGAAACTCATGGAATAGTCCAGTGAAAGAGACAGGCATCTAAGCAAATAATTAAAATATGTCAGACAAATGCTCTCACAGAGGTAAGGGACCCCTGAAAAGGAAATGGTCACTTTACCAATCCTTTTAAAATGGTAGCATTTACTCTTGATTTTTGAAGCCACTCCAATGCTTATCCAAAACCATGGAAATGCTAATAGGTATTTGGACTAGAGATGTGTTGAAGAGAGTAGAAAGAGGTAAGTCTAGAGGTGTAGAGAAAGTTCCTACTGCGGGGGGGGGGGGGGTTGTAAAGAAGGAATTGCATATTTTTTATATTTTTTTAAGTAACAATCACCTATACATGGAATGAATGTGTGAGTGAAGAGGCAATTGGATGGATTAGGTATCTATTACAAAAATCTAAGGGTAAAACCAGTGAACAGGAATAGTGGTAGAATAAAGATACTAATACAACAAAATTTTAAGTGGAATACAACTGCAAGTTAAATTCCCAACAGTATTTTTCTACCTCTTATGTATTTTCAGACTAGTATATTTGAAAGATCAGTCAGAGGCCGAAAACCAGGTGACAAAGGCTTTATTAGAGGATAGAGACCTGCCTGGCTGTCTGGCAAGGGGAGAGCAGCAACCCATGCAGAGGTGAGCACTCCTTTTGAGGGAAGCAATGGGAAGGAATGGGACTTAGGGTATTTGACAGGTGCTGATTGGTGGCTTAATATATGGTCCATATAAGGTACATGGTTAGGCACTCAGGTACTTAGGAACAAGGGCTTAGGGTAATTGGCAGGTGCTGATTGGTGGCTTAATGTATTGTCCATATAAGGTACATGGTTAGGCACTCAAGTATTTTGGGGCTGCAGGTTACATCATGTTTACTGTGTTACTCCACCCACCAGTTTGGGGAAGGGAGGATCTATCAATATATTTTTTTTAAATCACAAATTATGTCAACTTAACATCCAAATGTTAGAAATGCTGTCAACAATGTCGCAGGAATGATACAAACTCACTGGAAACTGAATCGGAAAGGCAAATTTACTTCTGTGCAGAAGGGTGCTCCTGCCAGCTGAAAATCATGGGCAAAAGCACACCAAACAGCAAGTCCATTTGGGTTTTATTTCCTGATGCAGGGTCTGCTCTGCCCCTCACTCTGAACTCTGACCTGATTTGTCAGGATTCAGAGTTCAGATTCCCATTATTGCACAATTGGCTAATTCAGAGGGAGGGGGAGGTAAGGCAGAACCTAAGACGGCAGCCCCCCTGAGTTTTAGAATATAACATTTCATTTAGTCCCATATGTAGTAGTCAGATGTAGTGTGGAAGTAATTTTCCATATTTTATATGGATTAAAATTTGTTTCACTAGAACTACAGTATACAATAATGAGTTCCACAGCTTCATCTGCATATCTTACTGCCAGGTTGTGGAATATACAAGAATAAACATGGCCCAGCCAGTGTCACTCAGTGGTTGAGCATCGACCAATGAGCCAGGAGTTCATGGTTCTATTCCTGGTTAGGGTACATGCCTGGGTTGTGGGCTCGATCCCCACTCAGCCAATGTTCCTTTCTCTCTCATTTCCTCTCTGAAATCAATAAAAAAAAATATTTACAAAAAAGAATCAACATGTTTAAAATTGGGTTAGGATAAGATCTATTATGGAAAGTATTATCCTATATACATGTTTTCCATCTGATTGTTAAAAATTATCCTTTATAGACTTATAATATGCTCTTCATACTGAATATTGGAGACCTTCCTTTGGAAAAGAGAATGAAAATTTCAGCAGGTGTAGAAGCATTTCCATGGTAGCACTCCCTCTTAGAGCATATTCAATGAATTAATCTGAGAATTCTATTTTGAAATATCTCAAATACATAAATTATTTCAAATATCACATATTTTATGTAGAATAAAATGTAAGTAATATTCTGCATTTTTCACAACTTGTTAACAATAAGCTGTAGATGTACTTGGCTTACAAAGATTTTTAACCTCTTCAGCTTCATCTTTCATTACCACCCCTTTTCTCCCACCTCCTTCCAACCCTCTAGTCCAGCCCACACTCCTATCATTAGTCTTTTAGCCAGAACTCCCTTTCTCCCTGTGCCTACACAATTGGAGTTGTCTTTGCATGAAATTCTCTAGCTAGCTCCCACTTACCTCGCAGGTCTCTGAAAATTACTCTAAATCAAGCTCCCTAAAAGCAGATTCTGGTTCAAAAGACGTATTGGGGGAGTGCTGTCAGGTACAGTGGAGTGAGAGATGCAGCACAGAGCCGAGATAAAAAGCTATGTGAGAATGGAGTCTGGGCTGGGGTCCAGCTTCCCCTTAACCCACCAGGAAGTACTGATACACAAACTGCAGCACAGAGATGATTCTTTGAGGCAATATTGCTGCTCTTGTGAACCTCAGCCATTGCCTTACTACTGGGGTCTGGGGAGGGGGCTGAGAAGGAATGCAGGGACTCTGAGACAGGTTATAATTTTGTAGAGAAAGTGACAGCCTTGAGTTATTATTGACCAACACTTCCAGCAGTGGGGGGATGGGTATGCTGCAGATCCAGGGGAGGGTGGGGGATGGAGGCAGCAACAGAATCCACTGGATCCCTACTACCTCACTTCCTGATGCCACTCCAATATCCTCCCATGGCACCTGCATTCACTACCCCAGCACTCACTACAGGCTTTTATAAGCTCTGTAATTCTCAAGAAGGGCAGAGCTATAAATTTCTAACACTTTAGCCCAGAACCCCCCACACAATAGTCAGTGAATAAATATTTAGTAAACATTGTTCAACAGAAAGAAAGCTAAAATCCCATAATAGAAATTTTAAATAGCAAATTTCTTTTGAAACAGCCTAAACTGTTCAAGATGTCAAGTTTTTTTTTCTCATTTGTATGCAGTTCAAAGTCATTTGCTTCATTAAGAGAGACCAAAGAAAAAAAGATTCTCAACTTTCACAGTCTTCCAGTAACAAACTCAGACAGGTGCGATTTCTCTCCATAGTGTGCCACCTGTAAGTTGCTTTGCAGTTTCTTTGAATTAAGACTGCTCAGTTTCTCTAATTGGTGAAATCGTCACGAAGCTGAACAATTTGTCATCTGGGCTGTTGCTAAACTTCCACAGAGGAAAGCAATACATTTGCAAGTAAAATGAACAGGAAACTGCTAATTAGGCATCCCAAAACAACCATGTGTTTTCCCAGTAACATCATTAAATTTTTTAAAGATAACTAAATAATACAAATAATAATAAAGTTTGTTGGTGAATGTTCCCAAAAGACACACATTAAAAATTATGTAAATTATGTCAGTATATGCAATAATGGATAAGGTTCTTGTTGTGTCTTGAGGCTTGCTGTGTTGACTTGGATAGAATCCCAAAGAGAAGCTGACTTGCATCTTGCATGAACAAATTCCTAATTAGCTGCCCAGTCCTGAGGCTTTTAAAATCTACAAATAGCTTGATCTGAGTGTCTTAACAAGGCATGGAACTTTTGGCCACAGAGTACTTTAAAATTGTAGAAGGTAATACTGAAAACATCATGTTTCAAACTGAAATATTTATGCAACTACATAAACTGAAAATTATATATAAAACTATTCAACCTTGTTTGGAAACAATATTTCATTCCTAACATTTCTTTGAAATAAAATACCACTATCATTAATAAACCATGAATTCCCCTTCCAGAAATTTTTCTGAAGATGTTATACTAAGAATAATTATGGTTGATATTTACCTTCTATGTATTTTCAGTTACCCAGCAATTTATTAGAGTCAGTATTTAGAAATTCCAAAATAGCTATTATATGCAAACTCTCTATATTCTATTTTGTATGTCTGCTTGAAATAGCAGTGATCTTAAAACTCCTCACCTTCTGAACACTGCTACAGATCCAAATGTGGCTTAAATAATTAATTTCCATTGGTGATACTAAATATCTAAGGAAGATGTGATCAATGCTTTTGTCCAGAAATATGCAATACTTAGAATTCTGGCTGTGTAAAGGCTGCAGCATCTGATATGCAAAATTCATTATGTAGAAGGTGCTCTGTATATCAAAATGGAGTTCTATTTGCTACCAACTATGCTCTGAAATCTTTATTCAAACAAGAATCACATCATTTCTATAGTAAGATTTATCTTACCACTAGAGGCCTGGTGCACAAAATTCGTGCACTGGGGTAGATCTCTCAGCCCAGGCTGCACCCTCTCAAATCTGGGACCCCTCAGGGATGTCTGGGATCGGGCCTAAACCAGCAGTTGGGCATACCTCTCACAATCCGGGACTGTTGGCTCCTAACCACTCATCTGTCTGCCTGCCTGCCTACCTGCCTGCCTTCCTAATTAACCCTAACTGCTTCAGCCTGCTAGGCTGATCACCCCCTAACCACTTCCCTGCTGGCCTGATTAACATCTAACTACTCCTCTGCTGGCCCGAACACCCCCAAGTGCCCTCCTCTTCTGGCCAATTTGGTTCTGATTGGTTGCTTTCTATGCCAGTCCATGTCTCTGGGCCTATCAATGGGGCCTGATCAGAAAAGTGGGGCTGATCAGCAGCCCTGGTGGAAGCCTGGAGAGAAATGGAGGTGCAGCAGCTGACCCAGCCCAGAGAGAAAGAGAGAGGCAAGTGCTAATCAACAGCTATCCTAGAGGCTATAGACCAGACCCTGCTTCTCTCTTCAGGCCTCTCTCCAGGCCTGATTCACAGCCCCCTCAGTAGTCAGTGCTAGGTCATTGTGCCTGCAGCCATAGCAGTCAGTGCTGGGTTACCACAGCAACCCAGCACTGACTGCAGGACTGACTTCCAGTCGGTGGAGCCTCCCAGTCATTGCAGAGGTGATGGACCCAGAGTTCTTATATATTAGGATCACATCTAAACTTTATTATAAGGGACATGGGCCCTTTCAAAAAATATCTAAAATTTTAAAAAATATAACTTATAAAAAAATAATAGCAATGCCCTAATACAGTGGTTTGCCCTTGAGTGTTCATGAGAACCATCTGGTCTGTTAAGCATAGATTCCTGGGCCCCATCCCCCACCCCCCATCTGTCTGATCCAGTAAAGTTCTGGGTAGAGGCCTGAGAATTTGGGAACCACAATTTGAGAACCATGATTAAACATTAAACATATAGAAAATTAAAAATATAATACCTAAAGAGCATAATTATTCCATTGTTTCCTTTAGGGTGTGTCACTGCAGTTCTCTTTAACTATATTTTTCTACATCTTTGTAAAGGTGATAACTTTATAGAGTTAGTATTTCTCCAAAATAAACATCTTTCTTCCTCACTGTCTTTCCTCAAAGACATAAAAGAATGCCTTTTTCTTAAATAATTATATTATTTTTTAAAATTAAGGTAAAACTAGAGGGGATAAATGAAAATAAAAATAAGGCAAATCAATTCAGAAAAATTCATAACATAAAAGCAAATATGTGATCAACTATTGAAAGGTGAACATGGTAGGTTAGTATGGTTGTGCATGGGTAGGCTAAATAGCCATCTCAGACTGTGGATAAAGAAAAACTGAATTTATTTAAGTGAAGGGGTGGTGGATGGGATATCCAAAGAAAAGAGCTGCAGAGCACCAAGCCAAGGGGACAATGGGTGGATGATGGCAGCACTCAGGAGCTGGAGTTTCATTCAGATATACAGTGGCTGGTGGGAAACTTGTCCTCATTTGGTTTGGGGGCTGAGTCACTGGCTTGGAATGTGGATGGAATGCAGGTGTGTGATTGGGTGCCTTCTGACAGTTATAGTTTTAATTCCTTGTATGATTGGATCCCTAGTGTCCAGCTAGTTTTTCCTGCTTTTTTGTTCTCCTGTGGCCAGAAGTTTACAAATCATTGTTAAGGATTGTATTACCCTAGAGTGCTAACAACTATATATTAGTCAATTAGGGGTCCAGTGCATGAATGCATGCACCTTGGGCCACAAGGCTGCAGTGGGAACAGGGGTAGGTCTCAGTCCATCCTCTGTGCCCCTGCCAGGTCCCTCCTACTGTCAGCCCTGCTCCTACCACCACCACTCCCACATGCTAACAGCATCAGCCCCACTCACACCCACTGACAATGCAGAGAGATTGGGGCCAGTGCCAGCAGCAGGTGGGAGTGGCGGCTGCTGCCCCAATCACCACTCAGGAGCAAGGGGGGTTGGAAAAGCTCTGAGAGGCAATTGGGGCCAGCAGCCACCACTCACACATGCTAAAGGTGCCAAGTGATGGGAGCTGGCGCCAGGTACCGGCAGCAGGTGCAAGTGCCGGGAAGGGCCTCAGCGTGCAAGAGCAAAGAATTTTCAGTAACTACCAGAGGCTTGCCCTGATGACAATGACTGGCACCCTACCTTGGTCTGGCACTCCCGCATACCTGCTCCACCATCCTGCCACCTGTTGCCAATGCCTGCCATGTTCTGCGCATGCCTCCTGGTAGTCAGCGCCCATCATAGCGACTGGTTGTTTTGTTGTTCAGTTGTTCTGCCATTTAGTCTATTTGCATATTAGGGTGATAGATAGATGATAGATAGATAGATAGATAGATAGATAGCATTCCTAAATGTATGGCTTTGTACAAAGAAACATACATTTAAAAAGTTATTACTTCTATGCAAATATCATCAAATTCTTGTACAATATTTGAGATTATTTGAATTTTTTATCATATTACTCACATGCTCTATAAATGAATCTCCAGTGTTTAGATTTCCAGTATTTAAAATATAGTAAATCATCTACTTATACACTTATTTGCTCTGATATGAAATTACAGAACCTATCTATACTAATAATATACCAATATGTAAATTGACTGTACCTCCGTGATGCCCACAGCCAATCAGTAGTGAGTATGCAAATTAACCTGGCAAAGATGGCAGGCCTGTGGGCAGCGTGCACGCACCAAGCATCCAGGAGCAAGGTGCATTGCTAGTGATGTGGCAGGCATTCCTGCCCCTCAGCCACTTAGGGCCTAGGCACCTAAGCCCCAAGTGATCAGGGGCGGGGTGGGTGTTCCTGGGGTCCCGCCTGCTCCAAGCCTGTGGCTGGCGCACACATGTGCTGGTGCCAAGTGGGCAGGATCCCAGGGATGCCACTGGAGTGTCTGGTCCTGACAGCACATCCTGGGAGTGGCTGCAGTTTACAGTCCTTTTCCTTTTTGCTGCCCCTGGACCAAAAGTGGAAACAAGAGAGCGGGCAACACCGGAACACTGGGAATTGTAGTTTTGGTGGCAGACGCATTGTGGGATCTCCTAGACACCAAAGCAAAGTGAGCCTGGAGCAAGTGACTGTTGCCGGTGGGGGATGAAGGGAAAGCAAAGGTGTCAGACATAAGTCAGAGTGTTGAGGAAAAATTAAAGGGAAGATATCCTGCAACTTCTAGGAAATCACCAACAGAGCAAAGATAAAAAAGGACCTCTATTATTCTGTGAGCACCAAACAAAACTGAGTTGGGATGTCAGACAATTTCCTCACATGATTACAAAGATAGACACAAACTCCTGGATTGGAAAGGACTCCCCTGATGGCTCCCAGATTGGAGAGGGTGCAGATTGGTTTGAGGGGCCCAACCCCCATGCAGGAATCTTCTTTCACCAGGCCGCTTGTAATAAAATAACAGAACAGGCAAGAAAAATCCTTAGTATCAATGATTAAGTTATCTCCTTATTTCTATCCACCCTATCATAATCCGTTTGGGAAGACAGAATGGCATGTAAACAACAAAACTTGATGCCACGTAGCTGTGGAGGCTGGGCAGTCCAAGATAAGGCACCAGCAGGTTCAGTGTCCTGGTCTATGTGGTGTCTCAGCTGTGTTCTCACCTGGGAGAGGGTGAAGGATCTCTCTGGTTTTCTTTTTTTTAAATTACGATTTACATTCAATATTATTCGGTATTAGTTTCAGGTGTACAGGATAGTGATTAGATGATCATATACTTTACAAAGTGTTCCCTCCGTATTTCCAGTCCCCACCTGGCACCATATATAGTTATTACAATATCATTGACCTTATTTCCTTTGCTTTACATCCCTTGACTATTTTGTATATACCAATTTGTATTTCTCATATGTTGGGCACCAATTTCATTCATAAGGGTTCTGCCTCATGATCTAATCACCTCCCAAAGATCCCTACCTCCCTAAAACCATCATATTGAAGGTAAGGTTTCAACATATGAATGTGTGGGAGACACAAACATTCAGTGTACAGCACAGCTCTTCACCCAGGGTGGGAGATGAGGAGAACCAGGTTAGGCTTGGGTTCTGCCCACTCGGTTGGGAGAGCAGTGTTCAGGCAGTTCTAATCTGTCTGTCGCCATCTCCAAATCACTGGTTTGACATCCACTGCCATAATAAATATTCTATGTTATGAAAGTCATTTTCAAAAATACTAAATCTTCCATTGAAAAAGTATCTGAGAAACCTTTATTTTGACAGTTCGCTTCTATTTCGTTTGAAGTGCATGAGCTTTTCAAGGTATTATTTCTTTCTTAGGAACAATAAAGATACAATTGTTATGCATCTTTCTGAAGTACAGAAAGATACATAACAATTTTCCTTTACCATTTATATGAATAATTTATTCTTTTTAATTTTTTTGAAAATGACTGAAATCACATGGTAAATTATAAAGCACATAGAATTATAAAAATCATTTTTCTTATGATACATACCCTCTAGTTCTCTTCTCCTATAACTATTTCCATACCACTACCTATATGGCTACATCTTTAAAAAGAAACAAAAACTAAATTACATTTTATTTGTTGAATCTGTCATAACCATTAATTGTTTCTCTATTATAGCATTTTGGCTGTGCCTATCTTATATTACCATAAATTATGTGCAATGCATACTCTTTTGTTTACATATGTTACTGTATCTGAGGATTAATTCCTAGATGTGGAACAGCTGATTTAACGCCCATATGCATTTAAAATATTGATATATTTTGTCCAATTGCCCTTTAAAGATATACAAATAGAGGAGAACCAAGATGGCGGCATAGGTAAGCACCTATTTTGCTGCCCACGCAACAATTCCGAAACTACATCTTAACAACAAAACAAACAACATCCAGAATCACCGGAAAGCTGGCTGAGTAAAAATTCCACAGATAAAAGTAAAGGTAGGACGCTGTGACTCAGGAGGAGCAGCAGTGCGCAGCTTTGAAGATATACAAGGAGTGATGTTTGGAGTCTTGTGAGAGCGAGCGGTGAGGGACAGGCAGCAGCAAACCCGGCTGGTTTTCTCAAATGGGGAGGGTGGAGGCCACCCACAGCACCGACCCCCCAGTTCCAAGCAAGGTCCCAGGTAGGGAAAAGGAAGACCCCTGGTGCAGCTGAGGTCTGCTAGTTTGGGGAGAGTGCGCGTGTAAGTTGGAACAGCAGTTCGTGGAGTGCACAACCGGCCAGAGGACGGGTGACTTGCTCACTTGCTCAGAGACCATCGGACTGCTTTGTTTTGCAACCTTGACTGAGACTTTGGCTGTGCAGACTCATTTGGGAAGAGGCAGAGTTGTCTGGCAATGGGGAGACCAGCGGTGGATTTCTATTGGAGGGGCGCAGCCATAACCATCCAACACTGAGACCCGCGAGCTGCATAGCTGTAGCTGACGTTGCGCGCCACATAGCATGCCGCATAGGGCAGAGCTAACGGTGATGCCGCGTGGCCCATAAGGAAGCTGAGCCACTGTCCCTTAGAGGATACCTACCACACACCGCTAAGGGACCAACTCAGGAAAGCAACCACAATTCAGAGAAAAGGAAAGAACTCAGCTGTGAAAGAAATGGAGGAAAAAAGACGACTAGATATAGAGTTCAAAACCACAGTAATTAGGTTTATGAAGAGGCTACTAGAAAAGGCCGATGAACTTAATGAGAACTAGAAGGAAATAAACAACACCTACGAGGAAATGAACAACACCTACGAGGATATGAAAAAGGACCAACTATAAATTAACCATACACTGACTGAAATAAAAAAAAATATTATACAAAGACCTAAAAGTAGTCCAAATGACCGCAAGAACCAAGTCAAATATTTGAAATACAAAGAAGCAAAAGCCACTCAGCCAGAAAAGCAAGAAGCCAAAAGAGTCCAAATAATTGAAGATAGTATAAGGGGCCTCTGGGACAACCTCAAGCATACCAATATCAGAATTATTAGAGTGACAGAAAAAGAGAGAGAGCAAGATAATGAAAACCTATTAGAAGAAATAGTGACTGAAAACTTCCCCCACCTGATGAAAGAAATTGACTTAAAAACCCAAGAAGTGCACAGAAACCCAAATTATAGGAATCTAAAGAGGACCACACCAAGACACATCATAATTAAAATGCCAAGAGCAAAAGATAAAGAGAGAATATTAACAGCAGCAAGAGAAAAACAGTTAGTTACCTATAAGGGAGCACCCAAATGATTGTCAGCAGATTTCTCAACAGAAACAATGCAGGCCAGATGGGAGTGGCAAGAAATATTCAAAGTGATGAATAGCAAGAATCTACAACCAAAATTACTCTATCCAGAAAAGCTATCATTCAGAATTGAAGGTCAGATAAACTGCTTCACAGATAAGAAAAAGCTAAAGGAGTTCATAACTGCCAAAGCAATATTATATGAAATGCTGAAAGGTATTGTTTAAGAAGAGGAAGAAGAAAAAGGTAAAAATATACATTATGAACTACAAATACACATCTATCAACAAATGAATCTAAAAATCAAGTGAATTAATAATCTGATGAACAGGATAAACTGGGGAATAGAACAGAATCATGGACATAGAAAGGGAATGGACTGACCATTCTTGGTGAGGAAAAGGGTGTGGGAAGTGCAGCAAGAGACTGGACAAAAATCATGCAACTATGGGAGAGGACAGTGGAGGGCAGGTGAGGGCGGAGAGGGGGATGGGTACTGGGTGGAGGGGAGCTATAGGGGGAAAATGTAATTTATAATCTGAACAATAAAGATTAAAAAAATAAAAATATAAAGATATACAAATAATTTCCCATCCTATTGGAGTACTAAAATGCCTTTTCCCCACACTTCAGTCATTGCTGTGAATTATCAAATGTAATTATCTTTTTCAGTATAATAAAATATTTTAATTTAATTTGCATTTAATTTTTGTTAGATATTATTTTTCATGGTTGAGAATGAGTATTTTTCATATTTTTAAAAGCTCCTTTTTTGAGTCCTGCACTTTGTCCACTTTCTATTAGATTTCTAGTGATTTTCTAATTTATTTAAGTAAGTACTTTATTCAAGGAAGAAAAGCTCAACTGTGATATATGTTGTGCATATTTTACCCTCAGTGTTGAGCCCGGCCTGCATCTTCTCCAATCAGGGGTCCTTGGGTGTCTGACTACCAGCAGTTGGATATCCCTGTTGCAATCCAGGACCACTAGCTAACTTCTTGTTTGCCTGCCTGCCTGCATGATCGCTCCCCAATTGCCCCCCTGCCAGCTTGGTTGCCTCGTAACTGTACAGAAGGATGTTGGATGTCCAGAAGATGTCTGGTCACCCAATCTAATTAGTATATTACCCTTTTATTAGTATAGATAGTTTTCTTATGGTATGTATTGCTCTGAAAGGAAGACTTATATTTCCCAGATAACAATAATGTGACAGATTTCCATTAACTATAAATAACCCATTATTCTTTAGAAGTGTATATTCTATTTCTCCCTATATATATCGTTTTTTATTCTCCCATACACATATAGTACACACATATTGGCCAATATAAAACAGAAAGATTCTATTTATTATTTCTCAACTTTATATTCAAAATTACTCTCCATGAGTTATCCTGATTCTGTAAGTCTTTGCTTGATTCCTCCAATGATTTCTCATGGAATCTAGAACAAAATTCAAATTTCTTGTTTGGCCTATGTGACCTGACACTTGCTCCATTTACAACCTCCTCTAGACAATCCTCCTGCATCACTCTGCTCCATACATGCTGATTTCCTTCTGTTCCTCTGACACATATGGAATTATATTCTCTCTACTCAAGAAAAATCAGAATTTTCCACATTTCAGCTTAAATGTGATTTCTCCAGAAAGGCTGTCCCTGGAGACTTAATCTAGCACAGCCTCTTCATCACCCCTTCTCTAGATCATCAGCTCCAGAGATGTTCTTGCCATTTCATTCATCACCTAGAACACTAATTGTGATGGTTAGTTTTATGTGGCAACTTGACTAGACTATGATAACCAGTAGTTTCATTAAACACTAATTAAGATGTTACTGGAAAGGTGTTTTTCAGATGTGATCAACATTTAAATCAGTAGATTTAGAGTAAAGCACTCTATTTCTATGATATGGGCAGGTCTCATTTAATCAGTTGAAGACCTTCAGAGAAAAGACTGAAGATCCTGGAAGAGGAAAGAATTCTACCTCCAAACTGTCCAAAATTTCCAGCCTGCAAGTCAGATTTCAGACTTGCCAGTTCTCACAATTGCGTGCACCAATTTTTTTTAAATTTATCTTTCTTTCCCTCCTCCTTCTCTCTCTCTACACACACACACACACACACACACACACACACACACACATATTGTATACTATTTTCATACCAAGCCCTCTAATAGCTGGTGTCCTGTTTATGCTATGTTTCTTTCTACCACAAAGAACATCACTACACTGCTAACCTTTAAAAAACATGCATCCCAGTTTGAGAAGTATGACTTCAAATTAGATGACAATGACTCAGTCTCAAACCAACAGCATCATACTTTCTATTACTACTGTGCAATGCTCATTTAATTTAAATATCCTATGCTCACTAAAAGAAAATATTAATGCTTGATTCAAAATAATTTAAATGTATTATTCTAAAATGTTGTTAATTTACTGACCCAATATATCTAAAATGGCTCTAGCTGGTTTTGCTCTGTGGATAGAACATCAGCCTGTGGACCAAAGGGTCCAGGGTTTCATTCCCTTCAAGGGCATCTGCCTTGGTTGCAGGCTCCTACCCTGCCCAGTCAGGACTTGTGCAGGAGGCAACCAATGTGCTTCTCTCACATTGATGTTTCTCTCTGTCTTTCACTTTCTCTTCCACTCCCTAAAAATTAATAGAAAAATATCCTCTAGTAAGGATTAACAAAAACAAAACAAAACCAATATGTCTAAAATGCCTAGATTCTGTCTAAAATAATACAATAATTGAACACGATTTCATTTATATTCATAATGATCATCTCATACTTAGTTTATTTTAAAAATGTTTACATCATCACATATTATATGTTAACTAGAAGCCTGGCGCACAGGATTCATGCACTGGTGGGGGGTGTGGCCTGCAGGGATTGGCCCACTGTGGGAGCAGCACTTCCACTGTGGTAGCACACTGACCACCAGGAGACAGCTCCTGCATTGAGCATCTGCCCCTGGTGGTCAGTGCCCATCGTAGTGACTGGTAGACAAATCCTTCTGATCATTCCACCATTTGGTCATGGGGCTTTTATTATCCTGGATATCTGACCAACTAGCAAAGAGCCTTTAGTTTGTTAGGAAAGAGGCCTTTCTTCCTCTCAGAACCTCATGGAATGGAGTAAAGAAAGGTACAAGTTTGTACCAGTTCAGTTATACCTTGGTTGATGCTGATAGAGAAAATTCAAGAATTATATGGATTTTTTAAAATAACCTTTTAATTATAATAATATGGATATGTTATAAAATTAAGTAATAGTGTATAAAATTAAGTATACAGTGTAGAGAGCAAAATTTTCTCATTTGTATTTCTCCCTTTTCCCAACCATTGTTTAGAGTTTTGCCCTTTATGAAATGAACTGTCATTCAAGGTACTTTCCAATTTGAAATTCATTTCTTTCATGATTCTAAAATATTTGGGTTTATTATTTAATACCTCAAAGATTTATAATGTACTCTTTGTGGCTGCCATTACATATAAAACTGATTAAAGTCATTGAAATACTCAAAAAATTTGCATTCATCTATCTCCCCAGGAAAACAAAACAAAAAATTAAAACATTTTCTTATTTTAATATAGTCATGAGACAATGAAATCTGTAGAACAATGAAATATATAATTATATTAGCAATGAAAGTCAAACTGTGAATGTCAATATACTTTAAATATTACATTCACTAACACAGTGCAAGTAGTTTCAAGTCAGATTTTGGAAACCCACTCAACAGTACCTAACAAATGTCATTTATTTGTTTTGAAGAATGCATCAGGAAAAAAGAATTTTGATGGCTGAGCAATAGAATATAGTGATAGCTGATGAGCTGTTCTTATAAAATTAATGAAACTATACTGACATCTATTTGAATAAAAAAGCATTGTAAGCGACTGTTCACTTTCATCTCTCTTCCAGCATTTTATTTTAAAATATTATAAGTCATTCACTGATGAATTTATATGCTCTGTAATGGAAATATAGGAACCAGACTAAGAAAAAAAATGCATGTTGCCTTTATAGTTTGTCAAACACACCTATTTTACTGCAAAGGCAATAGTTTTTCCCATGTAAAATCAATATTAAAATAAAGGATAAAAAAAGGCATTGCTCAGACTAAAGTAAGAATAGGTATCCTAGAGGCCTTGAAAACTGCTCTTTTGTAGTAAACACAATCTGGAAGTCACAAGTCTATGGAACTGTGATGAAATTGCTACCCCCAAAGAGAGAACTTCTGCGCCAAACAGATGGGAAAAGGTCTTTTAGATTTCCACTTCAGTGAACTTTTATCTTGCCATCTTTTTAAAAACATTTCTCTACACACATCTCTGATGAAACCAAGTAACAAGTTAAAAATAGTTTATGTGTACTGTGTCAGTCTGGAGAGAAACTGAGCAATTAGACACATAGTGAGGGCTGAGGTTCAACCTAATTTTGTTCTGGGGATTCTGTTTACAACACGTATTTCCTTTGGGAATTTCATGCACAGAGAGAAATGTCTGTAAGTGCAGCAGCCTTAAAATTGTCATTTCACCAAAAACAATTTGTGGTATGATGTACTGAAATTTAACATGGCTTCAGAGATTTATTTCCAGTAATCAACTATAAGATGCTGTAGCCAGTGATTGACTATTCCCAAGCTACTGCTTGGGAGTACAATGTCTTTCTTTCATCTTTATGGTGCTTTATCTTTGTATCTTAACTTTTAGTTCTCCCTGGAGAAAACTGATATGTTGCCTGGGTACAAACAGACCATGATTCTCTACAACTGGAGTGGTTGAGAAACTGCCTATGAAGATATAATTTCTCTAATTCTAGCCTCAAGAAAGTAATCATTTAAAATAGTAATAAGAGACTCTCTTCCTGCTCCCAAGTCAAAAACCCTAATGTTAACTCATAAAATAATCTTCACTAACTCATAAAATAACCTTCACATATTTCTTTGTTTTCAAATGGAAGTCTTCTGATCCATGATAGAAGCCATTCAATGAAGAGAGAAGCTCAATAAAATGGGCTCATTCCTACTAAAGTAAATGAGCATACCTTGTTTAATAATAAGATTTAAGAGTCGCTAAATGTTTACTATGTAATTTCTAGTATTCTAAAATACTTGTGTGAATAACTAACTCTCAAGTATGAGGTAGGTATATTTTAAGTCGTGTTTTAAAAATTGGAAACTATTTTTTTTTTCAGGGAAAATGGCGGCGGAACGGAGGGATTTGATCTGAATCTGCTTACAGGGCAGAGGGAGGGAGCAGCTGAAAGTCGCGCAGGGAGCATTTATCCGCGACTAGGGGGACAGCTGTGCTCCAGGAGAAGATACAGGACTGCTGGGCTGGCCTCCCTAGCCTGAGCGGCCCCAGTACTGCTGGGTTCTCTCCCTGAGCCAACTGCGCGAGGAGGCGCGCGGAGGCGGACCAGGACATCTTGAAGGAGAGGAGCCGGAAAACATACAGCTGCCGTTCGCGGTACCTGCTGCACTGCTGGGACTCCCGGAGCACCGGTGTCCAGGTGGCGAGGAGGCGCGCAGAGCCCAGGGAACGCTAAACTCCAGCTCGGAAAGGTCAGATTTCCCTGGGGGTACTTTGGGCGCGAAACTGAGGGGGCTGGCAGTCTGGGAGATCTGCACCTTGGAACTCAAAACCTGGAGATCTGCACCTGAAATAGAATCTGTGGCTGTTGAAGCTGGTGAACGTGGGAGAGGGCCCTTGGAGCTGGTGGCAGAGTTGATCCCTGGAGCGCAATCGGTTTGGACCTGACAGAGGGGGGAAGCCCGGAAGATTTTGGGAGGGTTCTGGCTGCTAAAACAGCAGTCACCATTAGAGAGGCAGTATTGTTTAGTTCAGGATAAAGAGGACCAATAGACCCAGAAGTCAACCTAGAAACACTGCCACCCAGGGGCCAAATCACAAATTGACTCTTATGTGACAGGGAATTGATTATATTTTCTCTTCGACCTTGGGAATACAGTCTATTTTCATCTACACTTTAGTATCTTTTACTCTACCTCAACTTCACCTTTATACCACCACTCTCTGGCTAACCTTTCCCTATTTAGTGCCTTGTTTCCCTTACACTTTTCCCGCTTTAGATTTACCTAATTCTTTCCCCTTACCCCCTGTTAAAATTTCACCCCACTGATATATCTAATCTCTAACCACCTAATCCAAGTGCATATATACCTCTAGCTTCTCTGACTTCACTATCTTAAAGTGTTTTTAGCCCTGTTCTGTTGTTGTTGTTTATTTGATTGTTGATTATATTGATTTTTTAAGCAGGTTTATGAGATTGATTTGCTTATTCTGTTATTTTGGTTTGTCTTGTAGGGGGGGGTTATTTTTATTTTTGGTGTTGTTTCTTGTCCTCATCTGCATTGTTTTTGAGATAGATTTTTGCTTCTGTGTTCCCTCACCTCTCTTGATATTAGTAGTTGTATGTAATTTGTATCAATCTCCAAGTACTTGTTGCAGGTTTGGTTCGGATTAAGGGCTGTCCTATAGGAGTTTTCACCCCACATTTATAATTTACTCCTTTTATTTCTTTTTTTCTTCTCCCCCTTTTCCCATTATCATTTTGGCATTCCTGTCTTTCTTTTTTGTGAGTGTATGTGTGTGGGGGGGTCTCTTTCTTTTTTGTGTGAGTGTGGGTGTGTGACTGTCTGAGTGGGTCTGGGGGAGGTTCTCTTTCTTTTTTCCCACCTATCACCGAATTTGCCTTTCTCTGGCGGTCACCTTTATTTGGAATTACAATTACTTTGACTACATTCCGGTTCAGTGCCTGGTGCGTTGCACCTGGTTGTGTTGTATTTTGTGCCTTTAAATCAACGCAGGAGAGTGAGAACTACATAACCACATACACAGAGAAGAGAGACCATGGGAAGACAAAGAAATAGCCACATATGAAAGAAAAGCAAGGCTCACCAGAAAAGGAGGTAAACGAAATGGAAGTTAACAACCTGTCAGAGAAAGAATTCAGAGAAATGGTCGTAAGGTGGCTGAAAAGAATGGAAGACAAATTTGATAATATGAGTAAGAACCAAGAGGAAATGAGGAAGACCCAGGAAGAAATGATGAAGAGCCATGAAGAAATGAAGAGGAGCCAAGAAGAAATGAAAAGTGACATTGCTGAAGTAAAGAACTCAATAGAAAGTATTAAGAGTAGACTAGAAGAAGCAGAGGATCGCATCAGTGAGCTAGAAGACCAGGTAGGAATAAATAACCAAGTACAGCAGCTACTAGAAAAAAAAATTAAAAAGCAGGAGGAGAGCCTAAGAGAACTTTGGGACAACATGAAACAAAACAACATCCGTATAATTGGGCTTCCAGAAGGACAGGAAACTGAGCAAGGAATAGAAAACCTGTTGGAAGAAATAATGACAGAAAACTTTCCTGGTATAGGAAAGGAAAAACCCACACAAATCCAAGAAGCTCACAGAGTCCCAAGCAAAATAAACCCCAAAAGACCTACGCCAAGGCACATTATAATTAAATTGGCAAACACCAATGACAAAGTAAGAATCTTAAAAGCTGCCAGAGAGAGACAAAAAGTCACCTACAAAGGAACACCCATCAGACTAACAAGTGATCTCTCAACAGAAACCTATCAGGCCAGAAGGCAGTGGAATGAAATCTACAAAGTCATGCAAAGGAAGGGTCTGAATCCTAGAATACTGTACCCAGCAAGGCTCTCAATCAAAATTGAAGGTCAAATCAGGAGCTTCACAGATAAAAAAGGACTAAGGGAATTCGTCACCACCAAACCAGCAATGCAAGAAATGCTAAAGGATCTGCTGTAAAAAGAAATAGGAAGCGAAGAAGGATCACAGGGGCAAAGAACAAAAATGGCAACATATAAGCACCTATCAATAATAACTTTAAATGTAAACGGGTTAAATGCTCCAATCAAAAGACATAGGGTAATAGACTGGATAAGAAAACACAACCCATGTATCTGCTGTCTACAAGAAACCCACCTCCGAAAAAAAGACGCACACAGACTGAGGATGAAAGGTTGGAAAAAAGTTATTCAGGCGAATGGAAATGAAAAAAAAGCTGGGGTAGCCATACTTATATCTGACAAATTAGATCTCAAAGTGAAGGACATAACAAGAGATAAAGAAGGCCACTTCATAATACTAAAGGGAGCAATTCAACAAGAAGAAATAACTCTTGTAAACATATATGCACCCAATACAGGAGCACCAAAATATATACAAAAACTCCTAGAGGACATCAAGGGAGAGATAGACAGCAATACAATCATAGTAGGAGACTTTAATACCCCATTATCACCATTGGACAGATCCTCTAAACAAAAAATCAGTAAAGAAACATCAATTCTCAATGACTCACTGGACCAGATGGAATTAATTGACATCTTCAGATCATTTCACCCCAAAGCCACAGAATATACATTCTTTTCAAGTGCCCATGGGTCATTCTCAAAGATAGACCATGTATTAGGTCATAGGCAAAGTCTCTCCAAATTCAAGAAGATAGAAATCATATCAAGTATATTCTCAGATCACAGTGGCATAAAGCTGGAAATCAACTACAATAGAAACAATCCAAAGAAATCGAACACATGGAGACTAAACAGCATGCTATTAAACTATGACTGGGTTACTAGAGAGATTAAGGAAGAGATAGAAAACATCATGGAAACAAATGACAATGATAGCACAACAATCCAAAATCTATGGGACACAGTGAAAGCAGTTCTGAGAGGGAAGTTCATAGCTCTACAATCCTACTGCAAAAAACTAGGAACAGCGGCAATAAATTATCTAACCCAACAACTCAAAGAGTTAGAAAGAAAGCAACAAGAAAAGCCCAGTGTAAGCAGAAGGAAGGAAATAGTAAAGATCAGAGCAGAAATAAATGACATAGAGTCCAAAGAAACAATACAGAAGATCAACGAAACCAAGAGCTGGTTCTTTGAAAGGATAAACAAGATTGATGAACCTCTAGCCAGACTCACCAAGAAGCAGACAGAGAGGACCCTAATAAATAAAATCAGAAATGAAAGAGGTGAAATAACAACAGACCCCATTGAAATACAAAGGATTGTTAAAAAATACTATGAACAACTCTACTCCAACAAACTGGACAACCTGGAGGAAATGGATATGTTTCTAGAAAAATATAACCTCCCAAAACTCAATCAAGAAGAATCTAAACAACTCAATAGACCAATAACTGTGGAAGAGATTGAAGCAGTCATCATAAAGCTTCCAGCAAACAAAAGCCCAGGGCCAGACGGCTTCACAGGGGAGTTTTACCGAACATTCAAGGAAGAACTAAAACCTATACTCCTCAGACTATTCCAGAAAATTCAAGAGGATGGAAAACTTCCAAACTCCTTCTATGAAGCTAGCATCACCCTAATACCAAAACCAGATAAAGACGACACAATGAAAGAGAATTACAGGCCAATATCCCTCATGAATATAGATGCCAAAATCCTCAATAAAATTCTAGCAAATCGGATCCAGCAGTACATCAGAAAGATCATACACCACGACCAAGTAGGATTTATCCCAGGAATGCAAGGATGGTACAATATCCGCAAATCAATAAATGTGATACATCACATAAACAAATTGAGAGATAAAAATCACATAGTCATATCAATTGATGCAGAAAAAGCATTTGACAAAATCCAACATCCTTTCTTAATAAAAACTCTCAATAAGGTAGGAATAGAAGGATCATACCTCAACATAATAAAAGCCATATATGATAAACCCACAGCATACATCATACTCAATGGGCAAAAACTATAACCATTTCCCCTAAGAACAGGAACAAGACAGGGTTGCCCACTTTCACCACTCCTGTTCAACATAGTACTGGAAGTATTAGCCATTGCAATTAGACAAGAAGAAGAAATAAAAGGCATCCAAATTGGAAAAGAAGAAGTTAAGCTATCCTTATTTGCAGATGACATGATATTGTACATAAAAAACCCGAAAGACTCCATAAAAAAGTTAGTAGACTTAATAAATGAGTTCAGCAATGTAGCAGGCTACAAAATTAATGCCAAGAAATCTATGGCATTTCTATACACTAATAGTGAACTTACAGAAAGAGAGACTAAAAAAGCAATCCCATTTACCATCACACCAAAAAAATTAAGATACCTAGGAATAAACTTAACTAAAGAGGTAAAAGATCTATTTGTGTAAAACTACAGGACACTGAAAAAAGAGATAGAGGAAGATGTAAACAGGTGGAAGAACATTCCATGTTCATGGATTGGGAGAATCAACATAATTAAAATGTCCATACTACCCAAAGCAATCTATAAATTTAATGCACTCCCCATTAAAATACCAATGGCATATTTCACAGACCTAGAAAGAACTCTCCAAAAATTCATCTGGAACAAAAAAAGGCCCCGAATAGCCACAGCAATCCTGAGAAAGAAGTACAAAGTCGGTGGGATTTCCATACCAGATTTCAAGCTGTATTACAAGGCTACTGTTCTTAAAACAGCCTGGTACTGGCACAAGAACAGGCATATAGATCAATGGAATAGAATAGAGAATCCGGATACCAACCCAATCCACTATGCTCAATTAATATTTGACAAAGGAGGCAGGAACATAAAATGGAGTCAAGACAGTCTCTTCAATAAATGGTGTTGGGAAAATTGGACAGATACATGCAAAAAAATGAAACTAGAGCACCAACTTACACCATACACAAAAATAAACTCAAAATGGATACAGGACTTAAACGTAAGACAGGAAACCATAAAAATATTAGAGGAATCTACAGGAAGAAAAATCTCAGACATATGCCAAAAGAACTTCTTTGATGATACCGCTCCGAGGGCAATGGAAGCTAAAGAGAAAATAAACAAATGAGACTACATCAAAATCAAAAGCTTTTGCACAGCTAAAGAAACCATCAACAAAACAACAAGAAAACCCACTGTATGGGAGAACATATTTGCAAATGTTATTAGTGAAAAAGGTTTAATCTCAAGCATCTATAGGCAACTCAATAAAAGGAGGACAAATGATCCAATAAAAAAATGGGCAACAGACCTAAATAGAATCTTCACGAAAGAAGACAAAAGGAAGGCCCAGAGACACATGAAAACTTGCTCAAAGTCACTAATTATCCGAGAGATGCAAATCAAAACGACTATGCGGTACCATCTCACACCTATCAGAATGGCTTACATCAACAAATCAACAAACGACAAGTGCTGGCGAGGATGCGGAGAAAAAGGAACTCTTGTGCACTGCTGGTGGGATTGTAGACTAGTACAGCCACTGTGGAGAACAGTATGTAGATTCCTCAAAAAACTAAAAATGGAGCTCCCATTCGACCCAGTGATCCCACTTCTAGGAATATACCCCAAGAAATTAGAAAGGCGAATTAGAAAGGATATATGTACCCCTATGTTCATAGCAGCACAATTTACCATAGCTAAGATTTGGAAACAGCCGAAGTGCCCATCAACAGATGAGTGGATTAAAAACTATGGTACATTTACACAATGGAATACTACGCCGCGGAAAAAAAGAAGGAGCTCCTACCATTTGTAACAACATGGATGGATTTGGAGAGCATTATGCTAAGTGAAATTAGCCAGGCAGAGAAAGACAAATATCACATGATCTCACTCATTTGAGGAATACAATCAATGACATAGACTGATGAACAAGAATGGATCCAGAGACTGAGAAAAGTCCATCAGAATGTCAATCCTCAGGGTAAGTGGCAGGTGGTGAGAGTAAGTGGAAAAGTCAATATACTTGAACTCTTGAACTGAGGTAAGTGATTTGTGTTTTTACATCCCTGACAAAGTTTATATAAAATTATAAAAAAATGGCAGCTAGTCTGACATTGAATTGACATGGCCTAGAGCTTGTCATATCCTATGGAGACCAGTCCTTAGGCTAGGCCCTGCTTAACCTCCCATGACACCATAATACCCTTACATGATATTATTCTACAATGTCATTATAATATTTGATATTTGACAACAGCATATTATACAATTATCCCAAATAAACTTACAAACTAATTCTTTGAATGTTGGGCAGCAACTTAAAAAAAAGGATAGGAAAGAAATTAATCCCTTTCAGAAGGAATTAAAGCACTGGGAAGGCATCTGAGCATTCTATAATGGCCCTTCTTGCCCTTTCTGCCAAGAGGGACCTTCTTGTTACTATCCAAATACACACAGCTGATGCCAGAGTTTTCAGTTCGAGCTGTGGCTGAAGCCTTTGGGCAGCTGGCACCATGGATCTGTATCTCGACCAATGGTGTGAGCTGGGCCCTCTCTGGAGAAGAAACCTGGGTCCCCCGAGATATGTGATCAGTACCGGGACCCCGCCAGCAGGCGAGGGGACCCCAAGGCAGGTACTGGACGTGGAGGCCACAGGGGGGCATAGACTACAAAGGAGACAGAACTGAACCTCACATCACCCTGTTTGGCCCCGGAGGATGGCTGGTTAGCCAGAGACGGGTAAGATTCCTCAGGGAAGGAACAACCTAAGACAGGCACAGTCGCAGAGGGGCCAACAGGAGAGAACTAAAAGGTCAACAGAGGTGGGGCACAGACCCTCATCCACAAACCTTGCAGGGGTTTGAATTCTCAACCCTCCTAAGGGAGGTCTCCTACCCCCACGGCTGCTTCGCCTCCCACACACAACTCATACGGGGACCCAGGCGGCAGACAGAGACTCGGCCAGCAATAGCTGCTCTATATCTAAATTCAGTCTATTACCAGGAATGCTCGGGACCTACTCAAAATTGCAAATATTCCTTTCCACTAGTATTCACAGGGTAAACTAAGATTTCTGCTTGAGTATTAAAATTGACAGGAAAATAGTAATCAAGTTTTCAGATTAATTTAAATTGGCCAAGTGAAATACGAGAATACTCAAGAAAATTATAGTGTACTGGACAAAAAGCTTTTCCTAAAACATTAACTGAAAAATCTATTAGTAGTTCATCTCACTGTAAATTTGACTAACATCCAAAGAACCTAAAGCAGTCACTTTGTGTGCAAAAATTAAAATTTAAAATTATCAAGACTGCAATAGAAAATTTCCAAAAGTCCCCATTAATCAAAAAAGGGGAGGGGACAGCGGGGTAATATCATGTAAGGGACAAAAAAACAAATATCGAGTAAGTAAAATACATCTAGAAAATTCTTACTCCAGTAAAGTAAATTCCATTTGTAAAAACAATAGCAGGACACCCATGAAAAAACACACATGGTGTCAAAATAAGCCAAAGGAAAATCATTTAGGCAAAAATTAAAAAGAATCCCAAGTCTATTTTGCATAGAGGATCCCTTTGTTAACTTTTGGTCGAGAATGTGTTTGTGTGTTTTCAGAGAACAACTCCAAGACCATGTGGGTTCCTGCAACGGTGAGGAACTGATGGATCTGTTCCAGTCACGAGGACGGTCCAGAGATGGGGGACACTGACGACACCTTGCCATGCTAGCAGTCAGCAGCTCTGCATGTCTGCAGGCAGCCCAGGACCAAACCAGAGAGGATGGATCATGCATTGACACGATATGTCCACCATCTGGATACCATTGCTGACTTATACACATAATGACTTATTTGACACTGAAACTGGGACTCAGAAAAGTTGGACATTGAAACCGAGACTGAAACACTTTTTGTTCTTATACATTTATTTCTAGTATGTAGAGGCAAGATATTTTTGAAGAAAAGAAACAGGGGAGAGTGATTGATATAGAGGCAGGATGGCCTTGAACAGGCTGTCAAGCTACAGGGGGAGGCTTGGGTGGATGGGAGGCACTGCGGGGGGAGATCAACGGAAGGACTTGTATGCATGCATATGAACATAACCAATGAATGAAAGACACTGGGGCGGGGAGAGGGGAAGCTGGGGATATGTGCTGGGGGGGTGGGGGAGGCTGGGGGGAGGATAAGGGGGAAGGGGAAAGGAAAACATGTACTACTATTATACTGCAAAAAATCAATAAAAAAAAAATTGGAAACTATTTTAAAGTATATAATTAGAGGTTAATGAATATTCCAGAATTCACATAACTAGTAAGTGCTTAATCTTTTTGTTTTAAGTTTTTGTTGTTGTTGTTGTTTGTTTTGTTTTTTGTTTTTGTTTGTTTGTTTGTTTTACTGATTTTTACAGAGGGAGGGAAGAGAGGTAGGGAGAGAGAGAAACACCAATCAGCTGCCTCCTACATGTCTCCTTCTGGGGATTAAACCCACAACCAGGGCATGTGCTCTGACCAGGAATTGAACCAGCAATCTTTAGGTGTGTGGGAGGATGCCCAAACAACTGGGCCAGCAAGGACATAAGTGTCTAACCTTTACTGAGAACCTTGGTAGCCTGTCTCCTGAGACTCTGTCCCTAACTACTGGACTTTATTTACCGGCTTTCTGAATGAATGTCTAGACCAAGTTCTAGGTTTACTAGTTAATAATGTTGGGTTTCATAGCCAAAACCAGTTTAGCTCAATGGATAGAGCGTCGGGCTGCAGACTGAAGGGTCCTAGGTTCGATTCCAGGCAAGAGCATGTACCTTGGTTATGGGCACATCTCCGGTAGGGAGTGTGCAAGAGGCAGCTGATCTATGTTTCTCTCTCATCAATGTTTCTGACTTTCTATTACTCTCCCTTCCTCTCTGTAAAAAGTAAATAAATTTTTTTTAAATATTGGATTTCATAATCAAAGAAAAAAAGATAATTTCAAGAGAAACATCAAAAGTTCTTTATTCAAAGTAATGTCAATCACTAGCTACACATTATCTCTCAGGTAATTTGTGGTTATTGTCCCAATAGAGCTTTTCTTGTTTTGAGGCAAACCATTCAGAGACCCAATTTTCCACTTCTTCGTACATTTTGAAGTGCTGCTCAGAAAGTGTGTGTGCCATCGATTGGAACAAGTGGTAATGTGAAGAAGCAAGGCCTGGTAAATACAGTGGGTGGGTTAATACTTCCCAGGCAAGATATTTTAATGTGTTTTTAACTGCTTTTAAAGTTGGTGATGGTGTGTCATCATGAAGCAAAATTACTTTGCCATGTCTTCTGGAACATTGTAGTAATTGCATGATCAAATCATTGCTCAAATTGATTATTTGTTGTTGGTAGTAATCAGTATTAACAGTTTCACCTGGTTTCAGAAGCTTATTACACACCACACCTTCCTGATCCCACCAAACCCAGAGCATTGTCTTCTTTCTGAAGCAATTTGGCCTTACAGTCAATGTTGATGTTTGACCTGGATCAATCCATGCTTTTGTGAATTTGGTATTCTCAAAATTAATCATCTTTGCATCACCAGTCACAATTTGATGCAAAAAATACTTTTTTTTATGCCAGTGAAGCAACATTTTACTGATGACTTTTCATTTTCCCTTTATCTTTCCTTCAGTTGATGTGGCACCCATTTTCCTTCCTTTAAAATCTTTCCCATTGATTGCGAACAATCAGAAATTGTTTGCTGAGCAATGTTTAATCTTTCTGCAAGTTGTTTTTGGGTTTGTCACGCATCTTCATCCAATAATGCTTGTAATTGTTGGTCTTCAAACTTTTTCACTGGACCTGGACATTCTTTGTCTTTCACATCAAAATCACTTTTAAAGTGTTTAAATCCAGCATTAACAAGTATCTTGAGATGGAGTATGTTTACTATAAACTTCCCAAAGTATATGATAACTATCAGCAGCACTTTTCTTCAAAATAAAATAATGAATTATAACTTCCCACAAATGCTCTTTTCTTTTGCACAAAATTTGACATTTTTAAGTGTAAATATATTTATGATGTTAACACCTTCAGCAAATTTGACATTTGAAGTTTTGAAGCTTATTGTCAATACAACAAAATAGCATACATATCAAATTGCATATATATCTACATATGTGTAACACCATCTATTGAAAAAAAATCCTCGTAATTAACCGGAACACCTAGTATGTTAAACTCAAAGGCTAACATGGGCCAAATAAGGCATATAGCCCCTGGGGCGTGAGTTTGATATGCTTGGTCTAGACCAGTGGTAAACAAACTCATTAGTCAACAGAGCCAAATATCAACAGTACAATGACTGAAACTTTGTTTGAGAGCCAAATTTTTTAAACTTAAACTTCTTCTAATGCCACTTCTTCAAAATAGACTCGCCCAGGTCATGGTATTTTGTGGAAGAGTCACACTCAAGGGGCCAAAGAGCCGCATGTGGCTTGTAAGCCGCAGTTTGCCATCCATGGGTCTAGACTATAACAAAGAAGGGATGGCTTCATGTTAGGTATTCAGGACACAATCATGAAATTCAAGTGAAAGAGAGTGTTGAGAAGGAGAAAATAATCATCTGAAAGGTTATACACCAATGAAAATAACACAGCTAATAGGCCAACCAAACTTGGAGCATTTCATTCAAGAATACTCTGGCTCCTGCTATTTCTTACTTCCAAATTTGCTGATTAAAGTTCCAGGCAAACTTAAAGGTTTTGCAAACAATCATACTTGTAAATATCTGATCAGTGTTCATCTCTCCTACATACTAATCTACATAAGCTCATGTCTGTTTTGTCCACCACTGCACTCCACCGTCTAAAACATTGTTTGTGGCTGAACAGATACTTATTAATGCTATTTTTCTTATGTCTTGTTATATTTGTATATTTATTTATGTTTCATTATAGGATTTTCAAGTATTCACAAATATAGAGAATAAACCCTCTTGTTCACATAATATAGCTTCTGTGATTACACACACACACATACACATACACACACACACACACCTTTTTTATATATAGTATAGCCCTCTTCTCCCCATCTGCTGAATTATTTCAAATCAAATGCCAGACATGATATCATCTCACCCATAAATATTTCAGATAAGTTATTTTAAATGAATAAATTGAGACTTGTATCTTTACCAAATACTTTATAAATCCCCTTAATCAAAAGAGATTTCTTCCTTATTTGAAAGCCTGTGGGTTATTTTATATTTTTCTTACTTCACAAAGTGAACATATTATATACATGTTTTGCAGTATACAAATTAGGAACATGTTTACTACCCACTTTTAGATTCTAAGCTCAAAGGTGGAGACAATGTCTTACTCACCTTTGCCTCCCATTCAAGGTCTTCTGCAGTATCTTGAGCACTGAGTCTAGTTTTCTGTGCTCTACCCACCAACTCCAAATAAAGGTACAGGATGCTGAAATACCTCTGCTTTGTTTCCTCTGAAAAGCAGAGGTATTTTCACATCTTTTACATTTATTTTGGGGTAGGGGCTGGGGCAGGCTAGAAGAGGTTAATGAGGGAAAAGAAGAGACATATGTAATACTTTCAACAATAAAGATTTACTTAAAAAATACAAAAAATAAATAAAAATTATCATTACAGGTGATTTATGTTTTAGAAAAACTAAAGACTGTTTAAGGAGAAAAAAAGGAGGGTGCTAAAATGGATCGATTTCTGTTTCCCTTTCAGCTGAGAACAAGACAATGGATAGCATTCCAAATTGAGGTGCTAGACATGAAAAGCAGATGGCTGAAAACTGGTTTTGAGTCCCTCATCTTGACATTCACCTTAATAGTATAAAATAATTATGATCAAAGAGGCCAAAGGAGGGTATTCCTTTGAAAAAAACTGTAGACTGCTGCAGTGTCCCCTCATTCATTTGTCCTAAGTGAGAGAAGCTTTGAGGGTTCCTTGGAGTCTGAAGAATTAAAGGGGCTGGTAGCTGATCAAAGCCTAAGACATAAGGCAGACCATTCTTGTACCTGAAATTCCCTGGCTATTGTCAGAGTGGAGGGCAGCTGTACTGCATGTAGGCTGTACGTCCACCAAAATCAGGAGAGAGAAGCAAAGTTTCTATAGCTTAGAGTGACCCATGCAGAAGAAAAGGACCCCTCCAGAAGGCCTGAGCAGGAAGAGGTGAGAGGTTTACCCTCTTCAGGTGGAGAAGTACGGGAGGGAAGCATCGCCATGAGCACAAAAATCCCTACATCAGCAGCTCTTAATAGCTGCCAAGCTAGGAGGTATTCATGAGAGACACAACAGTATCAGTCAGAGATAACTCCTTCTCGATCACTTCTGTGCCATCATTCCTCCAGCTCCAAACTTGGAGAGTCAGAAACATTGGTTGGAGGAAGAGCAGAGCACAAGGCTGTCCAGCCCCTACTATCAGCTTCCTAGCCTGAGGCAGTACTAACCAGGGAAGAGCAGAAATAGCCACTTTAAGTGAAGTTCAAGTTTTGAGTAAGATGAATTAGACCATTTCATTACTAAATGTACACTTTTTATGGGACTGAATTTGATTAATGAATTAGGACTGTTTATAGGGCCAATAATAAAAGGTCATTCAGACACTAATATAGTAGTCACCTTACCTATGAGGGATACATTCCAAGACCTCCAGTGGATGCCAGAAACCATGCAGAGTAACAAACCCTACGTATACTATGCTTTTCCTGTATATCCTACATACTTGGGGAAAATTTAATTTATAAATTAGGCAGTGTCAGAGATTAAGAATAGCAACTAATAAAATAGAACAATTATAAAAACATGCTGTAATATAAATTATGTAATATGGCCTTTTTCTCTCTCAAAATATCTAGAATATTACACTTAATATTTTTGAACTATGGTTGACCTAGTATAACTGAAAGCACAGGAAGTAAACTTATGGATAAGAGGGGACTACAGTAGTGACCAAAAAATCCTGAGAATTGGCCACGATTTCATTCTAGTGACAAGTTAAAAACAGTCTTCTGAATGAGTTTAATGAAACAGTTCCTACTTTTACCTTTTGGAGTCCAGGTCCCTGAATGTAATAATTACATGATTAACAAGAGACACTGACTGACTAGTAAGTCAGTGAGCCAACTGGGAAAGATTCAGAAGAAACTTTTCAGTTCATCAGAGAGATAGCATGCAAATACTGAGAAATCAACGGAGCCTTTTTAGAAGAGAACAAAATGTGTACATTGATCTGAGAAGGGTGTTTATTTTCCTAGACTTTGACACGTGTTTGGGATATCAGAGCTATGAAAAAAGTTGATAAAGCATGCATCCCCCTTGTTACCATCTACTAATTATGTTCTATTGAACCAAATGATGACATAACTACTTCATGCACTACCATTTGCATAAAAGTATCTGCCAAGTTAATGTACTAGTGGAAGGCAGATAGAAATAGCACCCAGTCAAGAATTCTGCAAATACCATGTTCATTACAAACCTGATATATCAGCCTTCCTTGGACTTTTCCCATTGGACCTAGAATGTATATTCAATAATATGATGAATTTAACAGGACTTTATAATACACCTAAAACCACACTTGTCATTTCTGTCGCAAACAAAACAGAAATGCTTTGGTTCTTCCCTTACTGATAATCATAAAGGCAGACGTTTGACCTTGGGCAGATCCTGACACTTTTATTCGCCTCATCGCAGGTGTTTTATCTGTGATAAAGGCAATCATACCTAATATGTCTCTAGCCCAGAGCACATGAACTTCTTAGAGTTACTTAGCTTCTGGTTTCACAAAGTCTATGGAAGTGCACATAATGGGATGTGCATAATCTTAAGTAAAGACAATTAAAAAAAAACCAGCATCCAGAGTTAGCACATGGAGAAACTTTTAAATGTTCTCATTTTCAGTCACTCAGTTCCATTTTGGACTCAAATATTATCCACGCAGGTATTATCACCAAGCCATATCCCAAATTCCAAGCCTCTTAGTTCTCACTAACACTTGTAAAAAATAAAAATTACTCTTCCTCAGAGTCATTTGTATTTTAAAACTTAAAAATCGGTGTTAATCAGTCTTGGCCTTTCAAATAATACAGGGACTCTGTTATAAAAGAAATTGCAATTGAGAAGAAAACAGAAGATACATGACATATAAATACACAAAGTACTATAGGTGTCATGATGGATGTAGACATTACAATAAATAACAAATGAGAGGACACAAGGTAAGTATGAGAACTTGGGAAAGCTGTATATATAGGTGCATGGAGAAAATTAGTTGAAAATTCTTCCATGAATAGCGGGAGTTTCAAGTTCTACAGTAGATTGTTGCAATAGACAGTGGTTGGCAAACTCATTAGTCAACAGAGCCAAATATCAACAGTACAACGATTGAAATTTCTTTTGAGAGCCAAATTTTTTAAACTTAAACTTCTAATGCCACTTCTTCAAAATAGACTCACCCAGGCCATGGTATTTTATGGAAGAACCACACTCACGGGGCCAAAGAGCCTCATGTGGCTTGCAAGCAGCAGTTTGCCGACCACTGCAATAGCGTAAAAGTGGATCCATGTCCTAATCACACCTTTAAAGCACCCTTCAATTCTTACTTGAGTAAGATAGGCCGTTGGCATAATAACAATGAAGATTATTAGGAAGGTAAAGTTCAACAATGTTAGAAACTGAATAAGTAGAAATTGCAAGAGAAAAAAATGAAATAGAAAACACACTGGTGTTCATAAAGAAAATACTGCCTTTACATAAGTGACATAGGAAAAGCAACATTGTTACATTAATGAAACTCAAACAATCTGAGTCCTGACTGTCTTTTAAATGGAGTCCATATCTTTTGGGAAGTAGGCCAGGTGTTTTTCAAAATATATATAATTGAATGCAGCAAGATCAGGAAGAAAAATAAAAATAAAAAAATGATTAAAAGAAAAAAATGGGGTTACAAATAATTATATTGTGTGGGTGGAAAGAAAACAGATAATAGATAAGTATAAAATCTCAGCAATTTCTAATGTTTTACATATTTATTGATTTTTTAAAAATTCAATTATAATAATTTGAGAAGAATATATTATCATAGGAGTTCAAAAAGAAATACTGCATTCTTAGGTAGCATTAAAGAACATTAACTAAATCAAGATGAAGTAGCAATTATGTGGATTATTCATTTTACTCAGATAGTTAACAGCTACTCGGTGGTTTAAGAGTTGTTACGGAGGTCATAAATTTCTGGAGATTGAGGAGAGTTATTGGATTATTTGTTAATTAGTCAAAAGGGGAAAGGAAGCCTTGGTGATTAAGGAGTTGTCTCCTGAACTTCAATACCCAGAAAGATGAGTACAAACCATCAAGCAATCAATTTGCAATAACAGAGAACTGAGAACAAAGGAGGGACTGACAAGTCTTTCAGAGAACAGTTTTGTCCCATGATGAAGACACAGAAAGGTATTAAGAGTGTCTTTAAGAGATGGAGATGACATGGATTCCAGTAATACATTTTCATCTTAAATCAAAAACTCTTTGAACTGTTGACTCAGTATTGCAATAGAGTATATGATATGCATACAATCTTTAAAATAATTTGAATTAAAATGTATTTTGTTTCACAAATTAAATATTCCTTATATATGAGAGATACCTGAGATATTGAGATATTTTAATCTATAACTGCAAAGGAATTTCACTTATTTCCATGAGAACCAAGGTAGTTTCACCCAATTTTATAGAATTGTCACAATATTGGAACAAACTGTATGGTTCTCCTATTATTCAAGACACCTTGTCTAGGCACATAAATAATCTTATCAATCAAGTCCTACAAAAAGGCCTTCAGGAGAAGAAATATTGCCAACATAATCACTTTGTTCCTATAATGAAAAATAGACTCAGTATTGGCCACCAATTTATCTTATTTCTGCATTTGGTATAATTCCTCTGGAATACATTTGATGAATATGAAAAAAAAAACATAAAAAGATAAATATCTCTCTTATCCCCAAATATGGCATATTGTCATTTGATATTCATTTTTTTCAAAATTTGGTGGCATTATTTATCTTAAGTAATTGTAGGTTTTTGAAATGAGTACCATATATGAGGACCTTAGTGCTTTCACATACCAATCACTCTTAAACTTCATTATTTTTTCTCAAGAAAAATGTAGTTGATAATTTAAAATTGCAACATTAACCAAAATTTTACCTTATATTGATGCTTTCTCAGTTATATTCAATAGTCCAATATTGAACCATATCCAGTAATGTTTTGACAATACTATATCAAAAAATTACTATAAAAATAAGAATTGGTTGGAATTAAATGTAAAAATAGCACTTTTCCGCCAAAAGAATAAAATAATGTTCCATAATATTAACATCACTATAACATGGTTTCACTAAACATAAATAACTACAGAGCAAATAAAAAAATAAAACCTCCCCCAGTACTAAGTATATTTGCAGTCTTTAGGTAACTGTCCAGAAATATTCTATGCAGAAACATTATCAATGTTTTTTATTTATTCAGATCTGCTGACAAAATATGTAATATTCTATTTTAACTATTTTTATTTGAATTTATTCCACATTAGCAAATATAAATATGCATAATATTTTACTACCACATAATATTCCATGGAAAATATATCACACTAAATCAACCAGATATGATGGATACTTAGATTTTATCATTAATTTTACATTGGAAATAACCTGTTTAAATTTATATGAAGAATTGACTAAGTCATGAAAGAAAGTAAAAGTTCAGTTATATTTTACAAAGTCAAAGTACACATGAGCATTTCTCAAGATCAAATAGAAAAGAGATATCACTCAATCAACTTGCTTTGGAGCATTAGGGAGTCAAGTTTTGGGGAAAACTAAAAGAGATAATGTTTGTGAAAATGTATCGAACTACTAGAGCCCCAGTGCACGAATTTGTGCACCTTGAAAGGAACTGTGGTCTGTGAGGTTGAGGTGGGCCCAGGTGTGGGTCTTGGCCCATCCTACACCCTCCTCCCCCCAGCCCTCCTGTTGCAATTCCCCGTCCCCTGTCTGCTGGCAGACCCACCCCGCTGCTGCTACTCCCACCCCAGATGGTGCTGGCCCCACTCACACCTGCTGACAGCAGAATGATTGGGACAGGTGCCAGCAGTGGATGATAGTGGGGCTGGGGCTGGCACTGGGTACAAGCAGTGGCTGCTGCCCTGATCACCCCTCAGGAGAAGGGGAGTTGGAGAAGCCCTTAGGAGTAGTCTGAACCAACAGCTGCTGCTCACACCTGCTGACAGTGCCAACCAATTGAGACCAGTGCTGGGTGCCAGCAGTGGGTGCAAGCAGGGACAGTGCTGGCAGAAGATGAGCACTGGTTGGGACTGCACCCAACCAGGAACAAATAATTTTTACTAACCTCCAGAGGCTTGCCCTGATGACATCAACCAGCACCCCACCTTGATATGCTGCCCCCACTCACCTGCTCCACCATCATGATGCAATTGATGCCCACTATATTCTGCACTTTGTCACTTGCTACCAATGACTGCCGTGTTCCCTGCACACCCCTGGTGGTCAGCACACATCATAGTGACCAGTTGTTCAGTTGTTCTGCCATTTGTTCTATTTGCATATTAGGGTTTTATATATATAGACTAGAGGCTGGTGCACAAAATTTGTGCACAGGGAGTGTGCGGGTATCCCTCAGTCCAGCCTGCACCCTCTCCAATCTGGGACCCCTTGAGGGATGTCTGACTGCCTGTTGAGGCCCAATCCCAGTAGGATCGGACCTAAATGGGCAGTGGGACATCCTCACAATTCAGGACTACTAGCTCCAAATTGCTTGCCTGCCTGCCTTCCTGATTGCCCCTAACTGCTTCTGCCTGCCAGCCTGATCACCACTTAACCACTACCCTGCCAGCCTAATTGATGTCTAACTGCTCCCCTACCAGCCTGTTTGCCTCCAACTTCCCTTCTCTGCCGGCCTGGTCACCCCTAACTGCCCTTCCCTGCAGGCTTGATTGCCCACAACTGCCCTCCCATGAAGGCCTGGAACCTCCCAATGGCCCTCTCCTGCTGGCCATCTTGTGTTGGCCATCTTGTGTCCACATGGGGGCAGGAACTTTGACCACACGAGGGCAGCCCTCTTGTGTGTTATAGTGACGGTCAATCTGTGTATTATTACTCTTTTATTAGATAGGATAGAGGCCTGGTGCATGGGTGAGGGCCAGCTAATTTGCCCTAAAGGGTGTCCCAGATCAGAGTGGGGGTTTCCTTTGGGCATGGGGCAGCCTGGACGAGGGGCCTATAATGGTTTGCAGGCTGGCCATACCCCCCAGGGACCCAAGTGGAGGCCCTGGGATCTGGGATTAATTTATTTTCTACAATTGAAACTTGGTAGCCTGGAGTGGAGTCAAGCCTTCTGCTTGCTCCATGGTGACAGCCATTTCTGTTTTGGTTTATTTAAATCCTATAATTGAAACTTTCTAGCCTAGAGTGGAGGCCTAAGAGCTAGAGCTGCAGAAGCTTGGCTTCCTCCATTGCCCAGGCATCTTTAGCCTCTGCTCTCTTCAGCTTCATGGCTGCCGCCATTTCTGTTGAGATATATCTTCTGTAATTAAAACTTTGTAGCATTGAGTGGAGGCCTAGGCTGGCAAGGGCAGGTGGAAAGCTTGGCTTCATCTATTGCTGAGAATTCCCAAGCCTCCTTTTTGCTCTCAGTGGCCACAGCCATCTTGGTTGGGGTTTATTTGCATAATTTGCTCCTGATTTACTGGTAGGCGTGGCTGTGGGCATAGATTGATCGGAGGTATGATCAATTTGCATATTACTCTTTTATTAGATAGGACTAGTGGCCCAATGCATGAAATTCTTGCATGGGGGGTGTCTCTCAGCCTGGTCTGCACCTTCTCCAATCTGGGACACCTACCGGGATGTCCAACTGCCAGCAATCTGGGACTGCTGGCTCCTAATCACTCACCTGCCTGCCTGCCTCATTGCCCCTAATCACTCTGCATGCTGGCCTGCTCGCCCCCAACTGCCCTCCCTTGCTGGCATGATCACCCCCAACTGCCCTCTCTGCCAGCCCGCTTGCCCCTAACTTCCCCTCCCCTGCTGGCGTGATAGCCCCCAACTGCCCCCCATCAGCCTAATTGCCCCCAACTGCCCCCCATCATCCTAATTGCCCCCAACTCCCCCCCATCAGCCTAATTGCCCCCAACTGCCCTCCTGCTGGCTTGATTTCCCCTAACTGCCCCCTGACAGATATCCTCCAACTGCCACCCCCGCTGCCCTTCTCAGCCACAACTTCCCCCAGCCAGAGTCATTGCCTCCAACTGCCCCCTCGCCAGCCTGATCACCCCCAATTGCCCCCCCTGATGACCTATTTGCCTCCAGTTGCTCCCTACTTCTGGCCTGCTTGCCCCCAATTGCCCCCTTGCCAGCCTGATCATCTCCAACTGCCTGCCCTCCCCTCCTGACCTGATCGCCCCTAATCACCTCTGCCTCAGCCCCACCACCATGGCTTTGTCTGGAAGGACATCTAGAAGGTCTCCCAGAAGGTCTCTTGGTCTAATTAGCATATTAATATTTTATTAGTATAGACTAGAAAACAATCAGGGTTGAAAAAAGTGTTCATTTCGGAAGAAGCCCAGAGATAGTGGTCAGGGGCCAGTGTGTGAGGCCACCCATGGGGTGTGGAAGTAGTTTGAGGACCTGTGAGATAGGAATGAAACAGACAGAGAAATGTCAGTTACCAGGATGAGGTAGAAAGGCTGTTTGAGAAAAGATTCAGGCAAAGTGAAAGCTGCTCCCAGAGGAGCGGAGTCACACAGCACATTCAGGAGTGGCTAACAGAAGGCCGGCTGGTATGGTAAAGGGGAAGCATGAGCTGGAAGCAAATGAGGATAATGACAATCTGTCAGAAATGTGAGCACTTTCTTTGGAGAGTTCTAATATAGATGAACTATCTTTATTCATAAACCATAAATGAGGTCTTAAAAATATATATGTAGAAGAAAATGTATTCTTTGGGTTGAAAACACCATCCTTATAAAGTTTTCTCAATCATTGACCTATCCCACAATATGTACTATTATACATACCTCAGATCAAATAGTCAGAGATGAATGCGACAAACTGAAACAAAGTTTCTTGCAGCTCTAGAGTCCAATGATTCTATACTATAATTAATTTGTGTCAAATCTATATTATACTAAAACATTAATTAATCACCATGAGATTCTCAGTAGCAACTGTAAAAAAATTAATATACAAAAAAGTTCAATTCTAGTTTCAACAGTGTGAAAAGAAAAAATATAAGTCAAAATAGAATTTAATCACTAGATCTAAATGGCAGAAATTTTATTGGCATCATAATACTACAGGCAAAATACTATGCATGCTGACTGCTCTCAGTAAAGGCAAGGAAGGTATATTTACAAAATATGTTCCAACATTCAAAGAGCAAAATGAAAAAAGAGCACTGGCTATGTCAACCAAATATTTTATTTTAAATTATTCTTTAAATTATTGAATTAAGCTATAATTATTTAAAGTTAATTATAATTCCTTTCTTCAATAACTTTTCTATGAAATCTAAGAAGTTCTATGAGATATTCAGATATAAGTTGCAAATTAATTATTTAAAATCAGAAATGGATATGATTACCCAGAAATATGTAAACAGCTTTTATTATATAAATTTATATTAAAATTAATTACAATATATGTTTGTCATAGCAATTTTACTTGTTATATGACCTTTCCAACAAACTCATCACTCTTGTGGCAATTAAACCACCTATCTTTGCATGGAGTAGGCATCTTTGTAAATCAGAAAGCTTATCACCCTACCTTTTTTTTTTGGCACACTGCTAAAATTCAACACATAAAAATATCCAAATCTAAACACAATATAAGCTAACATTCTATAGTAATCACCAGCATTGGAAAATCAAAGGACTAATTCCTAGCCAATTACATTAACTATGATTATATATTATAGAGGGGGAAATTTAAACTTTGTCAAGCTCAGGGGATTGCTTGAGAGTACAATCAGTTATAGGAAGCAAAAGAAAATAAACTGGAAAAGAAATTCTAGACAGTGAGGAAAAAAAGGTGAAAGTTCAGTTTCACACCCTAATTTGAGGGACAATTGACAACATGCAAATAAACAATGCTTCAAATAGACATACATAAAAGCGCCCCTACTCTTACATACACAAACACACACACACACAGGCACACACACACACTCACACACACATACACTCTCACACACACTCTTGGAGAGGTACTTGTAGGGTTAACATATATTAATGCTGATTTACAAATTCATATATCAATGAATCTTTGTATAGATATTCACATTTCACTGAGTTTACTCACTTTCTAATATTCATAAAGTTAAACTTAAAAAATAAAATATTTGATAAACAAAAAATATTTAGATAGAAGGCAAGTGATACTAGATTGAAAAAGTAGAATTTTGAGGTAAGTCATAGGTAAGTAGAAAATAAGAGAGAATACCATAGAATGTTATTATATTTTTTAAATGATCATATATTTTAACAAACCAAAGAGAAAGAATTATTGTATACTCTAACCCTTGTGGTAAAGTTAAACTGGAATAATCCGCGGAAGATTTGGGAAAAGAATGCTAGGATGAAAGTAGCCATTGTGTTTTCACTGACCACTGCCCATAAAATACCTTTTTACTATGTCTTCTCCATTCCAGCATGGCAGTCCATCAGCAGCAGCTAAGTCATTAACACAAAGCTGATCAGCCAGGCCCCCATAAAATGTCCTGTGTAGTCGAAGGCTGTTGATAAATTCTCTGAATGAAAAAAAAACAAAAAACACACGTACACAAAGAAAACTATTAAAACCAAAAACCCATAACAAGTACCAATATAAATGGCATAATTTGATAAATAAAAGGTCTAGAATGCAACTTTTTTTGTTTTCTCAACCTATTTTTATATATTTTCAATACTTCTCTAACAATCAAGATAAATACTACATTTATTTTTAAGAAAACATGTATAAAAATTATTTGTTTTGAATAAAAGTTTCAACTGTGTATGAATCTTATTATTATAACCACAGGTCCATGAAATAGTGAATAGCGTGCGCGCACGCGCGCGCGCGCACACACACACACACACACACACACACACACACACACAACTTCACTTAGTTTCCCTAGAAGCTCTCACTAGCTGTTGGCTTGGAAACCACAGTGATAACTTCCTTTTTCATATAGAAAAGTCAGAGTCTTATATCATGCCAATTGTTTGCTTACTGATTAAAAGTTTAGTAGACTTATGATTTTTCCATCTGGATCTTCTCTTTGGTGTCTAAGAACATAAAGTAATATGTTTTTATTGAATATGAAAAACCAAGATATGAAACATATTTCAGAAGCTTGAAAATAAAAGTTATTGGAAGGAGAACTACTTTAATATGTTAATTAAGTCTTTCCCTTTCACTATACTCCCTCCATCAAATACAGGAAGGAATAATTCAGCACAAAAGCAGTTGGTTTGGTTTTTTAACTTAGAAAGCCAAGAATTTTTGAGTTTTAAAACCAAATCTTTCAGGTCCCAAGAACTTGGTTTTTACATTTCAAAAGACCAAGTCCTGAAGACTTTAGTTTGAATATTTTTTTATATAAACAAATGTTTTGGGAAAAATGAAAAGCTACTAGCTTGATACATAGGAGATAATTTCTGGACAAGAAGAAAGAGGTAGGAAAATGAAAGGTTGGAATGAAAGCTAACTTCAGAAATGAGTAGTTAAAATGTAGCAATTATGAAACTGCATCTCTCCCACTGGAAAAAAAATTAAATTTCTTTAAAAATGGGATCAAAAATGAGGGAGGGATCTGTATTAAAGCTGAAATAACTATTTTTAATAAATATAGTTTTGACAGACATGTTCAATGTATTAATTTCTTACAGTTTTCATAGAACTATTTTGTTTTTTAAAACTGATGGAATTGTAAATAACCATTCATCTGGAATGATAATTGTAATTCTCAACATCTGATATCTGAGAGATGATAAGAAGTTCCCACAGTAAGTGTTTGATGAGTATTTAATCAATTTTTAACAAAGCTTGGCCAGACAAGTAATAACAAAATTGTCACAGGAAGCATAAATCTGATTCAGCTCTAACTTACACTCAATAAAAAATGCTTTATTTTCCTTCTAGCTTAGTAACTACTTACTTATACTTTGTCAGTTTTCTCTACTAGAAAAATAAAAAAAGCCCTTCTAATGTCTATATCCTCACTATTTGAGTGCATGCACAAATATCAATTCTCATGTTGCAGATACTAAAATATAATTGAAGGTGACTGGCTCTTTCCTATTGACATGGAATTTAATGAATGTTTAAGAAGTGTCCTGAACCTATTTTGAATAGATGAATTTTCTAGAAATGAAGACTCTGCTACAAATGGCTGAAATGCTAAGATCTCAAAATTGATGGTGTCAAACTGAATAGATATTTTTTATGGAACCCCAACCTTGGTGAATGTCGCCTTTGTTTCATTTATCGCTTCACAATGGGGAAAGCTTTGCTTCTGTCTTTTGCAGTCCCCTTGCCCAGGGCTACTGCAGTTGCCTCAATCCAAGCTCTTATCTGCTCTCTGGGATTACAAACCTCCAATCTCCTTCATTAACAACTTCCTCCCACCCACCATGAAAGCCACCTTCTAAAATAAATCTGAGAGTCCATAGATTGTCACTCACTTACCTAAAACTATCAACGGTTCTTCACTCTCTATAGCATGAATTCCAAATTTCTTGGGAAGGTATCTAAGGTACCCAACTCACTTCAATTTCAGCAGCTCCCAAATCATACTTGAGGGCTCCCCAAAAATGAGATACTTGCTATTCCTCAAACACACCCCCATGCCTTTGCATGCATTCTTGCCAAAAGGATTGTATCCTAGAACATTTCCATTCATTCTATAGAACATGAGCTATCAGTTATTGATCAGAGTATGACACACTATTGAGTATTGAGCTCTGTGCTGGCACCAGGAATCCATAGCTATAAGACAGTTCCTGCCTTCAAAAAAAGCACTTTCTGAGGAAAACCAACAGTAATAATATGAGGGTAACAGGGCCGCATTTGAGTACAGAGAAGGAATCAGGAAATATTTATAAAACAAAGTAACACTTTAGTGTTCCATGCAAAACAAACAAGTGAGCATCCTGGCCCACGTGGCTCAGTTGTTTGAAGCGTTGTCCTGTGCACAGAAGGGTCTCAGGTTCAATTCCTGCTCAGGGCTCATAGCCCGGTTGCAGGTTTGATCCCTGATTGGGGAGCATATAAGAGAGATGAGAGAAGCTGCTGTTTCCCTTACATCTCTCTCTCTCTCTCTCTCTCTCTCTCTCTCTCTCTCTCTCTCTCTCTCTCTCTCTCTCTCTCCCTCTCTCTCTCTCTCTCCCTCCCCCCTCCATCTCTCTCTCTCCCCCCTTCCCTCTCTCCCCTTCTCCTCCCTCCCTCCCTTCCTACTGGCCATCCTTTTTCCTTTCCTCTTCCTTCCTCTCTCTCTTTGAAATCAATGAAAACATATCATCAGGAGAGGATTAAAAATAACAAAACAGCCCTAACTGGTTTGGCTCAGTAGATAGAGAATCCGCCTGCGGACTGAAAGGTCCCAGGTTTGATTCTGGTCCAAGGGCATGTACCTTGGTTGTGGGCACATCCCCAGTAGGAGGTGTGTAGGAGGCAGCTGATCGATGTGTCTCCCATATATGTTTCTGACTCTCTATCCTTCTCCCTTCCTCTCTTTAAAAAATCAATGAAATATATTAAAAAATAGCAAACAAGAATAAAAGCGAAGGTAAATATGAGTGTATTATGTGTTATTCAGAGACTCAGGCAGTTTACTTAACTAGTGGGGATTATGCTTATGGGAATTGTAGTTAAAAGGTAGGAAGAGATCAGATTATAATCAGCCCTACTGATCATCATAAAATGTTTCCGTTTTATTTGGAAGGCAATGGGAGCCATTACATTTTCCAATAAGCATGTGACTTGATTGTCATGGCAATATTTTGGAAACAGAAAGCTGTGAGGTCATTTAGGAGACTAGGACCAAGATTCAAGGGAAGAAAATAAAAATAAAAATGTTTTTTAAAAAAGCCTACCAGAGAGAGCGTCGTGAAAAGTGGTAGATGGGAAAGACATCTAGAATTGACAGGTAAGATAAAGATTTAAGGTAACTTCTAATTGTCTCCCCTGGCCTCCAACACTTCCTGATGACTGAGCAGGTTGTGGTCATTCACTGAGATAAGAAATGAAGGAGGAAGATATCTTCTCAACTGTCCCAGGCTATACTTATCCTGCTCAATAGTGTCACATTTCCCTGGTACAACTAACTTTGTATTTTGGTATGTAATATACCTATTTATTGTTATTGTTTTTTTGTTTTTTGTTTTTTTTTTATCTCTCTCCCTTCTCTAGAATAAAAGACTCAGGCAGGCAAGATTTTTTTCCTTTGCATTTGTTTTGTTTATTAGTATAGATCTTAAAGCAGTGGTGGAGGGCATATAGTGGGCTCAATAAATAGTTATTGAATTGATAAATGAGTAAAAACTAATTAATTCTATTCTCAATGTGTTCAGTTTGAGATTTTTTGAAATGTTCAGAAAGAGAAATCAAGTAGAATGCTCCTTTCAAAGTTAATTAATGTAATATCTGGGGATCTTGCCAAAATGGAGATTTGGGTTGAAAGGTTGTGGGGTAGGACCCTACATTTCCAAGAAGCATTCAGATGATGCTGATGCTATGGTACAAGACCATGACTACATCCAAGTTTGCTGTTGGACATGTGACCTTGGAGCTCAACACCCTGGACAGATGATCTGAGAGTCATCATCTATAGAGTGGTAACTCAAATCCTCTATATGGGTGAAATCTCTCAGACAAATAAAATGCAGCCAGAAAAAAATCCAAGGGACCCAGAAAGAGCAAAGGAAGAAAAGCTTTAATGTTATAGAGCGATGAAAACTAAAATAATGAGAGAATCTGAACTTGGAGAGTTCTTCATAATGTAAAATGCCACAATCAGCAGTTAGCTAAAACCCCGAATATGTTCCTTATTTGTTGTGACCACAACTGTTATGGACTAAATTGTATTCCAAAAATTCATCTGCTGGAGCCCTAATCCTCAATGGGACTGTATTTGAAGAGAGGGCCTTTAAAGAAGTAATTAAGTTTCAATGAGTCCTAAGGAAGGAGCCTATTCTGATATGACTGGTGACCTAATGGGAAAATACAGAGATGTCCAGGGTACAGGAATACAGAGAAAAGGCCCTGAGAAGACACAGGAGAAGGTGGCCATCTGCAAGGCAAGGAGAAAGCCTCGAGCTAAATCAAACCTGTCAACACCTTGATATTGCTCTTCTAGAATCAAGTAACTGTGATAAAATTATTTTTTGTTAATTAATTATTGTTTAAGCCACCCAGTCTGTAGCATTTTGTTATGGCAGCCCAAGCAAACTAATCTAATAATTAAAGCACTTGAAGGAGAGTAATAAACTTCATATTTGCAGTATGATGAGCATTACATAGAGGATGAGAGAATCTGGAAGTGGAGAGTCCCAAAGGAACGTTATAGTGAGAGATCTGAAAAATGTGTATGTGAAAGGGAAGGAGAAAACAAGGGTATGCTGTTAAAAGTTTGTTCCCAAACATCCCAAATGTCTACCTTCTTGGCACAAAGTGCCTCTGAGGTTCTTTGGTTGTGTGACTTGCTCCACATTCTAGTAAATGCATGCAGAAGTGAAGTATGTTCCTTCCAGCCTTCTGTTTTAAGGACCATATGGCTTTGCCACCTTCTTTTTCCCTCTCCTGTGATGACAGGGAGTATTTTACATGCTGGTTGCTCTGTAATTCTGAGGCTTAAAGCCAGGACAACTTGTACAGCCAGGGCTGGTCTGAAATGGGCATAGATTGTCAACAAAATCCTCTTTTTATTTTGTCCTAAATCAATGATAGATTGGGGTTGTTTATTACTGCATCATAACTTAATGTCTTAATTGATGCAAAGATAAGAAAAGTAAGTTAATAACTAATGAATAACAAATTGTGGGATGAAGGATTACTGAAAGTAGGTAGGGTTATTGAGCTTTGGAGCAAATTCTCTGAGACTAAAATAATGGAAGGAAGTCTATGTGAATGTTGAGCTAAAGTTTGGCTTATGGGGACATACATTTCAGGAGAGAACCTACTTTGGAACTTTATAGTCCGTGTTTGGAAGTTTTTAGATCACAGGAATTAAAAGTTGGATTGCAAAAAGTAGTTGCATGAAGGTCAAGAGGGTCTATGTTGAATATATAAAATAATAATAATTGCAGAAAATAAAGGAGTTAAAACAATAGTAGCCATAGTGAGGTCAAGATTTATCTACCCCCACAGAGCCAATTAATGCTGCTCCTATTACTAGAATCCATAGTTCAGTTCTCAGCTCAATACTTGGTGTACGACACAGCATACCTCCTTTTCCAGTTTTACATGAAATGTCTCAATGAATAAAACATTATATTCAGAATTTAGGTTGCTGGGAAGGTGACTATATCATTAAAATTATTTTTCTATGGTCATGAGAATATTTCCAGTTAAAATTAAAAGCATAACAAATTCAGGGAGATGTTAGAAGTTTCAACTAATTATCCTTGAGGGACTGTGTTAGATATGACAGTTGCTCATCTTGGCCTTAAAACATCTCTAGAATACAGAAATCAAATATAATTACTACAAGCAACAGTTTTAAAATGTTAAAGAAACAGGAAAAGATTCCTGACCAGAATACTTATTCACAGCCAATATGCCAGGGCAATACACAGTTTCATAATTATTGATTTGTGCTTGCAACAGTCTAACAAATGATTTCCCTGCCTTTGGCTTTGCCCACTCATCTACCCTTCACTGCACGCCCCATACTATTGTAAGAATTAGTTTAGGGAATCAGCCATATTGCATTGCTACTTTCAAATACTAACAATTCAAGTCAAATGTCTTAGCATGGCTTATAACCTCTATACTCTTTGCCCCGAGCATCCCAAGACAGTCCCCTACCCTCCACTCACAAACCCAGCCAAAAACCACATACTTATATTGTGTAAGATATTTCAATATTAACCAGATAATATTCCAACCTAGCTCATACAATTTCCTCTACCCAGAACTGCCTTCTCCTCCTCCTCTACTCTTCTAACCTCTACCCATCAGTCATGACTCAATTGAAACCTCATCTTCTCTCTGACCCCTGCACATAGCTTATGCAGCTTTTGTTGGTTCATCTTGGTTCTCACAGCACTTAGTACCTTTTCTACAACCCTAGCTTTGTAGTATTGTAACTCCTCTGTTTGTATATACTGAATAGCCAGATTATTATAATCTCTGAATGCATAAAATGCATAATAGTCCGGCCACTCAATATATATACTAGAGGCCCAGTGCATGAAATTCGTGCATGAGGGAGTGTCCCTTATCCCAGCTTGCACCTTTCCAATCTGGGACCTCTTGAGGGATCAGGTCTAAACAGGCAGTCGGACATCCCTCTCACAATCCGGGACTGCTGGCTCCCAGGCCTGCAAGGGAGGGACCAGGCTTGCCTGCCTTCCTGATTGGCCCTAACTGCTTCTGCCTTCCAGCGTAATCACCCCCTAACCACTCCCCTGCCACCCTTATTGATGTCTAACTGCTTCCCTGCCAGCATGTTTGCCCCCAACTTCCTTCCTCTGCTGGCCTGGTCACCCCTAACTGCCTGCCCCTGCAGGCTTGATTGCACCCAACTGCCCTCCCTTGCAGGCCTGGTCCCCCCAAACTGCTCTCTCCTATAGGCCTGCCCCCCCCCCCCCTTCCAACAGCCCTCCCCTGCAGGTCTGGTCACTCCTAACTGCTCTTCCCTACAGGCTTGATTGCTCCCAACTGCTCTCCCTTACAGTCCTGGTTCCTCCCAACTGCCCTTTCCTGCTGGTCTGATTGCCCATAACTGCCCTCCCTTGCAGGCCTAGTCCCTCCAAACTGCCCTTCTGTGCTGGCCATCTTGTGGTAGTCATCTTATGTCTGCAGGGGGATAGGATCTTTGACCACATGGGACACTCATCTTGTGTGTTGGAGTGATGGTCAATCTGCATATTACTCTTTTATTAGATGGGATATATATATTAGAGGCCGGGTGCTTGAATTCATGTATGGGTAGGGTTCAGCCAGCCTGGCTAGAGAGGGAGGGACATGCGCGGTTGGCTGGCCTGGCCTGCCTGCTGGTCGAACTCCTGGTCAAGGGGACAATTTGTATAATAGCCTTTTATTACATAGGATATACACTGAGTGGCTAGTTTATTATGTGTTCAGAGATAATAATAATCTGGCCACTCAGTGTATATGTCTCTCTGATTATAGTTCTTCTGTCTGTATATCTGGTTCCCTAAAGGCAAATGTCTTGTCTTCTTCATATTAAAAAAGTTTTATTTATTTTAGAAAGAAATGAAGGAGAAGAGAGAGAAACATTGATTGGTTGCCTCACACACTTATCCAGACTGGGGATGTAACCCTCAATCTGGGCATGTGCCCTGACCACGAATTGAACCAGTGATCTTTTGGTACATGGGACAATGCTCAACCAACTGAGCCATACCAGCCAGGACAAAAACTATGTCTTCTTTTATACCCCCAGGGTTTGGATCACAGTTTGTTACCCAACAACCACTCAACAAATTTTGGTTGAATTACGTCAGATGCAGTGTTATTTTTTAACAGCTTCCAGAATTAGAAATTTCTACAGGAAAATATACATTTTAATATAATAATGATAATTTAAAGCCCTTCAAGAACACAACTGACTTGGGAAACTTTAAATTTGGAGAACTATTCCTAGATTGTGAAGAAATATCCGGGAAATCTTCCTGGTGCATTGCATTCATAATGGAAGTAAACTAAAGGGCAGGATAACAGACTGTGACAGATTCTACTAAACAGGCTCCAGACAGGTTATGAATGTGATGCTAAAATTAATATGTAGTTACATATTAATATTTAGTCACACTGCTTTTTATGATAGATATTATAATTAATGCATCACAGATACACTATATTGTAAAAAAGTATGAAAAATTGCCTAAGAAATCCTCTGTTCTGGTAGCTTTCTATCCTAAATGAACTTTATCATCACCCAGGAAACATGTAAACTGTATGCCCAGATTTCTCCCTCAGACATTCAGATTAATTGGTCTGGGTTAAAATCCAGGTATCTGAGTTTTTCTGGATTTTCCTACCTACAGGATCCTAATGTGCATCCAGAGTTGTGAACCAATGATTTAGTCCAACCCTGTTATATTATAACTAGAGGCCTGATGCATGAAGATTTGTGCAAGAATGGGTCTTCCTTTCCCTGGCTACTGGCACCACCTTCGCTCCGGCCCCGAACTGCCTTTTCGCTCCAACCCGCAGCCACCTTTCAGCCTTCCCACACTGCCCAGAGGCCTGGAGCAGCTGGGACAGTGTGGAACACCTCCAGGCTGCTCAATGCCTGTGTATTCAAATTAACCCTGCATCTTTATTGGGTTAATTTGCATGCTCACTCCTGATTGGCTGGTGGGAGTTATGAAGCTATGGTTAATTTGCATATTACTCTTTTATTAGTGCAGATTAAGGAAAATTAAAATCAGAAAAGTGAAAGGTCCTGTGAAAAGTAACTAAGCTATTTAGTCAGGCAAAATAACTAAGCTATTTAGTCTGACAAAATAACTAAGTTACTTTTAATAATTAATCAATTAGTTAATTAATTCGCTTAAAATGCCAAAACTTAGCAATGTCAGGCTGATACTGGATGTCTGAGAAATGAAACTTGAATGAATGTTCACATAGAAAAATATTTTCAACCTCTTTAAAATGTTTACAGAAATCACCACATTTTTAACGGATACACTTAGTAGTGGATAGGTCACTTCTTCCTACCAGAATTCCTACTGTGTTCAGATAAGATTTACCTGTGTATCTGTATAGTCTACATGGTCTGGTAGAAGAGCAGGGAATGGGGTAAATGCTAACCAATGGCCAATGAATACCTTTGTACACTATGCTAGCACAGCAAAGAGGAAAAAGGCTGCAGCACAATTCTTCATTCATAGCTTACAGCATTGTTTGCCCTGAGCTCACTAAAGGCAAGAGGGAAACATGGACCAGCATAGTTATTGCTTCATTGCTTCCCGTGCCCTTGAGGCCAGCAGTGCCAGAATGGTCTTCTGATCTGTCACGTGGCCAAAAAAAAAAAAAACTAAGAAAACACAACTTACCCTGAAGTTGTCCTTTCTTTGTTTAGTTAACATAGGAATGTCTAGTTGCTATAGTAAAATTGAGCAATAATTCTGAGTGACTGCACCATTATTATTATTTTTAATCATTTTTAATTAATAAAAATACCTTTTCTGAGTAGTAAAATAATTGAAAGACATGAATAACAAATTAATATGGGCCTTTTATAGTTTTTACCTCTCTCCCTCTTGAGGAAACCAAGGTTAACAGCCTGGTCTCTTTTCTTCAGCTTCCTCTATGTATACAGTAAGTAGCCAAAAACAGACAGAGATATATATATATATAAGAAGAGACATAGAGATGGTTTCGTTTTGCAAAAATAGGACCAAGCTATACACTTACATGAAATTAGCTTTGTTCACTTGATAAAACATCATGGACCCATTTTATGTTAATAAATCTCAGACTTGCTTTAGCTGGGCAGCATTGCTGGATTAGAGCATTGTCCCTGTAGGCCAAAGTTGGGAGTTCAATCCTCAGTCAGGGCACATACAAGAACTAACTAATAAATGCACAAATTAGTGGAACAAAAAATTGATGTTTCTCCCTTTCTCTAAAATCAACTAAAAAAATCTCAGTCTTACTTATTTTATGTAGTTGTATAATATTCCATAACCTAGATTTAGCAACACAAGCATAATCTATTAAAATATTTCATTAAGCTAATTTATACTGTAATTTACATGGCTAGCACTTCTCCTAGGTATGGTTTGAAGAGTGGCAACCACATGTTTCAAACTCTGCTGATCTTATAGGGACTGTTTTCACTTAGGCATATGGCTCTGATCTGCACTGGACTTTGCACTGCATTTCATTAGATGTTTCTGGAAACAGAGCTATGTTCAAAAGGCATACCGCTCAATCTTATGTCTTCATCTAAAGAGAATTTGTTTCAATTTTAAAACATTTATAAACTGTCACATATTGCACTTCCCTTTTTGCACACACTATAAAATAAACTATTCCTAATTTTGGGCCAAATCTAATTATCTGGAAAAATGTTGGAGAAGAATCTTATTTTTAAAAGGCACATTTCTCTGTGGATTGTTGCAGACCACACATTTCTTTACTTAATGACATGTATTGATTTTTTTTTATCCCTAAAGTCAATCCTCACATAACACAGAACCCAAATTAAAAGCAGTGCCTTGCACACTGTTTGAAAATATCTGTAGAACAAAGGTCAAACGTGCAGTTTGCTAGTTAATGGCCTGAGGCAAAGTCAAGGTTAATGTGGCGCTAATGAGCAGGCTCACCCCTGCAGGGATGTCTGACCACAGTTGTCAAACAGTAGACTTTCAAATGTCAGTCTTGCTCAGCAGAGGAAATGTATAATTACATGTTTCTAGATAAATTCTATTTTCGGTTGCTATACTGAATCCATATTTAATCATTTTTCTTCTCAAAAAAGTCATTCTATTAGACAAAATATTTTTATAAATTTTTAGAACTAGAAAAATATATAGATTTTTATTCTATAGCAATAATGGTTTTCATTGTACATGTTTGAAAATACTTCAATGTATATAGTTAGATCAGCTATAGGGAGAAACAAAATGTAGATTCTTGGCCACTTTTTGGAGAGACTTTGTGATGTATGGAGAATGGGAGGAGAGGGTGAAATTGACACTAAGAAGCCATGGCAATGTACAGAACCAGGCACCTTCCTCACAAACATGAATGTGCTTCACACACATGACATTTCTATTTGATTAAAAAGAAAAATGCTATTTTTTTCTGAAGGAGTAACTCAGAGAGTCTGCTCTCTGAACCCCACCTGAACTCGCTGCTCATTATGGAAGCTGTGACCTGAGGATCCACACCATTCCCTAAGAGTACTTTTTTTTCTGACTAAATGATTCCAGGTTTTCTGCTTCTCATAGGAAGTCTCTTTGTTCATGTGGCATGATTTCCCCTCATTAGAAGATTTACTGTGCTTTCTCAACAAAGCTAAGGAATTAAGATGGTAGTAGGTTAGAGAGCATCAGGGGAAAAAATGGGAAGGGGAAATGGAAAGGAAATGGAAATATGCTAATGTCCTTAGCTACTCTGCAGAGGACTCTCCTGACAGGTGTTGCATAGCTAGCTCTCTCTGGTGGTGGTTTTATATTAACCCTGAGCTGGACATCCTAAGTTCTCTTTACAATTAATATAGACACCTCTATTCCTCACTTTTCAATAAACCTCTAAACCCCACACATTGCCATTTAATGTCCCAATAAAAAGAGCCCTTTCTGAAAGTATCATCCTCTAAAAAGAATGATTTAAACCTGATGTCAAAACTGGGTTTTTAAAACCAGTTCTCATTTGTTACCCATGTTGTAAAAATGTACCTTAAAATACATAGACTCTGTTCTCCATTAGAAAGGACTTTAAACAAAGGCCTTACTCATTTATAAAACCAAACACTGAACCAAGTGTCTAATATTTAAATGAATCAGATACTATTAGGGAAATTGAGCATCCATTCAAAGAGAGATCTGATATAATTTCTCCTACCTCATAATTTTGTTTTTTAAATAAAATTATGCAATTGTTTTGTTCAATTTTACTAATTTCAGAAAGTATAGTATTGGTTTTTCAATAGAAAATATTTTGAGGACATGATTGGTTCAAGATTAACAAAGACATTTAGCCAAATAAAGTATTTACTAATCTAAGGATTCTAATATAGGTCATTCACACAAAAAGTCACTTTGAGTAGGTAATCTCAATTTTGAGATTCAGCATTTTAGATCAAAACTCGATAGTTATTACATTTTTTGGCTAGTTATTGATAATAGTCCGTGGTTGCTAACATTTTTACTATAAATTCCATGACTAGGAGGATAAGAAAACATACTTTGGATAATACTTTCTTCTCTCAACACTAGCAGAGCCTTAATAAAATACCTTCACTTTAATAGTATGCCAAAAAGAAGGCTTTCTTCCTCATTCCTTCCCTTTTTCTTGTTTTCATTTATGATTTCAACCAGCTACTCCTGTTTACCTCCATCTATGAACTTACTGACTGATAGACAATACATGCCTGGTACAATGGTTCTTGCTCACATTTCTAGTTACTACACATCTCTCAGTGCTAATACTTCTGTTCCTAGACTCTATGTCAGGATATCTATAATTAATAGACTTTGAAAAAATGAGGTATTTTAGTCTGCAGTTTTATTCCTATTATTCAAGTAAGTCTCATTTTCGGGGAAAATAAGACTCACATGTGATCCAGTTATTACCATAGTTCCCTATTTTTGATGGGTGGCATAGCATATCACTGAGTTTGAGAACTATTTGATTTAATGGTCATTATTTGAATGGCTGAGAGAAAAAATATTTTTTACTTTTTTCTGCAGTGAGAAATTTGATATTTCTTTCTAGTCACATTAACTTAAAGTTGACAGCTTCAACATTACATATGTTGCAAATTAACTTGAGAACCAACACATTATAGACCATTGATATAACTTGAAGAGTTTAGAATATATATCACGCTTCCTGAAATAAGCCTATCCTCATTTAGGCAAGCTAACTGTGCGAGTTCTAATCACAGCCAGTGACAGCCACATACGTTTTGCCTAGAATGTTCAGTAATTGTTACCATCAAAACAAAAAGTGGGTATCTGTGCAATACCATACATGTGCATGTAGCCACATCTAAGACTAATCACAATTTCAACTTCTAGTTTGTATCAAATAGTTGAGGCCATTTCGTCTTTCAGCACAAGGAGTATGTGATGTTTCTTTAATATTCTATGGTTTCAATTTAGTCTCAGATGTTTCATAAACTGGTAATTAATTTTTCCATGAATATTTAGAAAGTAAGAGAAAACTCAGTTTGTAAAAAACTTTATTTTTAATATTGGTCAAATTACTTTTCAATGCACAAAATCTTGCATGCATTTGTTTATGAACTTTCTTTTCCTGGAAATTTTTTTTTTTTAAATCAAATTCTCAGTGTGATACGTGACCCGCAAAGTTAGGCACCACTAGCCTAAACTTTTGCCATATGTGTGCTCAGCCTTCTGGCATTCCTTCTTCCTGTGTGCCTGGTTTTTGATCTGCTGAGGTCCTGCTCTCATTATTCATGTAAATTTTGATGCTTGCCTGCCTGGGAGCTTACTTTTCCTCAGTTCTGCTCTGGCCGGGCCTCTTGCCCTCTAACCAAAGCCTGGCCATGGCCTGCCCTGCTCTCTGTGCCCTCACCACCACCACTCACGAAGCACTGGTTTCAATTAAACAGAAATGTCCCCATGGGAGGGAACATGACCTTTATTTTAGTAAATTAAACTTACAGATAGTAAATAATAAGGGCACCTCAAAGAGGTATTAACTTCCTTTCAGGAAATAAATTGGAAATTGCTTTCTCCAATCCTATAAATGGTATTACATTTTTCTCAAAGAGATAACTTTTCCCTGACCTTTGGACTTTTTCATTCACTAAAGATGTATATACACAATTCATCACTAAGCCCAGTATATCACTACTAATTTTCCATGTAAACAAACATAGACACCCAAGCACATACATCAGGAGTATTGTGTTAAATAAGGTTTAATTATGTAGCTATAAATTGTTGCATTTTACACCAAGCTAATCAAATTTAATATGAACCTAGTAATTTATCTTAACAATAATCCTAAATAATATTGTATTCTTCATTAAGTCTATATTTAATTTGTTTCTATGTTTCACTAATTATTTTTAATCACTTCTCTGTGTTCTTTTGTGACATACAGGGTACCAATTTATGTGCTTTCATAGACTGTCACATCCTGAACTAAACCATGTCCTGTCTCATTCCTACCCTTAAACCACACACTTTCAAGTGTCCCCTTTAGTTCCTCACCCTCAATAAATGAAAGTGTTCATGTTCTATGTGGTTAAAATTCTATGTGGTTAAAATACTCAAATCAAGACTTAATAAACACATTACAATATTATGAAACTGCCTGATGAGACAATATTCCTAATGAAGTTCCTAAATGAAATTAAAAAAAAAACAATACATAAAACAACTTAAACTATATTTTGCTTCAAACGTTAAAAACCCAACATTTCTAAAAATCCTCCTTTTCCGACCTTCACATCATATATTAAAAATATCTTACTTTTACTAAGCACCTAAGACAGTCTCTTTTACCTCAAAACACACCTGTGCATGCAGCCAATCCACTTAATTGGTGCATTCTTAAACGAGAAGCTTGGCTAATTGGAAGGTTTGCTGGAGAACAGATGGGGCACTAGTGTTGAGACTCTCTGTCTTAATTTATTGTCCTGGGGTTTTCCTAATTACTCACTTAATTGGCACAGCCACGCCACTTTGAAATAATAATGTACAGCTAATTATCACCGATTTAAGCTTGCTAATAGCTTATTCTTACCAGCTAACTTCAAGAAATCAAGCAGAGAGAGGAACTGCCACAGAGAAATAATTCTGCCTGGGCTGGATTAGATGGTTATATGACTGCATTGTCCTTTAAATTGACAATGATTTGGTTCCTGCCCCAGAAGGCTGATAATGATGCTTTGCTGGATGTATAAAGGAGAGATAGCTCTTCCTTGCCTTTCTCAACTTTTGGAGATCTTCGTAACTGGTATGTATCAACTCAAAATTTTTAATTAGCTAATTGTGTGCATGTTGCATATTTTTTTAAAAAATACTGTAGAAAAATAACTACAATCACATCTCCAAAATATAGTCAAGACAACTCAATGCTTTGGTTTAGTTCCCCTCCTTCCAACCCAGAAGACCTACTCCACAAGCAAGTTTAGCACAACTCTTAGATCCAGGGACAGACTTTATTAAGGGACATTTCCTTCTTCAAATATTAGAAATAAAGCAAGGAAAATTCAGTGCTTTAAACAGAGGGATTTCCATAAAATGAATATAGGAGGAGGGGAGGGGAGAATAAGCAAAATTTGGGGAATTCTTTGTAATTTTTTTTAGAAGCTTGGGAATGTATAGAGAAGTGTCTATAGTTAGGATAAAATACTATACTTCTGCTTTAATTTACAATTATTTTGCACTTTCTGCAGCTACTTTTTCAAAGATCTCTAGGTCAGGTAGCCTAGAAGCAGTGCCTGAGGTGAGAATTTGGATGCAGTCAATTTCATGGAGGGATTGCTCTTAAGAGAAAGGTCAGGAGGGAAGCCAGGGAGGCTGGGCAGGAAAACATGAGGTAGGGATGTGATCCTTAACAGCTTCAGGCAGACTCCACCAGGAGTGCTGAAGCATGAACCATCACATCTTTGGTCCCATTACCTAGAGAGCAGTAGTTCTCAACCTTCCTAATGCCGAGACCCTTTAACACAGTACTATGTGTGGTGGTGACCCCCAACCATAAAATTATTTCCGTTGCTACTTCATAACTATAATTTTGCTACTGTTATGAATCATAATGTAAATATCTGTGTTTTCTGATGGTTTTAGTGACCCTGCTAGTGGTTCTCAACCTGTGGGTCATGACCGCTGCTATAGAGCCTAAGACCATCGGAAAACCCAGATATTTACGTTACGATTCACAATAGTAGCAAAATTATAGTTATGAAGTAACAATGAAAATAATTTTATGGTTGTGGGTCACCACAACATGAGGAACTGTGTTAAAGGGTCCCAACATTAGGAAGGTTGAGAACCATTGACCTAAAGTAAGAAACAAGCCTTTCTTCCCATGCCAGCCATGTGAGATGCTTCCAAGGGGTTAGGCAAGTGGACATCCAACCCCTCCCCCAGGACAAGATGTGCTGTAACCAGTCTCTAGGTTGACCCCCAACAATCTTTCTTTCCATGCTCTTGTGTAGTCCCCATCCACACTGAACAGATGGGACTATGTGACCTGCAGGATACTGTGGAGATGATAATGGGGGAGTTCTGAAGCTAAATTACAAAAGGCTCTCTCTTGGATTGCCTGTCCTGAGGGGAACAAGCCTCAATGTTGTGTGGAAACTCAAGCAGTCCTATGAAGAGGTCACTGTGACAAGAACGCAAGGCCTCCTGCCAACAGCAGTGTGAGTGAGCCATCCTGGAAGATGATAATTCATCCCACTGAGGCCTTTAGAGAACTATGAACTGGCTGACAACCTGACAGGCATCTACCTAGGGATCTGAGTCAAAATCCTATTGCAAAGCAGTCCCCACACCCAACCCCCAGAAAATGCATAATTGCTTATTGTCACTTTTAAGCCACTTGGTTTGGGAATGATTTGTTAGGCAGCAGTTGGTAACAGATATAGATGGCTCCTGTTTGTTGAGGACAATTCCCCAAAGCATAGGGCAGCTGTGAGTGATCAGCAGCCAGGACACAGCAGCCAGGAGGCAGGTAGAATGACCAGGTGAAGGGATTTGAGCAAGGACTCTGCAGCATCAACTACCTTAGTTATCTCTCATGTGAGATGTTTCCAATAAACTTCCCCTACTATTTACAGAGTGTCATGTTATGAACTTAATTGTGGCCTGGATACTTGTTCTTTTAAAAATAGTGGCTGGCAACAACTTAGAAGTTTAGACCTAATAAAATTATTCTTTAAAAGATGACAATATGAGGGAGAAACCAAGATGGTGGCATAGATAAACACCTAAACTGCTGCCTTGCACAAAAATTTCAAAAAGACAACTAAAAGACAAAACGGACATCATCCAGAACCACAGGAAAGCTGGCTGACTGGAAATTCTACAACTAGCAGGAAAGAGAAACACACACGGAGAATCAGAGGCACTGACTGCAAAGCCTGAGGTATGGAGACGCACAAGCGTGGAGAGGACAGGCCGGAAAGGACTGGGCGTCTGAGTGCCTGGCTTGTGTGCTCCAGCGGGAAGGAGAAAAAAGTTCCAGGCTGCACTGAACTCCAGTTCTGGGTGAGACCCAGGGGACTCAGGCTCATAGAGGGGAATTTGGACTGTAAGGCGAACCTCAAAAGGGGAACCTCAAAAGGCAGAGGTCCAGAGAGGCATGCGCACGTACTGGCAGAGAGGATGGACTGTTGACTGGGCCACTAGCTTGATCTGGCAGGAGGGAGACAGGAGATCTGGAAGGTTCTGAAACACAGTTCTGACTGCAGGGAACCCCTGTGCCGGGCAAAAATCTGGGAGTCTGGATTCATTGGGTGAGAGAATGGACTGTTTGGTAGCAGGTGAAACTCAAGGGCCTTTCTCTCAGAGGTGCTTGCAGCGATTGCCTGAGGACACTGAGATCCAGGAATCTCATGGAGTGGGGCTGACTGGAAGCCAAGGCTGTAGGCTCCAACCTGAAACTCCGCCCCATCCAAGCTGAGCATGGAGGCTTGTGCAATTTTCCAAGTCTTGTCACACAAGGCTGTCTCCCAGCATAGACATAGCTGATCCTCACAGCCAATTGGCCTGGAGGTCAATTCCTCCCAGTGATACCAACAACAATCAAGACTTAACTGCAACAATGCTGTACACACAGTCCACAAAGGGGTATACCAAGAATGTCCACCTCAGGTAACAGGGGAAGCTGAGACACCTAGCACACAAAGCTATCCTATCAACTCAGGGAAGCAGAGAAAATGCAGAGACAAAGAAACAGATCACAAATGAAAGAAATGGAAGAAAACAATTGACTGGATATAAAGGTCAAAACCATGGTTATAAGGTTTTTCAAGAGGTCAATAATTCAGCAAGACCCTCGAGGATATGAAAAAGGACCAGCTAGAAAGTAAACATACACTGACTGAAATAAAAAATATTTTACAGAGACCCAACAGCAGACTAGAAGAACATAAAAATCAAGTCAAAGATTTGAAATACCAAGAGGCCAAAAACACTCAACTGGAAAAGCAAAAAGAAAAAAGAATCCAAAAATTTGAGGATAGTGTGAGAAGCCTCTGGGACAACTTCAGGTGTACCAACATCTGAATTATGGGTGAGCCAGAAGAAGAGAGAGAGCAAAATACTGAAAACGTATTTGAAGAAATAATAATTGAAAACTTCCCCGACCTGGTGAAAGAAATAGACTTACAAGTCCAAGAAGCGCATTGAACCCCAAACAAAAGGAATCCAAAGAGGACCACATCAAGACATATCATAATTAAAATGCCAAGAGCAAAAGAGAAAGAGAGAATATTAAAAGCAGCAAGAGAAAAACACTTAATTTCCTACAAGGGAGCACCCATACAATTGTCAGCTGATTTCTCAACAGAAACTATGCAGGCCAAAACAAGAAATTTTCAAAGCGATGAATAGCAAGAACCTACAACCAAGATTACTACCCAGTGAAGCTATCATTCAGAATTTAAGGGCAGTTAAAGAGCTTCACAGATAAGAAAAAGCTAAAGGAGTTGATCAACACCAAACCAGTATTATATGCTGAAAGGTATTCTTTAAGAAGAGGAAGAAGAGGGGGAGAACCAAGATGGCGGCATAGGTAAAACACCTATCTTGCTGCCATACACAGCAATTTTAAAACTACAAAGTAACGAAAGAACAAACACCATCCAGAATCACCGGAAAGCTGGCTGAGTGAAAATTCCATAAATAAAAGTGAAGATAAGACACTGTGACTCAGAGGAGCGGCAGTGGACAGTGTTGAAGATACACACAGAGAGAGGTTTGGAGGAGCGCACACCAGCAGATAGGACGGGCGGCTGAAAACGGCCAGTTTTCTCGAACGGAGGAGACAAAGACATCACACTGCACTGATTTCCCAGCTCTGGGTAAAGTCCAGGGAACCCACTATCATACGGGGTAAAAACTGGACAATGGGAGGGCACACCAAAGCTTGGGTGCTGCAGAGGTCTGCTGGCTTGTGGAGAAGGCGAGCTTGTGCGGAGTGCAAGTGAACTTGGGAATAGCGCAGCTGCATGACCGCGCAGAGAGTACTCGTGACTTGCTCTTTCATTTGGGAAACCATCAGATTGCTTTGTTTTACGACCCTGGGTGAGACGTTGGGTGTGCAGACTCATTTGGGGAGAGTCTGATTTCTCCGGCAGCTGGTGGAGCTTGGCAGCGGCTCTCTCTCAGAGGTGCTGGCGGGCATTGCCTCTGGCACAGAGTCCCTGGGGCCGCATAGGGCAGAGCTAACGCTGTTTGCTTGGCCCGAAGACTCTGCCCATCCAACCTGAGCACAGCTGAACTTCACAGACAAATGGCCTGGAGGTCAACCCCTCCAAATGCTAACAACGATTAACCTGAGCTTAACTTCAACAAGACTGTGCACCCCATATCTACCTCAGGTAACTGGGGAGGCTGAGCCACTGTCCCTTGTAGGACATCTACCACACAAAGCTAGTTGACCAACTCAGGGAAGCAGCCACCATGCAGAGACATGGAAAGAAATCAGATGTGAAAGAAATGAAGAAAAAAAACAAACGACTCGACATGGAATTCAAAACCATGGTTATAGGGCCTTCTCAAGAGGCTCCTAGAAAAGGTTGAGACCTATAAGGAAATAAGCAAGACTTACAAGGAAATGAATGAGACCCTCAAAGATATGAACAAGACCTGCAAGGAAATGAACAAGACCAACATGGAAATGAATGAGTCCTACAAGGAAATGAACAAGACCTACGAGGATATGAACGAGACTCTCAAGGATATGAAAAAGGACCAACCAGAAATTAAGCATACACTGACTGAAATAAAAAATATTATACAAAGACCTGAAAGTACTCTAGAGCACCCCAAGAATCAAGTTAAAGATTTGAAATACAAAGAGGTAAAATCCACTCAGCTGAAAAAGCAAGAAACCAAAAGAATCCAAAAAATTGAGGATAGTGTAAGGGGCCTCTGGGACAAACTCAAGCATACCAACATCCGAATTATAGGGGTACCAGAAAAAGAGAGAGAGCAAGACAATGAAAACCTATTTGAAGAAATAGTGACTGAAAACTTCCCACACCTGGTGAAAGTAATTAACTTAACACCAATATATAGGAACCCTAAGAGGACCACACCAAGGCACATCATAATTAAAATGCCAAGAGCAAAAGACAAAGAGAGAATATTAAAAGCAGCAAGAGAAAAACAGTTAGTTACCTATAAAGGAGCACCCATACGATTGTCAGTGGATTTCTCAACAGAAATGATGCAGGCCAAACGGGAGTGGCAAGAAATATTCAAAGTGATGAATAACAAGAATCTACAACCAAGATTACTCTATCCAGCAAAGCTATCATTCAGAATTAAAGGTCAGATAAAGTGCTTCACTGATAAGAAAAAGCTAAAGGAGTTCATCACCACCAAACCAATATTATATGAAATGCTGAAAGATATTCTTTAAGAAGAGTAAGAAGAAAAAGATAAAAGTGTAAATTATAACAACAAATACACATCTATCAACAAATGAATCTTAAAATCAATTGAATTAACAATCTGATGAACAGGATAAACTGGTGAATGTAACAGAATCAAGGACATAGAGAGGAAATGGACTGACAACTCTTGGGGAGAAAACCTATTTGAAGAAATAGTGACTGAAAACTTCCCACACCTGGTGAAAGAAATTGACTTAGGAGTCCAAGAAGTGCAATATATAGGAACCCTAAGAGGACCACACCAAGGCACATCATAATTAAAATGCCAAGAGCAAAAGACAAAGAGAGAATAATAAAATCAGCAAGAGAGAAACAGTTGGTTACCTATAAGGGAGCACCCATACGATTGTCAGCGGATTTCTCAACAGAAACGATGCAGGCCAGATGAGAGTGGCAAGAAATATTCAAAGTGATGAACAGCAAGAATCTACAACCAAGATTACTCTATCCAGCAAAGCTATTATTCAGAATTGAAGGTCAGATGAAGTGCTTCGCAGATAAGAAAAAGCTAAAGGAGTTCATCACCACCAAACCAACATTATATGAAATGCTGAAAGATATTCTTTAAGGAGAGGAAGAAGAAAAAGGTAAAGATGAAAATTATGAACAACAAATACACATCTATCAACAAATGAACATAAAAATCAAGTGAATTTATAGGCTGTTGATCAGGATAGACTGGTGAATATAACAGAGACATGGACATAGAGAGGGAATGGTCTGACAATTCTTGGGGAGAAAAGGGTTGTGGGAAGTGCAGCAAGAGACTGGACAAAAATCTTGCAACAATGGGAGAGGACAGTGGGGAGGGGAGGTGAGGGTGGAGGGTGGGATAGGTACAGGATGGAGGGGAGCTATAGGGGGATAAAAAGTGGAAACAATGTAATTAATAAACTGAACAATAAAGATTAAAAAAATCAATAAAATATATTTTAAAAAATAAATAAATAAAATAAAATAAAAAAATAAAAAAATAAAAAGAACAACAACAATGTCTTAGGGGTTGTTAAAATGTTGGTTGTAGAAAGATCTGTTGACAAAACAGTACAAAAGATTGGAAGACAGTAATAGAGTAAAACTATTTTAAGATTCTTACATTGTTTAATAAAGTGGTAAGAATTCTAATTTAAAATATATGGTAAAACTAAAAATGCATATTGTGATGTCTATGTTAGCCCTTAGAAAGTAATAAACATGCCCTGGCTGGTGGGTTCAGTGGTTAGAGTACTGGCCTGCTCACTGAATGGTCTCAGGTTAGATTCCTAGTTAAGGACACATACCTGGATTTTAGATTTTATCTGCCCCAATTGGGGCACATGTTGAAGCAAACCAACCATCTCTCACATTGATGTTTCTCTCTCTTGCAAACACCTTCTCCCTCCTGTCACTCTCTCTCTAAAAGTCAATGAATATTCTTGGGTGATGATTAACACAACAAAAGGGGAAAAATCATAAATCTCTGAGAATAAAAAGAATAATAAATACCTAAATACCTATTAAACTCAAAAAAAAATAATTAACCTCCATTCAGGAGTGGCAGTAAAAAAATTTGTAAAAAATGCCCGGTCTGTGTGCTTTAGTGGTTGAGCGTTGACCTATGAACCAGGAGGTCAAGGCACATGCAATGTCAGGGCACATCCCCAGTAGGGGATGTTTCAGGATTCTCTCTCATCACTGCTATTTCTATCTCTCTCTCCATTTCCCTACCTCTCTGAAACCAATTATTTTAAAGAATTGTAAAAAATGAAATGCTGCCGAAACTGATTTGGCTTAGTGGATAGAGCATTGGCCTGCGGACTGAAGTGTCCCAGGTTCGATTCTGATCAAGTACCTTGGCTGTGGGCACATCCCCAGTAGTGGGTGTGCAGGAGGTGGCTGATCAATGTTTTTCTCTCATTGATGTTTCTGACTTTCTATCCCTCTCCCTTCCTCTCTGTAAAAAAAAAATCAATAAACTATATTTATAAAAAATGAAATGCTTAAATGGGCTCATTTGCAGTATCTATGGTTGCTCATTTTGTGTGGCATGAGACTGTCCTATGATAGATCTATCCTGATTTGTAGGTAATGGCTAATGGTGGCCCTCTGGTCAAGGGCATAAAAATAGTAAGTTTGAAAGACTGATGACAAAGTGATCTACCTGATGCCCAGAGAAGATACTTATAAAACTTTCCACTCATTTGAGTCCCTCATTATTCCTGAGACATTTTGTAACATTTCACCTGCATTGGCTTAATTTTGCTAGTTAAGTGGTGGCTTTGTTTTGGTTTTTCCAGTAATTTGGTTATTTTGGTGATGAAACAGACATGACCTTTAAGCTGGGTTTTATTATTAAAAACACCCCATCCAAAGCATACTAAGTTATCAAACACAAGACACAATTGTTGATCACTACATAGATATTTAGAGAGAAAAAGGAAAGGTATTTTGCATGTAAAATGCTAATTCTTTTATGTAGTAGCAAATAGCCAGCAATAACCCAGATCTCTATCCAAAACTTACTGCCCATCTGAGAAGAGACTGGGTCAGTTAGGAACACCCCCCAAAAGGAAAGAAACAAATTTCTCATTACAGAGAGTAAGCTATGTAAAATATTGAATTATCCATAAGGTATTATTAGAAATAATTATTTGAATTAATAATTGAAAATAAAACTGTGCCTTTCAGTGTTAATACAAACATGCACTGAGAATCTAGTATTTGCCAGGGAATTACTTGTCAAGTGAACACAAAAATAAATAAAATAATAGTTTCCCCCAGTTTTAAGAGTTTTTCAGTAACTGCCAATTATTTAGCAAAGGGATACCAATGAAGATTGATTTGACATATGAAATAATGATGGGCATAATGGTAGAAATGTGAGTTAACAAAGCAAGCCGCTCAATGTTGGATCATTTTGAATCGACAGATAGCCATTTTCAGTATTCCAGGTAAAAGGTATGAAAATTTCTTTAAATCAACCTTTTTCTTAGCAGAGTCTTAACCCCTAGTAATATTTGTCACATCGCTCACATGTATACTCTTTTGGTCTTATATTGTCCTATATGTAGCCAGTAGCTACATAGGATATTGACCAACACTAATTAAAATTAAATAATTTAAAACCTCAATCCTCAGTCACACTAGCTACATTTACATTTTTATATTTTATTGGGATAAGAATACTTACCATGAGATACACCTTATTAACAAATTTACTAGTGTACATAACAGTGTTGTTGACCATAGGGAGAGGGAAATGGTGAGTCACTAATCAACTGGGTAAAGTATCAGTTCAGCAAGAGGAGTAAGCCATTGAGGTTTGCTGAGCAACATTTTAAGGGCATGGTGATCATATATATGCCCAGGGCCTGCCATATTTATCATAGAAAATGCGCCTTTCACAGAAAGCTTCATTGACCTCAAAAGTTGCAGCTATGTTCCTCAGTAATAGAATAAGTAGGAACCATTGGATTTTAAAGGTAATCAATGTTTATCTTTTGTTTCCTCAACAGTGTATTTTGTTCTACTTGACTGAATATATTCTATTCTGTTGTAAAATTAATGGCTTACTTTCTTTTCTCTTTCTGGTTGTAAAACAAATGTCTTACTTTCTTCTGTTGGCAAGTGTCTCTTCACCATTTCTTGTAGAGATCTTCATTCTAAGCTTCTCTTTACTCCCATCGAAAGAACAACGGGGGCTTTCAGTGGGTGATCTGATTGGATGACCACAGAGCTTATTTACCTTTCAACAGAAAATATATAGAAAAGACAGTTAGAAACTGTGCTCCTGCCTTTTTGAGAATGGCACAGAATACAAAACAATGACATGTTTGTACTTACCCCTCAATGTTTATTTTCAAGACATATAGTATTTGTCAATTTTTCATATGGGGGAATCAAACTATATGGAAACTGTGACAAATGCATGCGATACACATTTATATAGTTTATATGTATACATGTTCAAAATTCATAAATATCAATGAGCATGCAAAATCAGAGAACTATATTAATAAACTTGTCTGCTTGTATAAATAAGGTTACTTAACCAAAGTAGATATTATTTATGGTTTATATTCATCTGTATGACTAACCATATTCTTGTACTGATTTGTAAAATGAAAAAAAATTCTATTGAATATGTGGTCCATTTCTAAATTAGTTCTAATGGTAGTTTTCTTCATAAGGTCATTTCTCAGAAATGACAATGACTATGCTTATATGAAGATCTTATTTTGTAGTAGTTCTATATCTTATTCCTCAACCAGGTTTGATTTTAAGGGTGTTATAATCCTCTTTTTAAAAAATCATTTATCCAATTAGAAAATTCATGTTTGCTTTTTACATATTCATCTAGCAAAGACCTTTGTATAATTTACAAAATTATCATTAAAAAATTAAGCCAATAATTGGAGACATGTAGAGCATCAAAAAGACTCATTGATACTTTATTCAATTAAAAAGTCAGAGTGGTATAATTAGAAATATATAAAAGCATTGACTCAGAACCAGGAGACTTTGGTTAATATCCTAATTTTTTCTCCTTAAGTGCTGAGATCTTGAAAACAGAGGCAGAACTTCTTTGAACTTGATACCCTTATAGGTAAAGTGAAACTTTTAATTATACCAAAGTTCCTTAAAGTTCTAATTTTTTTATTTCCCATGCAATGAGCATTAAAATTTTATGAACCAAGTTATTTATTTAACCCATATTTATTTTATTTCTAGTATTGGCAAAGAATATGTTTTAGGTATTATCTATAACTAGAGACCTGGTGCGTGAAATTCATGCAGAGGGAGGGTTCCTTCAGCTCAGCCTGCACCCTCTCCAATCGGGGCCTCTTTGGGAGATGTCTGATTGCTGGTTTAGGCCCAATCCTAGAGATTGAGCCAAAAATCTAGTGGGACATCTCTCTCACAATCCTGGACAGCTGGCTCCTAATTGCTCACCGGCCTGCCTGCCTGGCCTCCTCTAACTGCCCCCCACTGCCAGCTTACTCACCCAACTGCCCCCCCTTGCTGGCCTGCTCACCCAACTGCCCTCCCACCAGCCTGCTTGCCAACTGCCCCCCCTGCTATCCTACACTGCCCATCTCCGCCGCCCTGCCAGCCTTCTCACCCTCATCTGTCCCTCCATGCCAGCCTGATCACCCCTAACTGCCTCTGCCTCGGCCCCACCACCATGGCTTTGTCTGGAAGGACACCCCAAAGGACTCTTTGTCTAATTAGCATATTGTACTTATTACTTATACTAACAAAAGAGTAATATGCTAATTAGACCACAGTTGAACAACCTTTAGATGCCCTTGTAAACATCCTTGCAGACAACCTTCCAGACGAAGCTGGGGCTGTGAGGACTGAGCCAAGCCGCCATAGCTGTGAGGGCTGAGCCCCTTGCACGAATTTGATGTATCGGGCCTCTAGTCTATATACATAAAAACCTAAGGGACCAAATGATCATTCAACCAGTCACTATGACATGAACTGACCATCAGGGGGCATATGCTCAGAAGATGCCCTCTGGTTGTCAGTGTGCTCCCACAGTCAACCTCCCATGACCAGCCAACCTCCCACATTCCTCCCCCCCCCCATGCCCTGCCAGCCTTGATTAGCCCTGATTGGGAGTAGGCAAGATAGCCCCGATCAGCCTCTATCGCCAGCCAAGCTGAGAGACCCTCTCATGCACGAATCTGGGCCTCTAGTATAAGATAAAAGTTCAGAAACTAAAATTTGCCCCTAAAAGAGCTGATAATTCAGATGGAAAGAAAAAAAATCCTTCCAAATATCAAAATGCCAGTTGTGTGTGTCAAAAAGGTGGGACAGACAAGGTGTTATGACATCTGGATAAAGGTGGGATCATTTATAGTTCAGGGTGATGGTGAAGAAAAACATCAGGGAAGATGCTGAGGGAATGACTACTTCACTGGGATGAGACTTGGCATAGTCATTTACCCTCAATATGTTGAGGTTTTCTTCAATTCAACCAAATTATAAATATATAAATATCCATTGCACCTCTATTCTGTGAGATACTAGAGACACATACAAGTATACATGAATAAAGTGTCATTGGTATACAATTAAAAGGAAAGCCAGACATGTAATATACTAGTAGTAATTCTGATTCAAAATGACAAGAGCAATCAAAGAAACACACAGAAGTAACACTGCAACACTTAAAAATAGACAGATTAACTCTATTTGGGATGCTCAGGAAAGAGCTTCAGGAGGTCATGTCTAAGCAGTTAAAAGATGAAAAAAAATAGGATATGGAAAGAGAGTGTGAAGAAAAATGTAGTCACAAATTTGGGACAATAGCACATACAAAACTTAGAGGAGAAATTGAGCATAATACTGTGAGAAGGAGCAGAGGCTCTATCTCTGCCCACAATAGGAAGCAGTGAGTTCTGAGAAAAAAAGATAAATTGGGAATTTCTCAGATGGACAAAGCAAGGAAAATATTTCTAGAGAGAGTGAAAAAGCAAAGAGAGGTATACAACTTAATGTGTTCACATAGAACAAAAAGTAGATAATGAAAGAAGGTGATACAACAAGAAGTAAGACATTAAAATGTCATGATATGTATGATTATGGTTGTTAACTAAACTTATTATGGTGATCATTCTGTAATACATACAAATATTGAATCATTATGTTGTACACCTGAAACAAATATAATGTTGAATGTCAATTATATCTCAATATTTGAAAAAGTCATGTCTTGGATACCATGCTAAAAAAAATGGGGGAAAAATTGCTTCAGCAAATGAAGAACAAAGGTTCCCAAGTAGGAAAGTGTTAGATTAATATTTCCACAAGAGAAAGATCTTCACAACAGGAGTATGCAGGAGGGAGTTCAACGGCACGGATAGACCTGGAGAGCATTATGCTAAGTAAAATAAGCTGGTAAGAGAAAGGAAAATATCACATGATCTCATTCATTTGTGGAATATAAGAAAAACATAAACAGATGAACAAAAATAGAGCCAGAGTCATAGAAGCATGGAACAGACTGTCTAACCAAAGAGGGAAGGCAGGAGGGTAGGGGGGATAAGAGGGTGTAGTGGAGGTTGTAAGAGATCAACCAAAGGACTTGGATGTATGCATATGACCATAATAACCAATGGGCACAGACAGTAGGGGGGTGAAGACATGTGCTGGGGGTTAGGAATGGCCAGGGAGAGATCAATGGGGGGGGGGGAAGGAGATTTATGCAATACTTTAAACAATAAAGAATTTAAATAAAATAAAATCTTATATAGTATTTGAATAAAGGAAACTTTGGAAGAAAAAAAAAAGAGGTTCCTGCAGGAAACACTAGAGAATTGCTGAGCCCAAAGGCAGTGGCAGAATAGGTGAAAAGGAAGAAGCAGATATAAGACACAGGAGGAAGAGATAGTGGCATGGAGATTGACTAGATATATCATGTTGTCAGAACAATGAATAATGATGAAAAATTCTGAGAGGTAAGTGCAAGAAAACATAAGGCTGACTGAGAAAATAAATAAAAATTCGGTTTTTCTGGAAAGAAGGGGGCATGAAGAATAATAGCAAAAGAAAATTCTATTTGAATGATAGGTTGAAGTAAGATCTTCAAGCTAAGAAGTTTTATTTATTAGACAAAAGCCTCTGCCGGCTGTTGGATGGAAAAGCAAAATATTAGAGCTGATATTTATTTAGCAAGTGAATAGGAAAGCACTTTATAAGCTGAACTAGAGAGAGGGAGGGAAGGGAAGAGAGAGGGGAGAGAGAGAGGAGAGAGAGAGAGAGAGAGAGAGAGAGAGAGAGAGAGAGAGAGTGACCTATTACAGGCAGGTAGACTAATAAATCCCTATAGTGGTCCTATGAAAAGAAAATTTTATTCTGAACTACACTGTGTGGCTGAGCTGGTTGAGCATCATCCTATGCACTGAAAGATCATCAGTTCGATTCCACTCAAGGGCACATGCCCAGGTTGAGGGCTCAATCCTCAGTAGGTGGTATGCAGTGAAATTAACTTTTGAGCTGTAAAGAGACATAAAGAACACTTAAATACTCATTACTAAGTAAAATAAGCTAAGCTGAAAAGCCTACATTTTTGTATGATACCAGTTAGATAACATTCTGAACAAGGCAAAATCATGGAGATAATAAAAAAGGTCAGTTGTTGCCAGTGGTGGAGATGGGGGGGAAATGAAGGGGCAGAGCACAGAGGATTTGTAGTGTAGAGCAGTGAAACTATTCTGTATGATATTATAATGGTGGAGACATATCTTTATACATTTGTCCAAACCCATAGAATGTACCAAAAATGAGCTATGGTCTATGAGAAATTATGATGCATCACTCTGGTGGAGGATACTGATAATGGGGGAGGGCTATCCATATGAGGAGGAGGGGGCAAAAGCTGGATGGGAAATCCTTGTGCTTTTAACTCAATTTTGATGTGAACCTAAAACTGCTCTAAAAAAATAAAGTCTATTTTGAAAAAGAAAAGCTCAACAGAGTTTAACAAATTACTGAAAGTGATAAGTTAGGGAAGTGTAAGGCCAAACTGTTAAAAGGCTCAAAGTGAATTTCCAATCATGGAAGCTGAAAAATAGTGAGAGTAGACTGTAAATATATTAGCAAGGTGCTAAAATGTTCATAAAAAGTGAGGAAAGTATCTTCATTGTCAACAACTCCTAGTAACAAGAACCAAGGAGAGATGATATACATTGACAGTGGAAATCTCAACAGTAAAATTGTTTAGTGAAGCTATAGGGTATTTAGAAATGAAAGAAGAGTAAAAGGGAAACACTGGAGTCATGGTCGAATGTGACTAGCCATGGGCTCTAGACAAGTTACAGAACTTCTTTAAATGCCAGCTTTCTTGTCCTTGAAACTTGAGAGAATAAAGCACTTTGCTTATGAGTTAAAGGAAATCTTATGTCACCCTATCCCTTCCATGCTGGACCTATCACCATATTTGCTACTAAACATGTTTCCCTGGAAAGCAGATGGAGAGCTGAAAAGGCCTCATAAGATCTTCATTCCCTAAACATAGTGGTTGCTTAAAAATAAATTATATAAACTTATAATTAAATAAGTTTTATTTAAGAATAAAAGAAAATATCTATATTTCCATTATCACCTTTAACTTACTTATTTTGACAAATACAAAAGAAAATGTGCAAGCCATAGAGATATAAGTTATGTTTGATTATATCCCAAGGTACAAGCACATATAGCAGATTCCAATAAATGCTAATAAATTTCAAAGCCCTTCTATTTGTTGACTCCCTATCAGGGAACTCTACTTCACACTTGACTGGAAAGAAATGGAAAACCATCTGTTACTGGCATGTTAGCCTTGCACCTTAGCTCCCTTGAGGTGAGCTGATGTGGGTGGCACATTTCAATAACTAGCACCTTCTTGCTATTGATAAAACCCTCACACTTAACTTTGACAGTTTTTCATCTTTGACTTATACTGCAATTTCCTCCTTTTTCTCCTCCCTAGTGTCAACTGTTCTCCCCTGCAATCAGTCGGAAATGTCTTGGGGAAAAAATACTTTCCTCCCTAATGCTTATCTGTTCCTGCTATAAATTTCATCTCTGGCTTCCCACTGATTCTCAAGTTGCCATCTCACCTTGAAATGATTCCTTCAGTTGCTCCAAACTCATATAATTTTTCCCACTCTGGTCATATTTTGGTTCCAACAACTTCTTGTCACTTAGTATCCAAAAAGTATAAACTTTTAATATCCAAAAGTATAAACTTTTCTTACAGCCTCTATGTGTCTATTGACTCAGTCTTACTCAAATCTTCAAATAATGAAAGCTTTTAGATAATAATCTCAAAAAGCTTTGCAAAGAACACTCATTAGTTTATTTTCACTGGATTCCATTAATCTCAACCTCCATTTATTTGGCAATTGGTTTTTAAAATGTTGATTAATAATAAAAATTGTAAAAAAATGTTGAGACTATTACAAACTGAAAAGCAACAAATGTGGAGGTATTATGCGTGTTTATTAAGCAATCTGGTTCAGAGACTAAGGCAAAGGTTGATTTTACATCACTGTGGATGTAGGTTGTTTTTCCATAGGACATAGTTAGGAGGTTTGGTGTCTGTTAGACAGACATGAGCAGAGCAAGGATGATGGGCCAAGTATAGAAACTCACCAGGGCAAAAAGCCCTGGGTGCCTTGCAAGGGGCAAAACTAGGAAAACAAGAACCTTGTCCCCAGTGTAACCTCCCCTCCCCTAGCATATCATTAGTCATATGGTTTGGACCCCTGATCTTTCAGATAACTGGTCAGGAGGTTTAGACCCCTCTGACCTTTCCCTCCCTAGAGATAACATCTAGGCTTCAGTTGTATTTCAGTTCCAGGCCCAGAAAAGCAAACAGCATAGCTGCCTTAGGACCAGCTACATTGCCTAATGAACCCCTGCTGGCGCCAACCAATGAATGGAAACCAGGACCCTGAAAGAGCACACCTGAAGAGCTGATGAATATTCTATTAAGACCCTCCCCTGAGATCTCCCATAAGATGTCCACCTGCAAGAGAGAGATGAATATGCTCAGGACAAAGGACCCAGTGCATGCTCTCCCTCCAAGGAGCATGCTCCTGCCATTCCCTTCCCCCTCTCCTTTCCCCTTAATATGTATTGGACCCCATGAGACTTGCAACCAGGGAAGCAATGGGCATTGACAGCTCATCCTGGGCTAACCTCCTGATTCTGTCTCCAAGGCCCCCTTTTCTCTGACTTCCCAGTGAGCCAAAGCAGCCCAAACTAGCTCTCCTGTTGTTTCTTCTAAGCCCTTCCTTGTTTCACTGTGCCAAGTACTAGTATTTTTTGCTGCCATCATGTACCCAATACCCTTTGACTCCATGCTGTGTAACCCTTTGCTTCAGATATCCCCATCCCCCACCCCCTTTTCCTTAAATAAATTCAATGTTTCTTTATTCACCTTATGAGATTGCTATTTAGCCTGCCTGTGCACTGCCGACTTTAATCTTTCAGTGTCAAAATGAGAGGCAATTAAAAGAAATTACATAAGGAATGACTCTACACATATGCTTGAGGAAAATACTACTACTGATGATAATGATAATAGATATAAATAAAGAACAGGGTAGGTTTTTTTGTTTGTTTGTTTGCTTTTGTTTTGTTTTGTTTTGTTAGTACTCAACTGAGGATATTTTTTCCATTGACTTTTAGAGAGAGTGGAAGGGAGGGGGAGAGAGGCACATGCATCAAACCTAGGATGCTTCAGTCCAAGGGCCGATGCTTTTTAGGCACTGAGACAAATCAGCTATAGCAAGAACAGAGTTTTTGTTCAAATGTTCTGTGTTCTATTATACTAAAAGCTACTTTTAAACTACCTGGATAAAACATACTGTTGGCAGTTTTTCCAGTTCTTAACAACAAATGAGTTTATTTACCTTCTCTTGCCCTTATCGTCTCATTCTTCATGATTCTCAGAAATAATTTGCAAAAAAAGCTGCTTGGTATTAGGAGTAAAATCTCTAACCACAAATCAGAATAAGAGTAACTTTTCCAAACACACATAAAATCTATGATCTTAATTTTATTCTATTGAGAACTTCTGAAAGTAGGTTGGGCCAAATGACAGGGTGAGGGGTGCTTAAGTACTAGGTTCATGAAGTTTACACTTCAATTTGCAGACTATATAATATATTTATTCATGGCTAGCAAGCAAAGGAATGGCATGATCAAAGCCTTACTTTAGGAAGACCAAATAGACAAAGACATTTCCCACTGGTAAGACAAGAAAATATTAGAGTAAACTCAAAACAGATTCCATGAAATCAGAGAGAAAGGGGGGGGAAAAAAAAGCTCTTTTTATGAGTAAATTGAAAGATGATTTGGGTACTGGTTGATTCACTATAAGAGGCAAGAAAGAAAGAACTAAAACTGTTAGCAGTTTTGAATCTTGTAATCAATGCTAGTGAAGACCCACTAACTGATATATAGAAGACAGAAGATGGAATAAAATTACTGTTTTGGTTTATCTATTCCTTATATCTCATTTAGAACTTTGATTTGGAGGGAAGCCTAAAAGGTAATTTTAAATGATGGGTTGGAGATAAAAGAAAGTTAATAATTAGAATCACCCGCATAAACCCAATAGTTAAAGCCTTGAAATGGAGGAAATTATAAAATGTATATAAAATAAATAAGATTAGAAAGAAAATCTTTCAGAGGCAGGAGAAAAAGAACTCAGATTTAAAAATAAGAACAAAGAAGAGGAACTAAAAAGAAGGAAGAAGAGAAAGGAAAGATAAAGGGAACAAAAGGAAAGAAGAAAGGAAGGAAAGATTTTAGACTAATAGTGTTGGAAGTTATAGAGAAGATATTTGAAAACCAAAGAAAGAAATATCCTTGCTAAGACTACGTTTAATCAGTACAAGAGTCTATTTACTTTTGTTCTTTGTTTTTTGTTTTGATGGGGTGTTAACAGTTAACATTTATCTCTTGGCAATTCATTTGATTTGTTTATGAATACATATATTTGTCAGCATTAGGCAAGTGAATTACTAGACATCTGCCATTATCAGCATAGTTCTGCTTAATTTTCAACAAACCCACTGGTGTGAGTTTTTTTCTTTTTTCTTTTCTTCTTTTAAAAATGACTTGCTGGATTGACCATGAAAAGAATATATGTATGTATGTGCATCAGGCTGTTATTTTTATTTTTTTGTCTTTTTTTTCTTTATTGATTAAGGTATTACATATGTGTACTTATCCCTCCATTAGCCTCCCCACCCCACTCATGCCCTCACCCCCCTGGTGTCTGTGTCCATTGGTTAGGCTTATATGTATGCATACAAATCCTTTGGTTGATCTGTCCGCCTTACCCACACTTTTTGTTTTGTTTTTGATTTTTAAATATATTTTTATTGCTTTGAGAGGAAGGGGGAGGCAGAGAGAATCACTGAACAACTGCCTCCTGCCCCCTACTGGGGATCTTAGCCGGCAACTCAGGCATGTGCCCTTGACCTGAATCGAACCCAGGACCTTTCAGTCGGCAGGCCAATGCTCTATTCACTGAGCCAACGTGTCTAGGGCGAGTCTATTTACTTTTAAAACAGTGCTCACTTATCAGTGATCTTACTATTCATATATTCACATTTATTATGATATGAGGGATTCACATTATGTAATTCCTGTTCCCTAAGTGTTTTACAGGAATAGAATAATTTGGATCGAAAATTATCTAGATATATAAATAGACAATAGAATCCCATTTTCCCTAACAAATGTAAAAGTAGATGAGAGGAAACACAGCAATTATTAATTCCAGAGAATTAATAAAGTTGGGGAGAAAATAAGAATTACAGAGATACTAGACAACTTGATTTCTAACCTGGTTTTAGATGGAAAACCAGAATAACTGAATTATGAAAAGAACTTCAAGTTCCAATTTTATGAGATAGCAATGAAAGAATTTTCTCTCTTCTACAAAATCCAGATATCATTGTAAAAAAGAATACTTGTCAACTTCCTCATCTAAAATCTATCACAACAAAATAATTTGGCCTAATCAAATATTTTATTAACAGAATTAAAAAAGCAGAGGTATGTCAGGTTTCATTATAAATTTTACAATTACTTATGTTACATATTCTGAATGTATGAATCCTCAATATTTTCTCCAAAACATTATATTTTTAATATTAAAATGCTACTGATTTGTAGTTGCACCTGAAATCCATGGTACAAATTAAAACCTCCCTAATCTACATAGATCTTTGAAACTGCATTATTTGGAGAATAAGTGATACTTTAAAAGGGTATTTTACAAATAACCTTTAAAGGTTGTTATCAAATGTTAATATCACCTTCTTCAGTGCTTTACAATTGGGAGGCAATTGATAAATATTGGCTTTAATGATAACATCATAACTGCATATTGAATCCCCGTGACGGTTAATTTGATGTGTCCCCTTGACTGGTCTCAGGGTGCCCAGATTAAACATTATTTATGCATGTGTCTGTGAAGGTGCTTTCAGATCAGGTTAGCATTTGAACCGGTGGACTCAGTAGATTATCTTCCCCGATGTGAGTGGGCATCATCTAAGCCACTGAGGGCCTGAACTGGGATGTGTCTTCTCTTCTGCTCTCAAGACTGAGACTCATCCCATCAGCACCCCTGGATCCCAGGCCTTCGAACTCACACTGGGTATACCTGGGTCTCCAGCTTGAGAGAGCAGATTGTGGGACTTCTCATGTGAACCAATTCCTCATAACAAATATCTTTATACACTGAAAGCAATATAGATATATCCATGGGATATCTCCTATTGGTTCTGTTTCTCTGAAGAACCCCAACTAATACAATGCTCTAATCAGGCTTGTTGTTAACAACATCAATAGTCTTTTTTGTAGCTTTATCATACTTTGATACATTAATTAAATGACTGTAAAATCATGCAATTAATAAAAGGAGGAAACAGATATGAAAAACTCATGAAAACATTATAAAAAATCCTCCTTAATCTCCCTTATATTATTAAATGTATTAATGTTCTTCATATGTCATAGTGTTTTGTCTAAAAAAGATATATATCTTCTAATCCTATAGATACATATCACAGTGTCCTCCTATATTACAATAGGAATATTGAATCAGGTAGATTCCACCTAAAACATGCTCCTAGTATATTTTTCAATATAAGGCAACATATACTTCAATGAAATTATAACACTCTGAATGAATACTGATAAACTATTAAACAAATGATAATTAAACAATATTAAACACAATAATATAATAGAAATATATGATCAAGAGGTGAAATGCAGCAAAATTTAACTTTAAGGAGCCACTATAAAATATATTCTAAAAATTTCCATTAGCAAGCTAGATGCTTCACCATTCAAAGTTATTTTTGGTGAGAAAAATCAATGTCAGGATGACTAGAATTCTGGCATGGTGATGGTATATTGTTATAGAAGCTTTTGGTAAGTTTGTATTAAGGAAAATAAAAAAATAAGCGATTTCAGAATATCACACTCTAAAACTATGGAACAATCACCATTCAAATAATGCACTACTTAGAAGTTCAAGGTACAAATAATCCCATAAGCCAACGATGGAAAAAAAATATAGCAGTGATAATCATAACACCGCTTTTAAAACACTAGGACATTCTTGTGTTGCAACAAGGAATATTATAAATTACTAAGGCTCTATGAAGCACTGCTTTTAAATGTCGTATAAGTTACCCATAGGAGAATCCTAAATTTGTACAAGGTGCCCAGTTCCTGGGTGGAAAAAGCAAATCAAACAAAGTTAAAGTTAAATAGGGAAGAAAACACCTACTGTCCCCACCTTGTAAGGAAGGGCTGGAGATATGTTTACGCTATAATTGGCAAAGAGTAAACAAACCTTTAAAAAGTGTTTACTTGAGAGAGTAACTTTTAAAAAAATGGAAGGGCATCAGTAATACTTTCAACTGTAAAGATGAAAATAAATTTAAAGTTTATTTGGAGCCACAGAATGTCTGGCCTCGGGAGACTGGTTTCTCTTTGTCTTTCCTTTTCATTTTCCAGAAGTTTCATCTGCATATACATTTCTGTAGTTATCTTCATAAAGGTTTCCACTCTAATTCATTTTATATTTAAAATTAAAGGAGAAGAAGAGGAGGAGGAAAGGAGGACAGGGAGGAGAAGAAATATTTCTACAATCTTGAATTGGCCCACAGAAAACAAGAGCTTGATTCTGCATTGCTATTCTGCACACCTGAAAATTAAACCACCAGAGGGAGCTTCTGCATTTCAATCCTATTCATAATCATTAATTAAACTTAATATGGGTCCATTTAAAATCATTTAGCTCAGGACTCTTGGAGATAAATCCAACTTGAAGGCTGAAGTGAAAAATGTTTAGAAATAAGAAGTATTCATAAAAATCTACTTTTCAATATAAACCTCTCTGCTGGTGTTGCAGTGCCAATGTGATCAAATGAGGAAAGAAAAAGCAGCCCAGAATTGTGAACTAGTTTATTCTGAGTTATTTTATAGTCGGGAGTAGGGAGAGACTAAAAATTAACCAAGGTAATCAGATATTTCTCATCTTTCTCTTTCTGCCCTTCTCTTTCTTACTTCTTTCTTCCCTCGCTCCTTTCACTCCTTTCTTCCACCCTTTTAATTTTTTCTCCCTTCTTATCTTTCTTATTTCCAATTATTTCCACATTAGTTTAGAAAGTTCCAAGGACTAAAAATCAAAATATGTATTTTAGTCCCTGTTTTTAACTACAGATAGCAATGTCAATCAATAAACTGAACACCTGTTGTTTGAAGGACATGATTCTAAAATATGGGAATGCAATGAACCCACTCTCAGTAAGCATAAATATACTATCAGGGGAAACTAAAAATAGAAGATTAAATATATTATGTCTTCAAGAATGTTAGTCAGTTTAAAATAGATAACTGACCATAGTGGGTAGAATGAGCAGTTTCTGAGGATGGATTAAATATAACAATTGAGAGAAGCAGTATATTCAGGAATGACTTCTGGTAATTTTAGGCTGAAACATCTGGGTAAATAGAAGTGTCATTATGTGAGATAAACAAGAATTAATTTGGGAAGAAAAATAAAAGTCTCTTTGGAAATGTTTGGCTTTGGTGAGTATGACTATGAGTAATACAGGAAAAGCTACCCAGTATGCTAGAAGTTATATGAGCTGAAAATAAAGGATGAGGTCAGGCAAGATACATAAATGTGGTTGTCAACATGTACTTGGAAATGAGTGCAGATGGAGGAGAGAGCTGAAGACTGATAGATGGTCACTCCAACATTTACGAGTGGAGACAAAGAAAAGTTGGAAAAGATTCTGAGAAGTTTTCAGAGAAGGGAAATCTTATGAGAGTGAACTATCTCAAAGTACAAATGATGACGGTATTTTTTAAAAAGAGGAAATGACCAAATATATCCAGTGACTAACAGTCATGTAAAATAGGATAAAAATTATCTTATGAGAAATAAGAGTTGTGAAAGTGTAGTTTATTTGGAGAAGTATGGCAAAAAGCATAGTGATTGGTGGAAATACATGAGATAAAAAGAAATAAGAAAGCAAAGACTGAAAATACACAAATCTTCCACAGAGTTTTGTAGTAAAGAAGAGCAAATTTATGGGGCAGAGCTTAGAGAAGACATGGAGTCAAGTCAGTTTTGTTTTGTTTTATGACAGTAGCTATTACAACACAATTGCATGTTTAATGGTAGAGATCCTGTTTCAGATCATTTGACCCAAGAGGTTCTATTATAAAGCAAGTGAGATATTTTTCAAGGTGTGTGAGTGCCACCATGGAGACGTCATTTAAACAAATAACCTGAACTTCTGCAGTTACCCATGACTAATGAGAATCACCCTCCCATGCATTGGAGAAGCTTGGCAAGGAGAGAAATAAGGGAAGAGGGTAAATGTGTGGAACATTTCCATAATATAAAATAGCTTTTGGATTATAAATACAATAATAAGTAAGCTGGAATGGTAAGAAGTGACAACCATGAGGTATGTGAAATGCACATTTCAGAGATGGTGCCAGTACTGGTGAGGGGCTTTAAGCAAAATAAATTTTAAGCTCTGTTCATCTTTTGACTTTGGAAAGACATATTTAGTGCAGCAGTGAGAATTTTGTAAAAATCTCTATATACATATGGATTTTTTTTCTTTAAAGAAATTTCTCTATAAAATTTTTTTATTGATAAGGGCAATAAAATCTAGAATTAGAACACAATTGTCAAATCTCTAATTTCCTATCTTTAAGGACTTTATAATATAGTTAGATGGGGAAGATTTCCAATGACAAAAATTAATTTATAAAGTTAACTTGAATACAGAATAAGCCATGTCTCTGTAGGGAGTAAGCTATGTGTCAAAAAAATATTATAAGCAGTAAGTTGCATAGGAGCCTGAAGAAAAAGTCACTTGGAATCAGAGGCACCAGAGAAGATTTTAGACAAATTTGAATCATTGATAAAAGGCAAAAGAAGAAAGAAAGAAAGAAAGAAAGAAAGAAAGAAAGAAAGAAAGAAAGAAAGAAGAAAGAAAGAAAGAAGAAAGGAGGAAGGAAGGAAGGAAGGAAGGAAGGAAGGAAGGAAGGAAGGAAGGAAGGAAGGAAGGAAGGAGAGAGAGAGAGAGAGAGAGAGAGAGAGAGAGAGAGAGAGAGAGAGAGAGAGAGAAAGAAAGAAAGAAAGAAAGAAAGAAAGAAAGAAAGAAAGAAAGAAAGAAAGAAAGAAAGAAGGAAATAAGGAAATAAGGAAAGAAAGAAAGAGGAATCTTACTCTGAGCCTGATGGGGATGGAATAGAATTCTAAACAGTAAATATTAGCTTAGTTATACTAGTTATAACTGATTCAATTATGTTTTTCAATGTGGTCTCTAGGGGGATGGAGCTCATTTTTCCTTATGTGATCATTGAGCTTTGTGGTATTTTAAACTCTGTCAGTTAGTATGATATTCTGTGAACTATAGGGTTCTGTTACAAAAAGAGAAGAGCCACCCAGCCAGTACAACTCCGTATTCAGGCGGTGCAAAACCACAGGGAAGGAAAGAGAAGAAACTTGAAATCAAGTTTAAGATAGGGGTCATTCTCAGCAAGTGTAGTTCAGTGGTTGAGCATCAACCTAGGAACCAGGAGGTCACAGTTCAATTTCGGTCAAGGCACAAGCCAGGTTTGCATCCAGAAGGCAGCCCATCACAATTATTCTCTTTCATCATTAATGCTTCTCTCTCCCTCTCCCTCTCTAAAATATATATATATATATATATATATGATAGAGGCCATCGCTGCCCACCTTCCTCTCTGAAATCAATCAATATATATATTTTTTAAAAGTAGGGACCATTGAAAGGCTAAATAATACCCCTAGAAACACAAAATCAAAGCTTGACCACTTCATTATCAAGGGAATATGAATCCTACATTGTAAAAGTAAATAATTTTCAAAGGAATAGATAAAAATTTAAAAGACTAAATGAATATGGCCACATTTTCACCACATTTTTCAAAGCTGAAAAAGTGTGAAGATGCTCCAGAAATGGCATCAATTAGAGGTTTAAAAAGTTCAAAACAAAGTTATTCTTCTCTCATCAGTTTCCAAGTTTTCATGTTTTACTTCTCCCCTGCACAGACATTCCTATCACCCTAGAGTGAGTGTTCAGCCGCTCTTCCCTGGAAAGATGCAAGAGCTTCCTTTTTGACATTCCTTCCAACACTCTCCCAACTCTAGTCCTCTCCCTTCCCTCCCAGACTGACATTCCTAAAGCACAGTTCCCACCACACTGTTTCTCTAATCCAAAGCGTCTTGGTTCCTCCCATTGCCTAATGAGTACAAGCAAGCATTTCATGGGAATTTACAGCTGAATCTTGACATTTCCCAGCACTCCCTTTTAAACACTATGTGCTTTAGCTAAACTGTGTTACTCATAGTATCTAAAGTTGCCCTGTACTTTTCAAAAAAGTTTTGTACTTTTCTTCTTGCCTAAATGTTATCATCATTCAAAGTACCGTTAAAATATCACCTGTGAAATTAAGTCAATTTTTATCTCTGTGTAGGACCATACCCTAAATTATGTAAGTTATATGCAAATGTACCAATATGTGTTTTCAATGGTTACTATTTTCGTTCTGCCTTTATTTCTAACAATCACATTTGATAAATAGGATTTTTGACTGGGCTTAAGATAAATGTAGATGTCATATTAATATTGCCAGAGTATTTATCTACATAAACGTTGAAATGGAAGCATTTTGTGCATTCATTAAGAGACTCATAGATTATCACAATTGTCTTGCTGTGCTCTCATGGAGATATGAAATGTTAGTAATTTAAGATTCAATGAAAAATTATAAATGCCTGAAATTAAATGTAATTCCATGTATTAATCAAGAAGTTTCTACTGTGAAGTCAGGAAGTCATTTCAGTTCAACAAACATTTCCAGATACTTTATTAGGCACTGGGGGTATAAAGACATGAAAAAAATCCAGTAAATTCCCAGACAAGCTTCCAGTTTTTTGGGTGAAGTACACATCATGAAAGAATATTCAGGTTCCCATGGAGTTGAAGGAAAAGGGTGAAGTACTTTAATCTGAAACATGAATATAGGGGAGGATGGGTCAGGAAAAGAGAAATGAATAAGATAAGTGAAATCTAATGGTTCATAGCACAGAGGACCTTAGAAAACATGGCAAAGAATTTGGACACAAATAAGTCTAAGGTAGAGCAGAGAAATCAATATGGAGACAATTCCAGTAGTATAGGAAATACAGTCAAAGGGCCAGATTTACTGTAGACTCATGGAGGAACTCATATGTCCATCAAGACAATCTGTTAGACTCTAGGTATACCATGATGAACACAATGGACAGTTGGCCCTCTGGCACATATAATTCTATATAAAATATAAACAAATAATCAAATAACTGTGTATATTTAAAATGCTGTAAAGGAAAAAAAGTATCATGTTACTGGTATATATAACAAAGTTAGCTCACCTTTCCTACAGAAGCCAGGGAATGCTTCCAAGTAAGTAGTATCTAAGATGAGACCAAAATGAAGGGCGGCATTGGAAATGTCTAGATAAAGTTGCGGGGGTCGGCGGAGTGGGAACATAGTTGAAGCTTAGTTCCAGAAAATGTAACTGACAAGAATTAAGAGGGAAGACCACATGCTAATGGAATCAAGAGAACTCCAGAACAACTACAGCCAAGATTTATTCAAAGTGCTATTTGTAGTAAAGACCAGAAGTGCAAAGCTCTAAAGGTTAAGGGTGTTAAGCTTTTATTCTAAGGCTAATAGGAAGTCACTGGAAACTTTAAGCATAATCTATTTTATAACTCAGAAAGATTATTCTGACTTCTGTATGGAGAATAGACTAGACATGCTAAAATTGTTATGAAAAGTGAGTTAGCCTACTGTAAATTCCAGTGGGGCAGCTGCATGTTCAGTTGGATATACCCAATGTCTAGCAGGCCTGGTACACTGAAAGCACTCAATACAAATTTATTAAATGTTTGGATAAATGAATGAGATTATCTACCTATTCATTTTCATCTGCCCTGGAAATGTCGTGAATGATCAAAATGGTTTTTCAAGGTGTAAAAGTTTACTATCTGTGAGGAAAACAACATTTTTAATACATGTGGCAAATCTTTTTCTGAAAGAAGTTGCAGCACTGATAATAAAATATCTCTAAAGACATTTTTAGTATGTCCTTTGGATGACAATGAGAAGACACATTTTCTCTTTGAGTTTCCAAAGCCTCAAGAAGCATATGTCAACAAAAGAACAAAGTTATAAATGAAAATTATTCACTGGAATATACTGGCTTACCATTTGTCTGAGTCAATTTTCAAAATTATATATTATAACTTTTTATAACAGCTTTATTGTTATACAATTCATGTACCATCAAATTCACTCTTTTGAAATGTGCAATTTGGTGAGTTGTGCTATATTGAGAGAAATGTATAACCCTCACCACTATGCAATTTTACAATATTTTTATCACTTTCCTTCACAAAAATAATCCTATAGGCATTAGCAGGAATTTCCACATTCCCGCATGCCCCAGCCTCCTGATAACCACTAATGTGCTTTCTGTCTCAATGGATTTGCTATTCTAGACATTTCATATGAACAGAATCATATAATATGTGTCTTTTATTACTTTTTCCACATTCCATAATGTTTGCAAGTTTAAAACATATTGTAGCATGTATCAATAACTCGTTCCTGTTTTATTGCCCAATAATATTCCATTGTTTGGCTAAAAATGATTTCATTTATCCATGCTCAAGTTGAGGAACACAGGTCATTTCTACTTTTTGGCTATTATGAATAAAGCTGCCATGAATATTTATATGTGTTTTTCATTTTTGTATTAAATTATCTTAGACATATACTGTAGTCTGGAATTGCTGGTCATATGGTAACTCTATATTTAACTTTATATGAAACTAACCAGCTGTTTTCCAAATGGCTGCAACATTTTACAATCCCTTCAGTAATTCATAAATGTTCAAATGTATCAACAGCCTCATCAAGGCTTGTTATTTTCAACTAGAGGCCCAGAGCACAAATTTGTGTACCAGTGGGGTCCCTCAGCCTGGCTTGTGGGATCAAACTGAAACTGGCTCTCTGACATACCCTGAGGGTCCTGGATTGTGAGAGGGCAGAGGCCAGACTAAGGGATCCCATCAGTGTAGGATCGGGGCCAGGGAGAGACATGGGAGGTTGGCCAGCCAGGGAGGGACTGTAAGAGGGCTTCAGGGGATGTCTGGCCCATCTTGCTCAGTCCTGATCAGCTGGACCCCAGCAGCAAGCTAACCTACCAGTCAGAACATCTGTGTCCTGGTGGTCAGAGCATATCAAAGCAACTGGTCAACCAGTCGACTGCCCCCTGATGATCAGTACATATCATAGCGATTAGTTGAGTGTTCTTAGCATATCATTAGCATATTACACTTTGGTTGTTGAATGGATGACCAAGTGACCAGATACTTAGCATATTAGGCTTTTATTTTATAGGATTGTTTATATTGTAACCAACCTAGGTGGTGTGAAATGGTATCCTACTGTCTTGTGCTTTTGATTTGCATGACTAATGATGTAGAAAATCTTTTCTAGTGACTAATGATGGAGAGCATCTTTTCATATGTTTTAGTAGCTACTTATGTACCTTTTTGGATAATGTCTATTTAATCCTTTGCCCATTTTCATTAGATTACTTTTTATTGATGTGTTATCTAATTGTATCAATTAGTGCCTCCATGTAAATTTGGGCTTGGAAAGTGTAATCCCTGGCAGGAATGTCTTATCTCTGATTTTAAAGCAAATGCTTCCAGTAATTTCACTGTGCTCTTGGAATTATAGAATACTGCTAACATTTTTCAGTTTTCTATTTCTATGATGTTTAATTTGTGTATTTGTAACTACAGAACCAGCTCATACTGGTCTTTTCCAGTTTCTAACAAGATATAGTTGTTCAGAGACAACAGACCAACACTGCAAGTCATGCATCTGGAGTGTGTTCAGAAGAGAGAACTTTGAACTCCAGCTGCACTTGAAACCAAAGACTCACCCTTCTCATGAAACCAAAGGTCTGAGACATGACCAGAACTTTAGCACCAAAACCCTTTTAGTGGGGAAAGGTCCTTCATACAGGAATATTGAGGGCTGAAGCTCCTTACTGGGCCAAATTCCAAAGTCCTCCAATGTTTCCACATACTCTGCCATGAACCCTGAACCATGGAGGCAGATTTGGGCTTTCTCCCCATCTCCTTGTTGGGCTACCTTTCAAAAGTCTTTCCTTGTTGCATACTTGATGCTTTAGTAATTACTCTTACTATCTTGGGCATATAAACTTGTGGATTCTATTACAATCGAATTTAGTTCTATTATTTTTGTCTTAATGTATGTTGATATCTGGCTCACTTCTAAAAGATATTCCTTATAAATGACCTTTAGTAATATAAAGTATACTTCATTTCTTGTTTTTTTTTAATATTTCTTTATGTTTTCTGTTTTTGTTGTTGCTCTGCATTTATCCTCTGAGAACAGCCATCTACTTCTCTGTTGACATATTTAGGTCAGTTGACCCCACTTCTGGCTCTAGAGTTGGAAAATGACCCAAGGGTGGTCAGAGAGTCTACACATGCCTCAGGGTGAAGAGGAAGCCCCAAACCAGAGAAATGAATAAGAACTTAGGGAATTTTGAGTAATTAAAAATAAATCCTATTTTTATTTGCTAAACTGGAAGATGATGGGTTTAGATGTTTTATTTGCTTGTTACCCACCTGGTGACAGCCTGCCTGAGAAACAAACCAACAAAGATAAAAGCTTCACTGAGAAGTAAAGAAGAATCAAGAATCCTGATAACATTTATGAAGAATTAGGTCAAGTTAGACATTCAGTTATTTGTATCATTTGCTTTTTTATTTATTTTTATTTTTAACACTTTAATTGAATTTTTAGAGAGGGTAGGGAAGAGGGAGAGAGAGAAATTTTAATGTAAGAGTGTGAAACATCAATGTGAGAGCGTAACACCAAAATGGCTACCTCCAACATGCCCCCCACCAGTGATCAAGTTGAATGGAGGCCAGAATTCTGTAATGGAACATGACCAGACAAAAGGAGGTTGTGCACACCAGAGCAGAAAGGAGACAGAAGAAGGGAGGCCGGCCCGAGCTGGCATGGTAGCTCAGGCACCCCCAGAGCAGACATAGACATGGGGGCCGGGGGACACTGTGAGTCAAGCTTGGGTCCCCTTACCCTGTGGCACTAGTCTGGACTCCCGCGGTACCGATCCAGCCTGACTCCCATGGTGACCAGCACTATGGGTGTCAGGCTGAGCTGAGCAAGACAATGGCCTTGGGCAGGCTGCGGGTGAGCCCTCAGTTGGACATCCCCTGAGGGCTCCCAATATGTGAGAGGGGGCAGGTTGGGCTGAGGGACCACTCACCCCCAGTGCACAAATTTCATGCACCGGGCCCCTAATATTATAATAACTATGTATATAGTGCAAGGTGGGTACTTGAAATATGAGGGGAATTACTTTGTAACATGTATAATTATCTGAACACTATGCTGTACACTTGAAAGTACTAAAATAATATTGAATATAAACTGTAATTGAAACATTAAATTTAATTTAAAATTCTGGAGGTCACCTTGAAATATGCAGCTCCTTCTCTAACTGTGATATCTAGCATCAAGCAGCTATTGTTGGTTGATGCAATGAGGTGGTATCTTCTTCAAATCAGACTACCCATAGGGTACAGAGAAAAAGAACTCAAAGGTAACTGAAGAGTTTAGACCATATATTAATACTGACCTTCCCCCATCCTACCATGCACCCTTTCTGGGTTTCTATTTCTATCATGATTTACATTTCTCTTGGTTAATTTTGCAGCACCAACTGCAGTAGTACCTCATCTTCTTATTCTATTCTCCAAATATAGACAGAGAGTAGCTGCAAATAGAATAAGAAGCAAGCCTCCATTTTTTTAAAGTTGGAGGTTCTGCTAAATAAGCCAGTCAGAGAAAGATAAATATCATATGATCTCACTCATTTGTGGAATATAATGAACAACATCAACTGATGAACAGAAACAGATCCAGAGACAGAGAAGCATCGATCAGACCATGAAACCTCAGAGGAAAGGCTGGGGAGGGTGAGGATAAAGGGGAGAGATCAACCAAAGGACTTGTACGCATGCATATAAGCCTAACCAATGGATGCAGACACCAGGGGGGTGAGGGCATGAGTGAGGATAGTGGTGGGGCAATGGAGAGATAAGGACACAAATGTAATACCTTAATCACTAAAGAAAAAAAAAGTTGGAGGTTCTACCTATGTCAAAGGATAGCTGCTGAAGAGTTAATGTCAGCCCTTCTGGTCCATATAGGCCTTATAAGCACAGTCAAAGGGGGGGGGGGGGAATGTGAATGGAGTGGAAGATCACATGGTTAGAATGAACATTCTTGAATTGTGAAAACTTTGGAAATTCTTCCTTAGTTGACAAATGTGAAAATACAGAAGTGAACAGAAACCCTACCCAGGGTTTATTACACTGCCTCTTACCCTTTTCACACACATTCAAGGTCAGCCACACACAAACCAAGGAGATACTAAGAGTCAGTCTACTCTGATAATTGTGGGTTGGATTAGGTCTCCACGGCCAAAACATGAAAAGCTTATTGAAGAAAAAGAGGATCAACCCTGGCCAGCCCTGCTCAGTGCTCAGAGTAAACCGAATAAACTCTGGTTAGATCACAGTCAAGGACAAATACCTGGATTGTAGGTTCCATCCCTGGCCCAGTCAAAGCCCATGTGGGAGACAGGAGGCAGGTAGGCAAGCAATCAATATGCCTCTCTCAAATTGATCTCTCTCTCTCTCTCCCCCCCCCTCTCTCTCTCTTCATCTCCCTCCCTCTCTTCCACTCTCTCTAAAAATCAATAAGAAAAATATCCTCAGGTGAGGTTCAGTGGCCAGTGTTGGGGGCTCCCAAATGTCCATTAAGGAACTACTAAAATAACAAAAATTATATGTGGAAAGATATTTCCCTGCTTATTCTTGAAAATCAAGGAAAGTCACTGATGATGAGACATGAATTGACTTGTGGAGCAAGCTGTGGGGAAGGTTGAGAGGGTCTGTTTGTCTTGTTATTTTCTTGTCATTCCTATTACCCGCACTGAGGTGTACTCTGCACTGGAGAGGTTCTGGGAAGAATTCTCTATGCTAAGCTACCTGGCCCAGTATGGCCACAGAGACATGGCAAACTGAGGTGAGGCATCCATGGAGCCATGATGCTCTGTGTAATGCTGATTCTGGCAGCTCCGTGCCCATCACTGAGGGTTGAGCCAGGGAGCTTAGCTCAGCCCCAGCTCCCAAAGGAATGCTGTGAGAGATGGTGGTTTTAATCATCAGAGTGGGAGATTTTTGTGCTTAAAATCTTTTTAAAAATATATTTTTATTGGTTTCAGAGAGGAAGGAAGAGGGAGAGAGATATAGAAACATCAATGATGAGAGAGAGCCATTGATCAGCTGCCTCTTGTACACCCCACACTGGGGATTGAGCCCACAAACTGGACATGTTCCCTGACCAACCGGGAAACAAATCATGACCTCCTGGTTCATAGCTCAACATTCAACCACTGAGCACGCTGACCAGGCAACAATAGTCTTTTGATAATTGCTAATGGCTGAAAGTTTTAAAAGAACGGATTAAGTAATAAATATAAACATTTTGTATACTTAACGTTGTGGCTAAAGAAGGCCAAAGAAGAGAAGATTGATCTCTCTCCCTTACCCCCACCCTCCTCTACCTTCCCTCTGAGATTTGATGGTTTGATCGATGATGCTTCTCTGTCTCTGGATCTGTTTTTGTTCATCGGTTTATGTTGTACATGAGAAGAAACAAAAAACTGGCCTCTGGAGTTTTTGTCCCTCTAGGTGAAAAGCATCAAATTGATGCCCTGCCAGTGTGGATCAGTGGTTGAGAATTGGCCCATGAACCAGGAGGTCATAGTTCAATTAGCAGATAGGGCACATGCCTGCATGTGGGCTCAATCCCCAGTGGAGGGCATTCAGGAGGCAGCCAGTGTATGTTTCTCTCTCATCATTTCACTCTCCCTTTCTATCCATAAAAATCAATAAAAAATATATTTTTTAAAAACATCAAATTGTTGAGAATTTTGCCACTTTTTAAAGACAGTTTAGAGACCTTAAGTCAACTATTCTGAAGCCAAACTTGAGAACTTACTATAAGTAAATGTGAAGACGGTGAATAAAGAACTGGAATGCTATAATTTATTAATTGGACATACAGAAAGCTTGAAAAAAAATCTAACTATATAAAAGTTTAGCTGATTGCTGACATTACAAGCAAAATTAACTCCTTAGAAGACTTATTCAACAAATTCAACATGAAGTAGCAACCAAAATAGCCTTCAAAAACCATCAGAAACATGGAGAACTGCTTTAGACAGCATTGACAGGCTGTGGAGGATAATTCTAGTCTTCAATGAAGCTTAAATCTGCTTTCATATGAATCTTAAAAATGCAAGATAATGGTGGGCAAAATTACTAAAAAGAGAAAAAATATCAGAATCCTGCCTAGAGAGTGAGTTCTTAACAGTAGTCAGATCAAACCTATAGATGAACAGCTGCTATAAATGAGCCATTGGGCTACTATTCCTGGGGAAATCAACATGGATTGTGGAAATATGGAACTGGATAATTGAAGATGTCAGAAATAGAGACCTCTTAATTGATTAATCTAAAGGATTTTTTATTTATACAAATAAACTAAATATCAATTTATAAACTCTTGAAGTAAAAAGACATCACATATACCAAACAAACTGCAGAAGTTAAAATTATCAGTGCACTTAAATATCGTTTGAGAAATTTCCAACCAAGAAAGCTTTGTTGCATTTCAGAACACACCCAGGTAGAGAGGAAGAGGCAAAAACTCCAACAGAAATATCACTGAACTTCATCAAGAAAAAAGAAATTATCCAATTTAGAGAAAATTTGCCCCATTTAAGGTAGAGGAGAATCATTCCAAACCATATTTATAAAATTCAAGCAAAATTATTTCAGAAAAAATTTAAAAGAATCACAGCTATTATTAAATCTTTCTAAGTCCCAGGACACAAAAGCTCATGTTATGGAGATAATAGATCTGTTAGCTCAGAGAAACCTCAACAAGTTAAAGCAAATGCATACATAGCACAAAAATTGAGAAATAACTTAAAGTTTCTGAAAACTATCCTCCCATTTCTTATGTTCAAAAATAGTGTATTCGACACAGACCTGAGGCCACAACCAGGTGTCCTCCAGACACCAGACTGAGAGGAAAAGAACATCTGGCTGCAATGGTGAGGGGATGAAAAGATCGGGGTCCACTGTTTGTCAACCCCCATGATCCCTCCAATCTGGCTGACTCCATCCCGAATCATTGAGTCTTCCAGGAGAGCAAAACAGAGCTATGTGTTTCAATTAATGATATTACCAAAAAAAGTATATATCGAAGAATTGAATAAAATAGGAGTGAACAGTCTAGATAGAAGATATAAGGCCAAGAGGCAGAATAATTATTTTCATGTATCTGAAGTCCAAGATGGCTAAGATTAATTCCCCATCTTCAAAGCATTACGTTCTAGAGTACTACACATGGCAGGTTAGGGTGCAGATAGTCATTCACCATTAAGATGAAGCTCCCAATGATAGTTGTCCACAAACTTGATGGGTCATTGTTTTGGAAGATCTTGGTCGAGATTCCCCTTTATAGGCCTTCAGACTTTCATAGATATTTGACAAATTCCCTCTCGTAGGAAATTAAGCAGAAAAAATTATAATTATCAGTAATTATTGTAAAGCAATTAATATTACAGTATTTCTCACCAAGACAAAATCACAAGTTACTCATGTATATTTTCAAATTCTTACAAAGTATGTATTCAAAAACAATGCAAGCTTATTATTTAATGTGTCCCTCATAAAAGTTGGACATATCTCATGAGGTTTATGGGTCTCGATTTGGCCCTGACCACTGCCAAACATTTTAGTCTCAGGAAATTTTCTCTAAATTGGATAATTTCTTTTTTCTTGATGAAGTTCAAAGGGCCAAAAAAAAATTTCCATCACTTCTCATGATCCACATTTGCAGGAGGCAAATTTCCAAAGACGATGAAGGATTCAGATCTCATCAGGCATATGTTTCTCTAATGGTTTAAACAGAAGATACTTTTGATTTTCTCAGGAAATTGAGAACATTTTTCTAGTTGAAATTCATCCGACAGAAATATATCAGGTACCTCTATGGATTTCTTAAAGTGGAAATATGTATTTACTGAGATTAGACTTGGAAGTACTAGATCTCAAAGATTGCTTTGGGAATGTGAGAAAGTCATTATTTGCTGGCTTTCCAGTAATTTATTTTGAATTTGTTAAATTCATTGATGTGTGACTAGCTATCAAAGCTTGATAAATAGCTTATAAATCACTTTAGAGTTGGCAGAAATAAATATTAATGAGTCAATTTTCAAGGAATTTAAAGTCAGTTTCTCCTTCTTCTGTCATCATAAGTTAAAAAGTGAACCTCAGTCGTTTCATTTGGAAAAGAATCTACAACTTTGGTAATAATTGATTTTTATCAGGATAGTGACAGGACTGTTTACGATATGAAATCAAACTATTTACTTAAAAGAAAAGAATGCTCTTTGTAAATCCACCATGGAGTTTCATATGACAAGAGTTTTGTTTAAAACTTATTTATAAAACACAAGCACAATGATGATTGTAATCATCTGAGAGACTAAAGTAACCTCCTTCCTCAAGGTTTGCTCAGGGCTGGCCTCAGAAGAGGGAAAGAAAAACGTGAATCATGTGAAGCTGCCATAATTTTAAAGTTCATAATTATGTGCTTAAAATAAACAAACTTTATGTATTCGGCTAATCTCTGAGTTCTAAAAAATCAGTTAATATGGAGTGGCAGCCTACCTGTTCTGATAATTTTCGTCTGTCCAGGTGGGCCTGCATCACAGCATCATTCACAAGCAAGTGGAAGTTCAGGAGCACGTGTTCAATGTCATATGTTCCATGCATGGCATTTGAGAGCTCTTCCAAGGACCGGATGTACGCATGCCAGTGTGGATTCAGCTCTGCCGTATGTGCCAAGCAGCCTCTCATGACGTTGAGGCAGTACCCCATGCATGGTTTACTGAGCGTCAATCCCTGGCAGTGAGGGCAATACTGCATCCTCAGGAGGGCTCGGCCACACTCCCTGGAGAAGAGCAGATGGTCTGTGGTATTGATGACTTCAATGCCCAGATTCAGTGCCTGCAAAAATGTGCGGCTAAGCAGCAGCGACCTCCCCATCTGCCCCATTACTCTTTGGGGGATATTACCAAATGGACTAATGTCCCGGCGAGCCATCCGGATGCATTCCGAGTACTCCAGGGAACTGTCAGTCACAGCAGGGTTAATGAGATGATTGTAGACTAGAGGGAAAAGATTGTCAAAGAGTCTGTTCACAAATTCTTCAGGATTAACATCCGCACCAAATAAATAGAGGCCCACGTCAGTGAAGAACTCCTGAACTGAAGCAGCAGCCTCTAAGGCCATGTTCCTGTAGGTGTTGCAGAAAAGTATGCTGGTGTAATTTTCTGCTTGTCTAATGAGAGTTTCAAGGGTTTCTGTAACAAAAGCAGAGGCAAAGGATGGAGAAGCTTAGTATTCATGTTATAACTCCTCGTCCATCTGCTCCAAACAGTAAATGAGCTTAATGCATTGAAACTAACCTAAAGATCTAAATGGGAATGCTCAGGCTACAAACCCAATTTAGTTTCTAAAAGATGATGTCTGGTCAACAGTGACTATTACAAACAGCACACTTGTTTTATAAAAATGTATTTCCTAGAATCAAACACATTTTTAAAAGAATAGAAATAAAAAAGAATAGAAATAAAAAAGAATTTACATGTATGGTATTTTCTTTATGCCTTAGTCATTCATAATCCAATAATGATAGGAAAGCAGTGTCACTGAAAAAATAATTTTTGATCATGAGTTTATTGTTTATCAAATACAGTGACATTAAATTCTTGATTCAATATGTACTGTATTTTCATATTTTTTTCTCAGAATGAAAAGTAGTCGATTATGCACTAGCTATGCCAAAATGCGGCTAAGTTCCCAAAGGAAGCCTGACAATCCTTGAACCTCCAGCATGTTCAAATTAAAAAGAAAATAAAAGACTTTGTAATGAAACCCCTAAATTGTCAAACCTTATTTACACAGTGGAAAATTCATGGGCAGTATTAGTTGGTGAAAATAAATAATTGCATGACCACCTTCTCCACTATCTTCTGTTGTTTTTAATCATCTTATCTTCAAGGACTTTATTGTAGGACATTTTATTTTATTACTAAGTAACCAATGCTTCCAAATAAATTTTGCTGCAGAAAGAACAGAGAATAATTCATCCACAAATTAAGGGAGGTTATAGTAATCAGCAAATAGATGTTATACTTCAAAATGATAGCTTTAGGTAGCAGTCCATCACCTTGGGTATACTGGTAATTACATTTTATAGTTATCCTAAATGTGATACATATCAATATATAATTAATTTTAAAACACACCAATAAAATTATCTCCCATAACTCCAATCTCATTTAATTTTTATTAGGTCGTAAAAGGCCACACAATAACACTGTAAACCAACCATTAAATCCCATATAATAAAGAGGTAATATGCAAATTAATCCTCACACCCTCACAAAATGGCTTCCTATGACCAGGTCAGCAGGAGGTTAGTGAAGGACAACCAAACGACTGAACAAGCAGGCTGCATGGTGTGACCAGGCTGGCCAGGGATCCATGAGGGATGACCAAACTGGCATCAGGGGGGCAGGAGGGGGTTACCAGGCCAGTGCGGGGGTAGTTAGAGGCAACCAGGCTGGCAGACGGGGGAAGTTGGGGGTGACCAGGTTGGTAGGGGAGGTACAATTGGGGGTTACCAGGCCAGCTTGGGGACAATTAGGCTGACAAAAGGGGCAGTGAGGGTGACTAGGCCAGGGGGGCAGTTAGAGGCAACCAGATGGCAGGGGAGGGACAGTTGGGGGCAACCAGGCTGGCAGTGGGGGCAGTTGGAGTGATTAGGCTGGCTGGAAGGGCAGTGAGGGTGCTTAGACCAATAGTGGGGAGGGGGGAGTTGGGGGCAACCAGGTCAGCAAGGAGGGCAGTTGGTGGTGACCAGGCCAGCAGAGGAGGGTAGTTGGGGATGACCAGTCCTTCAGGGGAGGGCAGTTGGAGACAACCAGGCCAGCATGAGAGGGAAGTTAAGGGTGACTAGGTGGCAAGGAAAGGAAGTTAGGGGAAACCAGGCCAGCTAGGGAGGGCAGTTAGGAGTGACCAGGCCAGCAAGGGAGGGCAGTTGGGGGCAATCGGGCTGGGGGAGTAGTTAGGGGGTATTCAAGTTGGCAGGCAGAAGTAGTAATGGACAATAAGGCAGGCAGGCAGGCAGGCAGGCAGGTGAGTAGTTGGGAGCTAGAAGTCCTGGATTGTGAGAAAGATGTCTGACTGCTCATTTAGGCCCAATCCCCTAAACAGGCAGTTAGACATCCCTCGAGGGCTCTCAGAGTACAGAGGGTGCAGGCTGGCCTGAGGGACACCATCTGCCCCCCCCCCAAGAATTTTGTGTACCGGGCCTCTAGTATATTATAAAAAGAGATGGAGAATGATAAAATAAAATTAAATAATAGAAAGCAGAGGTGCAGGAAGGGCTGGTGAAATGGAATTGTATCATGAATTTGCCACAGTATCCTAAAAAAGACTACTCACTTTAATGACAAGTAGAGACATATAAAATAGAATATCATGTACCCTGATTCTGTTCTGAAATTGACTCAGGTTGGGTTCCAGGCTTCAGTGTGATGTATCAAGGTGCATGCTATTGTGGTCCCCTTAAAATACATATATCAAAACCTAATCTCCAATGTGATAGTATTTGGAAGTGGGACCTTCGGTGGGTGATGAGGGTGGAGCCCTCAGGAATGAAATTAGTGCCCTTATAAAAGAGGTCTCAGAGCACTCCTTTGCCCTTTCTACCAGATGAGGACACACACACACACACACACACACACACACATATAAATAAATAAATAAATAAATAAATAAATAAATAAAAATAAATAAACAAAAAACTGTGTGTGAATCAGAAAGGGGACTCTCATCAGATAATGAATATTTGAGCACCTTGATCTTGGACTTCCCACCCTCCAAAATTTGGAGATATAAACTTGTCTTGTTTATAAAACCACTTGGTTTATAATATTCTGTTGCAGCAGCTGGGACTAAGAGATTTTACCTTGCAAATAAATGCAACAATTTTTAAAGGCTGGTGCAACTCTGTTAAAATTAAAAAATAGAAATTAAATAAAATTAAATAATAATAAAACTCTAGATTGTTAACCAGGCAAGGCTCATACAATACCTGTGCATCTCCAGGGCCCACTATAATATAAACTGATTTTCAATCTCAATTAAAATGTGAAAGGATGAAAATAGGATGGTAACTGAAGGCTTCAACTGAGATTAGCTGCTCTGCCAAGTGAGAGAGAATTAACACCAGGTTTTCCCAACTGGCCTGACCATCTGGGCTGCCTGGAGAAAATACCAATTGCCAGGTCTCTGCACTGTGGATTCTAACTCAGTAGGCCTGTCTTGATCCAGGATCTACATTTAACAAACGATCAAAAAAACAAGAGGATGGAATTATTTTGACTTGGCCACCAATGGGATTGCATCAAAATAAAAGGCTTTGGCACAGCAAAAGAAACTATCAATAAAATAAAAAAGCATCCTACTGAATGGGAGTACATATTTGCCAATGATACATCGGATAAAAGGTTAATTTCCAAAATACATGAAGAACTTATACAACTCAACAAAATGAAGAAAAATAATCCATTTTAAAAATGGGCCAAGGACCTGAATGGACACTTCTCTAAAGAGGATATACAGAAGGGCTAGAAACAAATGAAAGAAATAGTATCTAATCATCAGAGTGATGCAAATTAAAATGAGGTATCACCTCATATTTGCCAGAATGGCTATCATCCATAAATCAACAAACAAAAAGTGCTGATGAAGATGTTAAGAAGAAGGATCCCTCATGCACTGCTAGTGGAAATGCAGACTGGTGCAGCAACTATGGAAAACAGTATGGGGTTTTCTCAAAAAATTAAAAATGGAACTGCTATTTGATCAATTGATTCCACTTCTGGGAATATATCCTAAGAATCCAGAGTTGGCCAGTTTTTGAAACACTGCAATTGCATGTATCTATAAATGTTCTCTTTGCTTTTACAGAATGGTTCAACAAGTATTCCACTATGATAGTCTAACCCCACAGTTGCAACCTCAGCTGCTACTAAAGCTTTCATGGAACCATGAGAATGAGTCTGAAAAGTAAATTAAACCTCTGTGGTTGGAACTAAAATAAAACCGTTAAATTTATTATCGATAGCATAGGCTCATTTTTCTAAACTTCTATGAGACTATGAACTAAGAGGATAGGTTTCAAATTTCCTTTTGTAAGATAAAATAAGAATACGTTTAAAAATACACATATATCACAAACATTCCTACATGCTTCCCCCCAAGTTTGCTAAGGTGCATGCTATAGGTATATGTGATTGATACCTGCTATGTTTCTCAGTGCAATAAAGGTTGCATGCTATCCCAAGCATAAGACAAAGATTCCATCTGACTTCTGCCAACTCTAAATAATGCTGAAATACAATTTTTAAAGTAAAAATTAAAATATTTCTTTATAAATTTCACTCCCATTAATTTATAATTTATTCAGGAATATAGGGAATTCATCTTTTCCATTGCTATAACTAACATGTTTGCAAATTAATTTATTTTATAAAAGCAATGCTGAAGAGAATACATTTAATATTTAATTGCATCCATTAAAAAAATGAGTATAGCCCTAACAGGTTTGGCTCAGTGAATAGAGCGTCGGCCTGCAGACTGAAGGGTCCCAAGTTTGATTCCACTCAAGAGCATGTACCTTGGTTGCAGGAACATATCAGTAGGGGGTGTGCAGGAGGCAACTGATTGATGTTTCTCTATCATTGATGTTTCTAACTCTCTATCCCTCTCCCTTCCTCTCTGTAAAAAAAAAATCAATAATATATATTATAATATATATTTTATATATATTTATATATATATATATATATAAAATGAGTATAGTAATTCCAAAAATCATTAGTTCCTTTGAAGGCTGAAGGCTGCCCTGCACTAAAGACAAAAGTTGAAATTATCTTTTCATTCATAATTAAAAAATAAATTTCTGAAAAAATTCTACAATGCTGATTTTATTTCATTTCCCACTAATTTTTTCTGGTTTATTGTTATTCTATTTTTAACAAAATAAAAAAAGAAGAAAAAGTTTAGAAAATGTATTACTGTAAGATTTTAAAAAACTTTTCCTAATATCACATGCATTAAAATTTTAGGTTTCATTATTATGTATTAATTGTATTACCCTTTGAATAAGGGTAATACATTATATGTTATAATACCTTATATGTTCTTAAACATCAATATTCTGATTCTGTCCTGAATAGCTAAACACACCGTGGGTTTAAAAATGAACTATTCTGCAATTGGTTTTCACTCTTCTATTAACTCATTATAATATGTTATTTTTCCTTTTAATCTTTATTAAACCTGATATTGACACTTTCCAGTTATTTAATTACCTAAACATGTTAGGTATGTATTTTTTATTTATATGTATTTGTGATCATAAACGTTTCTTAAATCCAATCAGTTATATAAAGTTCATATATCAGAAACTAAATCTAAAAGCCAATCTATTGAATTATTTTGTTAATAATTTTTATAAATGTTGATAACAATCAGAAGTTTAATTTACAAATATTGTTGTAACAACTCTGAATTTGCAAACTATCACTATGTTCTTCTCCTATGTTTACCATAGAGCTGAGTGTTTCCATTTTATGAAATTAATATTTTTATTTTAAAAAGAATTTTAAGAATTGTCAAATGAGCAAATATTTTGCTACAATGCAAAAGAATAATTCACATAATCAGAGTTTACAAATACAAGGTAGGTTTGGTGCAGAATAATTCATCACATCTACTTAACTAACAATTAAGGAGACACTAAACAGTTCCTTTCATTACAAAGTTTTAATAAATAAAAAATGCAACTCACTTAAGCTATATAAGTAATAGCTTTCTATTTGTATGCGAAATAGTGTAATATATCTTGAAAATAAATAAACATTTGTTAAGCTTGCTTAAGGAATTTTAGCAATAGGTTAGAGAAAAAAATTATCTTTTTGCTGTTTTTCACTGAGAATTTCATTAAGTTCTTTATTTTCAGTATTATCAGATCTAGTTTATCAAGGCCAAAACACCAACTTTCCTTTTAATTCCTGAGAATGGTAGATTGAATAAAAACTGCAATCTAATTGCTGATGGAATAAAAATTTAATTTTTCAGCTTTATGAGAAAACCAAATTATGTCTTATCTCATAAAGTAAGAAGTAAAGTTGGAATGTATAAAGTTTATCTGCATCTACTTCAGTTTCAACATTAACATTCTGAGAAATTTTAATAATAAAACACCTATAACAAGAAGTTTTATCTCAACCTTTTCCAGCCCACACTCCCTTCAAAGACATTTTATTATATATACCAATGATTATTAAAACTTAAATCAAGGATGTAAGCTTAAATATAACTGGTGGAGATAAAATCAGAGGATAGGGATTTAAAATTAAATTTGACAAATTGCTAAATCAGTGAAGATTAATATACAGGTATCTTTCTGCAATGGGTAGAAATTTAATATTTATAGGCCTTTTATTGCTTTAAAGATAAAGTTGACTTCAAAAAGTAATGATCATGAAATAACTATTGTAATAACCTAACCAGCCTTACAGGAACAGATATTTTATGAACCTTTTTACATTTTTATTATTTTTGATATATGAGCATGTTAAGATACAAAATTTAAAGTGTGTTACAATTCAAGACCACAGATATCATCAAATATAGCAATAAAATAGATGGAGAAAGATTAAATTATATCAACTATGGATAATCAGATGGTTTTACAATGTGTATCTAGGTTGAAAATGTTCAGAGTAAATCTACATTTTTGTGCATTACAATTCTCAAGTCACAGATTGTGTTACTACAAGAGATACTTCATTACTAAACTGCTAATTTAGAGTTAGTGTGTGCCTGAGATTATACATCGTTCTGAATTGAATTACAGACGGATGACAAGATATGTAGGTAATTTTAAGAGTAATTTCTCAACCAGTTTTAATCACACATACATTACAATGAGCTCTAATTCTTCTGCTTTGTTTTAAATAAAAATACTTTCTAATCATTTTAAGTCACATTTACTAATTCTTATAATTATCAGAAGACCATTATAGCTACTCTGAAAATATGCATATTTAAATAAAAGCAGCAATTATCTATTTCTTCAGTCTAGAAGTGTTTTTAGTGAATTCAACTCTACAATATTTCCATGTTCACTCAACTTTTTCATAAAGTAAAATGTGTAATAAATGTTTTCTGGAATATTCATTTAATGACATATTTTAATGTTATGCAGTATGATTTATAATATCATTCTTCAGAAATTAGCCATCTATTCAAAATACAGTGAGTGGAATATTAATCTCCACCACCAAAAATTAACATACTGGTAATTAATCTGGTCTCCTAGGAAAAGCATTACATGGAAAAATGCTTTCTCAACTTTTCTCCTCCCTCATTTCTTCCCCATTATTTTGGCTATCATGTCACTTCACATTTATTTCTAATATCATTTTATAACAATTTATGTTCTGAAAATCAATTTTATCATTTTAGCAAAAATTTGAACTTATTAAGTGTTTATGTAATACTAGAGGCCTGATGCATGACATTCATGCACTTGGGGGGGGGATTGCCTCAGCCCAGCGTGCACCCTCTTGCAGTTTGAGACTCCTCGGGAGATGTCCACCTGCCAGCTTAGACCCACTCCTTGAACCAGCAGGTGGACATCCCCCAAGGGGTCCTTAGCACTGTCACAGAGGAGGGAGAGGCTCCTGCCATCACCGCTGCACTGGCCAGCCATGACCCTGGCTTCTGGCTGAGTGATGCTCCCCTTGTGGGAGTGTGCTGACCACTAGGGGGCAGCTCCCATGTTGATCATCTGCCTCTTGGTGGTCAGTGCACATCATAGTGACTGTCATTCTACTGTTTGGCCGATTTGCATATTAGCTTTTTATTATATAGGACTAGAGGCCTGGTATACAAAATTTGTGCCGGGGAGTGGTCTCAGGCCTGCCAGCCCCCTCTCCAATCTGGGACCCCTGGGATAATGTCTAACTGCCAGTTTAGGCTTCATCCCTACAGGGTCTAAATCTTGCAATCTAGGACTGCTGGCTCCCAACTAACTGCTCACCTGCCTAATTACTCCTAACTACTCTGCCTGCCTGAGTGCCTGATTGCCCCTAATTGTCTCTGCTGGCTGGGCTGATCACCCCCTAACTGGTCCCCTGCCAGTCTGGTTGCCCCCTAACTGATCAACTGCTACCCTGGTCACCCCCTAACTATCCTCCTGTTGGCTTGGTTGCCCCCATAACTACCCCCCCTGCTGGGTTGGTCCCCTCTAACTATCCCCCTGGTGGCCTGGTCACCCTCTAACTGTCCCCTGAAAGCTTGGTCATCCCCTAATTGTCCGGAAGGAAGTCTAAGGTCCAGAAGATGTCCAGTCAACCTGGTCTAATTAGCATATTACCTTTTTATTAATATAGATAACATCATTGCCAAAAACTCACTGTAGGTTGTTTCATGAATTATTGTGGAGTAAAGATTTTAAATCAAATCTCCTAACAACCTTTAAAATACATCAATGTAACAGAATAGAGAGCCCAGAAATAAGCCCACATCTTTATGGTAAATCAATATTTGACAAAGGAGGCAAAAATGTACAATGGGATAAAGATACTCTGTTCAATAAATGGTGTTGGGAAAATTGGATAGATACGAGCAAAAAAATGAAACCAGTCCACCTTCTTATACTATACACAAGATTAAACTGAAAATGGATTAAAGACTTCAATGTTAGACTTGAAACCATAAAAATCCTACAAGAAAACATAGGCAGAAAAATCTGAGACATTTCTCGTAGCAATATTTTTTCTGATAGATCTTCTCAGGCAAGGGGAACAAAAGAAAAAATAAATAGGACATGAAACTAAAAGTTTTTGCACAGCAAAGGAAACCATCAACAAAATGAAAAGACAACATATTCACCAATGATGCATCTGATAAAGATTAAATATCCAAAATTTATAAAAAATTTATAAAACTCAACACCAAAAAAAAAAATCCAATTTGAAAATGGGGAAAGGGCCTGAATAGATACTTCTCCAAAGAGGACATACAGATGGCCAATAGATATATGAAGAGATGTTCAATGTTACTAATTACCAGAGAAATGCAAATTAAAATCACAATAAGATATCACCTCCCACCTGTCAAAATGGCCATCATCAATAATAAATCAACAAACAAGTGTCGGCAACGATGTGGGGAAAAAGGAAACCTCCTGCACTGTTGGTGGAAATGCAGAGGTGCAGCTACTGTGGAAAGCAATATGGTGTTATCTCAAAAAATTAAAAATAGAACTGCCTTATGATTCAGCGATTCCACCTCTGGGAATTTATCTGAATAAACTCATTTGATTTGAAAGAAATATATGCACCACTATGTTCATTGCAACTCTATTTACAATAGCCAAACTATGGAAGCAAACCAAGTGCCCACCAATAGATGAATGGATAAAAAGCTATGGTATATTTACACAATTGAATACTGCTCAGCCATTTAAAAAAAAAAGGAAATCTTACTTTTTACTATAGCATGGATAGATCTGGAGAGTATCATGATAAGTGAAATATCCAGTCAGAGAAAGACAAGTACTATATGATTTCACTTATATGTGGAATTAATGAACAAAGTAAACTAAGAAACAAAATGGGCTTATATATACAGAGAACAAACTGACAGCTGTCAGAGGAGAAAGGGTTAGGGGGCTGGGTAAGAAAAAGTGAAGGGATTAAGCAAAAGTAGAACTTGGTACATATCTAATTGGGTATCTGGAGAATTAAATGAACTTGTATGTGATCCATCCTGCATAATGTTTAAAGGTGAAAAATGCTCAAAATACATTAAACAATCATCATCACAATTACTCTTCACTTCTGCTATGTATTTGCCATGAACTTGATGTCTCATTGTTTTTTAGTAAATTAATTCCCTTAATTCTCCAACCCATTATGTGATATTCTTATAATAACAATAGTTGTTGTTGTTATTATTGTTATTATTATAAATATGATCAAGTGAAATACTGAAAATATAAGTGATTTGCCCACGGTTTACTTAGATAGTGGCATAGCCTGGATGTGAATCAAAGGCCTCTGACTCTAGACTCTGGGTTCTTACCATTAGCATACATTATCTCTTATTATTTTTTTTATTTTTTAAAATATGTTTTATTGGGTTTTTACAGAAAGGAATATAAAGTTTGAAACACTGATGAGAGAGAAACACTGATCAGCTGTCTCCTGCACACCCATACTGGGGATGTGCCTGCAACCAAGGTACATCCTTGACCGGAATCAAACCTAGGACCTTTCAGTTCACAGGCCAATGCTCTATCCGCTGAGCCAAACTGGTTAGGGCTATTATCTCTTTTTAAATAGGCTGAAAGTCTACTTAAATTAGTTGAAAATGGTCCATTTGGTATATACTTAAATCAAAAACAAAACAAAATGAAACAACTTTATTTATGTGCCTAAATAAAATAGAAAGATTTCACCATTAATTTAGCACATTGAGCCATTATGTGACATCATAATTTAGCTACTGTAATTACTTTTTTGGAAATTAACCAATACTATTAATATAGCAAAAATAAAGGAAGAGATAGCTCTACATATGTTGTGTTGGAGTCAAAACAGCTAAAGATTTTCTAATATTTGCAATTATTAACTGGAAAATTCATCCTAATCTCTAGAAAGATGGTCCAACTGCTCCCTAACCAAATGCACTGGCTTCTTGGGGCTCACACTCTCCTGACTTCTCTAGGCCCTAAATCTGGTGCCATGGATTCTCTTACATCCATTATGGATATTTTTTTCTCTCTCTGTTCCTCTCATTCCTAAGCCAGATTTTTCAAAGCTGTGATTCTTATTCCATAGTACCTCATTGTTTCGTACTGGTCTCAGCTTATCAATAACCAATGTTGTGGCTAGACCACCACTTGCGGTTCTCTTACTAGAGTTGCAAAACACCCTTCAGCAATAACCGTCAGGAAACTTTGAAAAGATACAGTTGTTACTTACAAGACCTGGGAATTACACAGCACACACAGAGGAATCCCAGGCAGAGAGAAAAGCAAGCCTAGGGTTCTGCTTTTGATTGGGATCCAGGGTTAGGGTTTCCAGCTTCCCTCTATATTGGTGAAAACATGGGAGTGGGAATTCAAAGTAAGGAAAGAGAAAACAAACAAGTAGCCTAAATGCCAGTGACTGAAATCAATCAAGATCTATAAAACAAAGGAGCATTCCAGTACTTCATCTAGTCAAATGTCCAGCAGTGTGTTCCAGGGCTGTCTGTGAAGTGGATGCCTTTTAGAAATCAAAGTTTAAGGCAGGCAGTTATATTAAAAAAATAGGATTTAAACTACACTCATTCAAAATATAAAACCACTTTTACAATATCAAATGAAACTCCCAAGCTGATGACTCCGAAATTTAAGTTGCTCAGTAATTCCCAAAGTCTTTTTTTTTCTTAAAATTCTTTACAATCTTAAAAGTTACTGACAAACCTGTAGGACTTCCATCTTTCAGGGTTACATTGATCAACATATATTATTTTAAAAATAAAAATTGACAATTATTTTAAAATATGTATTTAGTTCACCAAAAAATAATAAGTTAATTACATTAGAATAAATTAAAATTATGTAAGAAATAGTTATATTTTCAAAACAGTAAATATTAGTATAAAGAGTTGTATTATCTTTCTTATTTCAAATATTTTTAGTGTCTGCTTTAATCAAAGAGAATTGGATTCTCATATCTGCTTCTGGATTTAATTTGTTGGAATGCAGTTTATGGTCAAAGTATATGAAGAAAATCAAGCCTCACACAAATATGACATTGACATAATTGTTAATATCCTTTGATATTACACCAAAAACTTGACAAAAGATTTTTCTTAATGGTTAATTGCAATGTCCCATTGTTCTATCTATTTCACTATTTATGATTCTGGACCCATGCATGGCTTTGTAACTTACGCATTGGCCTGTGGAAAAAAACCGGTTCATGCATTATACAAACTTTTCCAATGCTGACACACTTCATTATTTCTGTGACTATTAGGAAACTTGCAAATTTATGCAGGTGGCTATATGTTTCCTAAATTTCCAATTTTTTCTTGAAAGTTCATAAAAAACAAACACTAAGTTTTTTTTCCCCCTTGGAGTGATGATAAGCTCATTTTGGTCGACTCTGAAACAATGTCTGCCAAATATCTAACCCTAAATCATCATAGTTTGTCTGTCAGTCATTTTTATGAGAAAACAAGTGTCCAGAAAAAAAGTAGCTAGTCTAGCCTTCAGCTCAAACAATTGCACAGTGCCTTTCATCATTACAGCCATTATAATTCAGTATGTGGAAGGTGTGCCTTAAGTATTCTCATATCACCACACAGATGTAAAGAATACAACGACTACAAGTGCATTTTGGGGCCGCTAACTTAATTTGTGCTAAAGCTCTAACTGGTTTTGCTCACCACTGTTTTTGCACTATCAATAAAAATGCCAATCCTGAGAAATAGGCAAATCCTGTCTTAATATTGTGAAAAATGTTTTGATCTCTCATACATCCTGAAGATCTATTTCTCAATGCTTAACATCCATCTGGATCTCTTTTTGCCTACTATTACCTTCTTTTCTCTTTCTGGGGTTTCTTATTTCATACTAGAGGCCCAGTGCATGAAAATTCATGCACTGGAGGGGGGATCCCTCAGCCCAGTCTGTCCCCTCTCACAGTCCAGGAGTCCTCAGGGGCGAGAGACAACCCAGCGATCAAGAGAAGGCAAAGCCCCCACACACCTCTGTTGCTACCACCCCCGGTAGCGCAAGCCTCAGCCAGCCCTGGTTACCTGAGTCTCAGGCAGCCCTGGGCAGCTGGGCAGCTACCATCTGAGGCTTGCCTGCACATTGGGCCAGCCCTGAGCAGCTGGTGGGTTGAGAGGACTGGGCCCTGCCATCTTGTGGCTATGGGTGCTGGCATTTTTTGAGGGTGTCACAGTCAATTAGTATATTCTCTCCTTATTGGCTCTGGGTACCACCATCTGTAAGGGCAGGACAATCAATTAGCATATTCCTGCCTTATTGGCTGTGGGCTCTGCCATCTCTGTGATGTTGTGAGGGTCAATTAGCATATTCCCTCTTTATTAGATAGGCTATTAAGTTCAGACTTAAGCATTCAGACTCAAGATTCTGGAACTTTCTTTTTTTTAATCCTCACAAGAGGATATTTTGCCATTGATTTTTAGAGAGAGTGGAAGAGAGAGGGAAAGACAAAGTAATATCAATGTGAGAGAAACACATCGATTGGTTGCCTCCTGCACGAGTTCTGGCCAAAGGGCCTGGGCTGGGGAGGAGTCAGCAACTGTGGTACATTCCCTTGACTGGAACCGAACCCGAGACCCTTTGGTTCACAGGCCGATGCTCTATCTACTAAGCCAAATAAGCTGGGGCAGTACTGGGATGTTTATTTACTATTCCTCATTAGACATCACAAGTATTCTTTCTTTTTAAAAATATTTCCTATTGCCATATATTGCCCAAAAATCTATTTTATCCAGCCTGGATTACTGGTTCCTCAGCCCTTTCTTTCTTCATTCCAATAACGAGCATTCTCAAAGTTTCATCCTTCCTTTTACCTACCTACTTAAATACAATGTTCACTGCAGGAGCAAGTCAAAACCCCATAGACCTGAACAAATCAACACAATTTTATTTACATTGCATGGTTTTCAAACAGCCTAAAAGGATATACAGGTGCCAAAAAAAAAGCCATCTTATCAAGTAGCACACGGCATTCTAAGTTAGAATGAATTGGACCTCCATTTTTTCTGACTACATAATTATACTTTCCTTTTTAAAGCTGGCAATATAAAATCCACAGATGTACAAAAGCAAAACTTCTAGTACCCTCTAAAAATTTTATTTAGGTATCTTATTGTGTCAAATAACTGTAAGTCATTGATCACATTGATTGCTCTAAGAAATATCTTTAATTTGCACCCTCTTATAGAAAATTTAGGTGGATTTTTTTCACCAAGTGGTGAAGTACAAATGTGTGTATCTTAGTATCTCATATCATGGTTCCTGGAGTATCTGTCTACAGTATACTGCTAAGAATATATTTGTTTGTTTCTATTAACTTTATAGTAAAAAGAATTTCATTGGGCAATACAAACATAGTCATACAAATTCATACTAAAGTAAAATGCTGATGAGTTCTAACCGCCGTATGTCCTAATATTAGGGAACTTTAGAAAAAAGGTTTTAATGACATTCTAGAATCTCCTGATTTTAGAGCACTCTAGCCATGGTCCTACAGATCTGCTAGATCACACTGTCAAGTGTCATGTTTGAGTGCTTCCTATAGCTATAGGCTAGCACGCGGAGAAAAAATGCATTGGAAGTATTCACTGCAACGTTACAGGCAGTTTAATAAATATACTATTCCTGCCCTGACAAGAGAGAAACTCCTTTAGAAAGTAGGCAATCTTTTAGACTATTACATTCTTTCCAAATAGCAGGAGGAAAATATTGCAATACTTTCTGACAAATGAAATGGGTTATAGAGCACAAAATCAATCTGACTGAAGAGAGTCTATTTTACTACAATATCCTTTCCTGCTTTTAAAAATGTTATCAGAAAATGTTCCAATAGTAACATAGTCAAAAGCATAAAGCCATAGAATATCATAATTATGTGATTAAGGTTTGAAATGTTGGCAGTCCTTTATAAACTTGCTATAAGTCTAATTAAAAAAAACCCTGTGCTGCCAAAGATATATTTTAAAAATCTAAATTTTAAATAATTATGATTTATAATATGGATTTTCCTTATGAAAATATAATAAATACCCCCAAATATTTGTTAAATAAAAGTGGAAAAGCTTATTGCTACAATTTTGCAGAGCAAGGTCAAAGCTTTTGAAATATCAGTATATTAGGAATGCAAAAACATTTGATCAATGTTTTATAATTCAACTCCAATGCCCCATAATCAGCTCAGGGACTTTATTTAGGCTTGCTTCTATTAATATTATTTTAGATAATATTATTCTGGAGCTTTTCTCATACCTCATTGCCATGTTTAATTCAATAAAAAATAGTAGCTTCATAGTAATTACCTCAAAAATGTAATAAAGCTACAATTAGAAACTTTTTATTTTTTAAAAACTTGTTTTATTGGAAATTGATCTTAGCTTCTGTTTGGAAGTATAGCTATGCATTTGAAAATCAGTAAAAAGTAGAACCTAATTTAGGAAACTACTAATCAATGTGGAGCTTAACAGAAGGATCAAGTCACATTTCCTCTGTATTTCACTTGTACTTATGAATCCCAATAGATTATCTTTTATTTGAAAACTAGAGGCCTGGTGCACAAATTTGTGCAGCAGTGGGGTCCCTTGGCCTGGCCTGTGGGATCAGGCCAAAACTGGCTCTCCAACATCCCCCTAGCAGTCCTAGATTGCGAGAGGATATAGGCCAGGGACCCCATCAGTGCATGATCCTGGCCAGGGATGCCCATGGGAGATTGGCCAGCTGGGAAGGGACTGTGGGAGGGCTCCAGGGTGTGTCTGGCCCATCTCGCTCAATCCTGATCAGTTGGATCCCAGGAGCAAACTAACCTATCAGTAAGAGCATCTGCCCCCTAGTGGTCAGTGCACATCATAGCAAATGGTCAACCAGCTGACTGTCTGCCTCCTGGTGATCAGTGCTCCTCATAGCAAGCAGTTGAATGACCTTAGCATAGCATTAGCATATTATGCTTTGATTGGTTGAACGGCTGACTAGACAATGGGACACTTAGCATATTAGGCTTTTATTATATAGGATATTATCCATGATGCTTCTTATGTTTTTTTTAGTGCAAATCCCAATGCAATCATTATCATTATTTATTTCAACAGCTTTTCACACCTTGTGGTATCCTATCTAATAAAAGAGAAACATGCAAATTACTGTACCTTCACTACACTACCAGCCAATCAGGAGCGGGGGCAGGGACGTGGTGCAAGGCGGGGGGGCGGGGCCGAGGAGGTGCACGAGAGGCTGCCAGTGTGGTGTGCCTCTGGGGTTGGGTGGTCACCGCTGGGGCTAAGGCCAGGGCCAGGGGGTGGTAGGGGGAGGGCTTGGCCAAGGTGGCCAGGGCTGGGGAGGTGGAGGGCCGGCCTGGGTGAGATGGGAGCCACACAGGACAGGAGCCGAGCGACACATACTCACAGGCCCACAACCACACAGGGCCCTCAACCGTGTCACTTATGCTTCCGTGGACTTCACCCTCCAGCCCGATCCTCCAGGTCCCAAGTCCTGAGGTCGCTCAAATTCAGCAAGAGTTTGCAATTTGCCCAAGGCACATTGAACAGTTTTCTCCTAACTCATTTGTGGGAGTGTAATCTGACTTAAAACTAATGGACTAGACTAGAAAGTCAATTTGGAAATGTGGATCAAAATTCAAGTGAATTAGCTTTGGACCAGAAGTTCAATGTCTGTGAATGTGTCCTAAGTAAACAGTCAAATAAGCAATTATGTTTACTGTAGTTGTTGATGCTGGGGGAAACCAGAAGCAACCTGCCCCCCAATAAAGGGTTAGTGAAGTAAACCATAATAATGTCCAACAGTCAGGGATAACACTGTAGCCATTCAAAATTATGTCTGTACATCCAATTCGTTGACATGAAAAGAAGACCATAGCCAAATATTAAGTGGAGGGCAGGGGAACATCAGAAGAGGGCATGTACATTTATATGTATGTATATTTTATATGTCAGGGAAATAATAGTTTTAAAACCAGTGATTCTTCCTGAGCTCTGCAATTGTGTTAGCGAATTGTGTTTTAGGTGTGACAGGTGTCCTTTGGTGTCCCAAACACACAGACATCTTTGCCTGTGGGACAGCCTGAACCTTTGCCGCACCTACCCTTCTCTGGTGTGGCAACGGCCCAATCAGACATTCCCTCCCCCAATCCAGAGGGCCTCGATCCCCACCCCAGCACCAGGCCAGGGGACCTGAGGCCATGCCCTACACTCAGTGGGGCTTGACAGAGAACCTCAATGTGTACTTCCTGCCCTGGTGCTGGGCTAGGGTACCTCAGGCTGTTTCCCCCACCCCAGCTCCAGGCTGGGGGACTTCAGGCCATGCCTCCCACCTGGTGCGGCTTGACAGGGAACTGCAGGCCACACTCCCAACCTGGCAGGGCTTGACAGGAGACCTCAAGGTATGCTTCCCATCCTGGTGCTGGGTTAGGGGATCTCAGACTGCTCTCTCCACCCAAGCAGGGCTTGACAGGGGACCTCAGGCTGGGGGACCTCAGACCATACCCTCCACCCCAGCACCAGGCCAGGAGACCTGAGGCTGTGGCCCTCCTGCCTGGCTGGGCTTGACAGGGGTCTGGATCTACCCCAATGCACGGGGGAGGTGACTGGGCCTGGGTCTCATATGATTTTGAGGCACATGTGAGTGAGTGGGGACTTGACTCTGAGTCCTATGGTGCGCCCCAAACTCTGACAGGAGGACAGTTTCCATATACATTTCACTAATTATATTTAGTTTCTAATACTTCTATTATAGAGAAAGAGCAAATAGCAATATTAAATAATTTCCTCTAATTAATACCCTTTTAATGTGTACCAGGCCACTAGTATTCTATATTTATCATTATTGCAGTTCATTTTTCTATTTTCAATTTTAATTCAGATTCACCTTCCATATATACAAGCTGTTTCCTGTGTATATACATTGAAGTATTTTAGACAAAGATAGATAGTGTTCTTGATTCCATCAATAGCCTTAAACCTTAAAGAGTAGTGATCCCTCTACCTACCTCTTCTAAATCTCACAATGTTAAGAGTTAATTCCTTGCTAGCCATACCAAATAACAACTTCTTTTCAAAACTATTATCTGTATAAAACTTAAAGCCAGCTTAGTAGTTTCAATAAAGTCACATCCTCCCCCCGCCCATGTAATTTGCCGCACACCATTTTGAAAAGCCTCATTATTGTTACGAAAATCTTTAGTTATCCTAAAAGCATAAACAAAGACTGTTATAATGTTCCAGAATTGTTAAATTATTCAGATAAGATTGATTGTGCATGTGGGAAGGGATACAAGAAAAAAATATATACTTGAAAAAGTTTAACCAATAGTATTTTAAAAGCACACACTAAATAAAATCCATCTAGTTATACTAGTCTAACTAGCTATCCAGGGTGGTGTGCAGCTTTCAAGCTATATGAAAACTAATTTTGTAAGTACTTTGTTAAATGCACATAAAATATACAGTAGGTCCTTGGGTTATGTCAGAGATCTGTTCCTATGGCATGAAGTAACGTGAGTTTCGCCGTAAGTCAGAAACCACCTACATAAGCACCTACATCACTCACATGGAGTACATACATAGAAGTCATGAAGTGAAATAGTAAAAAAAAAAATTAAATAAAGATAACAACTCCTGACTTTTACTTGTGGTAAATAAATAATAAAAAACATAAAGCACATATGTACATACGTCAAAATGACAATTATTTTTTAATAAATAAATGGGAGATGGTGATGTAACCATGAAATGACATACATTGAGTCCAATGTAACCCTATGTTTACCTGTATAATACAGAATTTTAGTCTGCAGTACCAGCTATGACCTAGCATTATAAACATTTTTCTTAAATACTAATATGCATAAAAGCTATTTCAGGTTAATATTTAATAAAGATACTCAGATTCTGTAGATCAAGATGGAGTCCAGAAATCAGCATTTTTAAAAGGTATTGGAAAATCTTGTCCTGATGTCTTTAAAGTCAAAACACCTTGGAGTGAGACAGACCATGTTCTTTCTGTGTCAGGCCTAATTATTCTTCCCCTCTCATCTGTGCCACTCCTCTCTCTCTCCCCAACTCCTCTCCCAGCACCCCTTCTGCTTTCAACACACATGCAGTCGATGCTCAGAAATGGCTCTTCCAAGCCTTCACCCATTCCCTTTCTTCTATCTTTATATATCTAGAATATTCGTAATCATCCTTAAGAGAAAATGGCATCCTATACACAAATTTCTCTGACCCAATCAGGCTGCTAAGTATATATTTTTCTATGTACATATACCACTGTCGAGATATCACTTTCTGCATGATACAAATTGTACTTCTCATATGTCATAGCCCTTTCACAAACCTATTATAGTTTTAGGTTAAATGAAGAGCAATCATTATCATGGAGGAAATATGAAATAGAATGAAAGAAAAAGCATATATGTGCATGTTTGTGTGTGTGTGTGTGTGTGTGTGTGTGTGTGTGTGTGTGTGGCCTTTTATTATATAGGATATACACTGAGTGGTCTCTGAATGCATAATAATCTGGCCACTCAGTGTATATCCTATATAATAAAAAGCTAATATGCAAATTGTGCCCTCAACCAGGAGTTCGACCACCAGGCAGGCCGGCCAACCACCCATGTCCCCTTCCCCTAGCCAGGCTGGCCGGACCCTACCCATCCCACCCATGCATGAATTCATGTACCAGGCCTCTATATAAAACTTGTAGTTAATGCAGTTCAGAGATCATAATAATCTGGCCACTCAGTGTATGTGTGTATGTGTGTGTGTGTGTGTGTGTGTGTGTGTGTGTGTGTGTGTATACACACAGATTATATATATATATATATATATATATATATATATATATAATCAACATAGACATGTAATATATATATGTTAGTAACAAGTTACTTGTAGTTAATGCAGTTAATTCATAACTGGAATTAGCATCATACAAAATAAATAGTACATTGACAGCAAATATTCATTCCAGGGGGCAATGATGGCTAAATAAAAATTAATATCATAATCAATGATGTCAACAAATTAAAGAAAAGATATCAACAAATTAAAGAAAAGTCAGATAATCACACATCAATAAGTGCAAAAAAGATAGCTATTAAAAATCCCACCATTCTAAGTTATTAAATCTCTAAGTTAGGAATAGAAGGACTCTAATTAAATACATCAGACTTCTTCTCAAAAACAAACATAATTCTAAATATGTGTAATGTTAAAGCCATTTCTTTTATTTTTATTATTTATTTTTTGATGTTGAAATTAATACAGATGTCCCCCATTTTTCCCTCTTTGCCCTCCTCCACACAGCCCCCATCACTCTTTTGTTGTTTCTTTTACATCAAGAACAAAACAATAATGTCTATCATCACATTCAAGATTATTTTGAATAGTCTAGTCTAGTGAATTAGAAAAGGTAAAGTATTATGTGACTTTTATAACTAAAAAAAAACAAAAACAAGAGGGTCAGGTAAAAAAACTAAGGGGGTATGTAGAAGTCGTTTTTAGAAATTTAAAGACACTTATATAAAAGATGAGTCCTCATATAGAAGAGTTCTTTAGATCTAAGAACAAAGCATGGAAACAGAGGGTATATCAGTTTAATAAAAGCTTTCTCAAAATGGGCTTCCTTTAAAAGTAGTGAGAGCCCTGGAAAGGGAGTCATTTAAACAACTGATTTGTGATGGTGGAGAGAGTAAAAGGATAGATGACCTCTAATATTCCTTCCAACTTGAAGACCCATTGTTAAATTTAATTTTAATGCTTCTTCAATGACATAACAATTCACTCGATTATGCTCAATTGTTGGTTGATATAAAAGTTACACACCAGTGACTAACAAACACATGAACTCAAATGACTATCTTTTCCTCAATGTCCATTTCCACAGCTCATTTGTCTTTGGACTTGTAGTGCAACCTTCTCGCTTATTAATATGGAAAGTTGTGCAGGTGAATCCATCACAGAAAAACGTTCACATTCCACACATGGGCTTAAATAAATTCTAGTCAGCAATATTTCTAACCTTCAAGGGACAATGTGCATTTATACTTCCATATAATACTCACAATGCAATTCCTTTAAAGAAATACTAAGTAAAAAAAATGATCTAATTGGAGAACTGAAAATCACAGATAAGTTAAAATGAAGAAAAAATACTGAGAAGCCTTGAAAGCATTTTGTGACATGAAATAACTTAATTCATCCCAAATGTTGTGCTACAGTAAGTTATATGATTCTGCCAGATGCTTCTCTTTAGAAGAATTTTATTATACCAGTGAGAGTAATTTCTTTTAATGAGAATACTTTTGAATAATATTTGTTCCTGAAACCATGCTTTTTTTTGTTTCACAACTAATGAGAATAATTTCCTTTGATTCATAGGCATTTTTATTCTTCTGCTGATTCAATCAAAATACCAATTAACTGCATGCATAATATGAAAATAAAGTGGAGACCTTCCAGTTCAGTTTCAGAAAATGTGCATCAATTGCGGAAACCATGTGATTCACATCTTAGAGATTCCACAGGTAAAGAATGGCAAGCAAAGCCTGTGGTTAATGTCCCAGTTTTGTGTCACCTCTGGCTACCTAGCTAATGTAAAATTTGAACAGTGAAGAAAATGAAAATTACTAAAGAATGTATGTCTCAGTCATCATAAAATCTAAGCAATACACGGATATTAATCTCAATGCAGAGCATAGAATGGTAGGTCCTGGTTTTCATAAAAACTTACATGAAATGTTTAGTGATGCAAATCATGTGGATGTAAAGTGAATGAATTTGTTCAGAGTGGGAGTATAAATTTAGAAAAACACCATCACTTTTAATTTGAAAAAGAAATACTGGAGAGTGATTTGCCTCTGGGAGTGGTAAGCACCCTAAATATGTAACTCGACACAGAAAAATAAAACCACTTCTCAAATAGATAGTCATGGAGGTGATGTGTGGAGCACCTTCTACAAGGGCCACATCCACTACAAGGGGATAAGTGCTTCAAATAGAATAATCATGCAGGCAGAGACTCTTCACAGAGGTGAATCACATGACTTCACAGGAAGCTTCAGTTCTGGCTGAAACAGGAGCTAAGCAATCAGCATATGTTTAGAAACATCTGATCTTTCTGAGTATAATTAACCTGCCTGATGCATGCTCCAATTTTATAAAATGTCACCAAATATTATAAAAAGCCATAGAGTTATACTGTAGTATGAAACCCTGTTCTATACAGTGTGATTTTATTGCATTTACTCACCTAATAATAAGACACAAGATTCCATAAAAAATAAATAAGGTATTTAAGTATCTTTTTTATCAAATTACCATGATTATACAATCAGTTCCTGGTTCATAGGAAGGGCACGAAAATATATCTAGAATCAGTCATGATTCACGATGTTATTGCTGCAGCAATATCCTGGTATTAACAACTTCAATGACTTCCTAACATTTAAAACAAAACAAAATCAGAAAAAAATATTTAAAAATGCTATAAAGGAAACACAATATACACATATATTTGTAGAGAAAAATATAGATATGTTCAAAATGTAGATGAGTATATATTGATACAATAATGGCATGAGACAACACATGTCAACTAAGGTTTGGCCCAAAAAACCTTTGCATATGAAAACCTGGCAGAATTTCAGGAATCTTATGTTCTTCCAAATATGGGTCTTTAAATGATCTGAGGTCCTAAATCCAACACTGTGTAACTAGGTGGCCTACACTAGGAAGAATAAATCAAGAGCTTTCATCTTCTTCCCTAAAATCAGGCCTCTTTCTAATAGAAGATCCTGATCAGGAGCATTCTCTGTGTGACTTAGACATTGTAAATCTTACAACACCTTACAGGCTAACCCTACTGCACAATCTCGTTCTAGTTTCCTCCCACGTTCCAGCCTGCTTGGGAAGAGATAGCCAGTCAGTACTGGGAAAGTCATATAAAGATATAAACTAGCTAGAGCAGTGATTTTCAACCTGTGTGCCAAAAGAATTTTTAAAAAGCATGCAGTATCTGACTCATTAGTCAGGGGCATTGACCTCTTTTTCCTTAGGTTGTCAAATTATAAAATGACAACAGCCAACACAACAGTAGCTATCCAGTATAAAAGAATCAAAAGTATACCTATTTACCTATTTTTTGTCAGATTGGCAAAAAATATAGCATAGTTTTGGTGTGCTGTAGAATTTTAGTAATTAGTTTATGTGTGCCATGAAATGAAAAAGGTTGAAAATAGCTGAGCTAATGACATAACAAGCGGTGTGTGCTGAAAAAGGAGTCCTAGCAGGGGTAATTGAAGCAGGAAGGTGCTGTGGTGGTAGTGGGATGGTAACCTAGTAATAATGATCATGAGATACTAGGTCATAGGCCAGGTAAGATATTACATAGATGAACATGAAAATCCCCAGGATAACTACACCAGACATGGAAGAAAATAACTTGAAAAGATAAATGTAGAATCAGGAACAAGACTTGATTTCTAATTGCCTTCAGGGACTGAGATAGATTTATTACTTAGATATATTAAAAAATCATTTTCATACCCCTACTTTTGTTGATAACTGATGCTCAATTTTCTGCAACCCTTTGTATCAAAATTAATTAGGATTTATATGTTGTCATTCTCCACAATTCTCTCTTCCATTTCTCTGTAAAACACTTCAGTCGGGCTTTTGCCTCCACTATTCCTCCAAAATGAATCTTGTAAACTTCACTGGTAAGCTCCATTTGGTTATCAAATCCACTGGATTTCAGGCCCCATCATGGATGACATATCAGCAGCATTTTATGGCTGCTCATTCCCTCTCCTGCATTTTCTCTACCTGATTTCTAGTACACTATATTTTCTGGATTTTCCTTCTGCCTCACTGATCATTCCTTCTCAGGCTCCTTTGCTATTTTCCCTCCATCTCCATTGTTCTAATCTTAGAGTTCCCAGGGTTCAGGCCTCAGTTATCTCTCTCTTTCGTTTTTCTTTCTATCTGGACTCACATTTATTGATTGCATCCAGTCTCATAGCTTTAAATACTATACATGAGCCAATGACTCCGAACTGCATATCTCCAGTCTAGACTTCTATCCTGAATTCCAGAAAAGCCAAGACTAGACTCAATAATAGCACAGTGAAATTGTAAAATACAGGTCTATGTCCATTTATTGCTGATAAGCTTCTGTTTGCTATCTACTTCAAAGTAAAAACAAGGTTCATAAAAGTCCCTTGTATAATCTGACCCCTCATTACTTTTCTCACTTTTTCTCTTACTACTCTCCCTTTCTCTCGTTCTACCCCAACTATACCTGCCTCCTTACCATTCTCCAAATGCATCAAGTACATTCTTTACTGACAGCCTATCCCTTGCTAATTTTCTCTACCAGAAAGTCTCTTCGCCAGATGTCCTCAGGGCTAATTCCTCTTTCAAATCTGTGTACAAATGTCAGTTTACCAATGAGGTTTTTTTCAGCAGATCTATTTAAAATAACAACCTACCCTCCCTCCAGGAGTCTCTAACTCTGCACACCGCGTGTTATTTTTTAAAATATATTTTATTGATTGTTTACAGAGAAGAAGGGAGAGGGATAGAAAGTCAGAAACATCAATGAGAGAGAAACATAGATCAGCTGCCTCTTGCACACCCCATACTGGGGATGTGCCCACAACTAAGGTACATGCCCTTGACCGGAATCGAACCTGGGACCTTTCAGTCCACAGGCTGATGCTCTATCCACGGAGCCAAACCGGTTTCGGCCACACTGTGTTTTATTAAAGGTAGCATGCATCACATAATGTATTGCACAAATAATTTATTTATCATGACACTGCAGTAAAAAAAAAATTCAGGAAGTGATTCCAAGAACTCTGTGACAAAGGGTTATGAAACTCCCTAATCTTGACTGGAGAGGCTGCACCTGAATTCAACCCTATGGGAAGCCATGGACTCTTCTAACAATAGGGCCTAAAACTTCCCAAGGCTTCCACCTGCTGGGTAGCTGGCTTTCCTAGACAACAATTTTACACTCTTAACCAGATGATGTGGTGCTCAAGTGGTCTCTCCAGCAGTAAACAAAGCTGTTCACATGCTCTCACAGTTAGAAGGAAGAGCAATGTGGGGTTACATCCCTTCACTGGAACTACAGAGCCATTTTATGTCCAGCAATAGTCCCTACCAGACTATGGAAGATTTTGGAGACTCATACTTCTCTTACTGGCTCTTGGCTTACAATGTATCTCAACAAAACCTATTCTTTGCCCCATACTATGTGATGATACATAATTTTCCCCTACTTCCCACACAGGAAATATATTTATGATTTAGTTTATTTTTTCTCACTGTAATATTAGCTCCACAAGAACAAGTAATTTAGCTGTATTCTAGAGTACAGACCAATGCATAGTAGAGACCGAAATATTTTGTTAAAGAATCAAAGGTGACTCAAAAATTTTTTTGGTTACTGAGCTATATAGATGATATTATCCTATATAATGAAAGGGTAATATGCAAATTAACCACTATTCCATCACAAAGATGGTGGCGCCCATAACAGCCAGAGCGCTGGATGCTGGTGGCATCACTCCAGGGGTCAAGATGTGTGGGATGCTGGGGCGGTGGCACCCTAGTCACGAGCCCCAGCATCCCACACACCCTGGCCCATGGAGGGAGGGAGGGTGGGCAGGCAGGTCTCCGGCCAGAAGCTGGCTGAGATGCTGGCATCATTGCAGGCTGGGCTGATGGACACCCCACTCTGTGCATGAATTTCATGCACTGGGCCTCTAGTCTTACCTAATAATAGAGAAACATGTAAATTGACCGTACCTCTGCTACTCCCACAGCCAATCAGAGTGATATGCAAATTAACCCAACAAAGATGGTGGTTAAGTTGCATTCATACCTGGGTCCTGGGAATATACCTCGGCACCCAGGTCACTCCCAGCCAGCCAGTGGAGGGGTGTGTGTATTGGGGCGGGGGGGGGGGGCAACCCAAGTCTAAAGCCTCAGACAGAGGCTTTAGGCTTGGGAAGGTGCTGAGCCTGTGATCAGAGGGGTGGGGGCCCCTGCCCAAGCCTAAAGCCTCAGTGGCCCGAGCTGGTGATGATCAGAAGGGCAGGGGCCAAGCCTGGGATTGGAGAGAAGGGGGAAAAAGACAATGGAAACATATCCTCTGGTGAAGATGAAAAGAAAAATAAAGAAATATATCATATGAAAGTCACATCTTGGAAATGCCTAAAGAAAGTTGTCATTTTTTTATGGCAAAGGGACTGGAGTCCATGTTGATGAAAATACCTTAGCAGCTGCAGTGACTGGAAGTGGCTACAGCAACATCATGATGGGGCTGGTGCCTTTCCCTGATCAGCCCAGTTGCTTCCTGCAAAGGGAGGCCAGACTTCGGCTTAGGTCTGCTCTCAATAGGGAGCAGGCCTAAGCCATCAGTAGGAAATCCCTTGAGGGCTCCCATTATGTGAGAGGGGACAGGCTGGGCTGAGGGATCCCTCCCCAGTGCAAGAATTTTGTGCACTGGGCCCCTAGTCTTATATAATAAAAGGGTAATATGCAAATATACTTAAGGGCAGGATAACCAAACAACCAATAAAAGCATAATATGCTAATGATAGGCTAAGGCTACTCAACCACTCACTATGATATGCACTGACCACCAGGGGGCAGATGGTCTGAATGGTGTCCTGCTGATCAGGACTGAGCAAGATGGGCCAGATATGCTCTGGAGCCTTCCTATGATACTTCCCCAGCCTGATTGTACACTGGTGGGTTACCTCAGCCTGGCCTGCACCCACTTGCAATCCAGGATCCCTCGGGGGATGTCACAGAGCCAGTTTCAGCCTGATCCCACAAGCCACTCCTTTTGGGAGGGCATCAGACTCAGGGCTCAGGGCTGGTGAGTGCTGCTGCAGTAGCATGAACCTCTCCCAGTCGGGACTGTTTGGGCATGAGCCTGCAGCAAGCACAGTGGGACCAGGATGAGCGGGAGTGGCAGGTGGCCTTGAACTGCAGGTTTCAGCCTAATCCCTGCAGGCCACCCAGAGGGACCCCACCCATGCACAAACTTGTGCATCGGGCCTCTAGTTATCAAATAAAATAGACATTTAAAGAGGTTGAGGAGATTTAAGAAGTAATAGTGACTTCATACCTTCTGACTCAGTTTTATATTTCTTACAAAAAGAGCCTTCTGAGAAATATTGTAATTGTTTATACCTCCTAGATAAAACCATCTGAAGCTCCTGCTAAAAAAAATTCTTAGTGCTCTGATTGACAAAAACACATACCCTCCATATATATATATATTAGTTAATAAAATGCCCCATAATTTAGTGGCTGAAAACAACAAACATGTATTATGGCACAGTTTCTGTTGGTCAGGAATCAGATAGTTTCTTAGCTAAGTAGTTTTAGCTGAGGCTCTTCCACAAAGCTTCAAGCTAGAGGTCTCCAGGGTTGCAGTTATCTCAAAGTTCCAATGCTTAAAGGTCTTCTTCCAAATGCAGTCATTTAACTATTGGAGGCCTCAGAAGATCTGCTTCCAAGCTCACTTATGAGTCTGCTGCCTCACAAAAGATGGTCTGAGCAACAGCCAGACCATACATATCCTCTCTAATAAAAGAGTAAAATGCAAATTTGACTGTACCTTCGCTACCATGAGCCACGCCCACCAACCAATCAGGAGCAGATTATGCAAATAAACCCAACAAAGATGGCTGCCGCCACTGAGAGCAGGAAGAAGGCTTGGGTTTCCCCGGCAATGGAGGAAGCCAAGCTTTCCGCCTGCCATTGCCAGCCTAGGCCTCCACTCTAGGCTACAAAATTTCAAACAGTAATGGCTGCTGTCACAGAGCGAGCAGGAGGCTTGGCTCCACTCCAGGCTACAAAGTTTCAATTGTAGACATACAATTCCGCTTGGGTCACTGGGGGGTGTGGCTACCTGAAAACCTCCACAAGCCCCTCGCCCAGGCCGCCCCTTGCCCCAAGGGAACCCCCACCCTGATCTGGGACACTCTTCAGGGCAAACCAGCTGGCCCCCACCCATGCACCAGGCCTCTATCCTATCTAATAAAAGAGTAATAGACAGATTGACCATCACTCCAACACACAAGAGGGCTTCCCCCCTGTGGTCAATGATCCTGCCCCCATTGGACACAAGATGGCCACCACAAGATGGCCAACAGGGGAGGGCCATTGGGAGGTTCCAGGCCCTACAAGGGAGAGCAATTGTGGGTGATCAGGACAGCAGGGGAGGGCAGTTGGGAGGGACCAGACCTGTAAGGAAGGGCAGTTGGGGGGTGATCAAGCATGCAGGGGAGGGCAGTTAGGATGACCAGGCCAGCAGAGGAGGGAAATTGGGGGCAAACAGGCTGGCAGGGGAGCAGTTAGACATCAATTAGGCTGGCAGGGTAGTGGTTAGCGAGTGGGTGTTCGGGCTGGCAGGCAGAAGTGGTTAGGGGCAATCAGGGAGGCAGGTAGGTGAGCAGTTTGGAGCCAGCAGGCCTGGATTTTGAGAAGGATATCCGACTGCCCATTTAGGCCCAATCCTACCAGAATCGGGCCTAAATGGGCAGTGGGACATCCCTCGAGGGGTCCCAGATTGGAGAGGGTGCAGGCTGGGCTGAGGGACACCCCCTTCCCCCCCATGCACAAATTTCGTGCACCAGGCCTCTAGTATCAAAATAAAACTCTGACCCACAACCTGCAGCAACCTTGTTCAGGATGTCAAGCAAGTCTCTGTAGCAATTGGCCCAAAATGGCCAAGATCATCAGCTTCCCTAATATTTTTCCCCTTCTTCCAATTTAGAACCAAGCAAAGAAAGCCAAATATGCTCCTCTAACCAATGACATAAGGTATCCCACTTCTACTTAGTTCATCTTCAGCTACCCCATGCCAATAGCCTCCAATAAAGGCATACCTGAAGCCTTCCCCATTTTCCTTCTGTCAAGTTCTCCCACTCCTCTGCCTGCCTTTGCACCTGCCAAATTCAAAGGATAGTGATTGATTCCCTCACTATAGCAAGCTCTAAATAAATAGTCTTTGTTATCACTGGGTCTTCATCTCTTTCCACACCCACTACCTTCCCCAAAATGAGTGATATGAGAGGGACGAGAACACCCAAGATCAAAACCATAGTCTTTTTAAACCAAACCTCAGAAATGACATACCATCCTTTCTGCCATATATTTTGTAAATAACTAAGTCAGTGAGTCCAGCCTACACCCATGGAGAGGGCATTACATAAGAGTGAGTATAGCCCAAACCAGTTTGACTCAGTAGATAAAGTGTCGGCCTGCAGACTGAAGGGTCCCAGGTTTGATTGTGGTCAGGGGCATGTACCTTGGCTGCGGGCACATTCCCAGTGGGGGGTGTGCTAGAAGCAGCTGATCGATGTTTCTCTCTCATCAATGTTTCTGACTTTCTATCCCTCTCCCTTCCTCTCTGCAAAAAATCAATAAAATATATTTTTTAAAAAAAAGAGTATCAGACTTGGGGAATCATTGAATGCCACAGTGGGCCTGCTTCCTCAAGTCTTTCATAAATGCTAAATCCAAGTTTATTTTGGATGTAAGTATATATTTTTATTGAGATTCCTTGAAAAAAACTACTCTTACACTTGTTCTGTTTTAATACACACTGCAAATTAACACTGTATAAATGAATGATACATACATCATAGAGTATAACTGAATGCATATTCTTGAATATTCATTGGCACATTTGGGTCTTTGGCTTGGTGACATCTAAGCAGAACTATGGTATGTGACCATAAGCACCATCTGCCCAACATTAGTGTTTTGAGGCTGCCAGTGCTCCCAGCTCTGAGAACTAGCTAACATACCAGACACAGAAGCTTAACTTATTACTTATTGCCATTTAGAAAGTTAAATGTGACTCTGAATGCCAATGGCATGTGTTACCCACTTCACAACTGTCCTAAAATTCCTCTCCAGAATCTGTATTGGATATTATGCTGTAAAGTATATTATACCATATACTTTACTCATTTTTATCTTCATCTGATTTTTATTATTTATTTATTTATTCTTAATTTTTTTATTGATTAAGGTGTTACATATGTGTCCTTATCCCCCATTGCCTCCCCAACCCCCTGCTCATGCCCTCACCCCCCTGGTGTCTGTGTCCATTGGTTAGGCTTATATGCATGTATATAAGTCCTTTGGTTGATCTCTCCTCCTTACCCCCATCCTCCTCTACCTTCCCTCTGAGGTTTGATGGTCTGATCGGTGTTTCTCTGTCTCTAAGTCTGTTTCTGTTCATCAATTTCTATTGTTCATTATATTCCACTAGAGACCTGGTGCACAAAATTCATGCGCGAGGGGTGGGGGTGGGGTGGCCTCAGCCCGACCTGAACCCTCTCCAATCTGCGACCCCTTGGGGGATGTCCGACTGCTGGTTTAGGCCCACAGGGATTAGGCCTAAACCAGCAGTTGGACATCCCTCTCGCAGTCTAAAACCACAGCTCCCAACCACTTGCCTGCCAGCCTGATTGCCCCAGAATGCCCGCCCTTCCAGTCTGATCACCTCTAACTGCCCCCTCACCAGCCTGATCACCCCCCTTGCTGGCCTGATCGCCCCCAACTGCCCTCCCCTGCCAGCCTGATTGCCCCTAACAGCCTCTGCCTCAGCCCTGCCACCATGGCTTTATCTGGAAGGTCTCCCAGTCTAATTAGCATATTACCCTTTTATTAGTATAGATAAGTGAGTCAGATCATGTGATATTTATCTTTCTCTGACTGGCTTATTTCACTTAGCACAATGCTCTCTAGTTCCATCCATGCTGTTGCAAAAATTGTAAGAATTCCTTTTTTTACCACAGTGTAGTATTCCATTGTGTACTCCTGGTTTTTATAAGCATTTGTATTTTTAATCATTATGCTAATGCAATGGTTTTATAAACCCATGTAAAGTATGGGTAATTAAAACCTATTGCCCTAGAAAGTCAGGCTTAGTTGGTTGGAGGGTTGTCCTTTACATCAAAAGGCCTTGGGTTCAATTCCAATCAGGGCACATACCTAGGTTGTAGGTTCCATCCCCAGTGGAGCTCATATGGAAGGCTCTCATATTGATATTTCTCTCAGTCTCTTCCTCTCCCTTCCTCTCTCTCTAAAGTCAGTGAAAACATGTTTTTGGGTGAGATTTTTTTTAAAAGCCTATCATTTCACTTTTGTGGTTCACTAAGTCATTCATTCATTCCAATTTTTAACAAATACTATGGAGCATACAATGGTGAATTGCACAGCTTATAACATAAAATTAAATAAATACAGATTATGAATAAAAACCATTGCAGTACCTGATATAAACCAAAATTGCATAATGACATGCTAATATTAAAAGTGAGTGGATCCAGGAAGAAAGTTTTCTAGAAAACCAGAAAACACATTGTTCTTCAGATAGAGTCATGAGCTGAGATCAAAAGACCTAAAGATCAGAAGGAAGGAAGATGAGCAAGTGTGAAGGCCCTAAAGCAGGAAGCAGCTTTGAGCATTACGGGAGCTAAGAGAATGCCATGGGCAGGCAAACTCTACGCACACAAAAAAGAGACCCTTGAAGCAAGATATGCCTGGAGAATGAAGTTGACAAGAGACCCATAGAGCTTAAGTTGCTTAGTTCATAATGACAGAGATCACTTAAGAGTAATTACATTAATCAGAAACCGCAATTAAACCTGGGTCTTATTAAACATTATTCAGAAGCAATAATTGAACATAGTCAGATAGTGTAATTAAGTATAAGCTGGGTATAGCAATTGAAATAATATTATACCAGAAAGGTCAATTTGGGTGCATAATTGGCTCAAATTTTTAATTTTGGAATCAATTCTCTGAATTAATTGGCCTTATTAATGAAATCTTCAAAATGAACAGATCTTTGAAGAGATATGAGCTTTTTCTCAAAAGATATGTGCTATTTACTAAAAATAAAAAATAAATCAATTTGAAAATAATAAATAAGCTATAGATTATATCAGCACACCATTATTACATTTCTATTCACTATTAGAATTCAGCTGAACTTTACCAATATTACCTAATCTGTAGAATGTCTATCCTTTAAGAAGAATTTAAGAAAAGCATAAGGTGGTTTAACATTGTGATAGGTAAGAACTGAATCAAGTTTTGCTTTCAAATCTAATCTTTTCCTCCTACAATTAGCTTTGTCTACTCCAGCCCATACTCTATTTAGTAAATATATATTGATGATTTAAATGTTTAAAATATTTTGTAAAGACTGAAAATTATTTTTTTAATTTTTTTTATTCTTTAAAGTATTACAAATAGTAGTACATAAGTTTTCCTTTTTCTCCCCATTGTCCTCCCCCCAGCCTCCCCTACCCCCCAGCACATGCCCTCACCTGCCCACTCGCCCCAGTGTCTTGTATCCATTGGTCATGCTTATATGCATGCATACAAGTCCTTTGGTTGATCTGTTACAATCCCCCCACCCCCCTCAGCCTTCCTCCAGTAGTTTGATAGTCTGTTCAATGCTTCTTTGCCTCTATATCAATCTTTTTCCCTTGTTTCTTTTCTTTAAAAAGATTTTGCATCTGCATACTGGAAATACATGTATAAGAACAAAAAATGTTTGAGTCTCAGTTTCAATGTTCAACTGTTCTGAGTCCCAGTTTCAATGTCAAATAGTTCTTTACATGTCAGCAATGGTATCTGGATGGTGGACATATGGTGGCAATGCAAGTTCCACCCTCTCTGGTTTGGTCCTGGACCGCCTGCGGCGATGCACAGCTGTTGACTGCTAGCATGGCAAGATGTCGTCAGTGTCTTCCATCTCTGAACTATCTTCACAGTTGGAGCAGACCTGTCAGTTCCTCATTTTGCAGGAACCCATATGGTCTTGGAGTTGTTTTCTGAAAATATACAAACATCTTCTCGACCAAAAGTTAATAAAGGGATCTTTTCTGTAAATTAAACTTGTGATTCTTTTTATTTTTGCCCAAATTATTTGAAAATATCCAAAGTAGGCATAATCTATGTTTATTTGTTTTTATACACAGTAGTCTTCAAAATATACTCCCATATACACATATACCTTATGTTCCAAAGGAACCATACTTGTTGTTGATCCTCACCTGAGGATATTCTTCCCATTGATTTTTAAAGGGAGGGTTGGAGACAGAGGAAAACATTGATGTGAGAGAGACACCTGGATTGGTTGCCTACTGCATGTACCCCAGAAGGGCTGGGGATGAGCCTGTTGCCAAGATACGTGCCTTTGACCAGAACCAAACTCAAGACCCTTCAGTCCACTGACCAAAGCTCTCACCTCTGAGCCAAAAGTAGGGCAGAACCATAATTTTAATATTCATAACTGAGCCTTTCTATAATGTTTACACATAATCTGTGGCCTTTGATTTGTTGCTGCAACCACTTTTTTCCAAGTTTATCCCAACACTCCACCTTTTGACTTTTTAAAATGTAACTTTGTTATTGAAAGTATTAGAGATGTCCCCTTTTTCACCCCATTGACTGCCTCTTACCTACTCCCCGACCAAGCCTTCACCACACTATTGTCTGTGTCCATGAGTTGTACATACTAGTATCCTATATAATAAAAGAGAAACATGTAAATTGACTGTACCTCCACTATGCTCACCAGCCAGTCAGGAGTGAGTATGCAAATTAACCCAACAAAAAATACAGGTTAATTTGCATATGCAGGTATCAAGCAGCCTGGGTCCTGGGAACATCCTTGAGACCCAGGTCACTCCTAGCCTGTAGGCCCACACATAGACCCTGAGCAGCCATGGTCCCAGAATACTCCCAGCTATTCCAGGCCTATGGGTACAGGTGCCAAGCAGATGTTCTTGCACTGTGGCTTCTTGAGACTATTCCAGAAAATTACATGTACATCAATAGATAACATACATCTAAGAAGATAATAAAACATTAAATTCAGCTGTCAATATAAGTACCCTAATTACTCCACATTGCCTCAATTATTGTTATTTATGGGGAAAAAGTACAAAAGACCATATTGCCTTTAAAGTGGTGTTATAAGTAATAAAGCATGATCCATTTTGAGGGAACAGAAGAAAACATGGAGGCTGATGGTATGAAATGGGTCTCTCAACTGAAACCACAATCTTTAAGAGGATTTTCAGGTACACAGAGATTATTCCAGTTTTGACTTATATTTATTTGGGGAACTAGTAAATAATATGCTGCTGTGCTATTCAGTTAACAGACCTCATATATTCTTTTACCTCAAAAGAGACATTCCTCTGGGAGTTAAATGTCAGATAATATTTCCTGACAAACTACCAGGAAATTAACTCCATAATCTTTTTATTAATTTTATTCTTAGCTGATAAACATTATGAAAATGTTTTTTAAAGTCACAATTACTGGATTATTTATTTATTATTGTTTTAGAATTCATCTTTTGATATCCTCATCAATATTGTATATTCCACTAGTGATAAAAATCAAAATCAATAAATATTTGTACTCTACTTAGCAAAGTACACATTATGAAGTCTACCTAACACAAAATATTTATTGGTTTTGGTCTTTATCAATCTATTTTTAATTAATATTTATTATTGAAAGTATTATAGATGGCTCCTTTTGTGTTTTTTTGTTTGTTTTTTTTTGTCCCCCTATTAACTCTCTCTACCCTGTACCCGCCCCTCCCAAGCCTTCACCACTCTATTGTCTGTGCTTATCAATATTTTAAATGTCCTTTGAGCTATTTAATTTTTATTATGTAATTGTTAAACTCATTTTTGTTATAAAATGGATACATTGAAAGTCCTATTCAAATATGTATTAATGATGTTATACATACAGTTTCATTAACATGACTAATACACAGTTTCATAAATTTGCTGACTGCTCCAAATTGAAGGGTCAAGATTAGTCATAAATTTTAAAATATGTTTTCTAAAAATCAGCTTAGAAAAAATAAGTTACTATATAAGCCATCTTCTTTTAGTTTCTCAGGACTATTTTCCAGAGAATTAATTGTATGGCAATTTTAAAATGAAAATAGAATGTATGCAACCTTCAAAATAAAAAACCTGAAATAATCTTAATTCTATCTAATAAAGAGGGAACATGCTAATTGACTGTCACACCCTCACAAAACATAGTGGCACCCACAACCAGTAAGGAGGTAATATGCTAATTGACTGTCACACCTTAAAATGGCAGCACCCACAACCACAAGATGGCAGCACCCAGTCCCCTCAGCCCCACCGAGGTGGCAGACACATGGCATGGCCAGCCCCACTCCCAGGCAGGTCCAGCCATTCCATGCACCTGCCTCTGGAGTTCCCCGGGCTCCTCAGCTCCCCAACTTCCCAGGGCTGGCCTGAGGCACAGGCAAGCCTCAGATGGCGGCTGTCCAGCCAGTGCCCAAGGTGCAGGAAAATCTCAGATGGCAGCTGCCCAGCCACCCAGGGCCACACAAGGCTCAGGTAACCAGGTCCGGCCAAGGCTTGCACTGCTGGCAGTGACAGCAGCAGAGGTGTGTGGGGGCATTGCCTTCCGCTGATTGCCTGGTCACCTCACCCCTGAGTGCTCCCAGACTAGGAGAGGGGATAGACTGGGTTGAGGGACACCTACTCTCCAGTGCATGAATTTTCATGCACCGGGCCTCTAATCTGTATATAAAAATTATCACTTCATTAATCATATTCGTATTGGCATCTGATACATGGAAGAGGCCATTCATTCAGGTAACAGTCTATGAAGAAATATGTAGTAGGTAGCCTGAAATGAACAACAATCGGTGCGACATTGAATGCCATCAGCCGGATTTACGTTCCACTGTAGGAGAGAAATGTGTAAAGAAATCATTGCAACCTGACTGGTGGGACTCAGTGGTAGAGCACGGATCCATGAACCAGGAGGTCATGCTTCAATTTTCAGTCAGGGTACATGCCTGGGTTGCTGGCTCGATCCCAATAAGGGAGGAGGAAATTCAGGAAGCAGTCAGTCAATAATTCTCTCTCATCATTGAAGTTTCTATCTCTCTCTCCCTCTCCCTTCCTCTCTGAAATCCATAAAAAGTATTTTTAAAAAATAAATCATTGCAACACAACATTAGAAATACAATTATAGGCCTATAAGCACTGCTTTGAGATTGTAATAAAGAAAGAAGTTGATACTCTTTGAGTGTATATAAACAGAAAGACTGTGAAAAATAGGCCGAGCCCCAACTAGGTGTAAGCCTTAATAATGGGGTCAAAGCATACAAAAAACAATCAAAAGTAAAGAAAATACAAACCATAAAAATGTGAACTTCTAGGCATTGTGCTAAGTTAATTATATGAAATGTAATTTGCAATAATATGTTGTTTCCAAGACATTACTTCATGGCAGAAAAAATAGAAAATATAAACAAAAGAGGAAAAGCATTAAAATATTCACATTTTCAACTAACTGATCTAAAATATATACTATTTATACACTGAGTGGACAGATTATTATGATTTCTGAATGCATAATAACCTGGACACTCAGTGAATATCCTATATAATAAAAGACTAATATGCAAACTGTCCCCTTGACCAGGAGTTTGACCAGCAGGCAGGCAGCCAACCACCCATGTCCCCTCCTACTGTCCAGGCTGGCCAGACCCCACCTTCAACCATGCACAAATTCATACACCAGGCCATATATATATATATATATATATATATATATATACACACACACACTGAGTGGCCAGATTATTATGATATCTGAATGTATAATAATCTAGCCACTCAGTGTATATTTTAATAGCTCATATCCTATATAATAAAAGCCTAGGAAGAACCACGATGGCGGCATAGGTAAACACCTATCTTGCTGCCCCACACAACAATTCCAAAACTACAACTTAATGACAGAACAAACATCATCCAGAATCACTGGAAAGCTGGCTGAGTGAAAATTCCACAAATAAAAGTAAAGGTAGGACACTGTGACTCAGAGGAGCGGCAGAGCTCAGCATTGAAGATACGAGTGGAGAAAGGTTTGGAGTCCTGGGCGCGCCAGCAGAGAGGATGGGTGGCTGCAAACCCAGCTGGTTTTCTCCAATGGGGAAGGTGGAGGCGTCCCACTGCACTGATTCCCCAGTTCTGGGCAAGGTCCGGGGAGCCCACACTCATACGGGGTAGAACTGGGCAGTGGGAAAGCATGCTGAAGCCCAGCACAGCAGAAGTCTGCAAGCTTGTGGAGAGTGCGTGTAAACTTGGAACAGCAGTTTGCGCTTAAACTTGGGAACAGAAGTGCGCGATCATGCGGAGAGGACTCGTGACTTGATCCCTCATTCAGGAGACCACCGGACTGCATTGTGTTGCAACCGTGGGTGAGACTTTGGGGGTGCGGACTCATTTGGGGAGAGGCTGAGTTTCTTGCAGCAGGTGGTGATTGGCGGCAGCTTTCTCTTGGAGGCACATGCAGCCGTTACCACCCTGCACAGAGACCCTGGTGCTGCATAGGGTGGAGCTGACGCTGCCAGCTCAGCCAGGAGACTCCGCCCATCCAAGCTAAACACAGCTTACCCTCACAATCAAGTGGCCTGGAGGTCAAACCCTCCTAGTTCTAACAACAATACACTAGGCTTAACTTCAACAATACTATACAACCCATAAAGGGCTGCAGCAAGAGTATCCACTTCAGGTAACTGGGAGGCTGAGCCACTGTCCCTTAGAGGACATCTACCACACAAAGCTAATGGACCAACTCAGGAAAGCAGCCACAATGCAGAGAAATGGAAAGAAATCAGATGTGAAAGAAATCGAGGGGAAAAAACGACTGGACATAGAGTTCAAAACCACGGTTATAAGGCTTTTCAAGAGGCTCCTAGAAAAGGCCTAGACCTACAAGGATATGAACAAGACCTACGAGGATATGAAAAAGGACCAACTATAAATTAACCATACACTGACTGAAATAAAAAAATATTATACAAAGACCTAAAAGCAGTCCAGACGACCACAAGAACCAAGTCAAAGATTTAAAATACAAAGAAGCAAAAGCCACTCAGTTGGAAAAGCAAGAAGCAAAAAGAATCCAAAAAATTGAAGACATTGTAAGGGGCCTCTGGGACAACCTCAAGCATACCATCATCCAATTTATAGGGTGCCAGAAAAATAGGGAGAGCAAGATAATGAAAACCTACTTGAAGAAATAATGACTGAAAACTTCCCACACCTGGTGAAAGAAATTGAGTTAAAAACCCAAGAAGTGCACAGAACCCCAAAATATAGGAATCTAAAGAGGACCACACCAAGGCACATCATAATTAAAATGCCAATGGCAAAAGAAAAAGAGAGAATATTAAAAGCAGCAAGAGAAAAAAGTTAGTTACCTGTAAGGGAGCACCCATACGATTGTCAGCGGATTTATCAACAGAAACGATGCAGGCCAGATGGGAGTAGCAAGAAATATTCAAAGTGATGAATAGCAAGAATCTACAACCAAGATTACTCTACCCAGCAAAGCTATCATTCAGAATTGAAGGTCAGATAAAGTGCTTCACAGATAAGAAAAATCTAAAAGAGTTCATCACCACCAAACCAATATTATATGAAATGCTGAAAGATATTCTTTAAGAAGAGGAAGAATAAAAAGGTAAAAATAGAAAATTATGAACAACAAATACACATCTATCAACAAATGAACCTAAAAACCAAGTGAATTAATAATCTGATGAATAGGATAAACTGGTGAATATAACAGAATCATGGACATAGAGAGGGAATGGACTGACAATTCTTGGGGAGAAAAGGGGTGTGGGTGGTGCAGCAAGTGACTGGACAAAAATCATGCACCTATGAGAGAGGACAGTGTAGAGGAGATAAGGGCGGAGGTGGGATGGGTATTGAGTGGAGGGGAGCTATAGGGGGAGAAAGGGGGAAACAATGTAATTAACAAACTGAACAATAAAGATTAAAAATAAATAAATAAAAGCCTAATATGCTAAGTGTCTCTAGTCATCTGGTCATCTGGTCAACCAATCAAAGCGCAATATGCTAAGATATGCTAAGGATGCTCAACTGCTTGCTATGACATGAACTGGCCACCAGGGGGCAAAACAACTGGTAGATTAACTTGCTGTTGGGGTCTGAATGAGACAGCACTGAATGAGATGGGACTGGACATGATATGGACCCCTCCTGCAGTCTATCTCAGGGTCCCTCCCCAGCTACCTGCCCCGCTCGGCCCCCATCAGGACTGGGTGAGATGGCCCTGATCGACCTCAATCACCAACCAGGCAGAGGCACCTCACCTGTGCATGAATTTTGTATACTGGGCCTCTAGTTATATAAATGTACTCTGCCTAGTGATTAAGTTTCATAGGTCATATATTATAAATATCTATAATCAACCATAATATATAAAATAATTTTAATTATTTTACTATATAGATGTCATATTATTCATTTAACTAAGTTTTATTTAAAAATAATTACAAATTTTCCATTTAATTTTTATTAAAAGAATCAATTCAATGAATATTTTCATACAAGAATCTTTAAGCACATGCTTATGTTATTCAAGGTAAAAATTTTATGTCAAAGAAGTACACAGAGACAATTATTAGAAATAGAATGAAAATGGAAGGGGGAAAGGAAGGAAAATGTTTTCAACACAGTCCTCGGAAAGGCTGCTTTGACTAATTATGAATGGTACTGTGTAAAATTGTCCCAAACTACAATAGATTGATGGGCATATCACTTTCAGCAGCATTTCTCTGCATAATAGCATAAGAAAAATCTTGATATACTTGTTAATAGATTCTGAAGGCCAGATCTCCTAAATCAGAATCCCTGGTATAGGAGCAAGGAACCTGTTACCTTTCTAGTTCCCAAGTTCTCGAACAAAAGTTGAAGAACCAGAGTCTTGAGAAACGTCTAAATCACTTTAATTCCTTGTTTAACAAACAACCTTCTCTATAACTTCATCTTCTGAGAAGACAACTTTTACCTGTCACCAGGCAAGTGTGTCATATGTAACACATAATATAATACATTTACTTTATAGGTCAATTTCTTTTAAACCTGACACTCAACTGATTGATTCTGGGAAAACTAATAAAGTTGTGCTTCAACATGCAAATTAAAAAAATGAAATCTCAGATAGACAGTGAAACACCCAAATTTAATCATCCTCTGAGACTCTTGCCGTACCATCTGCATTACAATAATATCTACATTGACAAGTTCTTTTAACTTGACAATTCAAAATATACATGAATGGTTCTATAAATTGAAGTGCCCAAAGTACACATTTTGTTAAACTCAGGGTGTTGATGGAGATATCAGAGATACAGATGGGGAAGGCAATGCTGATAAGACAATGTGAATTTCAAGTTTATATCACACTATCAAAAAAGTAAGTTTTCATTCAGAATGTCAGATTATATGCACCATATAATGAGAAAAAGGGGTGTCTCTAATTTGAAAAGCTGAATCACCCTCACCATTTTTGCAGAGGTTTTAAAGCCACATGCATTCTTTTGGGAATTTATATTTATCTGGTGGTGTGCTGAAATTCACAACTGTTAGATAAAATTCTTTTATAACCTTTATATATTAAGGCAGTCAGCAAACTAATAATGTACTCTCATAAAACTCTTGCCAATGTAAATCACTACTAGGAACTCAGCTTGACATTTGAATTACTTGAATTTATATCAATGACTTACTGAATATTTAACAATGTTAGAAATATACTCAATATTAATAATGGCTTTGAAGAGAAAGTCTTTGCTGAAAACTGCATGATAAATGCAGCAACTTAAATGAAAACATTTTTTTTCAATTTCATCATGAAGTTTTATAATTTCACTAAAATTAAGGATTTATTCCCCAATTAAAAAAATGGCTTCCAACCTCCTATGTGAAAAAGCTTATGAGAATTTTGTTACCACAAAAGCATTCGTAGCTCTTCGTCTATTTGCTTTTTCCTGGTGTCTCATATGGAGATAAGTAGGAACAAGTATCACCTTTACTTTCAGGTTAACTTAAAATAGTTTTCTTAGTGTTAAGTGAAGGCTGAAAACCAAGTATCTTCATTATCTTTGACCACCTATTGGTAATTTTAGTTTTCTTTCAAAATTTTAACATCTTGTCTTGCACTGTTTTTTAGTTGTTGTTTGTTTGTTTGTTTGTTTATTTTACTTTTTTCTTTTTTTTTCTTTTACACTGTACTAGGATAGAATGAACCACTACAGTAGCTTCTGAGGCTAATAAATTTCTATCACCACAATTACTTTAGCAAACATGGTTCCCTTCACTTGCACTGTTTTAAGTTTATTTTATTTTCCTTTTAAAAAAATAAAAAATAGATAGTAAACAAGTTTATGGGAAAAAATGTTCATAATATATAGTCAACCGAAAAGAGTTTGATTTGAAAGAGTCTGATTTCTAAAAAAAAAAAAAAAAGTGCATTTCAATGGTAACACACTGCATGGTTGCATTTAACATTCTTAAAGGGACAAAACTGCTGATTTGGAAGAATAGAATGTTGGCTAGGAACAGGAACTCGGGTGGGAGAATGGGTGAAACTGTAAGAGGTAGCAAGGAGTTACTTTTTGTATGAAACATTTATGTATCTTGCTTGTGGTGGTAATACAAACCTAAACATGCCATCAGATTGGTTAGAGCCACACATACATACATTAATACATGTGAAAACCAAACATGGTCTGTAGTCTAGTCCAGTTAACAGTATTGTTCCAATGCCAAGTTTTTTGCTATTGCACTACAGCATGTGAAATAACACCTTTGCAGGATGCTGGGTGGAGGGTTGAAGAAAATCTATGTACTATTTTTGCAGTTTCCTGTGAATCTGTACTTATTTCAAAATAAAAAATTTTAAAGCCATGCATTTTATAAACCTGACTATAGTAATCAATAGCAGCAAAATTAAGTTTCTGGTGATTTGTTTACTACCTGGAAAAATTTCACCTAATTTAGATGATATGTTTGGGATGATCTGAAGAAAAAAAGGCAGGTGGAGCACTCTAAAATTCATACAAGAAGGCAGTGGGATGGGGGTTGGGCACAGAAAGTAGTTCTGGAGTCTTGCTCCAAGATGCAACAACTCAGGTAAACAAAAGGGCTCTGTGGCTGCTGATTAGCATAGACATGACCTGTTGCGGAGAGAATGAAGTCCTGTGAATACAAATATACGCCCTGGTTACAGTCACAGGGCAGTGTGAAGCATAATCCAGAGTAAAGAGCACTAAGGACTGATCAATTTTATTTTAGTTAGTGTTCTCTAAGCAACATCAGGAAGGGGAAGCTAATGGTGTAGTAATAACAGCGATGGCTCAGCACTTCCTATAGACTGGACACTGCAGAATAAGATCTAGTTGTATATTCACTAGGAACTGTGTGGTAGTTACAGTTACAAACCTATTTTAGTTCATTTTTTAAATATTTGTATTGATTTTAGAGAGAGAGGAAGGGAGAAGGAAAGGGAGATAGAAGCATCAATGAGATAAACATTGGTTGGCTGCCTCCTGCATGCCCCCTATTGGAGATCAAGACTGTAACATAGGCATGCACCCTGACCAGGAATCAACTTGGTTCATGGGTCAATGCTCAACCACTGAGCAACACTGGCTGGGTGCCCTATTTTATTTTTTTTAATATATTTTTTACTGATTTTTTTTTTACAGAGAAGAAAAGAGAGAGATAGTTAGAAACATAGATGAGAGAGAAACATCGATCAGCTGCCTTCTGCACTCCCCCTACTGGGGATGTGCCTGCAACCAAGGTACGTGCCCTTGACCAGAATTGAACCTGGGACCCTTTAGTCGGCTCTATCCACTGAGCCAAACCGGTTTTGGCTGGGTGCCCTATTTTAAAGACATGGAACCAGACTCATCTGTATAGTGTGGCATGTCCAGTGCTAATGATAATGCAGGTCAGAGAGAGATGTCACCTAAGTGACCTTACTCCAGAGACACTACACTCTACAGAAACTCAAGTTTTATGATAATGGGAACCTGATAGATGCATGAATAGATGTTCAACAACTGTATGGGAAAATTAATGATGGTAATACAGTTAAATGTGTGTGTGTTTTGTGGTAAAACAGCTATAAGGACATAACTGTAAAGTTAACAGTGATTATTTCTGGAAACTAGATTCATAAAGATTTTCCCCTATATGTAGTTACCTGGAGTACATTTTTTAGTTTTTCATAATAAACACATACTTATAAAGTGATTAAAGTAATTTGAATCTTAACAGGCTTTCTGAAATATTTCCTGCCTCCAGAAAAATAATCAAATATATATCGAGAAATGGACAGACTTTCTCATTGTTTAATATATAACAGCATGGAAACTTCATAGTGTACTTTAGTTGTTGTGTGTGTTTGTTTTGTTTATTGATTTTAGAGAGAGAAAGGGGAGAAAGAGAGAAACATTGACTGGTTGCCTCCCATACACACCCTCACTGGGTATGGAACCTGCAGCCTAGGTACATGTCCTGACTAGGAATTGAACCTGCCACCTTTTGCTGTTTGAGACGAAGTTCCAATCAACTGAGCCACACTGGTCAGAGTTTTTACTTTAGCTTTTTGTGGTACTTAATTTTCTTCTCCATTACAAACAACAACCCAGGAAATATCTTAATGCAATTGCGGACAATATTATAGGAGGAAAAATTGTGCCTCTCTTGTAATAAATCTTCATGCCCAACACAGCACATGTGCTCCAGTGTTGAGGGTCATACCTGACATAAAATCAATTTGCAATAAATGTTGGATAAATGAATGAAAAGGCTAAAGGAAAGCATTCTAGAATAAAGATTGCACTGTGAACACTAAGGTACTTTTCCATGCTAGTATACAATCTTACCAAGAAGTTCAAAGAGAGAAGAGGCACACACTAATTAAATAAAAATTCAGGAAAGCTCCACAGAGAAGGGTCCTTGAGCTGGACAGTGTCCAGCAGTGGGAGAGCCCCTTTCAGACTTCATGATTGACACTGTAGTCGAAGAACAATATTACAGGTCCTAACTCATGAACTCAGATTTGTTTGTGTGCCTCTTTACACATTGCTATACAGTCCCTGATACACTGCATTAGTGTGCTAGATCATTTTATGCATCTCCTTGACCTGATTGAGGAATGCCCGGATATCTGGTTAAACATTTTTTCTGAGTGTGTCTGTGAGTTCTAGAAGACATAAGCACGTGAATCAGTGGACTAAGTAAAAAATATATTCCTCCCAGTATGAATGGGCATCATCTCATTGGCTGAGGGCCTGAATAGAACAAAAAGGCAGAGGCAGAATTTGCCCTCCCTCCCTGATTGCTTAAACTGGGACATCAGTCTTCTCCTTCCCTCAGCCTGGAACTTACGCCATCAGCTCACTTGGTTTTCAGACCTTTGGACTCATACTAGAACTATAGCATCAACACATGTGAGTCTCCAGCTTACATGGGACTTTTCAGCCTCTATCGTCACGTGAACCAATACAGTTAGGCAGGGTCCACTAAGAAGCAGATGCCAAAATGGGATTACTTGTAAGGAGCTTACTGGAGGTGTGCCATTGAGAGAAAACAAGGAGGGAGCCAGGAAACACTTGAAGAGCCTTCAGATCTTCATGTGGAGAGAAAGAGGGAAGACTTGAGGGACAATGCCCTAGCCTGCTGCAGTCTAAGAAAGATTCTGCAAGACTGTCAGGGCAGCCAGGAGCCAAAGTGAGTAGTAAGAGGCACCACTCCTGTGTCTCCTAGGAACAGACCTGCCTTAGTTTCCCTGCATTACTCAAATGACTGATGGGGAGCAGTTCATGGAGGAATGGCCTCAGCAGAAATGCAGTAACGGCTGCAGCTCCCTGTAGTTGAAGTTCTGTGAGGCCAGTTCCATAAACACTACATATACAATGCAGACCTAAAAGGTTCTATTAAGTAATGCATTCATTTTGCTTTAAATAATGATAGGAAACATTAGTAAAAGAGTCAAATATAGAATGTGATACTGGGGTCAATGGTAGAGTTAACCTACTTGGTAGTACTTTCTCCATGAAGCAACCAGCATCGTTCATGGGTGACCTATATGAAGGTTTATATTTTATTTATTCTTGATATATTTCACATAAGGGAATGTCATAGGTAAATTTGAGACACACACACACACAAATTATCCCATGTTCCTTAGTATGCTATTCCTCTCATAGATATTTTCTTTCATTACCTTGTTTTACTAACCTCTTAATTTTAATGGATAATAATACAATCAAACCTGTTAGTATTTTAATTTAATAAATCTTTATTGTTCAGATTATTACAATTGTTCCTCTTTTTACCCCCATAACTCCCCTCCAAACAGTACCCACCACACCCGCTGTACTTACCTCCCCCATATTGTCCTCATCCATAGGTGTACGATTTTTGTCCAGTCTCTTCCTGCACCTCCTTCACCCCCTTAACCCCCCAAAATTGTCAGTCCACTCCTTTTCTATGCCCCTTATTCTATTATATTCACCAGTATATTCTGTTCATCAGATTTTTAGTTCACTTTATTTTTACATTCACTTGTTGATAGATGTGTACTTATTGTTCATAATTTTTTATCTTTACCTTTTTCTTCTTCTTCCTTTTCTATTTCATATAATACTGGTTTGGCAGTGATGAACTCCTTTAGCTTTTTCTTATCTGTGAAGCTCTTTATCTGACCTTCAATTCTGAACAATAGCTTTGCTGGATAGAGTAATCTTGGTTGTAGGTTCTTGCTATTCATCACTTTGAATATTTCTTGCCATTCCCATCTGGCCTTCATGGTTTCTTTTGAGAAATCAGCTGACAATCATATGGGTGCTCCTTTGTAGGTAACTGTTTTTCTTTTGCTGCTTTTAATATTCTCTTTTTGTCTTTTGCTCTTGGCATTTTAATTATAATGTGTCTTGGTGTGATCCTCTTTGGATTCCTTTTGTTTGGGGTTCTGCACACTTCCTGGACTTTTAAGTCTATTTCTTTCACCAGGTGGGGGAAGTTTTCGGTCACTATTTTTTCAAATATGTTTTCAGTATCTTGCTCTCTCTCTTTTTCTGGCACTCCCATAATTCAGATGTTGGTATGTTTGAAGTTGTCCCAGAGGCTCCTTACACTATCTTCATTTTTTGGGATTCTTTTTTCTTTGTATTTCAAATCTTTGACTTGATTCTTGTGGTCCTCTAGTCTGCTGTTAGGTCTCTGAATAATATTTTTTATTTCATTTAGTGTATACTTAATTTCTAGTTGGTCCTTTTTTATATCCTCGAGAGTCTCATTAAATTTATTGGCCTTTTCTAGGAAATTCTTGAAAAACCTTATAACTGTGGTTTTGAACTCTATATCCAGTTTGTTTTCCTCCATTCCTTTAGTTTATGATCTGTTTTCTTATCTCCACATTTTGGCTGCTTCTCTGAGTTGGTCAAGTAACTTTGTGTGGTAGGTGTCCTCTAGGGGACAGTGGCTCAGTCTCCCCAGTTACCTGAAGTGGATACTTTTGGTACACCCCTTTATGGGCTGCACTGTCTTGTTGAACTTAAGGCTAGATTGTTGTTGGTATCACTGAGAGGGGTTTACCTCCAGGCCAATTGACTGTAAGGATGAGCTGTATCTATGCTGTGAGAACCTCTGTGGTCAGCGTGGATGGGTGGAGTCTCAGGGCTGAGCAATCAGCCTTGGTTTTCCATCAGCCCCACCCTAAGTGGCTCCTGGGTCTCAGTGTCCCACGGCAATGGCTGCACACACCTCTGAGAGAAAACTGCCCTCGAGTTTTGCCTGCTGCCAGACTGTCCAGTCTCTCCCCAAATGAATCTGGATACCCAAAGTCTCACCTGGAACTGGAGTACAGTGCAGTTGGGAGGTTTTGTTTTCCTCTGGGAAGAGATAGCCAGCCACGTGCTCAGCTGTGCGTGCTCTCCGTGAGCTCGCACACCTTTGCAGCTCCCCTGAGCCTCAGTGTGCTTCCTCCTGACAGTCCAGTTTCACCCGGTATGAGTCTGGGTTCCCCGAGTCTTGCCCGGAACTAGAGTTCAGCACAGTGGGGAGCCTTTGTCTCCTTCCCCGTTTAAGAACACCAGCTGAATATTCAGCCACCTGCCCTTTCCTGTGCATCTCCACACCTCTGTCTCCGTGTCTCCACACCTCTGCCCTCCCCACCCCCTCTGAGTCTCAGTGACCTTTTCTCTTTCCTTCTTGTTGCAGATTTTCTACTCAACCAGCTTTCCGCTGGTTCTGGATAATGTCCGTTTTGTCTTTTGGTTGGAGTTTTGAAATTGTGCAGAGCAGCACCTATGCTGCCATCTTGGTTCCTCCAAACCTCGGTTCTTAAATGTCTCCCATGTCAAACAATTAGGTTCTTGACCAAGTTGTTCAAGGAAAAAAATGTTCAGTTTTCAACCTGACAATCCTTTCATGCTGCTACATAAGCCTGACAAAAAAGCACATCTTAGGCCATGAAGCAAGGAGAGAATGTACTTATATGAATCAAATTACAGCTAACACTTACCTTGTTAACATCTCAGAAAATTGTGCTATGAATATGTTTGTGTGTGTTCTGTTTTACTTTTTTTTTTGCTTTGGTTGCTGGCAAAAGGGACAATTAACACAGTTTTAAAATATTAAGAGGCCAACAAGAGTGACAGTGTTGCTAAGGATCTGAAACAAACAATGATCACAGGCAATTGAAGAGGCAGAAAAACTGTTGTTAACTTGGATAGAGAAAAAGCAGTTAGCTAGTCACAGCATTTCAGATAATAATATATGAAAAAGTGAAGTTGCTACATGCTGACCTCCTAAAAGATACCCTTGGAAAGGGGGCTGGAAGTAATTTGTTTAATTAAGGCTAGTAAGGGGTGGTTTGATAATATAAGAAAAGAAGTGTTTGTTTATAAATTAAACAGTACATTATACATGTACTGTATATAAGTAAGGTTAAAAAAGAGAATCATGTGTGGGCTTGGAACAGATTAATTCAATTTACATTATTTCTAATGGGGAAAAATGATTCAGTTTTCAAACAAATTGCTTCTCCAACAAGCCTTCTGGAACAAATTAAGTTTGAGAACTGAGGTTCCACTGTAATTTTGTAGGTAAGTTATGAACGTTTAAAATAAACAGAATTTTCAGAATATATAATACTAGAGGCCCAGTGCACAAAATTTGTTGCACAGGAGGTGGGGGGATGTCCCTCATCCCAGCCTGCATCCTCTCCAATCTGGGAACCCTCGAGGGGCAGCGGAACATCCTTCTCACAGTCCAGGACTGCTTGCTCCAAACTGCTCACCTGCCTGCCTCCCTGATTGTCCCTAACCGACTCTGCCTGTCAGCCTGATCATCCCCTAACCACTATCCTGCCAGCCTAATTGATCTCTAACTGTTCCCCTGCCAGCCTATTTGCCCCCAACTTCACTCCTCTGCCAGCCTGGTAACCTCTAACTGCCCTCCCCTGCAGGCTTGATTGCCCCCAATTGCCCTCCCTTACAGGCCAGGTCCCTCCCAACTGCCCTTCCCTGCTGGCCTGATTGCCCACAACTGCCCTCCCTTGCAGGCCTGGAACCTTCCAATGGCCCTCCACTGCTAGCCATCTTGTGATGGCCATCTTGTGTCCAATGGGGGAAGGATCTTTGACCACATGGGGGCAGCCCTCTCGTGTGTTGGAGTAATGGTCAATCTGCAACTTACTCTTTTATTAGATAGGATAGAGGCCTGCTGCATGGGTGGGGACCAGCTGGTTTGCCCTGAAGAGTGTCCCAGATCAGGGTGGGGGTTCCCTTGGGGTGAGGGGCAGCCTGGGCAAGGGGCCTGTGGTAGTTTGCAGGCTGACCATGCTCCCAGGCAACCCAAGTAGAGGTCCTAGGATCTGGGATTAATTTATATTCTACAATTGAAACTTTGTAGCCTGGAGTGAAGCCAAGTCTGTTGGGACATTGACCTTCAATAATTGAAACTTTATAGCCTAGAGTGGATGCCTAGGCTGGCTAGGGCTGCAGAAGCTTGGCTTCCTCCATTGCCAGGGGCAGTCCTAGTCTCCACTCCAGCTCCGTGGCTGCTGCCAGTTCTGTTTGGATTATGTATCTTTTATAATTGAAACTTTGTAGCATTGAGTGGAGGCCAAGGCCAGCAATGGCAGGCGGAAAGCTTGGCTTCCTCCATTGCTGGGGAAACCCAAGACTCCCTCCTGCTCTCAGTGGTCACAGCCATCTTGGTTAGGGTTTATTTGCATAATTTGCTCCTGATTGGTTGGTGGGCATGGCTGTGGGTGTGGCTTGATCAGAGGTATGGTCAATTTGCATATCACTCTTTTGTTAGATAGGATGATCGTTAGTTTAAATGGCAAATGTCCCCTAATTCCTCTCTACATTTACATCCACTCACCCATTCTCACCTACAGATACATACACATATTTTAATAAATTCTACAGCTCTTTTTAGTATGTTTTTAAGTCACATTTCTATTCTTTTACACACACCTATAGTATAATGCCTTGTGAATCTATATTCTATATCATGACCATGAAATTAAGGTAGAATCAATGCCTTCTACATCTTTTTATGTCTCTGATTATCTAACTGATTGCTGGGCTAACAGTATGTACTAAATAAATATTTTATTAATTGAGAAAAATAAATGAAATCATTTAGGAAATATTATGTCAATAATTTTGAGTTCTTTATTTGCTGTGTTATTAAAATAATTTATATTTTCATAATTTAAAATAATAATGGTTTTAGATAACTATAATCTAAATGTAGATAACTGCATCCAAATATCATTCTATTACTTAATTTTCTGACAATGGAAATTATATCAGTAGTTGAAATAGAGAATTTATCTTAATGTAAATGTTACACAAAACAACAAATGTAAAAGCACATTTTCCTAAATGTTAAAAAAAAATGTTTTCATCCCACCATAAGGAGGATTTATTTTCCATATAAAGAATCTTTTGAAGTAGTTATAAATCAGTGTTGAACTGTGTCTTTGGTGAAGATAAATAGTTGCACATTTAAGGGAAAGATTATTTTTTAAGGTACTTTTGTTTCAAATAACCTGAGCCATCATTTTCCCTAACATAGGGTTTCTGGGCTATAGCTTTGAAAGCCCTTTACCAGAACCACTGGTGAGTCTAGCCATTCCTCTTTCATTTTACATATGCATAATATCACATTTAGAAACAAAAAGTGACCGACATTCTGGTTTTATTTTTCCTTCGATGAATAACATTGACATAGTGCCTACTTTTGACATGTTACCAAGTAATTTGGGCCAAATGATCAAGTAGAGATTTGGTGTATGTTAGTGCTCTAAAGTGACATCCTCAGAACACAATCAATATGACTGGGGGTAACAGGCTTTTGTTAGAAGTGTAAATTTATGGGTCCAATACGGATTGACTGAGGCAGAATATCTGGGTATGGCTTAGAGTCTATATTATAACAAAGTCTCTGGGTGACTGTTTTACAAAGTTAGCAAACTTGCTAAGATTTGAGAAGTACTGGCCCCATGGCAGTATGGGTATTGCATACATATCCTATCTAATAAAAGAGTAATATGCAAATTTGACCGTACTTTCGCTATGTAACCAGCCAATCAGGAGCAGGGGGGTGAGGCGAGAGGCAGCGCGAAGGGAGGGGCTGCTGCGGCGTCAGCAGGCCAAGGCGGCTGCTGGGCCGGCGTGGATCCAATCGCAGCCCCAGAGCCAGCAGAGGGTCTGGACCTGCGCCACCACCCCCAGACCCCACCTCGGCAAATCTGGGGTGGGGGTGGGGTCCCAATGGCCACCCCGGACCCAGCAGGGAGTCCAGACCTGTGCCACCACCCCCGGCCTGGCCACACCACGTTAAAGCTTCTTTTATTATTAGCATCTTAAATTAATGTGATACATTTATTAAAATTGATGAGCCTTTATCGATATATTAACAAAAGTAAAATCTGCAGTTTACATTAGGGTTCATTCTTTGTGTTGAACATCTTATGGTTTTGACAAATGTACCATTAATGTAGTATCAGACAAAACAGTTTCATTGCCCTAAAGATCACCTGTGGCCCATCTATTCATCCCTCTCTGCTCTGAACCCCTGGCCAGGGGGTGATCAGGCTGGCAGGCAGAAGGGGTTGGCAATCAGGAAGGCAGACAAGCAAGTAGTTGGAAGCCAGCAGTCCTGGATTGTGAGAAGGATGTCCGACTGCCCATTTAGGCCTGATCCTACCGGGGTGTGACCTAAATGGGCAGTCAGACATCCCTGAGGGACCCCAGATTGGAGAGGGTGCAGGCTGGGCTGAGGGATGTCCCCCTCCATGCACAAATTTCATGCACCGGGCCTCTAGTAGAAAAATAAATTTGGACGATTGATTAGATTTCTTCAGTAATATATAAACGTCTTCTTAGGATATGGAAACTCTTAGTCATAAAAGCCTCATACTATGTTCTGAAAATTCTAAAACCTTTTTTTTTTTATCAAGAATTCTAGAAGTAGCCATTAATAAAGGGATCGAAGAGCCTAACAATCAGGAAAAGGAGCAATATCTAGATTCTCCTAATGAGATGTACTGTTGAGCTAACTTGAATTTTAGCTAGAGTTAAGGGTCAAGCTCTTATAGTAGGGTATAAAATACTCACCAGGAAAAGCATGATGAATGTGAAGATCAAATTACTAAGCCTAAGTGAGAAACACAGAGGTCAAATTCAAAGGGCAAAATTTGCTGCAGTAAGGACAAAATAAAGTACAGGTTTCAAAATCAAGATAAAGATTAGTAAAGTCAGAAAAGAAAGTTTTGCCGAAACCGGTTTGGCTCAGTGGATAGAGCGTTGGACTGCGGACTGAAGGATCCCAGGTCCGATTCCGGTCAAGGGCATGTACCTTGGCTGCAGGCACATTCCCAGTAGGGGGCATGTAAGAGGCAGCTGATCGATGTTTCTCTCTATTCGATGTTTCTGACTTTCTATCCCTCTCCCTTCCTCTCTGTAAAAAAATCAATAAAATATTTTTTTTTTAAAGAAAAGAAATTTAAGTTTTGAGAAGTCAGAAAAACTGGATACTGTGCTAATGTAAGAGGAAAGAATGAGAGTCCCTGGAGTATCTGTTGAAAGAGCTGCTTCTAGCCTCCTACTCAATTTGTCTTGATTCCTTTTGTCTAAGTTCAAGGTAATGTAACAAGTGGTAAAGTAAAATATATATATATATATATATATATATATATATATATATATATATATACTATCAAATAAAAGAGTAATATGCAGATTGACCATCACTCCAACATACAAGAGGGCTGCCCCCATGTGGTCAAAGATCCTGCCCCCATGTGGACACAAGATGGCCAGCAGGGGAGGTTCCAGACCTGCAAGGGAGGGCAATTGTGTGCAATCAGGCCAGCAGGAAAAGGCAGTTAGGGGTGACCAGGCTGGCAGAAGAGGGAAGTTGGAGGCAAACAGGCTAGCAGGGGAGCAGTTAGACATTAATTAGGCTGGCAGGGTAGTGGTTAGGGGGTGATCAGGTTGGCGGGAAGAAGTGGTTAGAGGCAATCAGGGAGGCAGGCAGGTTAACAGTTTGGAGCCAGCAGTCCTGGATTGTGAAAAGGATGTCCGATGGCCTATTTAGGCCCGATCCTAACAGAATCGGGAACTAAACAGGCCGTCGAATATCCCTCGAGGGGTCCCAGATGGGAGAGTGTGCAGGCTGGGCTGAGAGACACACCCCCCCCCGTCTCCCCGTGCATGGATTTTGTGCACTGGGCCTCTAGTGTGTGTGTGTGTGTGTGTGTGTGTGTGTATGTGTGTGTGTGTGTGTGTGTGTATGTGTGTGTGTGTGTGTGTGTGTGTGTGTGTGTGTGTGTGTGTATATATCTATCTATATATATATATATATATATATATATATATATATGATCTCAAACTCCTCATATCCTTCCATTCAGCCATCTTTCAACATGTAAATGCATAACTTTATGAAAATAAAACCCAATATTTAATTAAACTTAAATCATTGAAATCCACCATTGCCCACAAAATTTGTTTTAAATGTCTTTCTCACTTGGAATGAAAAACCTTTGTTATCATTCCCTTAATAAACAGAATACTTGAATATTTGTCACAACACATTACACTGCTGTTTTCCATGACCTTTTCAAAGAGTGTTTTTATATAACCACAAATATAAATGCTATTTTAAAGCATATAGCATGTTTTCTTGAAAATTCCATGAATATGAAAGATTTGTTTCCTAATAATGGCTAGAAGTTTTAAATCAAAAGACGAGGTAAAATAGCAAAAACATACAGTTCTGTTGTAGAAAGTATATTAAGCACCTAATAAAATACACATTGAGTAACAAAAAAAATATTGATATTGATTAGTAAAGGATGCTAGAGGTAAAAAGCTATCAAAAAAACAAAATAGAAGCAGAGACCAAAGAACAATGGAAATGGAAAGAGGAGATCAGCAGAGATTACCCAGTGCCAAATCGTATGATGAAATGCTTTTAAAATCACATGACTGGAAAAGTATTATAAATGAAATATTGCATAATCTTTTTGTTATGCAAAGTCTTCAAGATCTGGTGTGTGCTACAGAACAGCACATCTCAATTTATAATTACACTAGAGGACCGGTGCACAAAATTTGTGGACAGGAGTGGGGGAGTGTCTCTCATCCCAGCCTGCACCCTCTCCAATCTGGGACCCCTTGAGGGATGTCTGACTGTCCATTTAGACCTGATCTCAGTAGGAATGGGCTTAAATGGGCAGTCAGACATCTCTCTCACAATCCAGGACTGCTGGCTCCCAACTTCTCACCTGCCTGCCTTCCTGATTGCCCCTAACTGCTTCTGCCTGCCAGCCTTATCACCCCCTCACCACTCCCCTGCCAGCCTGATTGATGCCTAATTGCTTCCCTGCCAGCCCGTTTATCCATAACTGCTCTCCCTTGCAGGTCTGGGTCCCCCACAATTGCCCTTCCCTGCAGGCCCAGTTAGCCCCAACTTCCCTCCTCTGCTGGCCTAGTCACCCCTAATTGACCTCCCCTGTAGGCTTGAACACCCCCAACTGCCTTCCCCTGCTAGCCATCTTGTGGTGCCCATCTTGCATCCACATGGGGTCAGGATCTTTTGACCACATGGCAGCAGCCATCTTGTGTGTTGGAGTGATGGTCAATCTGCATATTACTCTTTTATTAGCTAGGATAGAGGCCTGGAGCACAGGTGGGGTCCAACTGATTTGTCCTGAAGGGTGCCTGGATCAAGGTGGGGGTTCCCTTGGAGCTTGGGGTGGCCTGGGCGAGGGGCCTGTGGTGGTTTTCAGGCCAGCCACACCCCAGCAACCCAAGAAGATGCCCTGGTATCTGGGATTTATGTATCTTCTACAATTGAAACTTTGTAGCCTTAAGTGGAGGCTTGGGCCAACCAGGGCAAGTGGAAAGCTTGGCTTCCTCCATCTCCGAGTGCAACTCAAGCCTCCTGCTCTCTCCAGCTCCATAACTGTGGTCATTTTTATTTATCCTCTATCATTGAAACTTTGTAGCATTGAGTGGAGGCCTGAGCCAACAAGGGCAGGAGGAAAGCTTGGCTTCCTCCATTGCCAGGGTACCCAAGCCTCCCTCCTGCTCTCTGTGGCCACAGCCATCTTGGTTGGGTTTATTTGCATATTTGCTCCTGACTGGCTGGTGGGCATGGCTGGTGGGTGTAGTGGAGGTATGGTCAATTTACATATTACTCTTTTATTATATAGGATTTCAAATGGTTGGTAGGCACTTATGGGCAAGTGATTCCCAGGTTGTACATTGATGCCTAAACTATGCCATGGGGTTAAATTGCAATTATACTCTGTCACCATAACTTGAATTCCCATGCTGCCAATAGAAATACTAGTTGATGGTGGGACTACTCTTTTCTCTGATTCTCAAGAGTTCGGTTCACCCAATCTGTCTTTTTCTCTGTTCAGGCTACTGAATCCATCTAATCACTGTTCTCAATCCCCATGCTCAGATTATAAGGGGGTGGCGGGGAGCGGCCTTTCACATATGACAACTGGAATGCTAAATATTTTCTCTTACCTTGATGCAGCCTTCAATATCAATGCCTCCAAGTATTTATGTGTCCACCTGGAGCTTATCTTCATTTATAACTATGATTCCAACTCTCTTCCTATCTCTGGAGAATTGGGAATTATTCTTTGTTCCAGATTCCAGAACCTACTCAGGTATTTACACCTTATCCACTCCTACATCTGCAGGATAAATGCTTTAGCAATCACCTTTCTAGGTTCTTATCTCCAACCAACTGTTCCCTTTCTAATGCTTCTATATGCTGAGAATCAAATAAGCCTCAGTCAGACACACACACACAAAAGCAAAGCTCTTTCTTTTACCTGATATTACCATCTAATCCCTCTTCCCTTTTCACTTTCTCACTCTACAGAGTCTGGTTTTCACTTCCATTTCTCATCTCTCTGGTATCACCAACCACCTTCATATCACCAAGTTCCATGGATACTCTATTTCTCTCTGTAGACCATTCTGCAGTGGCTGATAATGTTGACCACACCATTGTTCCTGAAACTCTCCCTCCCTGGGCTTCTGTGGTATCACTCCTCTCCAGTTTTCTTAGCCATCTCCCAGCCACTCCTTCGGTCTCTTATGTGTTATTTTTCTTCCTTAACCCAGGTGTGTGTTGTGTTTTTCATTCTCAAGCTTATGGTCTCCCTACTGTATTTACATTCCCCTTTACTTCTCCCTCTAGTGACAAAAAAAAAAAAAAAAAAGAAGCCTCAATCAACAACCCTTCCATTATAACTTAACCTTTCTGAATCATAGATTATCACACTCAAAGGAAAATAAAGGCATTTTTCTAAGAATAAAAAGTATTGCTGAAACCAGTTTGGCTCAGTGGATAGAGCGTTGGCCTGTGGACTGAAAGGTCCCAGGTTTGATTCCAGTCAAGGCCATGTACCTTGGCTGCGGGCACATCCCCAGTAGGGAGTGTGCAAGAGGGCAGCGGATCGATGTTTCTGACTTTCTATTCCTCTCCCTTCCTCTCTGTAAAAAAATCAATAAAATACATATTTTTTAAAAGTATGAATACATGTACACAAAGCCTACATTCCTTGAAATGTAGGAAGGCTTAACCTCTACACTGATGACTTTCTAAATTACCCAAACAATACCACTCTTGATATCACCATGTAAAATTTTCAATCAAACATTGTATCTCCTTCCTAGATATTTTCAAAACATAGCTTGATCTTTCTGTTAAGTTGTCTATATTTGTGAATGGCATTACCACCAACCCAGTTAATCAAGCTATAAATGTCTGATTAAGCACTGCATTTATCAGTTGTTTCTATGCATGTTGTTATCATGAGTTGACTCTCTAGTATTTACTCTCTGCAATCTATCTTTAGTTCAACCCTTAGCATTTGTCAATTAGCTCACCCTCAATGGGATCAAATGTTCCCTACAGATCACAGGATGACCCCTCAGAAAAGAACTCACAGTATCCAGATCTTGCCCTCTTATCTCTCTAACTTGTATGTAACTATCAATAAACTAAAAATGACACCATATACTGGATGCAGAGTGTTGGTTTTCAAAACAAATCAAAACTTCCTATTAATTGCAAACTCAAAATAATCTCTATGAAATTTTTAATATACACCTAGTACTGTTCCAATACTTAAGAAAAAAATTAGCCACCTATCCATCGAAGTAGTTTAAATGAAAAAAATACTACAGTTTATGGGTATTGTTTGCATTTTTTGAAAGACAATGAAGAAAATGTATGATAATCAAAATATGTCAACACAGGAATAGCCTGACAGAATGAATAAAATTTTGGAATCTGTCAAACCTATATTTAACTCTTTACTTTTGATTATACTCAGTTTCTTTATTTGTAAGTTGAGGATAATAAAGCTTATTTTTCAGGGTTGTATTGGGCATTACATGAAATGGGATAAACCTGGAACAAGGCCTGAATATTGTATCCTCAGTGAATGGGCGTATTATGAGGAGAAAGAATGAATGTATGGCATTAGCGAACCTGTCCACTGCCTCTTCCACCTGGGGCTGTTCCTGTCATTCTAACTCTGCTGTTTTATCTACTACTGGACTTCTTGGGCAGCAGTAAAAGATTAATCATAATTGGAGTTCAGGAATTCCAACCAATTCGCAGTCAGTTCATAGACTCCTGAGAAGACATTTAGAGCAACAAAGAAATGCCATGGCTACCGACACTGAATATGATAAATACCTGGAAAATGTAGATCAGGTTACCTTGGGGGGAACAGCTTATAACCACTAAAAATCACACACAGTATTCATGCAAAGTCACTTGAAATAACAGAAAGTGAACAAAGAACTCCAGTTCATGGATATCCAGAGATTTTGTTTGTGTAACATAAATTAATCTTCTAGTCTGAGGTATTTGCCTGCAGTAATAGTGTCATCAGAGTATCTCAGGCTACATACACAAAAAGTGACACTATGACATATTTGAAGCAAAACAGTGAAAGCATCTTGCCACTCCAAAACATTTATATCTTTATTAACTATACTAATTATTTTTTCTGTCAAATTTTATAATATTCCATGCATCTATGACAGGAAGAAATCAAGACAGAGGAGCTTAAGAAAAGATGACTCATGCTTTTCTTATATTTAAAATGTTGCCTATTAAAATAAAACAAGGTAAAGACTACAGCAGTTTTTTAAATATACTTGCTAATGAAAAGCATGTGGAAAATGCAGCTGTATTCATCTTAGATACATGATAAAACTCAAATTTAGTATTTCCTCAGATTTTTGTTTTACCTTCTTTAAGCATCATCTTTTTTAAAAAAAAATTTCAAGGAAGAAAATACCTAAAATTCAAGTGACTTTTTTTTTTTGCTTAAAGTCAGCTTATGTGTAGACTAATTTTTCCTAAAATTTAATGCATCATTTGTTAGAAAAATTAAAACTAAGGAAATAAGCACATTTAGGTATAAGATATTATCTTAGGGTTTCTTTTTCATGTTTAGGATATTACTTTTAAAAAAAACAGTCTCTATTATAAATAAGATTTCTAAACTCACTCATCAATTTACTCTTTAACATTTAAGCCATACCTAACAAATTTAAAATTTTCCATTATAGATTAAATGAAAAGTGGAAAGAGTTGTTAGAAATTTATCAATAAAGAAAAATACAAAGATTTTAAAAAGAGAGAGCAGAGAAGCCTTGACAATTTGCATGTGTGTGTGTGAGGCGGGGGGGGGGGGAGAAAGAGAGAGAGAGAAAATCTTGATGTTAGACATAAAAATTAGTCAAGAAAAGTGAGGGTTATCCCACTATCAGCCTGGCCCATTTTATACTTATCCACTTCAGCTTGCCTTTTATTGCTATGTCTAAAGGCAAATGAGAATTTGCTTCTTCACCCTGATATTTTCTACATCCTCTTCTTGTCACTAAGAATTACTTTTTTTTCTTGGCTTATTGGTTTAATTACAGGACTAAGGTCTACTAGGGCATGAAGAGATTCCATCCTATTAGTGATCTGTAAATCAGTTAGTCATAGATACAGAGGGGATTAGTGGAAAGAGTGAGTGATCACCTTTCCTGGCAAGGGAGTTCTTGAAGAATGAATTAAGGTCTTATTCCAATCCTCAGTCTCTGAAAAATAAAATCCAATTTAATAAAGTCCAAATTAAACTGGACTTTTGGAGTCAAAATTATTTTCCTCACCAAAGTATCAAAGGTCTTCTGAATTCTCTTTTCTGGCAAGTATGTATTGTCACCTCCTCCATTTGCTCTTCATCTTAGCAATGAGGTCCCTCATGTCTCAGTATACTAATCTGCTTCAATGCTTCCTGGCCTTCTTCTAGTCTTTCCCCCTATTCTTGGCTATTCCCCGTGTTGTTGTAACTTCTCTTGAAATCCACTATTAGTTCTTACTCTTTCTAGAATCCCAAACTCACCTGGTTTCTGCATCCTTCACCCCGCATGACTATTATCCACAGTCACTCATCATAACAAAAGTACTGTTTCATTGTTACTTGTGTATTTCCTCTTCCATAAAACACAATATTTCAAGGGCACCCATTCACACTTAATACATAAATGTTTAGGCTCAAACAATCATTAATCCCTCAATCTTTCAGGGAAAGATATTTTTGAACATGAGCCTAGATAAAAATGTAAATATACTTTATAAAGAGTATAACTTTCTTACTACCAAATCCTATTTTAGCAAATTCATTCCCTGGCTCCTAGAAATAGGTAAAAGAATTTCCTATTTTGTAGCCAGCCCCTTAACCTGCCCACATAGATCTCATCTTTTCATATCATATCTAAGATGTAATTTTCTAACTTATACTAAGGTGTCCAAACTACTATCCACCCCATTGATTTAAAGTAATTAATGAGTCGTTGATAAAAGGCATATTCATTAATTATACAAAAAAATGTCAGTCAGAATTTTAGAGATAATTGCTCTAGTAAGGGAGATCACATTACCAAAGCCTGCAAATCTGTTATAAAAGCAGAAAGAAGGTAAATATGCCTGTGAACAGTACTATCATTTATATTGAAATTTATATGCTGTACAATGCAATTTTAAAAAGAATAAAGTGGAAGCATAAATGGTGGAAAGATTAAAAATAATTATTTTTAGTATATTATTATATAGTTTGAAAATACAAAAATTTAAAGAAAAACAGAATCTCTAATTCTGTATAATATAAATATAAAGGAACTGTATAGACCGAGTAGTAACAACCAAAAAGTAAATGAGCAATAAGCATTTGTAGAAACTATAATTAAGAAAACCATAAAACTACTAAGGGTGATAAAAAAAGATTCACATAAATGTAGAGATGTTACCTTCTACTTGCATAGGAAGACTTTGCATTTTAAAGATGTAAGTTTCCAACTTAAATTATATCTAAAAATTCAATGCTACCTCAAAGGGGGGTGGAATATATGAACTTGATAGATAATTCCAAAGTTTATCTCCCAAGTATAAATCACTGAATGCCTAGAAATAATACATCAATGAGGGGAGAGAAAGATAGGTAATTTAATAAGTATGTGGGGAAACTAGCTATCATCTTGGAGAATATAAAGCTGAAAGTCTAACCCACAGCCTTTACTACAATACACTCAGATAATTAAAATATGTAAGTATAATACAATTATATAATAAATATGTTAATTATATTCAGTAATATTTTAATTGCCAGGGGGAAAAACCAAATAACATAAAGGAAAATACTAAGGGTGAACACATGTCCAGCAACAGGTGGGTGTTTAAATATAATAAGGTGCATTTATAAAATGGACTATCATATTTACAGTTAAAACAGTTGTGCAGGGATATTTATATTAACTTGGACAAATCTCTAGGATGATAAGTGTAAACAGGTAGAGGAAGATACCTGAAGAGAGATATACCAAAAATCAATGCAGGAGTTGCCTCTGAATTTTTCAATTGTATATAAAATGCATTTTCATTGTTAAATTTCTCTCTGTTGCTGGAAGTTTCTAAATTGGTTTACAATAGGTTTATATGCAAAAGAGAAAAAATATTTCTTTTGGAAAATAGATACATAAGAATGCTAAACTGGAATTAAAAGTCTGGGCCCTACTCTAGGTTCTCCTGTTAGTGGATATGCATCCCTGAGCAAGCCAAATTCCTGTGTCTCAATATGGTCATCTTACATTCTATTTCAAAATCTTACTCTACTCTAAAATTCTAAATTCAAGGAATGGCATTATATGCACACAAAGCAATAAAAAAATAAACTATACACTCTGCATAAAGACACATAGTGAAAGGAGGGAAAACCAGCAGTTAAGGAGTGTAAGTTCTTGAAGCTGCTAAGAAAAATATTGCTGACTCTAGAATTGGACAAGGGGCAAGAGTAAATCATTCTGTCTCTCCAGCCTAATCATATGCATTTATTAAACAGCCCACTGCTCTTAACAATGTAATGCACCCCTATGCTACTCTTTAACATTAGTTAAGCACTATACTGAGTAGTCAGATTATTATGATCTCTGAACACATAATAATCTGGCCACTCAATGTATATCCTATCAAATAAAAGAGTAATATACAAATTGAACATACCTTCGCTATACCCACAAGCCATGTCCACCAGCCACGCCCACAGCCAGTCAGGAGCTAGGGTGGCGCCAGCCAGCAGTGCACATGGCCTGGGCGGGGGGGCAGCAGGGCTGTGACAGAGCCACCATTGGCCCCATTGCAGGGCAATGGCTGGGTGCCCAAGGTCTAAAGCCTCAGTCAGAGGCTTTAGACCTTGGGAAGGCTGGCGGTGATTGGACAGCAGGACATCTCCTCAAGGCTCCCAGTATGTGTGAGGGGGCAGGTTGGTTTCAGGGATCACCCACCCCCAGTGCATGAATTTCGTGCCCTGATCCCCTAGTCCTGTATAATAAAAGGCTAATGTGCAAACTGTCCCCTCAACCAGGAGTTCGACCAGCAGGCAAGCCAGCCAACCACCCCTGTCCCCTCCCTTTAGCCAGGCTGGCCAGACCCCACCCATGCACGAATTCATGCACCAGGTTTCATATATATCGAGTGGCCAGATTATCATGCATTCAGAGGTCATAATAATCTGACCACTCAGTGTATAGCCATCATGATGCTTACATAATTGGTAACACAGGTACAGAAAACTATATTAATTTCAAGCTCTAGGAGAAACATAGAAAACATCAGTATTCACCAAGTGAAATAAAGGTGGAGAAAAAAATTATTGCTCTCAAAGTTTGAAAAGGGTGTCATGAACATCAAAGTGTACTGGATTGGAAGAGAGAACTAAATTAAGTAATTTGTTTTAACAGCAGTTCCTAGTTTTATAGGACTTTGGTAATAGTTTATTTTTGTTCTAATTCAACTACAAGTATAAACTCAGCTCATGTCAAGGTTACAGAAGAAAAGAAAAAATTATTCTGTCACAAATCAGCTGTGTAACCTACACTAGTACCTTATCCTCTCTCAGTCTTAGTTTCTCAACCATTAAAAAAAATTAAATGAGTGGGTTGGGATAGATAACTTCAAAGATTTCTTGCCTTTTAAAATCCTGTTATTTGTTTCTATGTATTTTTCACTTAAAACCCAAATTCTTTTATAATTGATGAAGTATTTTATATTTAGTCAATCTTAAGAGATTTTAAATATGTATTATAATTGAAAATGTTTACTTTAAAAATATTAACAAAATAATATATACCATTAGGACATGTTATGATTCTCAAAGGTGATATTTGAAGAACCCAATAAATAATCTCTTCATGTTCAAGTAGTCATGGGGATGTCAAGCACAGCTTAAGAAATATAGTCAATAATATTGTAACAACTATGTATGATGCCATATCGGTACTAGATTTATCAGGTGATCATTTTATAAGACATATAAATGACCAATCACTGTAGTGGACATCTAAACTAATATGTCAACTGTATTGAGAAAGAATTTAATAAAACATAAAAAAATTAAAAAGGAAGAAGAAAAAGATAGTTATAGGTGTCAGACAGATAGGAAACAAATACTTGTTTCATTGTTGATAAAAGCAAAATTGACATGCATGGCTTAATTGAATGAACTTACTTAGCTATATTTATCTAATTCACTGTGGGTTTATCCTACCAGTCATGGGCATAGTTGCACAATGAAAGGTTTTTCCATGGAAAGCTGCCTCTGGAAATGTCTGTTCATGAAGGTACAGAACAGAATATGTGTTCTCTGCAGGCTGTCAGACCCCAACAAGGATGAAAGAGGCAGGGCCTGAGCTAAGTAGGCTCAGCTGTCTCCAAAACAACTGATCAGAAAAGCCACTTCCCCACTTGAGAGAAAAGAGCAAGGCAGACAATGAAGAGAGTTTGACATTTTTATTGGGATAGATTTCCCTCCATATGGGTACACGAAGCCAAAGAAAAAAAGTCTCTTCATCCTGAAAGTCTTCAGATACTCAGAAACATCGGACTATCACTTCCAAAGATGTGTGGATTCTGTCTCCAAGATAATAACTATGCTTTTCTTTTTATCTTCTAGAGACTGTTTGTGGGAACCATAAACTTTGGCTCTGAAACAATATAAAATTTCACACACACACACACACACACACACCACACTAATCCTATCTAATAAAAGAGTAATGTGCAAATTGACTGCACCTCCACTACACCCACCAGCCACGCCTACCAGCCAACAAGGAGCGAATAGGCAAATAAACCCAACCAAGATGGCTGTGGCCACAGAGAGCAGGAGGGAGGCTTGGGTTTCCCCAGCAATGGAGAAAGCCAAGCTTTCTGCCTGCCCTTGCTGGCCTAGGCCTCCACTCAATGCTACCAAGTTTCAATTATAGAAAATAATGATGGCAGCCACAGAGCTGGAGAGAGCAGAAGGCATGAGTTGCACCCAGAGATGGAGGAAGCCAAGCTTTCCAATTGCTCTGGCTGGCCCAGGCCTCTGCTTAAGGCTACAAAGTTTCAATTATAGAAGGTAAATAAATGGCTGCTGCCATGAAGCCAGCAGAGGCTTGGCTCTGCTCCAGGCTACAAAGTTTCAATTGTAGAAGAAAAATAAATCCCAGATACCAGGGCCTCTGCTTGGGTTGCCAGTGGGCTTGGCCAGCCTGCAAACCACCACAGGTCCCTCAACCAGGTCACCCCAAGCCCCTAGGTAACCTCCACCCTGATCAGGGCAACCCTTCAGGGCAAACCAGCTGGCTCCCATCCATGTAGCAGGCCTCTATCCTATCCAATAAAAGAGTAATATGCAGATTGACCATCACTCCAACACACAAGATGGCTGCCTCCATGTGATCAAAGATCCTGCTCCCATGTGGACACAAGATGGCCACCACAAGATGGCCAGCAGGGGAGAGCAGTTGGGAAGGTCCAGGCTTACAAGAGATGGCAGTTGTGGATGATCAGGCAAGCAGGGGAGGGCAGTAGGGAGGGACCAGGCCTGCAAGGGAGGGCAGTTGGGGGCAATCAAGACTGCAGAGAGAGCAGTTAGGGATGACCAGGCTGGCAGAGGAGGGAAGTTGGGGGTGACTGGGCCTGCAGGGGAGGGCAGCTAGGGGCAAACAGGCTAGCAGGGGAGCAATTAGGCATCAATCAGGCTGGCAGTGTAGTGGTTAGGGGGTGATAAGGCTGTCAGGCAGAAGCAGTTAGGAGCAATCAGGAAGGCAGGCAGGTGAGCAGTTGGGAACGAGCAGTCTTGGATTGTGAGAGGGATGTCCAACTGCCCGTTTAGGCCTGATCCTATCGAGATTGGGCCTAAATAGGCAGTTGGGCATCCCTCAATGTGTCCCAGATTGGAGAAGGTGAAAGCTGAGCTGAGGGACACAAATTGTGTATACAGTGGGCCTCTAGTTTAATATAATTCCATTTAGTACTATGCTGAAAACTCACCCTATATTCTAATCCCATTCCCTAATTATGTCCAGCCTTATTGTCCAATACATCTCAAAGATTTTTTAAACAAAATTAAATCCATAAAAAAATCCTACAACCAAATTTTCAGAAAAAAGAAATTGTCTAAAATTTTAAGTTGATGTTGTAATCCTAAATGTAAGGTAAAATAGAAGTCTAAATATAAGTTAAATACTCCAATTTATTTTTCTCAATCTCAGGAAAAGGAGCGCTTGATACCTGATTAAATTGGGTTTCCCCAACAAGAAACATCCCCAATATTAAATCAGTTCAACACCAAATGCACTTCTGTGTTCACTATTAAACAGTCTGAAGAGTTAATAGACCACAAACAAATATCAGGGCAGTGGCTCCTCACTCAACAAAATTTAAAAATTGAGGCAATCCCCAATCCCCAATCCCCAGTCATTAGAAAAACTGTTTCAAGAAAAATGACAGTCCTGGAGCCCAGTACTTCTGCCATAATCCAGAGCAACACCTGGTGATATCTGAGGAAGGGGGAGCAGATTCTCCGCTTCCCCAGAAACCTATTCATCTACAGCAGATGTCCAAAGTCTGAAAGGAGACTGCCAGGCAGAGTCATCTGTGTCAAGGGAACTAAAATGAAGCCAGGAGCCATGAAGAAATTTGTCTTACACACATCCCACCCAGCCCATTTTCCATGAACTTATGAACCTTTGAGCTGTGCCTGACCTTTATCTCCTCCTCATCATGCATGAAAACTAGATCATCTACATTGTTTTACTTTGAAAGGAGCTGCCTTGCTTTGCCAACCAACATCCTTATTTACTATTGGGTTTAACCAATCACTACAAACTTAGTCAGAATCCTTCATTTATATAAAGAGGATTGGATTGAGAGTAGCATATATAACCCAAGACTTTATAAGCCTTGGCTTTCTTTGTTCTTCCCAGAGCACAATTTAGGTTGCTACCTGATTCTGTGCCCCAGGCTGCAACCCTTCTTTTTGCTCAAAAAAACATTTTATGCCTTGGTACAGATTATTTTTTATTTCAAAAGGAAGACATATGTTATAAAAAATTTTTTCAAAACTGAGAAAGTCAAGATGAAGTTTGCATCCAGAGATTAAAGTTGGCACTTTACATTTATCATAACTAGATGGGGAAATTGATCCATACCTCAGACAGAGGTATTCTTGTTTTTCTACCAAGTTTAGAAATACACAGTCATAGCTAACTCAGTCACCAGGTTTTATTTACAGCATCTTTACTTTCCTTTCTACATAATCAAAACTTCTAAATCTTCATTTTCATTTGTGCCCCATATTTCTAGCACCATCAGGCTTAATCGATTAGAAGTCCCAACATCAGCTGTGGTGGCTATCTATGATCATACAACCTTTTCCCAGGAAACTACTAAAATCTGAGAAACCTGCCTCTTGAACCAATGCTTACTCATTTATCAAATAGAGAAGCTTCTCTTAAGATCCCAGGGCAGAAGATGCAGATAATCTTTCTAAAGTCTGTTACCCTGAGGCTTCATAAGGACAAAATCCTCCAACATGATCCTTGGAATGACCCACAGAATTATATTAAATTAACGTGCTTGTGTGTGTGTGTGTGTGTGTGTGTGTGTGTGTGTGGGTGTGGGTGTAGGTGCGTGTGTGAAATTTTATATTTTTTTCAGAGTCAAATGATCCTAACTGCACTAGCTTCCTATTGTTCCAAGAGTTATGTAATTGTTCAGTTTTTTTTGTTGTTGTTGTTATTTGTTTTGTTTCGTTTTGTTTTTGTTCTCTTTGCTACATATTTCTCTATAGTCTGGACTATGCTTCTCACATGCCCTTTCTCTCCGCTGTTTTCTATTCCTTTCAAGAAGGCCCCACTAAAGTTTAATTCATTTACTTTGCTTTGAGGTTGGCCCCTTTCCTACTATAGCTCAGGTAGGGCAGCAATGCTTGCTCTGTGCAAGAGCCTTCTTTCAGTACATTTCCCATTGTTTTCTGGTCTAAATATCTTATTTTTCAATATAAGCCTTTTATTTTTATCTCACATAATGAGATTAAGTCAAGAAGTATGGTATGGAGACTAGCAAAAGTATTGTTTAAACCAAGCTGGGACTCAAGCTATCATCATCATGCCTGAGCCTCTCTAATAAGTCTGTCTGTCTTGCTCACAACGCTGCCCTTAGTATCCCAATTCCACAAATCTCTTGGTGTGTTCCACAAAGACAGCCAAATCCTGCATGATGACTTACAGGAAATGTGTCACCTTTCACACCAATCATCTAATAATTCTCTGATAATTTTACATGGATATTGTCTTCCCCTGGCAAACATGTCCAGATTTTTTGTACCTACTTGATATAACCAACATAATTTAGGGATCCTACTGTTTGTTATCTTTCAAGCTTCAGCTTGTTTTTCACATTGTAAATTTTTAATTTTCCATTTGTGTTCTTATATTCTTTAGTGGTTAAGTCTTTAAAATCTCAACTCCAAAGTCAAGTTGAAAAGTTAAGAACAAAAACCTACTGTTACATAGCCTAGAGTGGGAGGGAATAGCACATAGCTTTGTAATAAATAGTCCAAATTATGCTTCAAAGGACAGATGTACCTTTTTCCCCCTCCAGCTTTACTGGGGTATAACTGACAAGTAAAAACTGTACAGATTTAAAATTTAGAATAAGATGTTTTAATATATGCATATATTGTGAAATAATCACAATATCCATCACCTCTAACAGTTAACATTTTCTTGTGTGTAGGGGGGACACTAAAAATCTACTATCTTAGCAAGTTTCAAGTGTACAATACAATTTTATTAACTACTAGAGGCCAGGTGAACAAAATTCGTGCACTGGGGAAGGGTCTCTCACATACTGGGAGCCCTACTGATAGCTTAGGCCCACTCCCTTTGTGGGAGGAGACTAGGCTGATCAGGGGAAGGCACCAGGCCCATCACCCCACTGCTGTAGCCACTGCCAGTCACACAACCACCAAGGTATTTTCATCAACACCTTGAAAAAATGACAACTTTCTTTAGGCATTTTCAAGATGTGTCTTTCATAGGATATGGCATTTCTTCCTTCCTTCCTTCCTTCCTTCCTTCCTTCCTTCCTTCCTTCCTTCCTTCCTTTCTTTCTTTCTTTCTTTCTTTCTTTCTTTCTTTCTTTCTTTCTTTCTTTCTTTCTTTCCTTTCTTTATCTTCACCTGTGGATATGTTTCATTGATTTTTAGAGAATGTGGAAGAGAAAGGGAGAGACAGAGAGAAACATCAAAGTAAGAGGAATACTTTGATTGGTTGCCTCCTTCATGAGCCCTAACCTGGGGATTGGCCATGGAGGAGCCAGCCAACTAGGTACATACCTTTGATCAGAATTGAACTCAGACTCTGCGGTCAGCAGGCCGAAGCATTATCCACTTGAGCCAAACTGGATAGAGCAGAATATGACATTTCTTAGCCCTCCAGTAGCAGACTTTCATTTTTTTCTCCAGGAGTGTGGTGGAAAAACCCTAGATCACCTTTTTGGATTCTTATTACCCGAGAATATTACTAGTGGCATACAGGGAGCTTAGCCAATGAGTGGTTAGAAAAGATGTTTGTTCTAGTTCACACTGATCCCCAGCTCTGCCTCTGCCCAGGACTAGGCTTTAGGCCTGGGCAGGGGCCCCTCAGCTCCAATGTCTGTCTCATGCTCCCTCCAATGGCTGGCCCCTTCTCCCTCTGATCGCTGGCCCACTCTCCCTCCAATCACTGGCTCGCTCTCCATCACTGGATCCCTTCCTCCAATACCCTTCCTCCAATAGCTGGTTCTCTCTCCATCACTGGCTCCCTCTCCTTCTGATTACTGGCTACTGCTCCCTTTGATCACTGGCTCCCTCTCCCTCTGATGTCTGGCTACCACTCCCTCCAGTCACTGACTTCCACTCCATCTGATCACTGGCCCCTGCTCCCTCAGATCACTGTCTTCTTCTCCCTCCTATCGCTGGCTCCCTCTCACTCTGACTGCTGGCTCCTCTGATCGCTGGTCTTGGGGCTTGGGGCATAGGCCCCCCAGCTACCTCCTATTGCTGGATCAGCCCCTGCCTAGGCCTAAAGCCTCTGGTTGAGGCTTTAGGCCTAGGCAGGGACCCAGTTGGCTCCAATGGCAGGCTCTTCCCTGCCCAGGAGCCCTCTAGCTAGATGGAGGCCCCTGGGCACCACCTTTGCAAATTAACAGCCATCTTTGTTGGGTTAATTTGCATACTCACTATGATTGGCTATGGGTGTGACAGAGGTGTGGTCAATTTGCATGTTTTATTAGATAGTCACATCACTATACATTAGATGCACAGAACTTATCTTGTGTAACCAACTTGTACTCCTTGAACATCTTCCCATTTCTCTCCCCAGCTCTTGGCAACCACCATTGTTTTTCTTGTTGTTGTTGTTATTGTTGTTATTGTTGTTTTCTTTTGTTAATCCTCACCTAAGGATATTTTCTCATTAATTTTTAAAGAGAGTGAAAGGAATTAATTTTTAAAGGGAGCAGAAAAGAGAGAGAGAAACATCAATGTGAGAAAGACACATAAACTGGTTGCATTCCACACCTGCCAACTGGAACAACTAAAAGGGTCCTTGGAAACTACTGTAATAGCCTTTTAAAACCCAACTGGCACTATACATAGTTATTACAAGACAAGAATGTAGAGGAAAGGGAACCTCCTACCCTGCAGATAGACATGCAGACTGGTACAGCCACTACGAAAAACAGTATGGAATTCCTTCAAAAACTTAAAAATGGAACTGCCGTTTGAGCCAGTGATCCCACTTTTAGGTATATACCCAAAGAAAGCCAAAACACTAATTCAAAAGAATATATGCACCCCTGTATTCACTGCAGCATTGTTTACAATAACCAAACTATGGAAGCAACCCAAGTGCCCATTAGTAGATGAGTGGATACAAACTTCAATTTTAAAAGGCTGTCACAATAGTTTCCAAGTACCCTTTGAGATGTTTCAATTGGCTCTTTGGAATGTTCCTCTCTTACACTTTACGATGTCTAGTTCATGTTTCTGATCTAGTAAGATTTAACAGAGTCTCATTTGCTAATATCACCTGTATGGACATTTAAGATATTGTTTTACCTCCTTTAAGTTTCCTCACCATCTCAGTTCCCTTTCATCATCATCTCAGTTGCCTTTCATCTTTCTCCAGTTGCTTCTCTAATTGTCAACAGTTCTTAATGAAATCTCTCTTCATCCAGCTTAGCCAAACTGTCTTCCTCCCTTTTATTCTTATGCTAGTTCTGACCTGATAATAAAATTGCAGAGCATTTCCCAAGGCCTCTGGTTCCTCATTAAATACCTAAATATTTTGGTATACAGAACAAGCGTGGGCATTTTTAATTACCAGTTCACTCATTTTGTCCTAATTTCAGTAAAAGAATTGAAGCCTCATTTTTAGCATTGCCTAACCACAAAGAGTTTATATCAAGCATGTTAAACTATTGGTGCACAGGCCACATGCCTCGTTTATTTGGCCTGTGTTAGCTTTTGATCTGACATGCTTGGTTTACACCAAGCAACTCACAGTGTCTACAACAGAATATAGTCCTTGACTACCTTCAGAATTTTTTTTTTACTGAAGCACTAAAACCTTATTTTTGGTATTCTAAAGTCTGTCTGCTTCTTTACAGCAACACAAGGTTCTAACTATGCCTGGGTTATTTCAGTTCACACCAGCACCCCATATTCTCTGGCCTCCTAAATGGCTAAAGGGTTTTTCTAAAGACATATCCTACTTACTACCATTTTAAAAAGTCACATACAGCCAAAGCCGGTTTGGCTCAGTGGATAGAGCTTCGGCCTGCAGACTGAAGAGTCCCAGGTTCGATTCCGGTCAAGGGCATGTACCGTGGCTGCGGGCACATCCCCAGCAGGGGGCATGCAAGAGGCAGCTGATCGATGTTTCTCTCTCATCGATGTCTCTGACTTTCTGTCCCTCTCTCTTCCTCTCTGTGGAAAATCAATAAAATATATTTAAAAAGTCACATACACTTGGGCAAAGATAATAAAATATAGCATCAAGTCCCACAAGCAATTGTCCATGCTTCTTAAACCTAAAATATGAAGCTACTTGATGAGGTCCCGCCAGTTAAAAACCAACCAAACAAATTTTTAAATATATGATATAACTCTAAAACACAAGTGGTACTTACCTACTAATACCAAAAACCTAAAGTCACTCATTTAAATATACACAGCAGTAATTGTTACCACTAAATTCCACTCCATAACTCTCAAATTTTCTGCCTCAACTCACAAGATAATGAATTCTAGCTATTCCAATAAAAACTGCTGCTCCCTGTCCAGGTTCAGATCCAACTGAGGTAGAAGGAGGAATCAGGTAGATAGACACCAAAAGTAAATAAAACCTTTTGAAAATGAATATTGGATCTACAGTTAAATCAATGGATTAAGAGAACAAAGCTGGGAAATGTTAGGACGATCACTTGTCTCCTATCCTTGTGGAAGGACATTCATTAAAGTAACTTCTTAACTTCCTCTCAGTTCTCTCTCAGAGGAAGTATGTGAATTTTCTGATTGGAAAATTTCAGAGCAGGTACTAGTGACGGGGAATTCAGCTTTGTAAAAAAAATTTCTACTCCCTTTTTAAAAATGTTTTATTTAATTTATTGGGGTAACTTAATAAAATTATATAGGTTTCAATTATATAATTCTATAATACATTATCTGTATATTGTATTGTGTGTTCACCTAGTCATATCAACTTTCCTATCACCATTTATCCTCCCTTTATCCTCATCTACCTCCCTCCACCTCCCTTCTCCTCTGGTAATCACCATATTGTTATCTATGTCTATGCATTTTAGGGCTTTTGTTTGTTTATTTGTTCGTGCTTAATCCCTCCACCTTATTCAATGAATCCCCAACACCTCTCCCCTTCTGACAGCTGTCAGTGCATTCTCTGTAACTATGAGTCCATGTCTACTTTGTTTCCACTAGTCCGTTTCTACTAGATTCCACATGTGATTGAAAATTGAAATCAGATAGTATTTTTCTTTCTCTGACTAACTTATTTCACTTCACATAATACTCTCCAGGTCCAGGTCCAGGTGCTGTAGTAAATCAGCCTACATACAGAAAGCATTCTCTTCCATTCTGTAACTTACAGAGGCAAGCACTCTTGTGGAGAGGTACCATACTATTCAGAGCAGCCATTGACTCTAACTGGGTCTCAAGTTCAATGTACTTAGTCTCTTAAGGGCAAAGGGTAAACAAGGCCACTTGGCTATATATTTAGAAAAAGGAAAATAGTCATAATATCATGTTCTTTTCTCATAAAAACCAATTATTGCTTCTTAGGAAATTAGTTATTTTTTCAAATGTATATATATATATATATATATATATAGAGAGAGAGAGAGAGAGAGAGAGAGAGAGAGAGAGAATGAGAAAGAGTTTTTTAACCTTGTCATTGAATTTATTAGTGTGACACTGGTTAATAAAGTTATTAGAATTCAGGTGCACAATTCTGTAACACATCATTGGTACACTATACTGTGTGTTCACCACCTGAAGTGTACTCTCTATCCATTACCATTTATACCCCTTATACCTTCCTTCCCCTTTCCTGCCCCTTGCCCCTGGCAACTGCCACACTATTTTCCATGTCCATAAGGTTTTTTTCTCTCTTTTGCTCTATCCTCCCACACTCCAGCCTCCCACCCCTGTCAGTATGCTCTCTATTTTGTTTCTTAGTTCATTTTATTCATTAGATTTCACATATGAGTGGCATCATATGGTACTTGTCTTTTTCTCTGATGGGCTTATTTCACTTAACATAATGTTTTCCAAGTCTATCCATGATGTTACAAGGGGTAAGATTTCCTTCTTTTTTATGGCTGAGTAGTATTCCATTGTGTAAATGTGCCAAAACTTTTTTTTATCCACTCATTTACTGATGTTCACTTGGGCTGCTTCCAAATCTTGGCTATTGTAAATAATGCTGCAATGAAGATAGAGGTGCATATATTCTTTCAAATTATTGTTTCTGGTTTCTTCAGAAAAATTCCCAGAAGTGGCATTGCTTTTGTAAGTTTTAAATTTTCCAGGTAATTCTAAACTGTTTCCACAGTGACTGCACCAGTCTGCATTCCCACAAACAGTGCATGAGGGTTCCCTTTGCCAGCACTTGATATTTGTTGATTTATTGATGATATTCATTCTGACAGGTATAAGGTCTCCTTGTGGTTTTAATTTGCATTTCTATGGTGATTAGTGATTTTGAGCATCTTTTCATGTGTCCATTGGCCAGCTGTATGTCCTCTTTGAAGAAGTGTTTGTTCATGTCCTTTGCCCATTTTTTATTGGATTGTTTGTTTGTTTTTTGGTATTGAGTTTTATAAGTTCTTTATAAATTTTTGTATTAGTTCAAAACTACATATATATGTGTATATATATGTATGTGTATATATATATATACACATACATATATATACACATATATACACACACATATATATACATATATGGAGAGAGAGTGCATGAGAGAGTGCAAGCACCTGAGTTTAGCTCTGTCTCAAAATTGCTTCTACACCTGGGTAGAATTGGTACAGAAAGTCAAAGTAACTAATTATTGAGACCTCAGCTCTGATTCTGTCCTCCAGTTGCCTATAAATAACAACTAAGCCTATATCTACTATTTAAGATCTAAGCATTTCATGCAATATTATAAAAAAATAATTCTCCTGAGGCTGCCTTTAACTGTTATTATAAAATCTTAATAAAAGCTACGGTTCCAAAGAAGCAGAGCAGGTAGAGTTTCTGTATTATTTGAAAGAAACCAAGAAGGCCCTAAAAATAAACTGGAACACATTTTCTAATTTGGAAGTATGTTTGTTGTTATTTTGGTTTTTAATACAAATATAACTACACAAGGAGTCATTATTTGATTCCTATAGCTTAAATGAATATATTAGATTAGTATCTCCCCTAGAGAGAAAACTGAGTAGACAAGAGAAAATTCTGTGCCTGGGATATAAGGTAGTCATTGGAAAAGGTCACAGGAAGGTGAGACATAAGGTGCAGAAAAAAAATATCCCAACCTTTAAAGTATGGCTCACCAGATACAAATCATCTTAAAAGTAATTTTTATAGTAATGTGCCATTTTCCACTCTGAGTGCCAAAAAGAGTGATTTAAAACAATAAGCAACAACTGCACAAGAAGTCCAGGTGCTCACTGATATATTTTAACTCTGTTGAAATGCTCCTTTGTATGTTTAAACTAGATGTCCAGTGCACAAAATTTGTGCACGGGGGGAGGAGGTGTCCCTGAGCCCAGCCTACAACCGCTGCATTCTAGGACCCCTTGAGGAATGACTGATAGCCCTTTCAGGCCTGATCCCGGTCAGACCTAAACAGGTAGTTGGACATCCCTCTCACAATCCAGGACTGCTGGCTCCCAACTGCTTGCCTGCCTTTTGCCTGATTGTCCTTAACCACTTTGCCTGCCATCCTGATCACCCCTAACTACACCACTGGCAGCTTGATTGATGCCTAAATGCTCCCCAGATGGCCTGATTGCCCCTAACTGCCCTCCCCTGCCAGTCTGGCCACCCCTAACTGTCCTTTCTTGTAAGCCTGGTCACTCCCAACTGCTCTTCCCTGCTGGAGCAGTCACCCCTAAATGCCCTACACTGTTGCTCTGGTCACCCCTAACTGCCCTCCCCGTAGGCCTGCTCCCCCTCAACTGCCCTCCCCTGCTGTCCTGGGTCCTCCCACAACTGTCCTTCTCTGCAGACCTGGTTCCCCCACAACTGCCCTCCCCTGCAGGCCTGGCCTTCCTCAACTGCCCTCCCTGCTTGTCTGATTGCCCATATCTGCCTTCCCCTGCAAACCTGGTCCCCCTCAACTTCCCTCCACTGCTGGCCTGGTCCCCCCTACTACGCACCCCTGCAAGCTTGGGACCCCCTACTGTCCTCCCCTGCAGGTTTGGTCCCCCCCTCCCCGATGCCCTTTCCTGCAGGCCTGGGTCTGCAGCAACTGCTCTCCCTTGCAGGTCTGGTCCCCCCAAACTGCCCTCCCCTGCTGGCCCCGTCAGACCTAACCGCCCTCTCCTGCAGGCCTGGTCACCCCTAACTGCCCACCCCTGCAGGTCTGGCCACCCCAACTTCCCTCCCCTGCAAGTCTGGTCCCCACCCCCAACTGCCTTACCCTGCTGCTCTGGTCTCTCCCAACTGCCTTCTTTTGTTGGTCTAGTCATCTCTAACTGCTCTCCCTGATGGCCTGATCACCCACAACTGCCCTCCCCTGCAGGCCTGGTCCCCCCAACTGCCCTCCCCTGCAGGCTGCCCCCTCATAACAGTCTTCCACTGCTGGCCTGGTCTTTACCAACTGTCTTCCTATGCTGGCCTGGTCACCCCTAACTGCTTGCCCTGCTGGCCTGATTACCCACAACTGCCCTCCCTGCAGGCCTGGTGCCCCACAACAGTCTTGCACTGCAGGCCTGGTCCCCACCAACTGCCCTCTCTTGATGGTCTGGTCTCTCCCAACTGCCTCCCTTGCAGGCATGGTCCCTCCCAACTGCCCTCCCTGCTGGCAATCTTGTGGTGGCCATCTTGTGTCCACATGGGGGCAGCCATTTTTTACCACATAGCAGCAGCCATCTTGTGTCTTGGAGTGATGGTCAATCTGTATATTGCTCTTTTATTAGATAGGATGGTGGCTTTAAGTTCTAGTCCTCTTTGAAAAAATAAAATTAGATAATTTCTTACTAGACCTTTTAGATTTCAAAGTTAATCAGCTTTTGTGACAAGGAAGGCATTATGTTGGGTTAGAAAGAATGTTGAAAATCATGAGGTCTAGGTTTCTGTCTTCTGGAAACTTGCCTCTCCATAAACAAAAAAGATCTGGACACCGTGATTCTTTTTTTTAAAAAAGATATATTTTTATTGATTTCAGAGTGGAAGGGAGAGGGAGAGAGAGATAGAAACATCAAGGATGAGGGAGAATTATTGATTGGCTGCTTTGTGCACACCCCCCACTGGGGATCAAGCCAGCAACCAGGGCATGTGCCATGACAGGGAATGGAACCATGACCTCCTTGTTCATGATCAACATTCAACCACTGAGCCACACCGACTGCGCTTGACAATATGATTTGATTCTTAAGGTATTCTACCTGTGACCTGCTTCAGTGTCAAACATAAATTATTTACGTACACATAAGCCACAATGTCGAGGCTTCCTGGGGTTCTACCATGTGGCACAAGCCAGGGCACGCATTTTACATGTCTAGTATCTCTAACTGCCACAATAACTCTTCAAAAGATGTGTTACTTTTCTCCATTGCAGATACTAGAAAGATCACTTTAGCACATAAGCAGACCTTCTTGCATCCTAGTGTTCATTACAACCTTGATGTTCATTCTGTCCCAGGTGAGCCATCTGCTTATTAGAAATGCAGGACCTTGAGCCCCACCTCAACCTGTGGAATCAGAATTGACATTGAAACAAGATCCCACTGGGACCAATCTGCACATCAGGTTTAACAGCCATAGGCAGATAATGCTACTCCCTGAATGAAAAGAGGTAGACTTAGCCACATCTATGTTGCTTATGGATAAAGCACTAGGACGGATAAATTTAGCCCTTACGTTACCATAGAATAATAAGTATGAAGCTGAAATCTACTTTTTTTTCTGATTTCAAACCCAATGCTGTTTCCTCCATACCAAGTTACTTTACACTTGGAATTACATATCCACTTTTATTGAAACTGATAGATGATAGATAAATAGATACATACATACATACATAAATTATTGGTAAATATAGACATAGCTGCATGATATATATAACCAAATTGTATAACAACAGGTGAATTATGACATTCTAGTTTATACTGCCTTTCATTTGAGATTAATTAAAACTGCATCTAATGCCATTCTTTTGTTTATTCTATTAATAAAAGTATTAGTAATAATTATTATAAATCATTGTGTTGATATAACAGAAAAATAAATCCATACATATCAAGTAATTAGCAGACTAAAATAATTTTAATAATTTATATTATAATCAGATCATGTGATAGCAAAGTTCATAATGCTGAAATACATAAGATAGCATGGAAACTAGGAAAATAAATAGTAAATTCTTTCATCAAAAGAAAATTAGCAATCTTATAGATTATAGAAAAACATATCAAAACTAAATTTGGCCCTGGCCAGGTACTCAATTTTTGGAGTGTCGGCCAATGCATCAAAAGGTTGTGGGTTTGATCCCAGTCTGGGTGGTAACAGGAAGCAACAGACTGATGTCTCTGTTCTCTCTCTCTCTCTCTCCCCCTCCCTCCCTCCAAAATAAAAACATACCCTTGGGGGAGGATTTAAAAAATCAACCAAAAAATAAATTATTTGGTTTAGATTTATTAAAATTCTATAAGTTGTAATCAAAGAAAGTGTTCAAAGACAATGCTAGTGTATTGAGCAAAGTAGTTTCCTTTATAACAGATAGAATTTCTGTAGAACCAGTAAAATCTACTTGCAGTAATTATTTAGAATTACATAACATATTGGTGTTGAAGAATACTGCTTGGAGGAACATAATATTTTATTACCCCTCTACATCATCTCCTCCAGAAGGTTATATGGCATCTATTGCTGCATGAAAATTATGTCCTTAGTCATTTCATGAAATCACACCTTACAGAATTTAAATGATTTCAAGTAGGCTAACTTTATTTTGCATTTTAAGTACCTGCTTCAAGATTCAACCTAATTGCAGGTCTCCCTAATATGGTACTTATTTCATTTCAAGAACAAGAATAAAACAATGGTTTTTTATTATTATTATTCAAACATTATCTCTAGAGATTCAAATTTTGTACCACTGATAAAATCTTTCCCAGATATATCTGGAGAATGACAAGTAAAATCTAAAATCCTACCAAAAAAAAAAAAATCTTTCCAAAAAAAGAAAAAAAATGTACTCAATCATAATGTTTAAAAAAATTATTTTACAATGTAATTTCTGGTAGGGCTCCAGAGGCACAGAGGGGGCCTTGGAAAAGATGAGTCTGAAGGAAGAGTTGTATTTGAGTCGTGACTATGAAACCAGACATGAAATGGGTCTGGGAGCCGCCTGTCACTACCTGAGCCAAAGTAAGCAGAGACAAAGTTGAATCATATATGAGTGTTTAACCCAATAATGCCAGCAGTGTGGAGAGAGCAGCAGATCATCCTGAAAACTCTGCTCTAATATCTCCTACTAGCTGGCTTCTTATATAGGGACTAAAGGCCCAGTGCACAAATTCGTGCAATGGTGGAATCCCTCTGCCTGGCCTGTGGAGCTTGGCTGAAACTGGCAATCCTACAACCCCTGAGGGATGTAGTAGTGCACAAAGCAACAGGGAGAAGCCCAAGCCCAGCACCATGCAGCTCCTACTCATCCCAGTCCCCCTGCACCTGTTGCCTCCAAGTTCCTGGTCCAGATGGGGGAAGGGCATGCAGGGGAGTGTCCACAGGAGAGGCTCATGCTGCTGCAGCTGTGCTCACTAGCCATGAGCCAGACAGTGTCTGTTGCCTATTGGTCAGCTGAGGAGCACTCCCGCCTAATGCTCACTTAGGCTTTTATATATATAGATAAGGGAGAAGGGCTTCATGCAAAGGGAAAGGGGAGCAAATGAGTGCTGCAGCATCTGCAGTCCTTGTCTTTCCTTTCAGGATCTTGAAGTCTAATGATAAGGTAGTTGATTTTCTGTGATGTTAAAACTCAGCTCAGCCTGTTCTTGAAACCAGAGAATGGTCAGCATTCCTGATGCAACCTCCCAGTGGGGGTCAGGGTCCAGGCACTAAATCAAAGTGTGTCCTGTCCTTGGTTTGTTCTCAAAATGTGTTTTCTTTTCTGAGTAAGGAACCCATCTGGGCTCCAAGGTGTCTCTTCTTTTTGAAGCCATGTTTTTATCCCTGCAATACATCCTCCAGTTTCCCAGGGTCTGTCAGAAAACCTCTTATCTATAGTTAGTAAGGTGAATAATCAGTATTCTTATTGCATTCCCTCCCCTCTATCAACTATACTACTTCATAAATGCATAGAAGTGTACAGTACTTGTTTACAAAGCCCTCTTACACAAAGGAGTCATTTAATTTTCACAACAAATCCTCTAGCTAGATGGACTGGACTGGGACAATTTTGCTGTGTAAACTGAGATTCAGAGAAATTCAATAACATGTCCTAGATCACATGGCCAGTAAAGGGCTAAGTCAGGCCCAAGTCGGGTTCTTCTACTAATACATAGTTCCATTATTTTCAAAATGTGCTAAATATGTCAAACTGATATATGATGTTGAATTGTGTTCACTGTAACAAATATCACTCCCTATTTGTAACCTTGAAATACATAATTTAAAAAGATTCCTTCTCACAATGACAAATCAAGGTTTCTTCTAAGAGTTTAGCTGGCAAAGGAACAGTCATAGTACCATGATCTTTTCTTATTAAACCAGATATTTCAAAGCAAAATATATTCAATTGATATTAGTAAGGCTCTTAAGAAGCAGCCAATGGGGCCATTACCACTTCAAAAATAAAAGTAAAATTGAAAGATCTGCTTAAAATCAGGTAAGAGAATAGCTTCATAAAAAGTAAAATTGAGGTTAAGGGGAAGGAAAACTACCATTTATTAAGTTCACACACTTCAAGGACACCTTTTGGTGGGCTGAACAATGTATTTCTATTTTCCTTTTTTAAAATATTTTATTGATTTCAGAGAGGAAGGGAGGGGAGAGAGAGAGAGAGAGAGAGAGAGAGAGAGAGAGAGAGAGAGAGAGAGAGAAACATCAATCTCCTGGTTCCTGGGTTGATGCTCAACCACTGAGCAATACCAGTTGGGCAATATATTGCTATTTTCAATGACAACTTCATAAAATAGATAATATGGTGCCCCCCCCCAAAAAATACACCTTGAATGATTATAAAGACAGTGTTTACTAACATATAGTTTATTTTCAAAGTTTTTGTCAGTGCCTATTTTCAAACTGATGACCATTCTGGTCCAGGCACTGCTGGTAATGTGAAGCAATGGAATCACAAACATCAACAATCATTTCATTCAGTATGTATGTACCCTCAACTCATCAACTATTGCTGATTTTATACTGTAAACTTTATATTTTATGTATCCCCATAAAAAAATGTTCTACTAGCACTTTAGGATAAATTTTCTTTGTTCAAAACTTAGTTCAAAACTTTCAAACCAATTACACCTGATTAAGTATTTTCAGCTGTTAAAATATGTGTACATTTTTGACAGACCATATATTTTATAAAGGATGTACAGTGGATTATCCTATATAATGAAAAGCTAATATGCAAATCGACTGAACGGTGGAATGACTGGTTGCTATGACACACATTGACCACCAGGGAACAGACACTCAATGTAGGAGCTGCGCCCTGGTGGTCAGTGTGCTCCTACATGGGGAGCACTGCTCAGTCAGAAGCTGGGCTCACAGCTGGCAAGCACAGTGGTGGTGGTGGGAGCCTTTCCTGCCTCCGCAACAGCCCTAAGGATGTCTGACAGCTGATCCCTGCAGGCCACGCCCCCAGCAGTGCACAAATCCATGCAATGGGCCTTTAGTAATAAATAATGTGACTGAAGATGTAGTTTTTATATCTACTGTTGAAAGTATTACATATGTCCCCTTTTTCCCCCCATTGATCTCTTCTAGCCCACATCCACGCACTGCCCCAGGCCTTCACCACCCTATTGTCAGTGACCATGGGTTATGCATAAATACATACAAGTTCTTTAGTTGATCTCTTCACACCTACCCACCCATATCCATTTTCCCTCTGAGATTCAACATCTCTTCTATGCTTCTATGTCTCTGGATCTAGTATTTTGTTCATTAGTTTATTTTGCTCATTAGATTCCACATATAAATGAGATTATGTGATATTTATCTTTCTCTGACTGGCTTATTTCACTCAGCATAATACTCTCCAGGTCCATCCATACTGTTGCAAATGGTGAGAATATTTCATCGTGTAAACGTGCAGCTTTTTTATCCACTCATCTGTTGATAGGCACTTGGGCTGTTTCCAGATCTTAGCTATTGTAAATTGTGCTGCTACGAACATAGGGCTGACTATATTCTTTCTGACTGGTATTTCTGATTTCTTAGGATATATTCCTAGAAGTGGGATCACTAGGTCAAATGACAGTTCCATCTAAAAAATTTTTTTGAGGAAACGCCATACTGTTTTTCATAGTGACTGCATTTCTACCTGCAGTTTAATAGGGTTCCCTTTTATCCACACCCTTGCCATCACTTGTTTGTTAATTTATTAATAGTAGCCATTTAAAGGTGTAAGGTAATACTTCATTGTCATTTTAATCTGCATCTCTCTGATAATCAATGATGTAAAATATTTTTTCATATGAAGTGTCTATTTAGGTCCTCTGCCCATTTTTAATTGGATTGTCTCCCTTTTGTTGAGTTGCTTGAAGTCTTTAAATATTTTGAAAATTAATCCCTTACCAGATATACCATTAGCAAATATGTTCTTCCATACAATGGGTTCCTTTTCATTTTATTGTTTTAATTTGATGTAGTCCCATTTGTTTATTTCTTCCTTTGTTTCTCTTGCCCTAGGAGATATATCACAGGTAATTCTGCCGTATGAAATATCTGAGATTTTGCTGCATATGTTTTCTTCTAAGATTTTTATTTTTTACTAGTGGCCCGGTGCATGAAATTCATGCATGGGGGCGGGGGCTGCCCCTCAGCCCAGCCTGCACCCTCTCCAATCTGAGACCCCAATGGGGTTGTCTGACTGCTGACTCCTAACCACTTGCCTACCGGCCTGCTTTCCCTCAATTGCTCCCCCACCAGCCTTCTTGCCCCCAACTGCCCCCCCACCAGCCTGCTCACCCCAACTTCCCCACCCCGCCAACCTGATCACACCCAACTGCTCCCCAGCTGGCCTCATTTCCCCCAACTGCCCTCCCAGCCAGCCTGATCACCTCCAAGTGCCCTCTCCTCCTGGCCTGATCTCCCCTAACTGCCTTTGCCTCGGCCTGGCTACCATGTCTTTGTCCAAAAGGACATCCAGAAGGTCTCTTGGTCTAATTAGCATATTACTTTTTTATTAGTATAGATGTTGCATACAGTGTTTTCTTATGTGGCTAATCTCTTCCATTTGTGTGGATTTGTGGTCTTCCTTATTCCTAAGCATGTGTAATGTTGTTCTCTCTCTTTTTTCTTCACTTTAATTAGGGCTTTATTGATTTTCTTGAATACTCAAAGAAAAACAGTTTATTTTTCTATTTTATATTTATTATAGAACTTAAGGTTAGCATTTCCCTTTAACTATTTTATTTTTTGTTGCTGCTTTTCTAGTAATTGAAAAAAACATAAAGTTCATTTTTTGGACCATTGACTGAAGTTATCCCTTAAGTACAGCTTTTGCTGAGGCTAATTGGTTTTCTAAAGCATTCTCCTTTACAATGTTTTCTAAAGAGTTTATAATTTATAATTTTGGTTTTAATTTGTTTTGATCCATAATTAATTCAGTAGTGTGGTTTTTTAATTTCCAATATTTGAGGAAGTTGGAGTGTTCATATTTGATACTAATCTTATTTTAAACAAGTTCAAATGTAACATTGAACTTGTAAAAGTTCTAGCTTTTTCTAGTTTTCTAGTATTTTTTGTAGTTTTTATTCTTATTCTTTTTCCTAGTTTTCTTCATTGCTAAGTGTTACTTATGAATACTTTATATATTAAACATTTCTATTTGAAAGTATAAATTCCTATATGTTGCTTTTAAATGATGATTATTGACATCATTCAAATACTCTATATCCTTGGTTATTTTATCTCTACTAGGTGTGACTCCAAAATAGACATATTAATATCTCCCACTTAATTGTATTTTCATCAAGTTCTCTTTAGAGTTTTAAATAATTCTTTCTACATTTATTTAGCAGCTATGCTATTTGGTGCATTCATATATGTGACAACTATATATATTCAGAAAAGCAGGCATTTCATTATTACATGTCTATATGAGACTGAAATCAGCCTATGCACATTTAATGTAAGAGTTGACATACTTGCCTATTTAATTGTTTTATGTTATGTTCTCTTTCAGATTTGTTCCTGTTCCAATATTTTGCTGAACTAATAAAACCTAAAACCGCTAATCATTACTTTGCTCTTGCTCGCTTGCTTCTTGTGTTGATTTGGAAATTCCACTCCAGTTTCCCATTAGTTAGTTTATTTAGTTTGTCTTCCTTTTACTATCACTTACAATGAAATAGTTCTCAATTATAAAAAGGCATGATGCTTGTTATCCATGAGGACAATATTTCCATACTGCTTTCTATATCCAATCTCCATAAGATAAAACACTCATAATACTCTCATTGCTCATTCCTACTTCCCTCAAGGTTAGATACTTAAAGTATGTGGTCCTCACTACCAACCTGTTAAATAAATGAGCTAAAGATGGCCCCAGTTGATTTATCTTATATTGTTTACTTCTGCAAAGAAGGCTAGCACTAGGCTCTCAAAGGTCTGCCAATGCCCAAACTCAAATTTTTACACATCAAATTGTTTGAAATGTAACATAAACATGCAGATTTATGACTAGCAGAAGTTTGATGTAGTTTCATAGGTATGCATGAAACATCAAACTTCTGCTAGTCATAAAGAACACAAACTTCATGACTAGAAGACCCCGAGGGGCTGCCTCGTTTTGGCTTTGAAGTTCTTCTTGCCATTCTTCTGAGTGTCATCACCTAAACATATAATTATCTGAACATATAATTCCCCTTTCTTCATAGAAGTTCCCTGGTCCTCTTCCTTTTCTGGATGGTGCCTAAACCACAGCCTTTTGTAAGTCTCATGCTCTGAGAGATTTTCCTTGACTTGTAAACAATGTCACAATAAAGCTTGCTTTGAACTTCTGCCACCTGATGATCTTTTTTTTTTCTGATCATCCCCCAAATCCCTGAATTCATTATACAAATCCTACATTTGTTTATATATTACAATAAGTTAGTTCAGAATTATTAGTAGCTTTCATTTCTGAATTATTTTCATTTCCAATAATTAATATTTAGCATTTAAACAATACATATTTCTTAATCCTATTAGGAATACATAGACATAGATGATACAGAAATAGGTATATAAATAGATTAATAAATAGGTAGATAGATCAAGTCTGATTATTCACCACTGTGTACTCCTACCTCATTTTTCTTCTATCTTCATGGTCTCTTATCTGATACATTATTATTTCTTTAACAAGAGAGTACATTCTTAAGCAATTATCTTTCAAAAGGTACATAGATGATATAGTCTTGGAATCACTGAAATCCACAATACTTTATCCTATCTAGCATAAACAACTAGATGAATTTATCTGCACTTGGTATAGAACTCTGGTGGCCCAGTGCTTTTCTCTCCATAATGTATAACTATGTTTTGAACTTTGATGGTGCAGATAAGATTTGCAAACTCTATGATTCTTACTTTGTAAATATATTATTTCAGTTTACAAGCTTGTGTAGTATCTTTTAATCCTTTAAATTTGAGAATTTTATCAGGAATCACTGAGTCTGCATCTTTTTTCCTTAATCAATGAACACATTTTCTGTACTTACATAATTTAATGAGCATTACCTCTTCAACTGAAAGGGGTGGGGAGTAGTGGTGTTGTTTGGTTTGCAAGAAAGTGCTTCAAGGCTGGGAGGACGCCAAAGGAGAGCACCTTCAGAGAAGAAGGAACTAAGGGGAGAGGCCAAGTGGCAGAAATCCCAGAATTTCTTTCACTGGCTTTATTTAATGTGTCTCCCTGCAGTTGAATCCAGTGAACAGAAAGGCTCATCAGATGCCCACACCTAGATTCAGTTTAACCTCATCTGAACCAAATGGACCAAATGGATGTGACATTATTAGATGAAAGGGACATGAAATTGCTGAATCATATGGTAATTCTATGCTTAATTTTTTGAGAAACTTCCATACCACTTTTCATAACAGCTCTATCATTTTACATTTCTACCAATAGCATACAAGAGTTCCAGTTTCTTCATATACTCACAACCATTTGCTGTCTTGTTTTTTGCTAATAGCCATTTTGCTAATAGCCATTCCCGTGTTCACTGCAGCATTATTCCCAGCAAGATGTAGAAACAACCTAAATGTCCATCATTGAATGAATGAATAAAAAGTATGGTATATACTAACAATGGAATACTATTCAGCCTCAAAAAAGAAGGAAATTTTGTAATTTGAGGCAACACAAATGAAACATTAGCATATGGTGCTTAGTGAAATAAGCCAGTCAGAGAAGGGTAAATACATCTTGATTCCAATTATATAAGGTATCTAAAATAGTCAAGCTCATGGAAGCAGAGAGCAAAACAATGATTGCCAGGAATAGGGGGATGAGCATATGGGAGGGGCTAATCAACAGTATAATGTTTCATTAATGCAAAATGAATAAGTTCTAAAGATCTGTGCAACATTGTGTTTATAGTTAACAATATTCTATTGTACACCTAAAAATATTTTAAGAGGGTAGATCTTATGATAAGTGTTCTTACCACCATAAAATTAAAAAGAGAGCTATAGTTAAAAGTCAAAAAACAAATTAAAACGGACATATATAAAAAGACATAGGTGTAGGGCAGGCCAACATAACAGATATCTATCTTCAATATGTAGGTTAACTCTATTTTTAAAGAGAGCAGAAAAAATATATATTCAGCCTAGAAAACTTCCCATTAGACAAACTATGCTTTATGTATGCTTGCATTTAATAATGCTTCTTCTTCCTACTACTATAAGCTAGACAGACATAATGGAATTAAGTAGAGATATCTAGACTGCTTTCTCACATAGTATAACAGAAGAACTCTTATACCCATTGTAGAAATACTGAACATGAATCACACTAGCTGTGGACATTTCTTTTATGATAAATTCTTAGTCCAAGGTCTGATATTGGCCTGGAGAAGCTTCCCCAGAAATGTACAACTATAAAATTTTAATATTACATATTTTCAGCATAAACTGTCTACCCTATGGCAACTAAACATACCAACTTTGGGATCCAATATAGCAAAAGCCTCAAACACACTAAAGTTTTGCAAAGCAATAGCCATGCGCAATAGCCATACCCATGTGAGACCAATTTCATTAGCATTAGATATAAATAATTCTAAATAGTATGTGACAAAATAGGCTCACTAGCAAAAAGGTATGTGAGACCAGGAAAATCCTACAGAGCAGCCATCATACTTGGAGATACCTGAACAATAAGGACCACATTTTTGCAAGATAGAGGGATTGTGAGCAACCAGGACCATCCTATGGTTGAAGAGATGTTAATGAGGATAAATAAATTTGACAGCTCAGTAGAAAGCACAGCACATGATGGTGGTAAGTAAAAACGATAGTTCTTTCCTCACAGGGGCCCAGGAGAAAATTATTTGAGTTTTGTCATTTTGTCAAAGCTTTCATGCAGTAATAGACATGACATCTACACTGTCATTTTCAATCATAAACATAATAAAAGCCTGGAGGCTCATGTTCATTTCATAATTAGATTATTCTGTTTAGGTGAATGCCTAATGTAGCTCATCACAGTTACAAATGGAAAATCTCTGAAATGGTATTTATCATATTTGTCGACTTTTGATTAAAAGTGGGAATAAATTACATGGTGATTTCAGATATGAAAGAAGAAACTTAATGGTAGATAAATCATGACCTGGGCCTGAAGGTAGAGTAAAGGCATAGGAAAGATGGGGGAAAGAGAATCAAGAAGTTATGAAGCGCCTGCTGATTTAGACACTGAACAAGCCATTTTATACCTATTATCTCAGTAAGTCTTTCCAATAACCTCTTCCAAGGCATCACTTTATCTCACTCATGAGAAAATTGAGGCCAAGAGCAATAACTCACTGAAGGGTAGTTGGTAGATTTTATGGACATGTATGAATGAGTGCAATTTGAACAAAAAAAATAAATCTTATGGAGGAAAAATCCCTAATACATGCATGTGCATGCACACACACACTTATATTAACGTACATGTATAAAGTACACATTGGTAGGCATAAAGTAGATTGGACAGAAAAATATACAGGGATCACCTTAGCCTTCTCAGTTGGAAAATAGCTCCCAAGCACAAAACCTACAAGGGAGAGGCATCATTTCACTCTTTCTTACAAAGATCAGCACAACCTTCTCTCTATTGTGCAATTTTTTGTGTATATGTGACATTTCCGGGTCTTAAATTTTTCTACAGTTAAATTATGGCATGCCTCCCGCAGATCAGGATCACTTGTTAAGAAATAAAGTGATACTTGACTAAGAGCCGTAAAACCAATTAAAGTCCATCCCCGCAATAGAAAGTAAATAAAAAAGTCTCTTGCTGGTGTCAGAACGAGGCAAATTCTAATACAGTGGGGAGAAAGTAGAAAGGAGCATACTCTAATTTTAGAAGTTGAAGTCAACAGTGGCTGTGGTGAATGAACCTTCACATTAAGATACATTATGGGAGTTGGGGGCCCACAGTATTATATTAACAAATGAATATGGTCTTGGGCATGTTTTTAAAAGAATTAAGAATCCTTCACTTAAAAATGTAGTTGACATAGTAAAAGTAATTAACCTTTAGCAAATTAAAAATTTTAAATGTTTAACAGTTGATTGTGCAATTTCAAAATAATACAGCTCATATTTAATTTCCTCTTGTATTGTTATCTGTAATACCCTACTTGACGCTTTTAGATTTTAAGTTGAGTTGAATAATATTCATCCAGTCTTTAAAAAAAAACAGTGTCTAAAACTACACTAGGAGAAATATTTCATTTCTCAGTTATTTCTATAATCACAATGGTAGTTATGAGTCCATTTTTATTCATTCATTTCACTACATCAAAGATACTTCATTATATTCTTGATAAGGATGTGAGGACTATTTCATTTAATTCAACAGCCCTGCAAGTTATATGTAAGTATTATTTCCATGTCACAAATGATAAAATTGGGACTGAGACAGTTCCAATAAATTGCCTGGTGTCACACAGTTAGCACAGGCTGAGCTGAGTTTAGATTCCAAGCAACAATGACTTCAGAACTTCAACAATGAAACACAATAATACTGTGAGCAGATGAAAAGTATGTTATTAAAATATGTAGGCAAGGTCTGGCCACTGGTCTGCAGGCCTGAGAGCTTACTCTCAGAAACATCTGTGTACCTAAAACTCATCCTAATTCTGCACTAATCTTTAAGAAAAGTACCTGAATCAGGCTATGTTCACATGGGTAGGCTGAGAGCGATGAATGGTGGTCATGCCTGAGTAGACATTGAATATTGTATAATACTAAAACTGATGGCAGGGGCCTGGCTCAGATAGGGTGGCCCCAGAATAGAGCCAGATTAGGCTATAAACAAAAATGCCATATGAATAAATGTCTGGAGATAGAAAGGGACAACTGACCTTACAGAAGCCCTTCACTCACTCAGACATTAATGCCCAAGATTGTTCATGGCCCAATAGCTTGCATTTTCCTATCTCTCCTGCTGAACTGGCAAATCTCTGTGCTTTATAAGCTGGTTGTACTCACTACTTTTAAATCCTTTAAATATGTGCACTGGTTTTAATTCAGCCATATAACGTCTATGTGTAAGTTTTTCACTAATCTGAACCTCTAAAACAGAATCAGACCAACTATAGACTGTGGCCAAATCTAGCCTGCCAATATTTTTATAGCACGCAAGCTAAGAATGATTTTTACAATTTTCAATAGTTGGAGATAAAAACACATAAGAAGACACGGCTGATGTGGCTCAGTTGATTGGGCATTGTCCCTTACACCAAAAGGTTGCTGGTTCAATTCCAGGTCAGGGCACACTCACATCAATGTCTCTCTCTCTCTCGCACATCCTCTCTTCTAAAAATCAATTTTTTAAAAATCTTTTTTAAAAAAGATTTTCTGACGCATGCAATGTATATGAAATTCAAACTTCAGTGTGTAAATAAAATTTTATTGGAAGTCAGGCATACCCATTTGTTTATGTATTATCTAGGGCTGCTTTCTCACTGCATAGGTAGAATTGACTAGTTGCAACAGAGATTTTATAGTTTGTAAAGCCTAAAATATTTATTATCTTATTTTATAAGGTAAGCTCCACTTCTAGAATGCAAGCTCCATGCTAACAAGGCTTTATTCTGCTTTGCTCACATCTTTATCCTTAGCACCTGGAAATAAATATTCAAATAAATGTACTAAAGAAGAAAGGGAAGGGAAAGGGAGAGAGAGGGAAAGAGAGAAGGAAGAAAGACTGGTTTGTCAACAAACCAGTCAGGCATATGATAACATTTAACTCATCAGTGAATCCAACCCTGATATATGACAAGCATTCAATAATTGTCAAAGAAATAAATAACCAGCCAATGGGATTAACATTAAAAAGATCCTACTAGTCGATATGACTTGACTATATTCTTCTGTTTTAATAAAATCTCTGGCAAAAACTGAGTTACATGATCATTTTAAGAACAAAATTGGAATCTATCACTCTCCCTCCCCCCCTCCCCCCCCCCCGCCGCCCTCCAGTAAAAATGTATTGTACAAAGATACCAGCCATCAAAATTAGGGCAAAGTTTCCCAAGGTGACAACTAGGATTACTACTCATCTTAAAAAGTTTGAATATGATTGTTAAAAAGCAATAAATACCCAATATTATATACACAGAAACTACCTAAAGCTGTCAAAAATAAAGCAATCATAATATGTTCTAAATTATATAGCATTTTACAAAATGCCACTTAAAAGGAAAAAACTAAACTACTAACCACTGAATATGTGATCTGTTATAAGAATATTTTTACACCTAGGAATTGATAAAATCATTGAGTTTAAATGCTTCAAAAATGACACTCAAGCCAAGATCGGTTTGGCTCAGTGGATAGAGCATCGGACTGCGGACTGAAGGGTCCCGGGTTCGATTCCGGCAAGGGCATGTACCTTGGCTGTGGGCACATCCCCAGTGGGGGGCGTGCAAGAGGCAGCTGATCGATGTCTCTCTCTCATCGATGTTTCTGACTTTCTGTCCCTCTCCCTTCTGCTCTGTAAAAAATCAATAAAATATATATTTTTTTTAAAAATGACACTCAAATCAGAAAACTAGGCAGATTAAAATGATAAAGTCATAAACTCCTTAATAAATATCAGATGGCAAATTAGTCAGATAAGAAACAGTGAAACAAATTGAATTATCCTTCTTAATGAGATAATCTGTACTTAGTAGTATTGTTGTATTCCAGACTTTCTGAGGTTTCCCCATAGTTCATCAAGCCCAGAGACCTTGGTAAGAAACACTGGGAAGCCTCCGATGTGTGTCCATCTAATACTTGCAGGTTCTGTTTTTAGTTATTTTACCAAGGCTTGATCTATTTAAAGAAAGGTATCTTCAAGTAGCTCATAAAGAGTTCCAGTCCTCTAAAATTAAACCAGTCACAGGGAAGGGTTTTTTGTCAGGATACCCAGCTCCACAAATAGGCAACAAAAAGTTAAAGGAAGTCACTTATTCAGAGGCTATATCTATTCTCTTCTAGGAAAATATAACACCCCTTGCTAGAAGATTCTTTTAATTACCATATCAGTGGAAATTCTTTTTTTAAAATATATTTTCAATTTCAGAAAGGAAGGGAGAGGAAGAGAGAGATAGAAACATTTATACAAATAAAAGGGTAATATGCTCATTAGACCGGGAGACCTTTCAGATGTCCTTCCAGACAAAGCTATGGTGGCAGGGCCAAAGCAGAGGTGGTTAGGGGTGATCAGGCCAGGAGGGGAGGCAGTTGAGGATGATCAGGCCAGTGGGGGGTGGCAGTTGGCTGGCGGGGGGGAGGGAGAGCTGGGGGTGAGCAGGTCAGCATGGGGGGCAGTTGGGAGTGAGAAGGCTGGCAGGGGGTCAGTTGAGGGTGATCAGGCTGGCAAGATGGGGCAGTTGGGGGCAAGAAGGCTAGTGGAGGGGGCAGTTGGGGCTGAGCAGGCCAGCAGGCAGAGTGGTTAGGGGTGATCAGGCAGGCAGGCAGGTGAATGGTTAGGAGCCAGCAGTCCTGGATTGTGAGAGGATCAGACATCCCCTGAAGGGTCCCAGATTGAAGAGGGTGCAGGCCGGACTGAGGGATACCCCTCTGTGCAGAAATTTTGTGCACTGGGCCACTAATCAATGATAAGAGAGAATCACTGATCCACTGCCTCCTGCAAAGCCTCCAGTGGGGATCAAGCCCACAACCCAGACATGTGCCCTAGGCCAGAATCAAACCTGAGACCCTTCAGTCTACAGGCCCATGCTCTATCCACTGAGCCAAAGCAGTTAGGGCTGGAAATTCTTTTTTTTAAGCATCTTTGTTTTTAACAGTACATGTTAACATGATTGCTTATTTTTAGTGATATTTCAATAAATTTTGTTTGGACTACATAAGCTTCAAATGTTATTAAATCCAAATCTCAGATTAACCAGGTCTGTCTTAAAATGTATTTCCAAGTCAGCCTGAAAATCTACCAATTAAAGACATATGAAAATATCTTAGTATTATAGAGAAAAGTGGAAGGGGAGTGAAGAAGTGATTAATAATGGACATGTTAGGATGAATTAAGTATTGATTTACCACTGTGACCTCTGCACAATTTATAGTGATTGTCAATTCACTATAACTCCAACCAGAACACAAACTCTGCATGTGAGAAATGTCTGCTAGTTTTTCAGTATCTGACTTCTGCTTTCTTTTGTAGAATTCTTAACTGGTCATATGATCATGCAAAATAAGAGCTTCATAGTGAGTCTCACCTTGAAACTAGGTGTGGCAAAATATTTTTTAATGACTAACAAAGACACATGGAAGTGATAAGTGCAAATCATATTTTGAGTTAAAGAGAAGGTAAATATCTTTCCTTACCTTCCTCCTTCCTCTGGCTGGTAAGTGCAAGTGTCAATATTAAATCAGCTATTCTCTGCCATAGGTATAAGGCCTGTACCATAGGGATATCAGAAGGCGAACAGATGTAAAGAGCCTGGTTTCCCTGAATTATTTACTCAGAATCCTATGAGAGAGTGAGAGAATAAGCTCCATTCTTCAATGATCTGAATTTGTATCTTAGTTAAAATATCTTATGAAAAGATACCATTACTGTGCAGTTTTCCATTTTCCCAGTGCCTTGTAGCAGGTCAGTCAATAAATATTTGATTAATGTAAGAATGTCTGGACAGGCTTAGTACCGAATAGAAGGATGGATACATGGATAGATGGATGAGTGGGTTAATGATTAATGGATAGAGGGAATGATGGATGTAGAAAAGGAATGGATGCTGAAGAGAAAAGAAGATATGAGTATCAGTTGGAAAACTATGCCTCAGACCTGCCTGGTTTTTAGTCTTTCGGTAACATCTGGGCTCAGTTGAGAAGACTTAAAGATAGGAATATCTTAAATATTCATAATGTGCCACTGTATACCCTGCTCAAGACATCATGATCCCTCACATCTACAGGTCCCTCAATCCTGAACAGCAGTTTTATAGCTCCCTAGTCAGCTTTCTCTTCTGTTCTCAGTAGTTGGATTTAAAATTTATTTCACATAGCAATTAGAAACTCTCATACTAGCATAGCATATCTGTTTCAGTTCTTATGTTGCTTAAAATGTCACTGGCATGTGACATTGGGATCCAGAGTCACTCATGTTTGAAGCATCATATTCCGACTGGTTTTTATATTACACCTACATGGCCTTTAATTTTATCTCTTAAAAAATGGAAGGGGAGTGAAGAAGTGATTAATAATGGACATGTTAGGATGAATAGTCTCCTTCTCAATCCTCTCTATTGGCCACTCCTCCTGGTTTGTATTTTAAATATAGGCAGTCTTCAGGGTTCTGTCCTCTCCATTCTCTCAACACTCTCCCTGGGTGATGTTACCTTAACTGCCTTAGTTGTAGTTACCATAAATATGTTGGTCATTTCCACTCAAAGTTTTAACCCCATCTATACCATACATCTGAAATTTGTATATCTAAAACCTACCAAAACTTTCAATACCATGTTTCAGAGGTGCTATAGGTTCAATATGTCCAGGTTGATTTTTCATCTTCCCTACCACCTCTCCCCATTCCTATTGTAGTCCTATGAAGTCTTACAATCAGATATATTTCTAAAGATCTCTCATTTTCCAGAGATTTTAAGATTTTAAGATGCTGTATAAGATACCATACTACAGTTTACTAACCTATTTTCCTACCCTACGTATCAGGCAAGTTAGAGATATCAGGATAAGTATGGTAGGATAATTTGGGGACTTAATATAGCCCACGCACCTTATGTCAGGTACAATTATTATTCCATTTTATAGAAACTGAGGTTGATGGAGAGTAACCCAGTTATTGTGTGGTGAAGCTGGCATTTAGACCCAGGAATGTCTGACTTCAGAGCCCAATTTGTGCTACTGCACTTGTCACCCTGTATTGTAAATGCCTATTTCCTGTTTCACATCATCCAACAAACTCTAGATTCCATGAGGATGGGGCTGGCATGCTCCCATTATTTTTTTATATTCATTGTTAATATTAAGGAAAATCAGTTGTAAAAATTCATTCAAAATGTTTTTGAAAACTGTGGGAAAAAGTGGAATGAGATGTGATCAGTTCATATATAAGAATCCTATAAATATCTCATTATAGAGGCTACATTTGCCTCCCCTTTTAGCCTCATATGAGTGGTGCTTATGCTTTCAACTTTCTAATATCCTGGGTTTTATTTGTTTGTTTGTTTTAATCCATGGGTATTACCGCATACTAACTTCCCAGATTCCCTTTCATATTTGCACATTTACTTTTACCTTTGTACTTTCCATACTGTTAAGTGAAGCTGCATACATTTCCTTCTTCATATTTGCTCTCTAGAATCCATGCCAGTTGTGACATTTGCCTTTTCTCCTGATGCTGAATGTCAGTGATGTTGAAATGTGAGAAACTTAAATGATGCTCAACTTCGTGAATGCTAAGAGATCTGACTGCCCCACTACAATTAAAATGGAACATTGCCTAGCCTCTCAGAAAGTACATTTTACTATGTGTATTCATGCCTGAAAAGTACTTTGAAAAGAATCTGGTGCACAGTAAGGGTTATATAAGCAGAATCTATCATTCAAATTATTACAGTTACCTGGGGGAGTTATACAAGGAGATGGGGTTGTCCCAGTCAAACAAGACTATCATTATCTCTTTATTAATCTCCCCCTCCACTTTGCATGACATAGTAAGTCTCCAAAGTTTGGGGGGAAAAAATAGAACTCAGAGTGAAAGCTAGAGGCAAAATGAGTAATGGTTAGGCTATTGTTGTCAATGCAACAGTTAGCATTTGAATAGGCCTGATTAGGTGTGGTTAGAGCTCAGAGACCATTCAAGAAGAAGAAGCAATTACAGTGGATTCTCATTGTAGGCAGTGCAAAGAAGTTCAGTGTTTGTCTCACTGAGTAGGAAGAACATAGCAGAGAATAAACATAGTTAAGGTGATAGGTGTCAGCATGGTCAAGGAATATGAGTCAGGACTGTAGTCACAGGAACAGCAGGAAATCAGCTGACAGGATCAGAGTTCTCAAAAATTAGGAGAACTAATAAGGAACTAAAACATCGCTTTACACACATTAGAATAGTACATTCCTGGCCAGTGTGACTCAGTTGGTTGGGCACCCTCCAGGGCACTGAAGGGTTGCTGGATTGATTTCCTGTAGGGGTGCATGCCCATTTAGGGCAAATCCGTGTAGGGGGTGTGTGAAAGAAGGCAGCGGATGGCTGTTTCATTTTCACATGAATCTTTCCCTCCCTCTCTCTTCTTCTCTTTCTAAAAATCATGTTCTTTAAATAACATAGACACTCATGAACAGAAACAGAAATATAAACCAGAAGTTTAGTGCTGAAGAATGAAGAAAAATGTTGACTGTAGTTTAAGATCTAAAGGGCCTGTCATAGGCTGACTTCCAGATAAACTGGTAACCATGGGTTCTTTAACATTTCTCTACATCAGAGATTAGACTGGATCCAGAAACTGAAATTAAGCTGAGTCTGGTGGTGAGAAACTGAACTCAGATATGGCATCTAAAGGGACTTTGGAGACAGCGAAAAGCAGGCTACACTTTTATCTTCATCATTTTAAACCATGACCTTGGGCAAGAAACATTTGTCATACTTGACTGCTCAGAGAGTTGCTATAAGAAATTCACACAACAAGGAGATAACCAAGATGGTGGCATAGGTAAACACCTATTGTTCTGCCCCGCACAACGATTTAAGAACTACAACATAACAGCAGAACAGACATCACCCAGAATCGCCAGAAAGCTGGCTGTGTGAAAACTCCACAAATAAGAGTAAAGGTGGGACACTGAGACTCAGAGGAGCAGTGGGAGCGCAGCCTTGAAGACAGAAACAGGTTAGGAGCCGTCCTGATCACGCGCGCATGGGCTGTAGGGCTGGAGCAGCAACCCTGGCTGGATTTCGCCAATGGGGAGGGCGGAGACGTCCCACTACACGGATTCCCCAGCGCCAGGTCCGAGATCCGGGGTACGTGGAGATGTCCCACTGCACAGATTCCCCAGTGCCAGGCGAGGTCCGAGGTCCGGGGGACTCACCCTGGAAGCGGGGCGCCGCAGAGGTCTCCTAGTCTGAGGAGAAACCCGGAGGCTGGGAAAAGAAGTTTGCGTGCAAATGTCGCACAAACCCGTGACTTGCCCCCTGGAAACTTGTCTCCTGGTCCCGGAAACCATCTATTTTATAACCCTGGGCTAGACTTTGGGTGTGCAGACTCATTTGGGGAGAGGCAAAATTGTCTGGCAAGGGGAAGAGACTAGCGGCTTTCTCTTGGAGGTGCCTGCAGCCATCCCCATCCAACAGAGACCCACGCGCGCGTGCGTGCGAGTGCCGCATAGGACGTAGCTGACATTGAGGCTGCCTGCTCAGCTCAGAGACTCCGCCCATCCAACCTGAACACAGTCTCCCTTCACAGCCAATTGGCCTGGAGGTCAAACCCTCCTAGGGCTAACAACAATAAGCTGGGTTTAAATTCAAAAATACTGTACAACCCATAAAGGATTGCAGTAAGAGTACCCATCTCAGGTAACTAGGGAGGCTGAGCCACTGTCCCTTTGAGGATATCTACCACATAAAGCAGCCACCATGCAGAGATATAGAAAGAAATCAGGTGTGAAAGAAATGGAGGAGAAAAGACGACAAGACATAGAGTTCAAAACCACGGTTATAAGGCTTTTCAAGAGGCTCCTAGAAAAGGCCGATGAACTTAATGAGAATTATGAGGAAATAAACAAGACCAACCAGGAAATGAATGAGACTTACAAGGAAATGAATGAGACCCTCAAGGAAATGAACAAGACCTCTGAGGATATGAACCAGACCCTCACAGATATGAAAAAGGACCAACTAGAAATCAAGCATACACAGACTGAAATAAAAAATATTACACAAAGTCCTAAAAGCAGTCCAGAGGGCCACAAGAACCAAGTCAAAGATTGGAAATACAAAGAAGCAAAATCCACTCGGCTGGAAAAGCAAGAAACAAAAAGAATTCAGATAATTGAAGATAGTGTAAGGGGCCTCTGGGACAACTTCAAGGATGCCAACATCCGAATTATTGGGGTGCCAGAAAAAGAAAGAGAGCAAGTTAATGAAAACCTACTTGAAGAAATAGTGACTGAAAACTTCCCCCACCTGGTGAAAGAAACTGACTTAAAAGCCCAAGAAGTACACAGAACCCCAAAATATAGGAATCTAAAGAGGACCACACCAAGACATATCATAATTAAAATGCCAAGATCAAAAGATAAAGAGAGAATATTAAAAGCAGCAAGAGAAAAACAGATGGTTACCTCCAGGGGAGCACCCATACGATTGTCAGCGGATTTCTCAACAGAAACGATGCAGGCCAGATGGGAGTGGCAAGAAATATTCAAAATAATGAATAGCAAGAATCTACAACCAAGATTACTCTATCCAGCAAAGCTATCATTCAGAATTGAAGGTCAGATAAAGTGCTTCCCAGATAAGAAAAAGCTAAAGGAGTTCATCACCACCAAACCAATATTATATGAAATGCTGAAAGATATTCTTTAAGAAGAGGAAGAAGAAAAAGGTAAAAATATAAATTATGAACAACAAATACACATCTATCAACAAATGAACATAAAAATCAAGTGAATTGATAGGCTGATGAACAGGATAAACTGGTGAATATAACAGAAACATGGACATAGAGAGGGAATGGACTGACAATTCTTGGGGAGAAAAGGGTTGTGGGAAATACAGCAAGAGATTGGACAAAAATCTTGCAACAATGGGAGAGGACATTGGGGAGGGGGAGGTGAGGGTGGAGGGTGGGATAGGTACAGGGTGGAGGGGAGCTATAGGGGGATAAAAAAGGGGAATTAAAGTAATTAATAAACTGAACAATAAAGATAAAAAAAATTCACACAACAAAGATGTTTCATAATTGCTTTGCAAAGAATTTTTACATTATTTCTCTAGTTTTCATTTGTTGAATCTTCTAATCCACATATCTCTAAAATTCTTTAGGCTATCATTTTAAAACCCAATGTCATATGCCCTCATTAAGGAAGCAATTTAGTTAACTAATGTCACTATATTACTTAACATTCTAACTAATTTGACAAATTTTTCATAACCACCCAGTAGGATCCAGACTCCCTGGTAATTTTCAACAGACATGCTGATAGAGGGGGGAAAACAAATCTATGAACACTGTCACTTGGAAAATCTCATTTTCTGGAAACTGGAATGAAGAGCCTCACTCCTTTACAAAAATCTACCTTTCAACTTGATGAAAAATCTTAGATGATACCACATTGAAAGCAATCCCCTTAGCTCCAAATGTAAGGCTTTCGACAAAAACACTTTTAAAATCACAACCCCTCCCCATTTTTTGGACCATTGAATATAAAAGGTAGAAATAACTGAAATGTCATTATTCTTTAATTTAGAGATTCAGCTTCAGTCATATTTATTCATACTTTTAGCTGCTTCATAATGATACTAGTAATGAAAGATTTTATTTCTATTTGACAGATGAATAAATTAAATAAAAGAAGAATTAACTGAAATCAACTAAATAGTAAAGCTATACCTACAGCAAGATGATTTGGGAAACAAACGTAAACAAAAATGAGAATTTCAGACTCTAAACCTTACCAACTAATGGACTGATAAGATGTTGGCATAACTGTCACTTCTGCAGATAATGCCTTTTCCTTTATGGCCCATCTCTTTGCTTGCCACAACTCAAAATGAAATTTGTAAGAATAAAATAAACCTTTATTTAAGAAATGTGATTTAGCCAAAACCAGTTTGGCTCAGTGGATAGAGTGTCGGCCTGTGGACTGAAAGGTCCTGGGTTCGATTCCAGTCAAGGGCATGTACCTTGGCTGCAGAGACATCCCCAGTACAGAGTGTGCAAGAGACAGCTGATCCATGTTTCTCTCTCGTTGATGTTTCTGACTTTCTATCCCTCTCCTTTCCTCGCTGTAAAAAAATCAATAAAATACATTTTTTTAAAAAGAAATGTGATTTAAATGAATTATGAAAGTGTACACAAACAAAGCAAAGTACCTTCAGAGGCAAAAGAGAAACAGAAACAAAACAAAAATCCCTATGTTTATTCTTTTCCAGAATGACAGAAAGTTAACAAAATTTATATTTGTGGCATATAAAAGTAAATTTTGGATTCATCAATTAGATATATAAAGATTTTATCATCAATTCATAAACAGTCTTACTATTGTTCAGACACAGTTAAAATGTATCCACTATCATTAAGTGCTGAATAAAAAATAAAATCTTGATAATTATGCCACATAATACCTTTGTAATAAATATTTTCTCACTTGCTAATAATTACCATCAGCTGACAACCATATATCCAAATGAAAAGTATTCAATAAGTATTTGCTGACTGAATGATTTCCACTTAATGAATGTATATAAGTAGGTAACTTTGAAGAATTTCTAAAAACAAGCCAATCCCTTCTAATAAAAAATTAATCTTGAAATTAAAAATAAAAAAGAAAAGATTCAGTCTCTGGTATCTTTTCAATAAATGGTTTTTATTTAATGCATTATGTTCTTAATAAGGAAAACAAAAAAACAGATTGTTTTACGTCAGAATGTATGATTAAAAATTCTGGAGAACATACTTAAGTTCATTTCAAACCCATGTTTTCTTAAATACGGTGAGTTATGCATGAGGAAAATGCAGAACCCTAAAATTCAATGTGATGATGAGCAGGATGACCACAGAAAACTTGGAACAGTAAAGACAAGTTTTGATTAGCTGAGCAATTGTTATTAAGTAATATATAACAGGGGACATGTGCTGGGGGGTAGGGGAGGCTGGGGGGAGGATATTGGGGGGGAGGAAAACATATGTACTATTATTAAATATAAGTTATATTGTAAATAAAATTTAAAAAAACATAAAAAAGAGGGGAGGGGATAGTGGGGCAATATCATGTAAGGAAAAATATCCTGTAAGTAAATTACATCTAGAAAATTCTTACTTCAGAAAATTAATTTCCATTTGTAATGCTAACAGCAGGACACCTATGAAAAACACACATGGTGTCAAAATAAGCCAAAGGAAAATCATTTGGGCAAAAATAAAAAGAATCCCAAGTCTAATTTATAGAAATGATTCCTTTATTAACTTTTGGTCAAGAATATGTTTGTATATTTCAGAAAACAACTCCAAGACCATATGGATTCCTGCAACAAAGAGGAACTGACAGGTCTGTCTTAACCACGAAGACAGTCCAGAGATGGAAGACGTTGATGACACCTTGCCATGCTGGCAGTCAGTAGCTGTGCGTTGCTGCAGGTTGCCCAGGACCAAACCAGAGAGGGTGGAACCTGCATTGCCACCATTTGTCCATCATCCAGATATCATCGCTGACATGTGCATATAAGGAACTATTCGACATTGAAACTGGGATTCAGAAGTGTTGGACATTGAAACTGAGACTCAAACATTTTTTGTTCTTATATGTTTATTTCTAGTATGCAGATGCAAGATTTTTTTAAAGAAAAGAAATGGGGAAAAATAGATACAGAGGCAAAGAAGTAGTGAACAGACTGTCAAACTACAGTGGGAAGGCAGGGGAGGGTGGGGGGCGGGGGCTATGGGAGATCAACCGAAGGACTTGTATGCATGCATATAAGCATAACCAATGGATATAAGACACTGGTGGGGGGGAGGGGAGAAGGCAGGTGAGGGCATGTGCTGGGGGTGGTAGGGGAGGCCTGGGGGAGATTAATGGGGGGGGGAAGGAAACATATATACTACTATTTGTAATACTTTAAACAATAAAATAATAATTAATAGGAAAAAAAGGAAAAAAAAGTAATATATAACAGAGATTGAGATATTTATTTGTATCATATACCAGGGACTCCTTCTTTTTACTAGAAACATAACAATAAGAACATGATGTTTCACCCAATTACAATCCCTTTATTAAGAACGCCTTACTTCTCCAATTTCAAGACCTCACTTTCACCACAAGAATAGGCATTTGATCAGTCATACCATACCATACCATATCAGTCACAGAATACCATACCTTCGGCAAACATAAATTGTTCCAATTGTCAATGATTCCTTCATAGTAGATTAAGATACTGAGTGATATATCTTACTATAACAGTCATTAAGTTTTAAAAAGTATTTTTCCACCAGTGCTTTAACTGGGAGATCATAAGAATGTGACTGCCATCTTCCCTAACATTTGGAGAGTTATATGTTCTCTATCATAAAGCCAACAAACATGTGGATGGGGAGAGGGATGAGGGAAGAGAAAAAGAGAGGAAGGGAGAAAGTGGTGGAGGCAGAAGCAGAGGAAAGAAATGAATATAATAAATGAATACATCCTGAAGATATTAAATCTTAGTTCTACTTGCTGAGCCTCAGCTACATTTTCCTCTGTCTTTGATTCCACGGAGCTAAACTAAGTAATGCCCTTTCAGGTCTACGATTTGATGACACTTCTGACCTTAGCTAATTTGAGTTGAATTCTTTCACCTGCAACTGAAAAATAATAAACAAATTCATAGATTGTTGCATTTATTAATCTCAGAGTTACATCTTCCCATTTGTTAATCTCTGGGTTATATCTTCCCTATGAAACTGATTTTCTATGTAAATTTTCTCTTTTTAAAATAGTTACCATAGTTTCGGTATTCTTGGTTGAGCCCCACTGATACAGTAATCTGAAACTGGAGCTTGAGAAAGAGGTCTTGTAAACATACATTTAGAATCCGCATCACACAGTGGCAAATGGAGCCACTGAGATGGTGGCATTCCTTGGGAAGAGCATGGAGAAAGATTCAAAAGGGGAGATAATTTTAAAATAGCAAAATGAATGTGTGCTAGTTGACAGAGTACAGGTTTAACTTAATTTTGAATTCAAGTTGACTTTTTTCTAAAGAATTTCCAAAATAGTACGCAGAAATCTTTGATGAAAAACCACATTAATAAGGCCACTCCCTATGCCAAGGCCTTAAGTAGCACAGTCCTGTGGAGAAGAGAAGCTAAGAGAGAGCAAGATGAGGTTGAGTAGTTTATCTGGTTATAAGTTTAAACTCATAACACCTCCCACACCTTCCTGAGTCTGCTTGCACATCTGTAAAAAGGGTTAAATAATAACAATCATAAGCTGTTTTGAATAATGCATGTGACATGATGTATGAAAAGTGCCAGACTCATGATAAATGATCAGCAGCACTAAGCAGATGCTACTGCTGCTGAGGATGTGGTAACATGGAGAAGAATATCATCAGACTATCCAATCTAATCTATGGTCTTCCTAATGTATATGTATAATATACATTAGGAAGATCATATATATATGAAATTTTATTTGCTGTTACATTAGTTTCCAATTAAGTACAAACTTTACAAAGTGATATTATGAGAGCTTAGAATAAATAAAATCCAAAATCCAGAGGACAAACTAAGTTTGTTGCTAAACGAACTATTTTTTTTTTATCTCTGCCTCTCGCTGTGTTTTTGGCTATTTCACAGTTCAATCCTGTTTTCTCTTGGCTTCAATTTATTCCATGATGCTGTCAGAAAGATGTTAATTGATCGTGTTAACATCCTCTGACACTCTTGGCTCTCAGGGCTTCAGCCACTACCGCCTCGCCTCCTATGATGCAGTATTTTGGCTCTCATCAGAAACAGAATTACATAGCCCACTAACTTCAAAGACCTGACTCCATTAACTGGTATTGCAGTGATAGAATATCTTCAGCGAAATATTTACCTCACTTAAGACATCTCACTTATTTCCTTGATGAGGAAACACTTGTGAGGAGGGATTACTGGTCAAATCTAAATGTTATATCTGGATGGCACACACCTGCAAAGTTGTCACACTGAATTAACTTTTTTATTAATAGTCTGACTAAATCATTCTAAACAAAATCTTTTCTTGGATACAAATCCTGTACAAACACATTTAACTGCCTGCTTCCATATCTATGATCAAAGCAAATACACAGGATTGATGTTCAATCATTAACAGCAAATGCCACTGAAGTCAGCTCAGCCCATTCCAATTTGTAACCTTCTAAGTCTTATTAAGCAAAACTAAATATTGGTTTTCATTCACCCACATCTTTTCAGTTCTAACATTTTTCTTGGCTCAACACTCCATTCCCCTTGAACAGCTGAAGGTAACTATATGAATTTAAAATAGAAGCTATTTTATGTGTGTACCCCCCTGAAATGAGGTCTAGCCCTTCCATAACATGTCCAGGTACTGCAGCTGTAGCCTTGAAATACCCACAATCCTATCTAATAAAAAGAGTAATATGCAAATTGACCATGCCTCCTATCAAGCCACACCCACCAGCCAATCAGGATCAAATAAACACCAACCAAAATGGCTACAACCACTGAGCGCAGGAGGGAGGCTTGGATTACCCCAGCAATGGAGGAAGTCAAGCTTCTGCAGCCCTAATGCCTAGGCTGCCACTCTAGGCTACAAAATTTCAATTGTAGAAGTTAAATAAACCCAAACAGAAATGGCTGTCACCACAGAGCGAGCAAAAGGCTTGGCTCTGCTCCAGGCTAAAAAGTTTCAGTTATAGAACACAAATTAATCTCAGGTCCCAGGGCCTCCACTTGGGTCGATGGGGGGCATGGGAAGCCTGCAAACCACCACAGGCCCCTCGCCCAGGCCACCCCATGCCCCAAGGAAACCCCCACCCTGATCTAGGACACCTTTCAGGACAAACCAACTGCCCCTCACCCATGCACCAGGCCTCTATCCTATCTAAGAGTAATTTGCAGATTGACCATCACTCCAACACACAAGAGGGCTGTCCCCATGTGGTCAAAGATCCTGCCCCCATGTGGACACAAAATGGCCACCACAAGATGGCAAGCAGGGGAGGGTCATTGGGAGGTTCCAGGTCCTGCAAGGAAGGGCAGTTGTGGGCAATCAGGCCAGGAGGGAAGGGCAGTTAGGAAGGACCAGGCCTGCAAGGGAGGTAGTTGGGGGTGACTAGGCCTGCAGAGAAGGGCAGTTAGGGGTGATCAAGCCTGCAGGGGAGGGAAGTTGAGGGCAAACAGGCTGGCAAGAGAGCAGTTAGAAATCAATCAGGCTGGTAGGGGAGTGGTTAGGCTGGCAGGCAGAAGTGGTTAGGGGCAATCAGGAAGGCAGGCAGGTGAGAAGTTTGGAGCCAGCAGTACTGGATTGTGAGAAGGATGTCGAACTGCCCATTTAGGTAGGTGGGATCGGGCCTAAACGGGCAGTTGGACATCCCTCGAGGGGTCCCAGATTGGAGAGGGTACAGGCTGGGCTGAGGGACATCCCCCACCTCCAGTGCCTGAATTTCATGCACCAGGCCTCTAGTAGACAAATAAGCATCTATAATAATAAAATTGTAATATGCTAATTAGACTGGACGTCCTTCCAAACAACCTTCTGGACAAAGCTGGGGTTGTGAGGGAAGCCTGGGTCCCAGGTGCCTGCTAGTGGCCAGAGGGAAACCCATGTTCCGGGTGCCTGCTATTAACTGGAGGGAAGCTTGGGTCCCAGGTGCCAGAGGGAAGCTGGTGCCTACAACCAGGGGGAGGAAGGCCTACTTTTGCACAAATTTTGTGCATTGGGCCTCTAGTCCTATATAAAAAAAGCTAATATGCAAATTGACCAAATGACTAAAAGACTGATCACTATGACGCACACTGACCACCAGGGAGCAGATGCTCAATGCAGGAGTTGCCCCATGGTGGTCAGTGCACTCCTACAAGGGGGAGTGCCACTCAGACAGAAGCTGGGCTCAACACTGGCGAGTGCAGCAGTGGTGGCAGAAGCCTCTCCGGCTACCGCAGCCACGCTAAGGATGTCCAACTGACGGCTTAGGGGCATGGGCCTAAGCCGTCAGTTGGACATCCCCTGAAGGCTCCTGGACTATGAGAGGGCACAGGCCAGGCTGAGGGACGCCCTTAAGAGCATGAATTTCATGCACCAGGCCTCTAGTGCGAGTATAAACTATGGTTCTATACGCAATGAGCTATATGTAGTATATGTAAGAAGTTAAGCATCATGTAATAAATAGCCTAGTGGCACATCAAATTTTATAAAGATTTAAAATTCTCTATAGGAAAATTAGATCAATTCTTTTTTTCCCCTTGGTTCTATAATGGCACGAACCAGTTCTTTTATTCCCTAGTGTATTCCACTCTTAACACTTGTGAAAATATAATGGATGTTACATATATGAAGGCTGAATAATCATTGTATTTCCTAGAAGTTGTCTCAGCTTACCCCTTATTCCCATCAACTCAGCACAGGTTGAAAATCACTGTTTTATAATGACTTATAATTTCCTTAAAAATAATTTAAGAAGTCATATGAAATAATTCAATTTAAGCCTAAAAATATATAAATTTCCTGCCCTATCCAGTTTGACTCAGTGGATAGAGCATTGGCCTGAAGACTCAAGAGTCCCAGGTTCAATTCTGGTCAAGGGCATGAACCTTGGTATGGGCACATACCCAATAGGGAGTGTGCAGGAGGCAGCTGATCAATGTTTCTCTCTCATCAATGTTTCTAACTCTCTATCCTTCTCCCTTATTCTCTGTAAAAAAATCAATAAAATATATTATTTTATATATATATATATATATATATATATATCCTATCTAATGAAAGAGTAATATGCAAATTGACCATACCTCCAATCAAGCCATACCCACCAGCCAATGAGGAGAAAATTATGCAAATAAACCCCAACCAAGATGGCTGCCACCACTGGGAGCAGGAGGGAGGCTTGGGTTTCCCCAGCAATGGAGGAAGCCAAACTTTCCACCTGGTTTGCTGGCCTCGGCCTCCACTCAATGCTACAAAGTTTCAAATATAGAAGATATAGAGAGAAGAGGCTAGGGTTGCCAGGGCAATGGAGGAAGCCAAACTTCTGCAGCCCTAGCCTAGGCCTTCACTCAATGCTATAATGTTTCAAACAGAAATGGCTATCACCACAGAGCAAGCAGAAGGTTTGGCTCTGCTCCAGGCTACAAAGTTTCAATTGTAGAACATAAATTAATCCCAGATCCCAGGGCCTCTGCTTGGGTCGCTGGGGGGTGCGGCCTGCCTACAAAACACCACAGGCCCCTTGCCCAGGCCACCCTACACCCCAAGGGAACCCCCACCCTGATCTAGGACACCCTTTAGGGCAAACCAGCTGGTCTCCACCCATGTACCAGGCCTCTATCCTATCTAATAAAAGAGTAATATGCAGATTGACCATCACTCCAACACACAAGAGGGCTGCCTCCATGTGGTCAAAGATTCTGCCCCCATGTGTATACCAGATGGACACCAGAAGATGGCCAGCAGGGGAGGACAGTGGGAGATTCCAGGTCTGCAAGGGAGGGCAGTTGTAGTGATCAGGCCAGCAGGGGAGGGCACTTGGGAGGGACCAGGCCTACAAGGGAGGGCAGTTGGGGGTGACCAGGCTGGCAGAGGAGGCAAGTTGTGGGCAAACAGGCTGGCAGGGGAGCAGTTAGACATCAATTAGACTGGCAGGGTAGTGGTTAGAGGGTGATCAGGCTGGCAGGCAGAAGCAGTTAAGGGCAATCAGGAAGGCAGGCAGGCAGACAGTTTGGAGCTAGCAGTCCTGGATTGTGAGAAGGATGTCTGACAGGATTGGGCCTAAACGGGCAGTCAGACATTCCTTGAGGGTTCCCAGACCAGAGAGTATACAGGCTGAGCTGAGGGATACCCCCACACACACAACTCATGCACGAATTACATTCACCAGGCCTCTAGTATGTGTGTGTGTGAGTGTGTGTGTGTGTGTGTGTGTGTGTGTGTATTTCCCAAAGAACATCACTATAATAAATATATAACACTAGAGGCCTAGATCATCAAAATGCATGCACTGGAGCAGTCCCTCAACCCAGCCTGTCCCCTCTCACATTCATAGAGTCCTCAGGGGCACAAGGCGATCCAAGTGATCAGGGAAAGTCAATTCCCCATCACACCTCTGTGGCTGCCAACAGCAGTGCAAGCCTCAGCTGGCCCTAGTTACCAGAACCTCGGGTGGACCTGGTGGCAGGGGCCTGTGGGGACTGGGTGACTCTGGAGACTTGCCACAAGCTTGATGCCCCAGCAGGACTGAGGGGTCTGGGCACTGCCATCTAATTGGCATATTGACTGTGTGCACTGCCATCTTTGTGACAGTGTGAGGTCATTTAGCATATTCCTTCTTTATTAGATAGATTGGGGATAATGCTTGTTGAACTAAAAATGGCCTTCTTGAAAGGGACCTCAGAAAATCATTACACAGGTAATAGGGTGGTGAAAGCTTAGGGCAGGTGTCTGGGGCAGACTAAAAGGGATCAATAGTGGGGGAGGGAAACATATGTAATACTTTCAACAATAAACATTTTAAAAATAATAATAGTGAAATAAAGAGTAAAAAATAGTTCAGAAAACAATTTCTAAAGCAATTGTTAAATATTACTTCCAACTCCACTCTCTTGCCCTTCTCTACTTCTTCCACCTGGGACTGAATGAAAGGCCCATCCCTCAGTGCATTACATACTTTTAGGATGTAGGTGACAAAGTGAAATGTAGATTTTTCTCTGTGTGGTTGTCCTTGGGAGGAAAACCTTTCACTACCTAAAAGAGAACCATGAATACTAAACAAGTCTTTTATTAGCTAAGGACTCTATCTTAGAGTGTACCAGAAAACAAAACTTTTAATTATGCAACTATTCTGCCTTCTACTAAATACCTTTGCTTAAATTTAGATATAGGACAGAAAAAAAGCATGTTCATTTCATTTGTTCTCCAACCCAAAAAATTGTTGAGTGAGCTGTTGTGATGTGTGCACTACACACGAGTCCTGCTGAACCAGCTGGAAGGGAGGGCTCATTTATCTCTATTTCCACCCTTTTCCTTTTTGACATGTAAAGCATACTTAGGCAGGTGGAAGCTCTTTCCCAAGAATGTGTAAAATCATATGTGGCAAGTGTAAAACATTCAATTTACTTGAGGAAAAAATAATTTTATCACCCTCCAAAATCTGATAAGCAAGTTAGGACTTATGTAATTATAGCTTCAGTAAACACCCATACATGCACAGATGATTATGATTCTCGGAGCCAATGCCTGACAAATTTCAAGGTATGCCTGCAATTTTCAGTCCTGTACAGTTGTCATCATTACTAATATGTATTTACTATCTGTTTGATGTTTCAAATATTTACTTAGAATATCCAATTAATTAAAAATGAAGAATATAACTTCTAATTGAAGAAAGTCCCATTTATTTCCGATATTATTAAAAATAGGTACTAAAAAACCCATAATATTTAGTAGTTAATTACATAATACATATATTTAACACTAGACGTATGAGTAATGGGGAGAGATTTTTAGAGGGTCAGGAAAGAGAAATGAAAATTCATTACAATAAATATTTTTAACAAAAAATGTGTTACAAAAGCTTTCTAAAATCCCGACCATTATTTCAATCCACATTTAATGTAATATGTCTAGGAAAACAAATAGTTAAGACAAATATATATTATATGAACCATGATGAAATTATAATGATCAGACCACCCCAGAGTGGCCCCCATTGTTCTATTACCTAGTATCCATACCACCATATAATCTACCCTTGAGTGTGGGCAGGACCTATGACATCCTTCTAACCAAAAGTAATAGGATTTCACTTCTGTGATTATGTTGAATTTCCAATAGAGTAATTCTAAAAATTCTCTTTGCCTGCTTGATCAATAAGTGGCCATGTGGGGGAAGTAGATGTAACAAAAAAATGTGGACAACCTTTAGGAAGAGCAGCTATCCTCTAGGATCAGAGAGCAACCTCTTAGACCCAAGGGTAACCTCTAGCTGACAGCCAGCAAGAAAGTGTAACCCTCTCAGTCCTACAATCACAAGGAATTGAATTCTGTCAACAAATTGAGTGAGGTTAGAAATGGATTCTTCCCTAGTCAAGCTACCAGATGAAAATGTAGCCCAGCCAACACCTGAAGCTTAGAGAGACACTGAACTGACGACCCATGTGGCTATGCCTAATCTCCTGACCCACAAGAAGTACAAGGCAATAAATGTGTTTTTTAAGCTGTTTAGTTTGTGGTTTTGTTACACATAAATAGCAACAAATACAGAAATAATATTGAATGTCAACTATCATTGAAAAAAATGTAATTGCCTAGAGAAGAAAAAAGATTTCATATTCAATATTAAAATGTCTCCCATTTGGGGCAATACTAAATTCTGTCTAATTTTCTATCACCAAATATCACCCAGAAAGAATGCAATGAAGCAAAAGATTTATTTTCAATCAGTAAGATTAATATTTTTAGTGCCAATATCTCTTTAAATCTAAAAATAATACAAAAACAAAATATGTTCTGTCAAAAGATGCTTCATATTAAAATAATATCAGCCTAGTAATCTGGTTGCTCTTTTCCCACATAATAAAAAATGCAGAATAGATTTTCACACATGTACATTCATTCAGCTTTCATAATACTTGGGTAATTGTTTTTCCTTTGCTAAGGAAACACGTATAAACTAAAATGATCTTAGACTTGATCTCAAATTTCCATCCTTCAAATCTTCACATTTAAATCTAAAATTTAATTTAAAGCTTTTCATCCCTGCCAGGTGGTCTGCATGAGGACTAGTTTAAATAAGAGTGATCTTACCCTGCCTTGAATAGGACTACCCTTGGGTTCCCATTATATGTAGCCAAGTCAAGCTCCTTGGTCACATTTTGTTTCCTCTTGAGATGAATTCTCGAGGCCTTCTTTTGTACTACCCACCCACTACTGCAATCATGCGCTAATATTTTGACACCTGTATTGCTGCAGTTACTTTTCAGAAAGAATCATTTTCTCCTGTTTATTTGGTAGATGCAAACAATTACAGGTTAAGGAGGTTGAGGACACATACTAACTCCATATTGCAGGCATATCTCAGTTCTCTGCAACAGCTATGGTAACCTATTCATCAATAATCTTTTGACTATTATAATTCAAATAGAAATAAAATTATTTTTAATAATCACAAATAGTAATTTCTTGAACTATGTTTTATAAATAATGATCCTAAATCAATTAAGAGATGTCCAATCTCACAAAATTGCTAATCTCAAACAAACTATCTGAAAGAACCCAGAGCAATGTGTTTAGAAACTGGAAAACAATATCATCAATCACACCAGATTGTCAGTCTCTTTGTGACCTGCATACTAATCATGATACAAATGCTACAAATACTAAAAAGCCATGATTTTTTACATCATGGCCTTTTAAATTGATTTTAATATTGCTGCACTATTTCTGGTATAGTAGCTAATGACAAAAATAGAGAAACTATTATATTATAAATAAATATCTGGGTGTACAAATGAATCCTCACTAAAATATTTATTTGAAGTTAATTAAATTCCATTATTGCATCCATCATTACAAATTATCTCTTGCATTCTAATCATTGGCTAATTGCTTATTATTTCACTAAGATTAATAAATACAACTCAAGTCACTAAATAGATTGCTACATTGCATTTCAGCATGGGCTGTAATTTATTTTATCTGAAACAACTGCTATAATAAAATAGCTAAATACACCACACTCTTGCAAATAGACTCCAATATATCTGGGCCAGGTGCCTACAGAGCCTAGAATAGTATTGGACACAAAAACACTTCCTGAATAAAGAACATACCCCACTCCTCACAAGTATTGTGCATGCATTTACATCATCATCCCACAACTTCAAGTATGCCTATATAAATTTTTTAAACATCCACTCCTATACTTTGTGAGAAAAACAGATTTGGGCAAGTTTGCCATTACATAATATTTTCTTCATATAATCAGTGGTTTCAGGATATATATATTCCTGGTACCCCACAGCACCAAGAATACAGGTAGATACACATTTCTGTAAGTAGTTGTTGTTTGGTTGTTTTAAAAATAGTTACTGTCAAACTACCCACTGATTTTTTGGTTCAAAGAACTTCACTAAATCTTATACTGAAAACCTCATTAACAACAGAATTTTCTTGACCATCTTTATTTCTATATTTTAATTTCACAGGATTTAACATAATGTCTGGAACATTCTAGAAACAGCTGAGTTAGATATATACTACTAAGTAAATACCTTAATAAATATAGGTTAAAACAAAGATAGGTGGATGGCCTTCTTTTATGTTTTGAGTATATATTTCCCAATGAACTGAATGCAGTTAATAAATGAAGGAAAGACTAAGGTCTACCAAACTACATACATCTTCCTATGGTCAGACATTAAATCAATTCTCTAATTCTGAAATAAGTAACAGACACAAAAATGAAAAGTCTGTAACTATGCTCCATCAAGTTACATTATATTCATTAACTTAATATGTTAGCTACAGAAACTATTGGTAAAATCTAAAATAAATAATCATTAAATAAATAATTTCCTTTACTTCAGATAGATTAATAAGCTCTGCTTAGCTATAGGAAGACAAACTTTAAAACAAAAACACAGTCCTGGAGCTTCTATTATGTATCTTGCTTATTTTTTCCATGTAGATTTTTGGAACATTTCCACTAGTTAAAAGACTCCCAAGATATATTTAGTTTTAACAAATGACATCAGCATTTTTTACTTTTAGGTGCTGGAGAGCCTATCTAGATAGCATATCTAATTTATAAAATGTTTTGAATGGACATGTAATTATCACTCTTCCACATTCCAGCACATAATAGAGGACTATAATTATGAATTAATAAGCTGGATTTTCTTCTGTACCTTATGTAAGTAAATTTCATTACTTTATAAAAGTGAATTTGGTTCCTATATAACTAAATTTAATGTTTTATGTGTTTTCCCTTTAAATTATTGCATTGAGTTTAAATGTACACATTATTTTTAGTAATTTCTGTGATAAATTGGACTCTTACGTTACTCAATTATAAACATACATTTTAAAAATATTTTTACATTGGCTTCAGAGAAAGGAAGGGAGATGGAGAGGGGGAGAGAAACATCAATGATGAGAGGGAATCATGAGTCAGTTGCCTCCTGCACATCCCCTACTGAGGATGGAGCTCCAACCGGGTCATGTGCTCTGACTGGGCATTAAATAATGACCTCCTGGTTCATGGGTGGACACTCAACCACTGAACCACACCAGCAAATAAATATTTTTAATGATGACATTTGCTTAAGGCTATTCTGTGTCCCAATGCTCAAAATTAATTATGTTAATCAATATCAAAGCTTAGTTTATAAGATGAAAATGCACTGAAACTTTATAAAGATAGATACTTGAGTGTACGAACATGCAAGTGTTAAGAGCAATTATGTTTTTAGTCAATATATAGAAGTGTTTAAGATGCATCAAGATGAGTGAAGGCTGGTATTTAGCAGAATAAGAAATTACCAGACTGTATCCCTACAAGGAAAATCATAAATAAGAAAAAATATCCCATCAGAGATTTTAAATTATTAGGTATTTCTAAAAGATGGGTAAAACTTGATATTAAGAATGGCACTTACAATAATGGAATATTTTTTTAATTATTAAAAACTTCAACTAGTACATTAAATTTAGAAAAAATATCTTTAATATAAATTGATCACCATTGTTTAAAACAAGGGACTACAAAAATCATTAAGGTGGAAATAGACCAAGAGCTACAAGGGTCCTGAGCATCCTGGAGTGCCACTTTGATTGGCAAAGAAAGAAAAACAAGGTCGGGCACAGAATGACCATAACCACAATCTTTTGCATCTTCAAATATTATAATTGGATACTCATTAACCATATTCCATGTGAACAGGTCTTGGCAAAATAAATATTAGTTCTACATCATTTAAAGGATTTTTTTTTCAATTTTACTAGATAACTCTCAGGCGATAAATACAAAAAAAATGCACCATTACCAATACTTCAAAAGCTAGTTTGTTTTTTAATATATATATTTTTTATTGATTTAAGTGAAAAAGGAAGAGGGATAGAAAGAGAAACATTATTGATGAATCATTGATCAATTGCCTCCTGCATGCCCACTGGGGATCAAGCCTGCAACCTGGGAATCGAACTGTGACTTCCTAGTTCATAGGTCGATGCTCAATCACTGAACCAAGCCAGCTTGGGATACACAAGCTAGTTTTTACCTTTTTCAAGTTATTACCAGAATTTTTAAAAACACTAGAATAGCAACAGCTTTAGCAAGATCTTCACTATCCCTCATAAATTAGGCTTTGAACTCTCTAAAATCTTTTAAGTGAAACTTTGCCAATATAAGCATAAAATATTTTTTAAAAGTAATGTAAACTGATGAAAGTTCCAAAGAGTAGAGAATTAGGGGTTACTAAAATTACTATGTTATCTTCCCCATTGTCTCCACTTTCTGCCATCTTCCCCAAAACTTTTTTTTTTTTTTTTTGCATCTTGGGTGAAAAAATAAATTAAACCTAAATTGCTTTCTGCTCCAAAACCACAACATTAATAGAAAACTTTTCATGTTTGAAAGACCAAGAAAAGAAAATCTCCATAAAGCAGAAATAAATAAGGAACTCAGGGGAATAAATAGAAGCTGAAATCAATAGTGCACAGGGAAGGTAGAATGGTGGACATGAGGAGTAAAGCCATTCATCAGAAATATGGCCCATTTTGGGCCCCAAGGCAAGAACTAGAAATGAGGTTCCTACTATGAATGAAGACAAGAATAGTACCCACTCCTCACTCATCTATAAAAAATAAATTGTTCACAATAACCAGGGGGTAGGCACAAGCTTTGTAAGTCTGGTTTGAAATTGGCTTGTACTTCATTAGGGGAAGAGGCAGGGAGAATCTAATAACTACACAAATAACATTGAGCCAGATCCATGGCTCAAGTCACTAATACAAACTGCGTCTGTGCACCTGGCAATGCCAGATTGCTGACAGGCTCAAAATGAACTCACTGGAAGGGGATGTAAGGGAAAAGCTCCCTCAGAAGATGAGCTCAAAACAAGATTTGCAAGTACAAATAAATTCAATGCTGGAAAGATAGTCAATCTATTCCACAAATGGGGAAGTTAATTTTGAGAAATTATTTGTACTAAATTAAATACAACTAGAAAAGTGTGTGTGTGTGTGTGTGTGTGTATATATATATATAAAATTTCTGCATTTGGCCACAATTGAATAACAGGGACTGGATTGCCCATCCAACAAGAAGTGAACAACAATAAAAAAATAGAGAAATTTTATAAACCATTTATTTTCAAGATGCTGGATGAGAGACAGTGAAATACAGTGATCCTTGATATCAAGAAGAGTTGGAGTGATAAAGTTTTATAACTGTTTCAGTTTATTGCTTTAGGAATTTCCAGGATTTGCACTGAGAATGGGGAACTCACACAGGCCAGGAAGATTTGGTGAATTAAAGAGACACTTCTGAGGGTCTGGAGAAATCAAAGCAACTAGAATTTGCAAGACAGATTAATAAAAAGAAGAGAGCTGCACAGAAGGAACTCCAGAGATCTATGAATGGTCTCCCTGGAGTATTCACCAGAATCCTGATCAGTCCATGCACGTAAGGTTACTAACCAAGGCAAGGGAAAGAGCCACCCAAAGAGCTAGGGGGAATATATAGCACTCACAACAGGAAATGTATTTATCCCTATCATCAACACTGGAAAACCTCATAATTCATGGGTACTGGGTAGAGTATACACTGGGTTTTGCCTCACGATAGAGAATAATTAACTCTAGGCTGAACATCACCATTATTCCATCTACAAATCTAAAAAGGAAGATTCAAAAAGATCAAACTTAACTTTATCCCACAGCAAATCTCAATAAGATTTATAAAAATATTCAGCACTGAAGAAGGTAAAGTTCACAATGTCTAAAATTCAGTCAAAGATTATTAGTCATACAAAGAAGCAGGAAAATACAATCAGAACACTCAATAAACTAAAAATAATGCAGAATTGACAAATATAATTAGCAGGGAAGACATTAAAACTGATAATAGATTTAAACTTAAGCATATGTTTAATCACATAAAATGTAAATAATCTACCCTGACTGGGTGGTTTGGTTGGTTGAAACCTCATCCCTGCACACCAAGAAGGCTGTAGTTCAATTCCCAGAGACGGCGCATACCTGAGTTGCAAGTTCTAACCTAGGTCAGGGCACATGTGGGAGGCAACCAAACTCTCTTTCTCTCAAATCAACTATTTAAAAACATATCCTCAGGTGATGACTAAAAATGTAAATAATCGAAACATTAATTTTAAGATAGAGATTATCAGATTAAATAAAAAGCAAATTACAAGAAACCGCTTTAAATAGAGACACTAAGAATGAAAAAAGATATATCACATTAACACTAATGAAAAATATGTCCATATTGTCCTGGAGGGTGCAGCTCAGTTAAAGGAGCATCCTCCAGTGCACCGAAAGGTTACTGGTTTGATTCTCAGTCAGGGCACATGTCCAGGTTATGGGTTCAGTCCCCAGTCAGGTACCTAAGGAAGACAACCTATTGATGGTTCTCTCTCTTCTCTCTCTCTCTCTCTCTCTCTCTCTCTCTCTCTCTCTCTGTCTGTCTCTCTCCTTTCCCTCCCTTTCTCCCTCCCTCCCTCCTTTTCCCTTCCTCTCTCTCTCTTTTTCAAAAATGTCTATATAAATATAAAAACTAGATTTCAGAGGCACGAATGCTATCAAGTATAAAGAAGATCAGTTCATAATGATAAAGACGGAAGTTCATCAGGAGGCTATAACAATAACTAATGTTTATGCACTCAACAACAGAATTCAGAGTACCTGAAGCAAGAAATGATAGAACTGCAAAGAGAAAAAAGAAAAATCCACCACTGAAGTCAAAGTTCTTGCTAACTAACAAGACCAGTGGACAAATAATCAGTCCAAAACATCACCACTGGATTTGGTAACACGGAGGTCACTAAAGCAATTGTAGGAGAATGGTGGGTATGGCAGCCTAGCTGAAATGGGAGCTGAGAAATGGAAACAAATTCTAGGGCTCCTTCAAAAATTGTTGCTCTAAATGGAAGCTCAGAAATGAGTTATACAAAAAGCAATGTAGCCTGAAAGGTTTTTTCTGTTTGTTTGTTTGTTTGTTTTGCTTTTTTGAAATATAAAGCAAACTAGAACAAATGTATATACTTAAAGGGAAGTTCAGATAGTACAGAAGAAAATTATGGGCAGTATGGAAGAGAAAAGAGAAAATTAGAAGAAAACTTTTAAATGGTAAGAGGGAGAAAAAGGCAATAGCAAGAGAATATATAAACTTCATATATTTGAAACTTAAAATGCATATTTAAATAATTTACAAGTTGAATAAGAAATCATAATAAAAGTTAAGAAATACTTCAAACAGAAGAAATAAAGTAATAGTAGAGATAAAATGTGTGACGAGGCAGCTAAAGTGGTATTAAGGGGATACTTAAAACTTGAAGTTTATATTAAAAATTTTAAAGACTAACTTTTTAAAAAATGTAAAAGCTAACTGTAATGAATAAAAATTCCACTTAGAAAGTAGGAAAAAGAAAATAGTTCCTCTGTGTGTTTGTTTCTGTATCTGAACTACTTAGACAATCTACACAATATCCCTAAAATTTAATTACAGAATGAGCTTGACAGTCAGGCTTATCAGCTCAATAACAAACCAGAGGGTAAAGTACAAACCAGCAAAGCTTAAGGAGAGACATACTATTTAAGTATGTTTCCACTTATATTGACAATTCTGTCACTTCTGCTGTTAATCAAAGACAAAAAGAACTAGACAAGATCAATAGAACAATAAATTTATTGTAAAGAATACATCAAACCACTCACTATCTCAAAAATGTATGCACTAAATGACTAAAAGCTCTAGAAGACATCTTCTTTAGCCACATACTATTGACATATATCCAAACATTGAGTCACAGAAATTAATCATAGCCCTTAAAACCCTGTTTTCTATAATAAAATGGCATAAATTCTTAATATAATATGCATTGATTTCATAAGGAAATTAATTCCCATAAAAAGTTATGAATAAAGATGATAGCTTGGAACATATAGTGCTGGATATTCCAAAACATAGGCTAATCAATTGTATAATAAATAGAATCAGAGACTCTCTCAAATAAGAATGTATTCAAAAATAAAGTTGTTATTCTTATTTTTTATCCTGTTAAGTCCTGTCTTTGATTTTAAAATGATTTTTATGAAAGTATACTTCTTGGTTAATCATGGCAGAAGAGAGAATTTCTGCTATTTATCAGATCACACATTATTTCTCTAAAACGGATTCATCTGATAATAACAAGGAATAAGGTTGTTATCAAAGTCAAACATCTCACTGATTGAAAAACGTATAGCTTGAGATCATGGGATAGCAGAACACATCATCTCTCAACACTCATTTCTGCTGGGGACCTATCCAGGGAAAGCAACATGATTGGTAAGTCATTGTGGTAAAGGCTTTAATGGAGTTATGTACCTGAGACTCTACAGAAGAGAGGGTTAAACAAGGAAAAGTAAAAACAAATTTGAACAGCGAGTAATATTAGCCCAGACACACAAGGTGAGAAAAGTTCCATGCAAAGAGAAAATCATCTATATGTATAAAACCCTAAGTGACCAGTCAATCATTTGACCAATCACTATGATGTGCACTGACCACAAAGGGGCAGACACTCAATGCAAGAGCTGCCCACTGGTGGTCAGTGTGCTCCCACTGCGAGAGTGCCACTCAGCTGACTACATGAGCCAGACTCCAGGCTCATTCATGGCTGGCGAATGCAGCTGCAGCAGTGGCAGGCACAGCGGGACCGGGATGAACGGGAGCGGTGCCCGGCCTGGGCTTGGGTTCCTTCCCAGCCATCTGCCACTTCACATACTACTATATCTCCCGAGGGGTGCGGGATTGTGAGAGGGCACAGGCCAGGCTGAAGGACCATACCAGTGCATGAAACCATGCACTATACCACTAGTTTGTTTATAAAGGACCAGAGACATTTCATTGCAGATATTCCATATTGTTGCAGCACAGTGTCCAGCCCAGCACAGGGACTCAAAGAGGTAATTCAGGAAGCCAGAAAGGTCCCTGGAAATTTTAGGGACATTGAGAAGTTGTGTTTGGTTGAACATCTAGCCACAGAGAGGGAAAGAGGCATTCTATGTTCGCAGATGGGATGAAAACAAAGGAGCAGCCAGGAAGTGCATCCATGTTTGTTTAATAAACATTAGTGAGGTGCACGAGACCTTGCAGATATTAACAATGTAATGTTTATAACAATCCTGTGAGCAGTTTGCATGTATTATCCTCATTCTAGATATTAAAAACAAAGGCCCAGATAGAGATTTGATAAATTGTAGAAATTACATAACCAGGTAGGATATGATTCCAAGATGTCTGGCTCCAAAGTTCTGACTTATAACCACTAGGTGGTTCTACATCTCACTGCCAGTGGATGGTAAGTCATAGACATTAATCTAATCTTTTATTTAAATAGTTTCTAAAACAAAAAATAATTGCATTTTAGTAATTAATTCAAGTACTTGGAGGGAGGAGAAAAACATAATATTATTAAAAAGGGAAAGGGAAATTTGCAAAGAGGACAAAATGAAGCAACATATAATATTAAATTCCTGGAAAAAGCAGTGGTGGTTTCACTTATGAGAATTCAAAACATGTTATTAAGTTTTATTCAGGTATTGCTATTATCTTGTCCCTTTATCCTCGACCTATTTTTAAGACTCTTTCCTGAATATTTTTAGGTTCACAGGAAAACTGAAAGGAAGCTACAGATATTTCCCATATAGCTGCTGCCCCCACACAACCACACCCTCCTTCATTCTCAACATCCCCCACCACAGCGATATATTATTACAGCTGATGGGCCTATATGACACATCACAATCACCTAAAGTCCACAGTTTTTATTAGGGCTCACTCTTGGTACTATACATTCTGCTTTGGACAAGTGAATATTGACATGTATCTATCATTATAGTATCATACAGAGTATTTTCACTGCCTCCAAAATATTCTGTGCTCTGCCCATCACTTCTTCATCCTTACCCCCTGGCAATCAATGAACATTTTCGTTTCCATAGATTTGTATTTTTATGGCTTCACAGAGCATTTCTTTTTAGTGCTAAATAATATTCCACTGCCTGGATGTACCGCAGGTTATTCATTCTCATAAGTGAAGTACATCTTAGTTGCTTCCAAGTTTTCTCAATTATGATTTAAGCAACTATAACCATCCATGCACTAGATCAAATAATAAGAGAATGTTTACTTTTGCAAGAAATGGCCAAACTATCTTCCAAAGTGGCGGTACCATCTTGCATTCCCACCAGCAATGAATCAGTTTTCCCGCTGCCCCACATTCTCCTGGGCATTTGGTATTGTCAGTGTTCTGGATTTTGGCCATTCTAATAGGTGTGTTGTGGTATCTTGTTGTTTTAATGTGCATTTCTGAGTGACATATGATGTGGAACATCCTTTCTCATACTTTTTGTCCATATATATACCTTCTTTAATGATATATCTATTAAAGTCTTTGGTCTATTTTTAAATGGATTGATTTTTATTTTTTCTCATTGTTGAGTTTTAAGAATTTCTTTGTATAGTTTGGATAACAATCCTTTATCAGATGTGTCTTTTGCAAATATTTTCTCTTAGTCTATGGCTTTTTCCCCCTCCATTTGACATTGCCTTTTGCAGAGAAGTTTGTGTGTGTTTTAATAAAGCCCAGCTTATCAATTATTTCTTTCATGGATCATGTCTATATTGTTATATCCAAAAAAAGTCATCACCATACCCAAAGTCATTTAGGTTTTCTCCTGTTACCTTCTAGGAATTTAATAGTTTTGTATTTTACCTGTAGGTCTATGATCTATCTTGGGTTAAATTTTGAGAGTATGATGGCCTCACAAACTTTGCAGAATTGAAATTATAAACATTTTAAGTATAAGCAGATTGATGTTACAAATAAATATGCAACTATAAAATATATCAGTGAATGTACATTCTTCTCAGAAATTAGCTATGACACAATCAATAGCTACAGCTGGAGAAGAGACCAGCAAACCAGTACCAGCCATTATAAATAAAGGGAGGGAGACTATAATATGACAAAAACCAAGATGAGAGATGAAAGAGTCCTGGCACAAAGTCAGAGTCAAAGTAGAAAACACAAAATCTAAGCTCACAGTAAAAATCTAAGCTCATAGAGATAACAATGATGGGGCCATGATGGTGTATATTTTTTCACTCTATATATTATTTTCCCTAAAAATCTCTAAGTTTTTAGAGTATATATAATAGTAAACAGTAAAAACTGACATATATATATGTGTATATATATATATACATATATATATATATATAATGTGTGTGTATATATATATATATATATATACACATATAAAATAAACTCATGAATATAAACACAGTAATAAAGAAGTTTATAAGCTTCTAACTTTAAGAACAGCAATGGATATGTGCATAGCAGGAACTAGGAAGGGTGACAATGGGGCCCTAGAGTAGAAGAGAGGATATTGAGGTAAGAGAAAAGCCAGAATCATACCTGTACTAGATCTCATGTAGGAAAACTAAATAAAAATTCCTAAGACTATGTAAAACTGACAAAAATTCCCCACAAGAAAAAATAAATACTTTTACTCATATATAGTATTTTATGAAGATAAATGCTCTTTATTTGGTTTTATATATTTTTGCCAAAAAGTTTTAATACAAACCCTAAATATTGAGACTACTTATGATAAAATGCATTAAGTGAAATAGTATATCTTTTTAAATAATTAATGTTTTATTATTTAAAGTATTACAAATAGTAGTATATATGTCTCCTTTTTTATCCTCATTGACCTCCCCCTAGCCTCCCCTAACCCCTATTACATGCCCTCACCTGCCTCCCCCCCTCCCAGTGTCTTGTGTTCATTTGTTATGCTTATATGAATGCATACAAGTCCTTCGGTTGATCTCTTTCAGCCCCCCCACCCCAACCTCCTCTGCCTTCCCGCTGTAGTTTGACAGTCTGTCTGTTCAATACTTCTTTGCCTCTGTATCTATTTTTCCCCCATTTCTTTTCTTTAAAAAATATTGCCTCTGCAGACTAGAAATAAACATATAAGAACAAAAAAATGTTTGAGCCCTAATTTCAATGTCCAACAGTTCTGAGTCCCAGTTTTAATGTCAAACAGTTCCTTATGTGCACATGTCAGCAATGATATATATCTCTTGTATGACACAAAATTATCACTCAAAAAGTATCTTGAAAAGAGTCTAAGTCTCTAATTCTGAACTTCTTACATATTAACAATAAAATTATGAATACTATCATGATACAAACTCTAAATCGTAAGAGCTGAAGCAGCAAGAATATAAGAAATCACCAATAAAATGGGTGATGGGACAATAAGTACTTAATGTGAGTCAAATGATAGGTGACATAGATGACAGAGCTGAGGACAAAACAATGGTAAGACATGATCCTCTGCCCTGAACAACTGACAATAGGGAAAGATCCAGGGGTAATAAGCATAATGAAATGTTATAGGCATTCTCAGAAGAGCATGCATGAGTAAAGCTGAGGTCCAAAAGAATAAAGGAATGTGAAATAACAAGATAAACAGATAAAGAACATGACACCTGAGCTGAGTTTTGAAAGAGCAAATGTTTAGCTGAGAGGACATGCCATGCCACAGAGGCATCCAGAGCAGAAGAATGATGCCATGACCTCTGAGGGAAACTTGATTTGGTCTCTACGATGGAGTCATAGATATGACAGTGAATGGTAGTTAGCATAGATCTTTCCAAGACCTAAAAATAACTACAAAAGGAGATATGGAACTTTTGTGTTCAGTGTTTTCAAGAGTAAGACTTTAAAATCTGAGTTCATTAATTACTCATTAATTTTGAAAATTTAAAAGTAGATATCAAGTATTAGCATAGGTTATAAGGCAAGGCAAGACTCAAAATCACAATAAAGACCAGACTATATATTTTTCTTTCCAGAAACAAATTAACTGGGGAAAAATAGATAAGGAAGATCAGAGAAAAAATTTTATCATCCTAAAGTATCACCACTGTGATAGACTAGTACTATGAACTTTGAGGAACATGGTGAAATTTGAACCAAATTTCTTTTACAAAGAAAGGTCCTGGGAAATTAGCAACAACAGTCTTCTGAGAGAAGGTGATGAAATGATAAAGGAAGTAGTAAATTCTAGGGGAGCGGAAAGGGACATAATATTGCATAAGAAATTACTCCAAAATTTTTAGTTTAAAACAAAAAACATCTATTATCTCACAATTTTTGTGGATCAAGAATTTGGGAGTAGTTTAGCTAAGTGTTTCTGGCTCAGTGTTTCTCATGAGACTACAGTTAAGATTTGGCCAGGATTGCTGTCATTTTAATGCATGACTGGGTATCTGTATCCAAGAAGGGGGTAGGTCCGTGGGGAGTGATTAACCCAGGAACTTACATGCACGTATGCATAGCCCATGGACACAAACAATAGTGTGGTGAAGGCTTGAGAGGAGTAAGTACAGAGTAGAGGGGGTTATGGGGGGAAAAAAACATAAGGGGAATACCTATAATACTGTCAACAATAAAGGTAAATTTTTTTAAAAAGAAGGCTCACTCAAATGGCATTGGCAGAAAGCCCAGGTCCTTGTAGCTATGGAGGAAGCCTTCAGCCACTTGCTACATGGATCGCTCCATTCTCCATTGCTCTATTTGGGGAGCCTCACAACATGGCCTCTGGCTTATGCCCAGATGAGAGAGAAAGCCAAAAACCACAATGTCTTTCATGACTTAGCCACAGAAATCACACTATGACAACAACCTTATTCTATTTACTAGAGGCTCAGTGCACAAATTTTGCACAGGTAGGGTCAGCCGGCCTCGCCCCCAATCAGGGCCAATCAGGCCAAGCTGCCAGGGAAAAGGGCTCTGGGCGGTTGGTGGGCCGGCCCCAAGCCGCCCCCTGGTCAAACTCCAGTCAAACTGCAGTGGAGGGAACAATTTGCATATTACCTTTTTATTATATAGGATTAGAAACAAGTCACTAAGTCCAGGGGAATAAGGCTCCATGTTTTAAAAGGTTAATCAAAGAATTTGTGGACATAATTTAAACCACCACAGGTAGCCTCCAGTGTGTTAGTATAGGAGTTAGAGGAGGCAGCAGTTCATGGAGAAAAACCAAGGACTGCCCATTTTAGAGCTACATTTTGAATCTTAAACCACAGTCTTCAGGAGTCTGTGGTAACAAGCATTTGGAAGCAGAAGCTCACAGCCCTGAATTAGTTTCATAATAGTAAAAAAGCTTCTCACAGCCCAGCCAGTGTGGCTCAGAGGTTGAACACTGGCCCAAGAAACAAAAGGGCACATGCCCGGATTGCCGATTGCGGGCTTGATTCCCAGCAGGGGTCGTGGAAGCAGCAATCGATCCATGATGTATCTTTCTCATCAATGTTTTCCCTCTATCCTTCCCTTCTCCTCTCTCTCTCTAAAAATCAATAAAAACGTTTTTTAAAAGCTTATCCCAGTAAGGAACATAGGAGGACATGTATTCTGAAGGTTTCTGGCATAGTGCATGGTGGAAGACAGAAGGCAGATGGAACAATAAATCAATTGCACAAGGAGGCAACAACAGCCATAGAAGGTAGGAAGCTGTACTGGCAGCTCACAGAACACAAAGTCCATAGGCCCTGGGGTTTTTCTCCCAGGGGATTTCTTTCTAAAGTGGATAAGCCTGTGGTAGTATAGAAGTGGTAGAAAGACAATTTATAATTCAAATATTTCTTCCTACTCTGGCAGCATAATCCTCCATAGCTAGCTGAGCTCAGATTCATTGGCACTATTGCAACAAATAATATGAGAAAGTGAACCTCATTTCTCAGGTTTAATTGCCCAAGAATCCAGCTACTTCCACAACCTCCTCTGACAGCTAAGTGACTAAAAGGAAGTCCACATAATCCAGCTTTTCAGTCAATTTACAGCAGGATGCCAAGGCAGATAAGAAGAAGCAAGAATCGCCCTAGCAGCTAGCCTATTTGGTTCAGTGGGTAGAGTGTCAGCTTGTGGACTGAAGGGGTCCCAGGTCTGATTCCAATCGAGGGCACACACCTGGGTTGTAGGTTTGATCCCCAACAGGAGGTGTGCAAAAGGCAGCCAATCAATGATTCTCTCTCTTCATTGATGTTTCTATCTCTCTCTCCCTCTCCCTTCCTCTCTATAATCAATAAAAATATGTGTAGAAGAAGAAGAGCCTATTCATTATTTTAGGGCTAACACAAGAGTGAGAGGTAGAGGCCATATGCAAATATGAGCAAGGAATGGGAAGGGGCGTTGAATAAAGAAGCTATGCAAAAATTCTGGTACAAGAACAGGAGGGAGACATATTAAGTACATCTTTAAATATATATATATATATATATATATATCCCAGAGGCAGAAAACTGTAAGCAATGAACTATTAGTCTGCAAAGTGACATTGGGAGTAATATATAAATTCAAAGCATCTAGCACTTTTTTGTCAGGGGACTTCCACTTAAGTTCTGTAGGCAGGAGTCAATGACAAGACATGACTGCTTCCTCTCTGGGTGTGATATCCTGGCATGGTTGAGGGCCTTTATGACACAGATTCTGGTAGCAGGGGCCCCTTTCCACTGCTCCAGCTCTCAGCAGACTCTGTCGCCTGATCTTAGAGGCCTGATGTCTTCCTAAGACTGTGAGTCCCGAAGCACCTTAGTAACTCAGTGGTTCCTTTAATCGGGTACACAGATTTGTTTTGTAAATTGAAAAGTTTTTTGTTTTTTTTCTGTTTGGCTTGGTTTTGTTAGGTTGGGTTTTTTTGTTTGTTTGTGTGTGTGTGTGTGTGTGTGTGTGTGTGTGTGTGTGCGTGTTTTCAAAAATCCCAACACTCAGTGTTGTTACCTGCTGGGTACCTGACTAATACAAAGAGTTTTTTGTTTTTGGTGTGGTTTTTTTTTTCTTTTTTCCAATTTGCTTGTTTTAAGTAGTTTTAGTTCTCTATGTTTCTTCTATTTTTCCCTACCAATTTTTAGCCTTTGGCCAAATTCAGGGCATTTCTATTTAAACCTTTATTGATATTTTTATACTAGCAGTTTTTATACTGAATAAACGTTGCCTAAATTATTGGATTAGTGATGTTTAAATAATCCTATTTAATACTGCTTACATTATTTGTTATCCCCTTCATTCTTTTAGAATTCTTTTCTCTTTTCAGCGCTGAAAGTAATGTGGCAACTAAAGAGCATGAAGACCAGAGTGGATATAGTATAAAAATAGTTCTCCAAATGTAGAGCCACTTATAAGCATGCTCTGAAAGGAAAGAGCCCCACTTCTCAAACTATAAGTAATGGAAAGCATCGCTGCTTTCTCACTTTATATCTACCAAACTGGCCTCATACATTTTCTATTTGATGAAATATTTTAGTTAAAAAAATTTAAAATGTGGCAAATTAACAGCTGAGAGGTACAAAAAGCTGTAAAATATTGAATTAAGCATCATACAGCTAGACAATAGAGCTTTTCTGCCAATGGGTGTGTACAGCTTTAACATGCATATAAAATGTTACATTCTCCTTTGGAAAAAGATTCTATGTTAGCCAAAGGGGATTTTCTTATATAGGTCTGTTATTCTCAACATCCCTATTTTCCAGTTGCAAATAGCTCTTTTAAAATGCATTTTCAATGTATCCTATCTTTAAATAAGTAACACTAGGACTTTTCAAAGCATCAATTAGCAGTAAACTTTCAACTCATGGAACAAACTCAGTCTGACTCATGTGGGATTTATATTTCATTCATTTCAATAAATGTGATTATATATAGAAACTTAAACCTATTATACTATAATTTAAGAGGCTTTATTCCCAGAAAGAGAATGAAACAGATGTTTGTTTGTTTTTTTTAAAAAAAGTTTGGTATCCTTCGAATACTCACCAACAAATTCAATGTATTAAAATAGTTGGAGGAGGAAAGATTATAGGGTTTGAGATGGACAAAATTAGGATATTCCTAGAAAGTAAAACTTCAGAAGTTGTGATAAAAAAATACTTCAGTCATAAAATATTACAGATTACAATGCATGTGGCTGCTAATAATCCTCAGCCCTCTTTCTCTTCTGCATGGACTTGGGATCACAATCTTTTCCAAACCAGGCTAGCAGCAAGTTCTTAGAGAACTTCTAGGAAAACCAATTCCACGGCCTCATGCCAAGAATTTTGATTCAAGTAGTCTAGGATAACGCCCCTAGCAATCTGTATTTTTAAACTGCACCCAGGGAAATCTAACGCCCAACTAGGTCTGCAATCACTCCTGTAACTTGTCAATAGTAATATTGGGACATGAACAGACTCCAAATTCTAAATAATGTGAAATTGGACAAATTACTAAACCTTCGTGGTTCAGATAATTTATTTATGTATTGGGGGAAATCTTTTTTACTTCCATGGCAATTGAGACAAAAAAAAAAACTGGTGCCTGGCACACACGAGGCATGCACATATGGAATTCTTTCTCTTGCTACAGCATCTGTATGGTTCTCTAATATTTTTGGTCTGATTGCTGACAGACAAACTGACTCTGTTTTTCTACTGTCATCCATTCTTATTTTTTGCCTGAAGAGACCTTTAATATCAATTGCTTGAATTATATGTCCCTTGTTGGCCCTATTATTGACCCTATAGAATCAAATTCCAGAAAACCATCTAAGTCTCCTATCTTTTTTTTTTTTTAATGTGGCACTTGATTCTGACACTTTCCTTTGCCTGAGGCATCTGACTTGATCTTTTTATTCTAGCTCATGTACTGTTAGAACTCCACTTTGTCAGAGCTAAAATAAGACTTTATTTTACAACTTGAAAACTAAATCCCAGACAGTTTCAGTGACTTATCCAAGGTCACACTGTTCATACAGACTAGAAACCAAATCTTCCTATTTCCAATATTGAATTTGTGAGCTGCTTTGCTTCAAAAGAGTTCCAAAAAAAAGTGACAAGTTAGAATTTAGCTCTGACTGTAGTCAAAATATATACAAACTTTTAAATTTTTTTCTTACATTATACTTACCAATTTAAAATTTCTAGGCTTAAAACATGAATAAGACAAATAGGTATCCTTTCAGATAGAATCATTTTTCTTGTAATTTTTAGATGACTTTTATCAGTTCCCTGCCCTTATCTATTTTCCAGAGATGACAAATGAAGAGGCATAATGTACTGCCAAAGTATAGAAAGACATAATATAAATACACACACATACACACACACAAGTATATAAATGATAAAATTTTGAGAAATGGTAAGTTTTCATTTTTATTGGGACATCTACTTTCTCATTATAGGCCATTTTGACTTTATCTGTCCACGATTACCTATTTAGATTATCTGATTTATTTCCATATTAACTCGTATTCAAGAATAAAAACTTACTTAAAGTGATTTATAACATATAATTAGAAAATTAATCTGATACTACTCCTAGAAAAAAAACATATAACTTTACATATTCAAATATTTGAGTGTAAAGATTATCAACTCTATATTGAATATATAGCTAAAATTTAAGCTCTTTAAAGGCATTTAAAGGCATTTCATAGAATGATGAATCATTATGTTTTTAAATGAAAATAGTGAATAGCTCTAAAGATATTCACTTCATTACTTTTTAGTATGCATGATACCAGAAATAACCAAAAAAATTGTCTTGACTGTAGTCATCTTCCTTAAATTTTCCTGACCATAGAAGAAATTATCTGGGAAGCTTGTATAAATGTATAATAATTAAACACTTAAAAAGTAGTTATCTTGGCCGAAACCGGTTTGGCTCAGTGGATAGAGCGTTGGCCTGCAAACTGAAAGGTCCCGGGATTCGATTCTGGTCAAGGGCATGTACCATGGTCGCAGGCAAATCAACAGGAGGGGGTGTGCAGGAGGCAGCTGATCAATGTTTCTCTCTCTTTGATGTTTCCAACTCTCTATCCCTCTCCCTTTCTCTCTGTAAAAAAATCAATAAAATATATATTTTTTAAAAAGTAGTTATCTTGCCCAGCTGGTGTGTCTCAGTGGTTGAGCCTCCACCCATGCTCCAAGAGGTCACCAGTTCAATTCCTAGTCAGGGCACATGCCTGAGGTGCAGACTCGATCCCCAGTAGGGGGAGTGCAAAAAGCAACCAATTGATGTCAATGTTTCATCGATGTTTCTATCTCTCTATCCCTCTCCCATCCTCTCTCTCTAAAAAAGCAATAAGAAACATATTTTCTTTAAAAGAAGCTACCTTAAATAGATTAATCATCACCCAGCAAATTAGCTTGCACCACTCATTTCCAGAGCCGACAAGTAAGAACCTGTCTAAGAGTCCACCTAAGCATTCTTAGAACCACATAGTGCATCCCTAGACATAACTTACATAAAACTTGCCCCCCTTCTTTCTAGTTAACCTGGTTTTCCAACACCCACTTTCTTGTTAAAGCATCAAGGATATTATGGAAGAAAATAAGAAGTAATGGGAACCATTGTTCCTCCTTCTCTCAGTACTACCAGAATGTTCTGAATTAAGTAGACTTGTATTGACTTTTGCTTTAATTTTCTCCAATATACCTCAGTAATGCTGGACTTTTGGCAAACAACTATAGTAAAAGCTACAAATTGGGAATGAATGGAGGTCCCCGGATTAACAAGTGGATGAATGAAACAAGCATAGTTGAATAATTGAAATAAGTTGAATATTTACACCTTGTGTTGGACAGTATTGGAAAGTGAAGGTTCCATTGGAAGAGGTTATAAAGAACTTTTTATTGGGGAAAAAAATGTGTGGAGGAAATTGTCCTTTAACCCAAGATTACTAGATCCTACTTTATAGTATAAAATATATTTTACATATAAAATTTTTATAATTGCTATTTTGTTTATTAGCTTGAACAGTCTTACTTACCTGGGTAAAAAGATGACAACAAGAGGAAAACAAACAAACAAAAAAATGCTGAGCATGCTCTATAAATGGCTAGATCCTTACCTCCTGCCCATTCCCCAGTAATTAGACAAAACAGAAAAGGCTCTAAAATATTTTTCTTTTTTTCTTTTTTTTATCTTTATTGTTCAGTTTATTAATTACATTGTTTCCACTTTTTTTATCCCCCTATAGCTCCCCTCCACCCTGTGCCTATCCCACCCTCCACCCTCGCCTCCCCCTCCCCACTGTCCTCTCCCATTGTTGCAAGATTTTTGTCCAGTCTCTGGCTGTACTTCCCACAACCCTCTTCTCCCCAAGAATTGTCAGTCCATTCCCTCTCTATGTCCAAGATACTGTTATATTCACCAGTTTATCCTGTTCATCAGCCTATGAATTCACTTGATTTTTATGTTCATTTGTTGATAGATGTGTATTTGTTGTTCATAATTTATATTTTTATCTTTTTCTTCTTCCACTTCTTAAGGAATATCTTTCAGCATTTCATATAATATTGGTTTGGTGGTGATGAACTCCTTTAGCTTTTTCTTATCTGCGAAGCAATTTATATACCTTCAATTATGAATGATAGCTTTGCTGGATAGAGCAATCTTGGTTGTAGATTCTTGCTATTAATCACTTTGAATGTTTCTTGCCACTCCCGTCTGGCCTGCATCATTTCTGTTGAGAAATCCGCTGACAATCGTATGGGTGCTCCCTTATAAGTAACTAACTGTTTTTCTCTTGCTGCTTTTAATATTCTCTCTTTGTCTTTTGCTCTTGGCATTTTAATTATGATGTGCCTTGGTGTGGTCCTCTTAGGGTTCCTATATATTGGGGTTCGGTGCATTTCTTGGACTCCTAAGTCAATTTCTTATACCAGGTGTCAGAAGTTTTCAGTCACTATTTCTTCAAATAGGTTTTCATTGTCTCTTTTTCTGGCACCCCTATAATTCAGATGTTGGTATGCTTGAGGTTGTTCCAGAGGCCCCTTAGACTATCTTCAATTTTTTGGATTCATTTGGTTTCTTGCTTTTTCAGCTGAGTGGATTTTACCTCTTTGTATTTCAAATATTTAACTTGGTTCTTGGGGTGCTCTAAAGTACTTTTAGGTCTTTGTGTAATATTTTTTATTTCAGTTAGTGTATGCTTAATTTCTGGTTGGTCCTTTTTCATATCCTTGAGAGTCTCCTTCATATCCTTGTAGGTCTCATTCATTTCCTTGTAGGACTCAATCATTTCCAGGTTGGTCTTGTTCATTTCTTTGCAGGTCTCGTTCATATGCTTGAGGGTCTCATTCATTTCCTTGTAGGTCTTGCTTATTTCCTTATAGGTCTTGACCTTTTCTAGGAGCCTCTTGAGAAGCCCTATAACCGTGGTTTTGAATTCCATGTCCAGTCATTTTTTTTCCTCCATTTCTTTCACATCTGATTGATTTCTTTCCATGTCTCTGCATGGTGGCTGCTTCCCTGAGTTGGTCAATTAGCTTTGTGTGGTAGACGTCCTACAAGGGACAGTGGCTCAGCCTCCCCAGTTACCTGAGGTGGATATGGGTTGCACAGTCTTGCTGAAGTTATGCTCAGGTTAATTGTTGTTAGCACTTGGAGGAGTTGACCTCCAGGCCAATTGTCTGTGAAGTTCAGCTGAGCTCAGGTTGGATGAGCAGAGTCTCCGGGCCAAGCAGACAGTGTTAGCTCTGCCCTATGTGGCCCCAGGGACTCTGTGCCAGGGGCAATGGCCATCTCTGAGAGAGAGCCGCTGCCAAGCTCCACCAGCTGCCAAGAAATCAGACTCTCCCCAAATGAGTCTGCACACCCAATGTCTCACCCAGGGCCGCAAAACAATGCAGTCTGATGGTTTCCCGAATGAAAGAGCAAGTCACGAGTGCTCTCTGTGCGGTCAGGCAGCTGCGCTGTTCCCAAGTTCACATGCACTCCACACAAGCTCGCCTTCTCCACAAGCCAGCAGAACCCTGCAGCACCCGAGCTTTGGCGTGCCCTCCCACTGTCCAGTTTTTACCCCGTATGATAGTGGGTTCCCTGGACTTCACCCAGAGCTGGAGAATCAGTCCAGTGGAACATCTTTGTCTCCCCCGTTTGAGAAAACTGGCTGGTTTTCAGCCGCTCACCCTATCCGCTGGAGCGCGCACTCCTCCAAACCCCTCTCCGTGTGTATCTTCAACGTTGTCCTCAGCCGCTCCTGCGAGTCACAGTGTCTTATCTTCACTTTTATTTGTGGAATTTTCACTCGGCCAGCTTTCTGGTGATTCTGGATGGTGTTTGTTCTTTTGTTAAGTTGTAGTTTTAAAATTGCTGTGTATGGCAGCAAGATAGGTGTTTTACCTATGCCTCCATCTTGGTCCTCCTCTAAAATATTTTTCTACTTGAGTCAATTTAAGAAATTAGACTTAAAATCAAAATATTTCTAACTACAAAAAAGGGTATTACTTATATTTATATAGTAATAATTAATTAAAAGTTGATATTGGCTCTGCTCTCAGTTGGTTGGAGCATAGTCTGGAACACCAAAAGGTTTCAGATATTTTTCACAGTCAGGACACGTACCTAGCTCATGAATTTGACCCCCCAGTTGGGGCATATACAGGAAGCAACCAACCAATCAATCTCTCTCTCTCTCTCTCTCTCTCTCTCTCTCTCTCTCTCTCTCTCTCTCTCAAAATCAACAAACACATATTCTTCTGTGGGGATTAAAAAAAATACTTCCCCTTTAAAAAAATAAAATAAACTCTAACTTATTATTCAAGAAGGACAACCAATGTTTTGTAAAACAGTTGGTTGTGAGTAGTGCAAGGACCAGATAATTAAAAATGAAGTTAAGTACAATGAGATTTGGGGGCATTTTATGTAGACTTAAGCATCAGACAGATAAGAGAGACAAAATAGAGAGGAATCACTTAGGAAAACAAGTGTTAACTACTGATGTGATTGATATGTTTTCTTAAATAGGTTATTGTCTTTCTGTATAAATAGAAACTAATTAGAGAGTTATATAAGTTTCTAATTAAGACTTTCTGTAGCTAAGGAACTTGACTCTTTTAAATGTAAATTGCAGACAAGCCAGAGTTCTGAGTGGCAAGCTCATCAGTGCATGTATCCACCCCTCAATGGTCAATCTACCCACATCCACAATGGAAGCAAAACTATTTCACAAGTGTGACTGAAGGGGCTGAAAATCATAGGGGAGGATCTAAGCTTTAAAAAGGAGCCTAGAGAAAAATTATACATTATAGGTATTTCAAACACTTTAAAGTCAGAGATTACCAAGTTCAAATGCAAGCCCTGACATTTACAGACACTAAATGTTAGAGCTTGGGTAACTGCTCTAAACTACATATCCTCAAATATCAAGTGGAAATTACAGCAGGATCCTTGTGAGATGGAAGAGTGTCATGGGCACTCCATTAATAAAGCTATAAATTTTAAAATGTGTTTTTATTGGTATTTTTTGAGGGAGAAAGAGAAACATCGATTGGCTGCCTCCCACATGCACCCTGACCAGGAATCAAGCCTTCAAACCGTGCATGTGCTCTGACCAGGAATTGAACTGAATACCTTTCAGTACATGGGATGATGCTCAACCAACTGAGCCACACTGTCCAGGGCAAAACTATAAATTTTAAATATTTTATTATGATAGTAATGCTCACTAAAGAAAATGTATAGATAAAAATATTAAAATACATTAATAACCTCAATAAGAAATAACCATTGCTAACTTTCTGGTATCCACTTGTGAGATGCATATAAATAGTATTTTAAATTTCATGATTTTTTTAATAGTTCAGAAGGTTTTTCAAAAATATATCAGTACTCTTTTTGTACATTTTATCTTTTATTATTCTCCTTTTAAAGTACTTAATCACCTTAAAGTTATAAACATTCACTTAAGTTCTTATTTTTTTAATGAATTAAGTTTAATTCTGAACCATTTTTATAACTATTTTCTCTTGAAGCATTGTATCATACAGCAGGTTACAACAACTTTGGGATAAAAGGCAACTGGTAAGCATCCAAAACAAGGTTCCAAACATACCTACTACTGATTTACCCTACACATACATATCACAAATAAAGTTTTTATAAAAAAATATGAAGTACATCTGCCTGCTTTGTGAACATGCTTTCTCCTCAGCGCCCATACCACTCCCAATGGGGCAAAACTGTTTGTTGTTAAAACTATTCATGACCCTCCAAAGGGCTATAGCACATAAGTAGATAGAGAGTACCAGATATTATCAAAATTGCAGGAAGTTGGAATGAATTAAAAAAATATATATATAAATTGTAAGTATTTTCTGATTATGAAAATACTGCTTACTAAAGAAAATGTGTAGATAAAAAGGCTCCTCACAGGCTATAATAAAAACATTGTTTAGAAATACTGATCTAGAAACTACCTTGATGTATAAAATGAGATGTAAAAAATCTATTCTTTCATAAATGTTTAGCCTGGTGGCCTAATATCATTTACTGAACAAAATATCTTCCCTTACTAATTTGAAGTGACACTGTTATACACTAAATTTTTATCTATTCCTGAGTATGCTGCTCAACTTCCTTTCTATTGTGCCTCAGCTTCCACATGTATTAATTTTAATAGATCTTACAGTGTGTATTTTACATGTTATAAAACTTAAAGTACGCACCTTATAAGAAATAAGATATTGTACATGGTTTTCTACGTAAAATCAGTTTTAAGATAAGCACTAGTGACCTTCCAGGTTATACTGACCTTCAACAAACATACGCAATATTAAAGGCAAAATGTTTGAAAAATTCTGAGAAAGGATCCATCTTTTTGCCACAGCAAAACACCACATCTTCATTCCATTATTCAAGAAAAGCTCTCCTTTTTCCTAGCAATGTGACATATATTTCAGGACTTATCTTGCCAGGGACATAGTTACACATCACTAAGGATACTGTCTTGATACTTCAAGTACTTCTAAAATTCTGGTGTATATTTTGTCTCCCATGAAATGTAATTCTTATCTCAATTTTTATAGATTTCTTGAGACAAGATTAGTATAGGAGCCACTGCAGAAAGCAATAACTCAAAATCACTTCAGTAACTTGAGTTGTAGAAATCACATAGGAAAGTTACCTTAGGATCCATAACAAAAATTGTCTCCTACATTGAAAGCAACTGATGATCTGTTGAAGCATTCCATACATTTGTTCAGCTTCCCAAACTTTAATAAGCACAAGAATCCCTTGAGAAAGTTTGTTAAAATACAGATTCTGACTCAGAAGATCTAGATGAGGCCTGACATCCTGCATTTGGAATCAGGTCCCAAGCCATGGCCATGATGCTGTTCACAGACCACACTTTGAGAAGCAAGGAGTCAGTTGGCACATGTAATCCCATTTTAAATTAGCACTATGGATGACCTAGAAATATATGGAGGGTAAAGAGCATCTAAACAAAAGATTAAAACATTTGCTTTTGAAACACATACCCACACATAGACAAATATACACACAAAGACACACTGCAGTTTGAACTATTCTGACCGAAATAAGAAATTTCCAAGCTTCCTTTAAATGATTTTAATTCTAATAATCAACTATTTTAAAAGTCTGTAAAGATGGAATAGTGTGCTTAAGGGACAATGCAGGCCCTGCAATAGATCCTAACAGAGGATCTGAAACAAACGAGCGATGCCAGGAGCAAGTGCAGACAGAGTAATCATAGTCTCAAATGCCATTCTCTAACATGTCTGCCTCTCACTCCCAATTACTGCTAAATGCTTTCAAGATTTATTTTGCTAGCTAAGAATTGGAAGAAAAATATTTCAATTAATTTTTAATAGAATCTCTCAAAACTGTTTACCTTGAAGAATACTCACTTAATGTTTTGCTTGACAAATTAGATTTCAAAATTAAAAACCTCTTAAATCCCTAACAAATTTGTATTAAAATGTAATAATGTCATATGGATGTATTGTGTGCTTTCACTTTCAGAGTTTTATGTAAGTATTTCATTTTACCTCTACTAAAATTAGTCTGCTATGAATATATTTCATTTCTTAAAAATGCATCGATGGCTTATATGCATTATAAACTCCCATGTGCTTCTTGAACATGCACATAACTGGCCCTATGGCTATTCAATCACCTCCCTGAAAAATGGCTCAGAAACTTGCATTTTTAAATAAGTGATCCAAGTTACTTTCATTCATTTTAAAACATTCACTTACTTTACTCTTTCATTATTTTGTATTTTAGATATATTTTGCTAACAAATTCGGAACTGACATGAACACATTTTTTCTTGAGTCTGTATGAAATTGATTGGAGGCTCTCCAGAAGATATGTCCACATCAAACATGAACAAGTAAATATCTTTTAAAAATAAATAGCTTGAGATGAGATCAGCTTGAATTATCAAGTGGGCTCTACATCTATTACAAATGCCCCTATGATAAGATAGAAGACAAGCACAAGGAAGAAGGAAATCCAAAGATGGAGGCTGAGAGTGGAATAATAGATCTACGAACACAGAATTGCCAAAAGCCACCAAAAGCTGAGAGAGAGGCATAGAACAGATTTGCTCTCAGAACCTACAGCAGGAACCAACCCTATCCAAACCCTGATTGTGGACTCCTGGCTTCCAGAGCTGTGAGAAAAGAGATTGCTGTTGTTTGAAGCCACCCAGTTTTTGGTAATTTGTTACATAAATTCTAGGAAACAAATAGAGTCCTACAAAATACATAGATTATCTGCCACTAATAATAAAAATAATAATAGGTAATATGTGTTTATTTGTATGCCAAGCACAATGCCTAGGACTAACAATCTAGAGTGTAAGTAGATGTTTGGCTAATCTTAACATTCAGTCTCTTCCATCTTAACACTTCCTGGATCATGTCAATAACCACACCCTCCTCAAACACTTTCCTACTTATTTGTTTTCTCTTCTTCTGAGGTAAAGTGGAACAAATGTTCTTTGATGCCTAAGAACTTCATGTGAGTGGGGTAGAAGTAAGCCAACTTTCAAACACATGGGATGAGTTGAGAAGTCATCTGCAAAGCTGTATTCTAATGTCAGAACTACAAAACATTGTTGTATAAAGTCTATTTTAAATGTAATATAGAAAATGTTTGATCCCCAACTTGAATATGCCTGAAAATTTTACTTATAGTTTGAGAAAAGCATTTCTTATATCAACCTCAAAAGTTATCTTTGAAAAGATTCAGTGGTATATATATGGAGATAGATATACATACATATAATATACACTGTAAATACAATCTCAGAGCAGAATTAATATTATAGTTTCTTAAAGGTTGGTTAAAAAATATATAAAGTCTAGAAATCACCCAGCCAGCATGACTCAGTGGTTGAGCATCAATCTGTGAACTAGTTCAATTCTTGGTCAGGGCACATGCCTGGGTTGCAGGCTCGACTCCCAGTGGGGGGCATGCAGGAGGCAGCCGATCAATGACTCTCTCTCATTATTGATGTTTCTATCTCTCTCTCCCTCTCCCTTCCTCTCTAAAATCAATAAAAATATATTTTAAAAAATATAAGTCTTATTTTTTGTGATACTTAGGGTATATTTCTATTTCTCTACAACAAATAATTTGTTAGTTAATGAAACTATAATATTTATCCTATGTCTGTGTGTGCAAAATACTAGTGAAGTTGTAACTAGGAATAAGACAAAAGAAGTCCAGAGAACATGAACTCTGCTTTTAGACTGATCAGAGTCTGAATCCACAGCTCTCCCCTCCAGGTCTGCTTCAGCTTCCCTTAGCCATGAGTGAAAGTATAGGAGTAGCTGCCATTGAGTGTGTACTGTTAGAAAATAATATATCAATTAATTAAATTAATCCTTGCAAAGTTAGGTTTTATATAATTCACATTTTTTTCAGTTCAGAAAGTAAGAATCAGACTATATACATTTCCCAAGGACACATAGCTAGTTAGAGGTAATTACAGTATTGAAACTCAAGGACGTTTGCATTCAAAGCTTGGTATTTGTAACCATTACCCTAATGCTTCCTTTCTTTACTGTTATTAAAGTTAGGCAGTTAATTATTGCTTATGTTTCCTGACATATCAACCAAATCAACTGTTCACCCTTTCAAAAGTAGCTCCAAGGGCAAATTTAGGACCATTGTATCTAATGACTTCAGAACATAAATGGTAAATGCCATCAGTTTTCAGAAAAATTAACATTGTGAGATGTAATTGGAAGCCTGCCTGGGTGACTTCTTGGGAGAGTTTTCCTCTCGATGAAAGCAATGCTCAGGAAGAAACGGCACATCCTGCCTTAGTTGTGGTTGAAAGAGAAGAAAGCGCCTGTAGCTGCATCAGCAATATTGTGACCACGTGGGAGCCAGCCAGAGGCAGAAAGCCCACAGGCTCAGGAATTCAGGGCAGGAAGATGAAAAGCAGTAAGTTCTTTGATGATTTGGGCACCACTTTACTCTAAACTTGTAATAAGGAAATCATGTATCTCTGTTGTTTATGCCACTAACGTCCATTAATAACTCTAATACCACCTGAACCACAAAGCAACCTGAAAAAGGCAACAACCCCAAACTTTCTCTAACAACTGTATATTACTTCAGCAGTGTAACTCCAATATTTCATTAAAATATAAATATTTAAAAGTCAAAACTGACCATAACCCAGAAAAAAAATCAGCCTTTTACTTCTTTTAATGATGTCATTTAATTTTTAAAAATTAATTATTCAAAATTTACTTGTGGACTCCTGGCACAAGGCAGTATATTGGGAAGGCTAGTAAATCACTAGCCAAATAAAAATCAGTATTATTCCTGATAACTTTTAAATGGCAAAAGCCCATATTTGATACCTGGAAAGAAATTTAAATATATCATTAATCTCCATTATGCCAAAATCTCAGGGATACCTATAAGCAAACTTGCTATTCCATTAAGATAGCAGAGATTAAAAAATAGCCTGCAAGTGATTTATTCAGAAATATGCTATTCTGAGTTACATGCTCCTGAGATTGCTCTGCAAATATGTTAAAATTCATTCGTGGCTGACAATTATTTTCTTAGATTGCTAAATCTTTATCTACATTATTCCTATCTGTCTATATCCCAGGGATGCTATTTGAAATGGTAGAAAGTATAAGCCTCCTAAAGAATATAGTACTAATCTTAAACACAGAATTAAAGAAACAACAAGGCTGTTTGTGCCCAGATGTAACCAATCTCTGCCAGGGTGCCCCATAGGGCTGAGTGGGTCAATATGTTAGCATTCCTGTTACTTCTTTATGACATATCAGTGGGTCCTGATCCACCAGTTAAGAAAACCTGGCATAGAACACATTTGACATTAACACAAAATACTGTGGTTTAAAAAGGGAATATTCTGCTAAGAATGGAAGGCACCACTAAGATGATGGTAAACAGGGGCAGGGAGGTGAGGGGAGGAGAGTAGCGGGTTGGGGTGAGAAGAATTCAGTCAAAAGCAGAATGCATCAAAAGCAAGTCTCCTGTTTTAGGACACGATCTTGGTGTTGGCAAGAAATAAATTTGAGCAAGACATTTAGGTATGGTCATTTAGATGCTTTTTAAATCTAGATTGATGGAAACTTTTCCAGACTAATTAATGGGATACCAAAAACAAGGCAGTTCTGTGAAGGCCCTCAAGAGGAGCTGACCTGAGACCAGGGTGAGAACCAGAGGCAAGCGCTCACTCCCAACTCTCGTTACAGAGGCATTGAGCACTAATCCCCATAACAGCATCCAACTGACACTCCAGTGAGACCTGCCTGAGAGGAGGCAAGTAGAAATGCTGAGAAGGGAACTGGTCAGAGGGAAGGGGATGGTCATCAACAATTTTTCTTTATTGTCAAGAAAAATAAAAATTACAGTTTGGTGTTCCTCTGGTGATACACTTGCCAGAATGAATGTATACATATATTTCTCATTATCTCAATTTCCTATAATTATGTACATGTCATGACTGAAGGAACATATAGCAATTAAGTTGTTCCATTTGTATTAGAGTATTGCTTAAATTTTTGTGAATGTTCTAATAGTTTCATTTAATTACATATGCAATGTTGATTATAGATATCAGCACTGAAATATGTCTGAAATATGGAATATATGTCAGCATCAAAAATACTTGTGGAAATCTAAAACCATTTCATTCTGATGTACATTAATGTCTGGTACAGAATGTCTTTCTTAAGTTGCCACTACAAATAATGGAAAACCCTGATTTATGGTATTTTTCCCTGTTTAGACATTAATTAGCAGGCAGTTTATCTTTGCACATGCATGTTTTTGTGTATGTGAACTAGTATATTCAATGACCACAGATTGATCTGTAGCTTCTTAAATACATCCTCTCTAATGAAATACCATATAGTAACTTGCCAATGTGTGTTATTTAAAAATAATTAATTACAGATTTTAGTACAGAATAAAATTATAAACAAGGATTTGTTTAAAACAAGTATTTGTTTATAAATAAGGATTTGTTTATAAACAAGAACTGGTTTATAAACAAGCATTTGTCTAGTAACAGTGAACACTAAATCTAAGCATATTTATTATAGTAAATTATAGTTTAAACTAAAAGGTAGTATAGAGAACTACAATTTCTCCATGGATTATTTTTAGAGAGAGTGGAAGTAAGGAGGATAGGGAGAGAGGGAAAGAAGAGAGAGGTCGGGGAGACAGAGGGAAATAGAAAGAAACATCAATGTGAGAGAGACATCGATTGGTTGTCTCCCACACATGCCCAACTGGGGTCAAGTATTGAACCTGCAATCCAGGCACATACCCTTTGACCAGGAATCTAACCTGTGACCCTTAGGTGCATGGACCAATGCTCTGTTCACTGAGCAACACCAGCCAGGGCTGTGGTTTTCATTTTTTTAATTAAAGAGAGTTTAGAGACAAGTTTGGTTCTAGGACCAGAGATCTCACACACAGAAGTCTTTTAAGCATCTGTGTTATTTCCAGGAATGTAACTGCTTACCTTTCCAATAATCTTATTCACATAAGAACTAGTAATAAATGTAAGAAGTAACAGTCAGTAATATGACATATGTAAGTTAAAAAATATATTCTTATGATTTTTTAAATGTTTGATGAAGACTTTCCCCATATAATTATGGAGGGGACTATGCATATATTATTGTATGACTCTTCATGGTATAGATATTATTTTCCATGTTTTAGTGATCCATATTTCAGATATTTTGGGCCGGCTCTAATCTCTTTTAGCCTTGTTACTTGCAATGTGAATTCTCTATTATTTACTTTACTATTATTCTTTTTTTCCTTTGATAACACATTTAGTTTTAGGGGCCATGCATTAAAATTTTAAGTCAAATGGTAAATATGCATTGAGTTACTATGTGTGAGACAATTCTGAAGGTTCTTAATGAGTACAAAGCAGATAGCATTAAACATTAAAGTTATATATGTTACTGGTGGTTTCACAAGCTAACACAATAAGTCTGAACTCTATAGTAAGTATACTCATATCAATAAATTTGGTCATGTTTACTGTTATATTCTGCCTTCTGCCACCTATGGCCTAGTGCCTTTCACGTCCATGCTTACTCATGTTCTGAGGAGTTCTAAAAATATGCACTAGAAAAGTTTTGTGGAATTATTTTATATGTAAACTGTGTACTTGTCTCCCGACCATTCTGAGATTTCCCCTTTGCAGTGAACCTAGAAATAACCGGGATTGTTGTGGTAAGTCTTAAAAAGAATGCATACCTACTTTTAAAACATTTTTCCCAAGTGCGGTTATCAGAAAATTTACAAACAAGGATAGGTAGTCATTTCAGACATGGGAAGGCAAAGTACTTTGTGGTAAGGGAGGCTCAGTGTTATTTGAGGTTCAAGACAGCCCTTTTGGTGGGGCCAACTGTATGCTCCCAATCTAAGTTCAGGACTTTATTATTTCCCAATTAATGCCCTATTTTTCAAATAAGAAATGTGGGAAAACTGTGAATTAATTGATATTAACATTCTATACAGCTCAATTTTTCACTTAAGTTTAGCAATATTAGCCTTGTGGCTCCAATAAATAAGGGAATATTTAGTATGTCATGGAAGTTCTTTGGTTTTCAGACCATGACTTCAACAGAAGGTTCAAGGCCCTCAGCTCATCATTTTCTTTCCGTAAGCACTCCAGGGTTCTCAGTACAATCCATTCCACATCATATTTCTTATAGACATTTTACTGCTATAATATTTAAGTATTAAAGCCATGTGAACTTCCAAGGCACTTGCTTTAGTTGGCCTTTCATCATAATCAACCATTAGTAATAACTTGATTATTATATAATTGCATGCAATAGAAACTGGCATCGTATTTCCCATTGGCAAAGAGCTCAGCATTGTGTTCCCATTTTAGGCTATGACTAAACCAAATCAAAATTCCAGTCTCCTACACCAATCCAGTCACAATTCTTTATCAGTCAGAAATTCTGAAAATCAGTCAGAAGAAATTCTGACTGGCAATTCTATTTCCAGTCAAAAGACAGAAACCACAGAGCAATTTTACCAGAAAAAGTTCAATATAAAGAATTAACAAGAGATCTTTATAAAGGGGTAAAGAGAAACCTAAATGATATAGGAATAGCAGATATAGGGAAAAAATCTCAGTCCCTCACTCCTCCCAGGACTGAGAACAGACATCGTTACAGTTATGGCTGATAGGAGTCTGCTTGACGTGATAGAAACTACGGCTAGCAAGAAGAAAACCACTTTCTGTGGTCAGCAGCTCACTGAGACCTGCAAAACTCTCTGGGTGCTACAGGGAAACTATTCTCAAGGCTGCCAGAAAAACTCCCCAGGAAGCTTCTTGCAAAGGTGTTGCCAATGAAACCCTCTGGGGCTAAGTGTCAGTGGATGTTCTGCAAGCTAACCAAGCAACACAGGAGCAAGCACATAGAATCACCCTGGAAATAAGAACAGAAGTGCCTTCCTCCTGCAGTGTCCTTCTAGGACCTTCTACCAGCAATGGTTAATTAACATCATGCCAGCAAGCAAAGGAGAAATGTTCACATGGTCCAGATCCAGTTTCACAAGTGAGGCAGTGATTAGTGGATTTGGAATGAAAGGCAATAAATGTATTACTGGCCCAGTGTAATTAACTTATGCATATTTAAGTAGTGAAAACTGAAAAAAACATAATCCCCTTCCCTGTAATAATAGTACTGGGACCAGGTGTAGTTTCCTGTCTCTAAAGTTAACCAATACTTGGATCGACCAAAAAAAATTCAGTTGTGTGCTCCAGGAATTACTTGCTCCTGGACACAGTAAGACTGTGAGCAGCCAAATATGATAATTACCAGGAGTTAATACCTTGCTCATTGAGATCTATTTCAACAGCCTCACCTTCAGTATCTATATCCCACAGTAATGGCTCTTAGCTAAAACATCTGAAAATTCTAACCACATTCCTATCTTTAAGCTCCATCATAAACCATCCAGTCCAGACCTAAAACCCTAATAATATGCTCCCCTTATTTCCCTTTTCTGAGGATCTATTAAAATAGTATTCTCCTTTATTGCAGCAAACCTAATTGATTCAGCCTCTCCAATCCTGGATTTTTCTGGAGGTCTTTTATTGGGAGAAGCTGTTGGACTTGTGCTTGGGAATAATGTAAAAAGCTGTTTAGCTAAAGGTAGAGATGCTTCTGCATATCTGCTTGCCTTTCAGTGAAGAGCAAATGAAGTTATCAGTTTAAATGAGAAGGCTCTGATTGATACTGGGTACAAATAGTGTTTTTTTGGGATCTAAAGGCAGCATTTGATAGAGGTTTGGAATCAGGAAAATTCTGCCCTCTCTGCCTCAATGACTGACAGCTAAGAGACCCACAAAAGACAAGAGCTCAGAGACTAGACATGTGCTCCCTCAGGATGAGAAGTCATCATCCCAGAGGCAACAGTGAGGCCTTTTATGCAGCTTCTCGGGAACCAGAGGCAGACATGAAGGAGATGGGGACTGAATTTTACAACTGCACTCTAGGATAGGATAAAAGGGAGAGTAGGTAGAAATGGTAAATTAATGTATATTAAAAAGGCAGATAAATAAGCAGATAAAAAAGATGTTCACCATCATTAGCCATTAAGAAAATGCAAAAAAGAGCCACAATGAAATATCAGTATACACCTATCAGAACAGCCAAGTAAAATGTAGTAATTGCATGAAATGTTAGAAAGGACATAGAGAAAGTGAATCACTCATACATTGTTGATGGGAATGTAAAATGGTACAGCCACTCTAGAAAAACAATTTGGTAGTTTCTTGTAAAACTAAGCATGCAATTACCATAAGCCCCAGTAATTGCACTCTTCAGTATTTATCTCAGTGTAATCAAAACCATATTCACCCAAAAACTCATAGCAGTTTTATTCCTAATTAGAAGCCTGTTGCATAAAGATTCATGAAATAGGCCTTCCTTCTCCTGGCTGCCAGCACCAGTTTTCCTCCAGCACTTGGAACCCAGGCCTTCATTCTGGCCACAGTGGAGAAGCCAAGCCTCTTTACTCTTCAGACTTCAGTCTTCACTCTGTGCCGTGTATGCAAATTAACCCACCATCTTTGTTGGGTTATTTGCATACTCACTCCTGATTATCTGTTGGTCATTGCAGAGATACAATCAATTTGCATATTTCTCTTTTATTAGTGTAGATAATAAAAACTGAAAATGACTCAGATGTTCTCCAATGAATGAATGACTACAAAAACTATGGTACACATCCAGGCCATAGCACAGTACCAGTAATAGTAATGACTAAACTATTGATACACACAACTTGGATAAATCTCAAAAGAATTATGCTGACTGAAAACCAGTCGACCCCAAAAGGTTAAATACTGTGTAATTCCATTTATACAGAATTCTTGAAGTGAATAAAATTATAGAAATGGAGAACAGACTATTGGCTGTCAGAAATCAGGGATAGTGGAAGGCAACATGAGAGACCTTGAGATGATAAATGTATCTTGGCTTTAATCAATGTCAATATCCTGGTAGTGATGTTACACTAGAGTTTTATCAAATGTCACTATTGGGGAAACTGGAAAAATGGTTCTTGGGTTCCATCTCTATTATTTCATATAACTGCATATGAATCTATAATTTATCTCAAAATGAAAAGTTTTATTAGAAAAAATAATAAAAGCAGGGAACTACCAGCAAAAAGAAAGACAGCACCCCTTGCTTAGTTATCATTGCCTCAGACTTGCAGAAAGAACCTGTGTGGGCTGAAATTTTGTTGTTTCTTTGTTGATTTCCTGTTTGGAGGGTGGTGGTTTAAAAAAAAGAGAAGTAAAGAGGATTATTATGGCTTTGGCTATTGTATGAAATCTCTCTCTGCCCTCAGAAATTTCAGAATTGACTTGTTTTTCAAGGTCCTTGGTGTTTAGATGTGGGTTTGTTTTAAATTCAACATTGTGGAGAACTAATATGAAATTGAATGCCCTGCCTCACCACAGCAGGTCCAAACAAGCTGAAGTTATAAAAGAACCCTGAACTTGGGGTCACTCAAATGCACCAGAACTTCAATGGACCTAAATGAAAACCCTTGCCAGACCAGAGAACAAAAGGATTTGCTTTGAACAACAGGATTTGTTTTAAACAACATTTTAAAGATCTGTGAATTCATTTGTCCTACTTAGAGAACAAATTTTAATTACTGAACTAGTATGTCTACACTAAATTGTGCTTTTTACCACTTGAAATCCCCTATGGTTGCCATTTTGATAAATTATTTGATGAATTTCTTCATTGAGGGGTCTGTGTGTGTGTGTGTGTGTGTGTGTGTGTATGTGTGTGTGTGTGTGTGTGTGTGTGTGTGGACTTGCTCCTGCATGTTCGACCTTATCTGGCAGGTAAATAAATTTTCCTTAATTTTGTTCATTTTTATTTCCTGTGCAGTTTCCATAGTGTTTTTTATGAGAACACATAATGATCACTAACTCATATCAGTATATATACATAATATTTACTTAATGAAAAAATATCAAAATATTTCTCATTTTGAATCTTCCCAAATATGTCTTATCCTATCTAATAAGAGTAATATGAAAACTGACCGCACCTCTGATCAAGCCATGCCCACCAGCCAATCAGGAGCAAATAAACCCCAATCCAGGTGGCTCTAGCCACTGAGAGCAGGAGGGAGGCTTGGGTTTCCTCGGCGATGGAGGAAGCCAAGCTTTCCGCCTGCCATTGCTGGCCTAGGCCTCCACACAATGCTACAAAGTTTCAATTATAGAAGATATATCCCAACAGAAATGGCAGCAGCCATGGAGTTGGAGAGAGCAGAGGCTAGGGTTGCCTGGGCGATGGAGGAAGCCAAGCTTCTGCAGCCCTAGCACCTAGGCCTCTACTCTAGGCTAAAATGTTTCAATTATAGAAAGTAAATGTCCCAACAGAAATGGCTGTAACCACAGAGCAAGCAGAAGGCGTGGCTCCACTCCAGGCTATAAAATCTCAATTGTAAAATATAAATTAATCCCAGATCCTAAGGCCTCCACTTGGGTCGCTGGGGGTGTGGCAGGCCTGAAAACCACCACAGGCCCATTGCCCAGGCCATCCCATGCCCCAAGAGAACCCCCACCCTGATCTGGGATACCCTTCAAGTCAAACCACCTGGCCCCCACCTATGCACAAGGCCTTTATCCTATCTAATAAAAGGGTAATTTGCAGATTGACTATCACTCCAACACACAAGAGGGCTGTCCCCATGTGGTCAAAGATCCTGCCCCATGTGGACACAAGATGGCCAGCTCAAGATGGCCAGCAGGGGAGGGCTGTTGGGAGGTCCAAGGCCTGCAAGGGAGGGTAGTTGTGGGTGATTGGGTCAACAGGGGAGGGCAGTTGGGAGGGAGCAGGCCTGCAAGAGAGGGCAGTTGGGAGAATTAAGTCTGCAGGGGAGGGCACTTAGGGATGACCAGGCCAGAAGAGAAAGGGAGCTGGGGACAAACAGGCTGTCAGGGTAGTGGTTAGGGACAATCAGGGAGGCAGGCAGGTGAGCAGTCCTGAATTGTGAGTAGGCTGTCCAGCTGCCCATTCAGGCTCGAGCATACCAGGATCAGGCCTAAATGGGCAGTCAGACATCCCTCGAGGGGTCCCAAATTGGAGAGGTTGCAAGCAGGGCTGAGGGTCATCCCCCACCTCCCGTGCACGAATTTTGTGCACTGGGCCTCTTGTATAAAATAAAGCCATACAACATAAAGAATGAAAAGTAATTAATCAAGTACATAGATAATCTAATACTAAAGAAAACTTTGTCAAGATTTTTAAAAATATATTCTATTGATTTTTTTGTAGAGAGGAAGGGAGAAGGTTAGAGAGAAACATCCATCAGCTACCTCCTGCACACCCTTTATTGGGGATGTGCCCACAACCATGGTACATGCCCTTGACCGGAATCAAACTCAGGACCCTTCAGTCCACACGCCAATGCTCTTTCCACTGAACCAAACCAGTTAAGTCTTTTTCAAGCTTTTGAGAACAATTTACTTCACACACAGGTGGAAGTAAGAAACAGAAGACCCACGTTTATTCCTAAGTGCATGCTGCATTGGGTTCTGCTCTATAAGCATTTACTAAGCACTATATTTAGAAAGGGCTGTAGTATAGTTTGACATTAGGTAATATGATTTCTCCAACTATTCTTCTTTCTCAAGATTGCTGTGGCTCTTTGGGGTCTTTGGTGGTTCCATAAATTTTTGGAATAGTTTTTGTAGTTCTGTGAAATACCTCATTGGTATTTTGATAGGAACTGCATTGATTCTATAGATTGCTTTGGGTAGTATGGACATTTTAATAATGTTAATTCTCCCTATCCATGAACACAGTATATGCTTCCACTTATTTGTATCTTCTTCAATTTGTTTCTTCAGTGTCTTGCAATTTTCTGAGTATATATGTCTTTTACACCTTTGATTAAATTTATTCCCAAGTATTTTTGTTTGTAATACAATTATAAATGAGACTGTTTTCCTAGTTTCTGTTTCTGATAGTTTCTTATTGGTAAATGAAAATGAAACTGATTTCTGGTGTATCCCAATACTTCACTAGATTCATTTAGTTCTAGTAGTTTTTGGTGGAATCTTTTCGTTTTCTATACATAGCATGATGTCATCTGCAAATAATTACAGTTTTACTTTATCCTTTCCAATTTAGTTGCCTTTTATTTCTTGTTGTCTGATTGATATGGCTAGGGTTTCCAGTACTGCATTGAATAACAGTAGTAAAAGGAGAAATCCATGTCTTTTTCCTGATCTCAAGAGTATGTCATATATGGACTTTATAGAACATTGAGTTATGTTCTATCTATTACCACTTTGATGAGAGTTTTTAATTATAAATGGGTGTTGGGATTTATCAAAAATATTTTTCTGCATCTATTGATATGACAATGTGATTTTTATCCTTCATTTTGTTTATGTGATGTATCATATTACAACAGCATGATTCTGGCATGAAAACAGACATACCTCCTTCAGCAAGGGAAACAAAAGAAAAATTAACAAATGGGACTTTACATCAAACTAAAAAAGCTACTGTACAACAAAGGAAACCATCAAAAAAATGAAAAGACAGCCCATTAAATGGGAGAACATACTCACCAATGATATATCTGAAAATGGGTAAATATAAATTTATAAAGAACTTATAAAATTCATCACTAAAATAACAACCCAATTTAAAAAATGGAGAAGTGAATAGACACTTCTCCAAAGAGGACACAGAGATGACCAATAGACATATGGAAAGAAGCTCAACATCACTAATTATCAGAGATGAAAATTAAAACCACACTGAGATATCACCTTACCCTAGTCAAATGGCTATCATTAATAAATCAACAAGCAAGTCTTGGTGAGGATGGAGAGAAAAGGGAACACTCATTCACTGTTGGTAGGACTGCAGACTGGTGCAGCCACTGTGAAAAGCTGTATGGACTTATCTCAACAAATTAAAATGAACTGCCTTATGACCCAGCAATCCTATTTTGAGAATATATCTAAAAAAAAACCAAATTTGAAAGAATATATGCACCCCTATGTTGTTTGCAGAGCTATTTGTAATAGCTACTTGACTGTAAAAAAAAGAAGGAAATCTTGCCTTTTGTGATGGCATGATGGACCTGGAGATTAGTATGCTAAATTAAATAAGACAGTTAGAGAAAGACAAATACCATGTGATTTCACTTATAGGTGGAATTTAATGAGCAAAATAAACTAACAAAATAGAAACAGATTTATAGATACAGAGAACACAATGACAGCTGTAAGAGGGACGGGGTATTGGGGAGCTGGGTGAAATAGGTGAAGAGATTAAGCAAAAAGTTTACAAAACAGGGCTGGGAATAGTGATATTATACACTGTTCTTACCTGTGAGTGTTTTACACTTTAAACTTTGTAGTTTACGTAAGTAGTATGCTATTTCTGCTTTCTAAAAAATCAGGGTATACACCTGTCTTTATACCAATTATAGAAATGTGATACAGATAATGATGACTGAATTACACTAAATCTTTAATTTGACTCATAATCTTCTGAGATTAAAAGGAAAAATGAAAGGAAAATGCTATTTACTTTAAAATCATTTCCCCAGAGAACTAAGATGGCGGCAAAGGTAAAACACCTATCATGCTGTCATAATCAGCAATTTTAATACTACAACTTAACGAAAGAACAAACACCTACCAGAATCACCAGAAAGCTCTCCAAGTGAAAATTCCACAAATAAAAGTGAAGATAAGACACTGTGACTCGGAGGAGCGGGGGCGAACAGCATTGAAAGATTCGCACGGAGAGAGGTTTGGAGTGCGCGCCTCGGAGAGGGCGGGCGGCTGAAAACCGGCCAGTTTTCTCGAACGGGGATACAAAGGCGTCCCACTGGACTGATTCTCCAGCTCTGAGCGAAGTCCAGAGAACCCACTATCACACGGGGTGAAAACTGGACAGTGGGAGGGCACGCGGAAGCTCGGGCGCTGCCGGGTCTGCCGGATTGTGGAGAAGGCAGCTTGTGCGCGAACAGCTCGGCTGCGTGACGGCGCAGAGAGCGCACCGCGACTTGCTCTCTCATTCGGAAAACCGTCAGACTGCCTTGTTTTACGACCCTGGGTGAGACATTGCGCATGCAGACTCATTTTGGGAAAGTCTGAATTCCCCGGCAGCCGACAGCCGGGGCAGCTCCGCAGTGGCTCTCTCTCAGAAGTGCTGGCAGCCATTGCCCCAGGCACAGAGTCCCTGGGGCCACACAGGGCGGAGCTAACACTGTCTGCTTGGCCCGGAGACTCCGCCCACCCAACCTGAGCACAGCTGAGCTTCACAGACAATTGGCCTGGAGGTCAACCCTCCAAGTGCTAACAACGATTAACTGAGCTTAACTTCAGCAAGACTGTGCAGCCCATATCCACATCAGGTAACTGGGGAGGCTGAGCCACTATCCCTAGTAGGAAGTCTACCACACAAAGCTAATTGACCAACTCAGGGAAGGAGCCACCATGCAGCAACATGGAAAGAAATCAGATGTGAAAGAAATGGAGGAAAAAAAACGACTGGACATGGAATTCAGAACCACGGTTATAGGGTTTTTTAAGAGGCTCCAACAAAAGATTGAGGCCTATAAGGAAATAAGCAGATCACAAAGGAAATGAATGAGTCCTACAAGAAAATGAACAACACCCTCAAGGATATAAAAGAGAGCTACAAAGAAATGATCCAGACCAATGTGGAAATGAATGAGTCCTACAAGGAAATGAAAGAAACCCTCAAGGATATAAAGGAGACTCTCAAGGTTATGAAAAAGGACCAACCAGAAATTAAGCATACACTGACCGAAACAAAAAATATTATACAAAGACCTAAAAGTGCCCTGGAGCACCCCAAGAACCAAGTTAAAGATTTGAAATACAAAGAGGTAAAATCCACTCAGCTGAAAAAGCAAGAAACCAAAAGAATCCAAAAAATTGAAGATAGTCTAAGGGGCCTCTGGGACAACCTCAAGCATACCAACATCCGAATTATAGGGGTGCCAGAAAAAGCGAGAGGCCAAGACAATGAAAACCTATTTGAAGAAATAGTGACTGAAAACTTCCCACACCTGGTGAAAGAAATTGACTTAGGAGTCCAAGAAGTGCACCGAACCCCAATATATAGGAACCCTAAGAGGACCACACCGAGGCACATCATAATTAAAATGCCAAGAGCAAAAGACAAAGAGAGAATATTAAAAGCAGCAAGAGAGAAACAGTTGGTTACCTATAAGGGAGCACCCATACGATTGTCAGCGGATTTCTCAACAGAAACGATGCAGGCCAGACGGGAGTGGCAAGAAATATTCAAAGTGATGAACAGCAAGAATCTACAACCAAGATTACTCTATCCAGCAAAGCTATCATGCAGAATTGAAGGTCAGATGAAGTGCTTCGCAGATAAGAAAAAGCTAAAGGAGTTCATCACCACCAAACCAACATTATATGAAATGCTGAAAGATATTCTTTAAGAAGAGGAAGAAGAAAAAGGTAAAGATGAAAATTATGAACAACAAATACACATCTATCAACAAATGATCATAAAAATCAAGTGAATTGATAGGCTGTTGAACAGGATAGACTGGTGAATATAACAGAGACATGGACATAGAGAGGGAATGGACTGACAATTCTTGGGGAGAAAAGGGTTGTGGGAAGTGCAGCAAGAGACTGGACAAAAATCTAGCAACAATGGGAGAGGACAGTGAGGAGGGGAGGTGAGGGTGGAGGGTGGGATAGGTACAGGGTGGAGGGGAGCTATAGTGGGATAAAAAGGGGAAACAATGTAATTAATAAACTGAACAATAAAGATTTTAAAATAATAAAAATAAATAAAAATAAAAAAAATAAAATCATTTCCCCAGACTAAGCCAGATTATCATATAGCCCTCATTTATATCATCCAAATCAGTTATCTGCACTCTTTAAGCCACACATAGGGTGCCATATTTTATCAAATATCCAGACTGTAGTACCCATCATTATTTTGTGTTCTGCTTAAAAAGGGGAAATACTGCCAATTATACTATGATGTACCATCAAATTTAACCTACTACATAAATTTTAAGATGTATTCTGACTACAGAGGTGGTAAAATATATTTTTATCTTCACCCAACAATATATCTGTTGACTTAGGGGCGAGATGCTGAGAGAGAGAGAGAGAGGGAGATATCAAGGTGAGAGAGAAACTTCTATCAATTGCCTCCTGTAAGCACTGTGATCCAGGATGGAACCCACAATGTAGGTATGTGCCCTGGCTGGAATCAAATCCACAATCTTCTGGTGTACGGGAAGATGCTTCCAACCTAGTGAGGCAGCCAAGACTGATAAAATATTTTTTAAAGTATTCATATTAGGGAGGGAAATCAGTGATATATCTGTAATACTACCAAAAAGAAATTAATTAATTAATTAATTAAATGTGCTTATCAGAAATTATAAAGTACAATATTCCTTACATGTTAGATAAAAATCTAAAGATCTATGTACTAGTATCCACAGATCTATGTCCATCACCTATATAACTGTGCCATAAACTAAGTTTTTCAAAACATTATTCAATTTAGAAAGAAACAGGAACTGACGGGCATGAGCAAAGCCTCACTTATACATTGAAGCAATCAAAAACCTTCCTCCAGAAATCTCTCCTCTTTAACCTGAGAATACTGATTATTAAAAATCACAGCAAAATAATGTATGTATTGTGGGAAGCCACCACTTGCCAATACTATCTAGAGTGCACTAAGGAAAGCAGAAGGCCGATGGATCTTGAGTGTTAGCAGGGCTGACACTAAGCACTGATTGTTCATGTTGAAATAATTAAGCAATAAATATATTATAATAACAAGAAAAACTTTCAACTCTGAGCAATTGTCCATTTTACTATGATTTCCCAGATGAAGGATTTTACTCTCTATTCATTGAACCACAGAACTTAAAAGACCAAAAGCCCTTAATCAATCCATTTATTTTACAGATGATCTTCACCCATCAATAGTAACTATTTCTGATGACTTACCATGTACCAAGCACTCTAGAAAATGCTCAGATTAAGGAACTTCATTCAGTCCTCACAATGAACCAGGATATAATTACTGAAACCATTTCACAAATTAGAAACCTAAATATCAGAGAAGTTAAGAAATTGGTCCAAGGCCACCCCATCACCTAATGGCAGAACTACCATTATATCAGTGATGTTTCTATTCACACCAGAGTGTGTACTCCTTTCACTATACTTTCTGTCAACAAGATCATCAACAACAAATGCTTAAATGTATCATAAACCCTTATACCAATATTGGTGGGAATCTCTTCCTTTCTTCCCTTTTATTCCTTTACAGTTTTTTTCTGAATAAAAGTAACAGTTTTATTACTTTTCCTTAATATAAAACAATGAAAATCTTATTCATAGTCTACCATAAACCATTAAATCATATTCTTCTTGAAAATATTAGACTAAATTCAATATCAATAAGTCACTTATTTGAATTCTTTAAATTCATTTATCTAATCAGGTTGCCTATTTTGCCAGTTATTTGATGACATCTGAAAGATGTAACTTTGGTTTTATGAAGCTTTGCCTAATGAATTTCACCACATATTTCAATGATGTACTGATGTATTAGCCCACCAAGTAATACTGATAGAAAATCCTAATTGCATATACCAGTTATAAAGCAAAACTGGTAAACATTAAATTAAAAGAAAATAAAGCCTTTAAAGATAGTGTATAGTTGCGTGTTGCTTCTCTATATTTTTTTATGTCTAACTTCTTATTTTGTTCAGAGGAAAAAGTTTCTAATATCAGAAACTGTTGTAATGACCTTCATACCTGGGATTCCAGTGAATCTTCTCTCCCAGTCCCTTTACATCTCCACCTATACTCTCTCCTAAATAATATCATGGATTCTAATGGTTTCAGATTTAAATTTTATATGTACACTCTCTCTGCCATCAGTCTCTATTCCAGGATACCATCCTGAGTTTCAAACCAGTATGTATCTCTCCTAAGATCTCTAATTAGATGTATTGGATGTATCTAATTTTTTTTTTCAATACTGAACTCACTACCTCTACTCCTCTCCCAAACTTACTACTCCTCCAGTGTGTTCTCTCTTAAAAAACTTACTCAGTTGCTTATGATGTAAACCTGAGATTCATTCTTTCACCTCCTTTTCTTTCATTGCACACATCCAAAATTTATCTATTTACCTCTTTATTATTATCACTGAACTTTTTCATCTTTTATTCCATTCTTACATTCCTCACTCTAGTCCACGCCATAATCATTGCCGTCATGACTGCTACAATAGCTTGCAAATTTGGTTTAGTAAAACATCTGAAACCACTCTATCCACTCCAATTCTTTCCTAAGCAGTGATCTTTTTAAATGCAAAGTGGATCACTTCATTAAGATCTTTCAATGGTTTTCATTCTCCTTTATGTCAAAGTCTAAAATCCTAAATATTGCTTCAAGGTCTTCTTGATCCACTTTGTTCAGTTTCAATTTTTTATTGAGTTATAACTGACATACAATATTAGTTTCAGGTGTACAACATAATGATTCAATGTTTGTAAATAAAGCAAGATAATTACTAAAATAAATGTAATCACTATACAAAAGTAAAAATTTTTTCTTGTAATGAGAGCTCTTAAGATTTAATTTCTTGGTAATTTTTAATTAGACACTACAACATTATTCACTCTAGTCATCACACTGTACATTAAATCCCCATTACTTAACCTATGTAATAAAATCCTAATATACAAATAGATCAAATGACTGAATAACTGGTCACTATGATGTGCACTGACTACTGGGGAATAGGCACTCAATGCAGGAGCTGCCCCCATCCCGAAGGCCCCAGGCAGCCAAGGTGACCTTGGCTGTGGGAGCCCTCTGATTGCCCTGCCAATCGCCTCAAAGAAGGAGGCAACCAGCAGCCACAGCAGGTGATCAGGGGTACAGGGCTGGCTGGCAAGCAGGCAGCACCACCCGATTGCCCCACCAGTGGTCATCCAGGAGAGGGAGGCAACCAGTGGCAGCGGGGCAGAGCCAGTGAGGAGGCGGTGCCATGCCAGCCAAAGTGGATGCTAGCAGGGGCACAGATCGCCCTACTGGTCACCCCACAGATTGGCCTTGATTTTTCAGCTAAGACTAGAGACCCTACCCATGCATGAATTTCATGTACTGGGACTCTAGTTTATTGTATAAATGAAAATGTGTACCTCTTAACGCTCTTTACCCACACCTCAACACCTCTCTCCTCTGTTCTCTATGAGTTTTGTTTTGTTTTTTGTTGGTTTGATTTTTAGATTCCACAAATAATTGAAATCATATGATATTTGTCTTTCAAAGTCTTTCTGACTTATTTCACTTAACAAATATCCTCAAATTCCATCCATGTTATTATATTTATCTATCAGTGGACACTTAGCTTATTTCTTCCATATCTCAGCTATCCTATAAAATAAAGAGGTAATATGCAAATTGGCCATCATGCCATCACAAGATAGCTGCCTATGACCAGGCCAGCAGGGGGATTAGTGAGGGACAACCAAACAACTGAACACGCAGGCTGTGTGAGGTGACCAGGCCAGCAAGGGGGTTGGTGAGAGAAAACCAAATGACTGAACAAGCAGGCTATGTGGGGCAACCAGGCTGGCAGGGGGTGAGGGGGTGGCATGAGGGGCAACCAGGCCAGCAGGGGGTGCAGTTGGGGGTGACCAAGCCAGCAGGGCGGACAGTTAAGGGTGACCAGGCTGGTAGAGGGGGGCAGTTGGGGGTGATCTAGCTGGCAAGGGAGGACAGTTGAGGGTGATTAGGCTGGCAGGGTAAGCAGTGTTGGGTGACTAGGCTAGGAGGGCAGTTTGGGATGACTAGGCCAGCAGGGAAAAGCAGTTAGGGGAGACCAGACCAGCAGAGGGGAGCACTTGGGGGCAACCAGGCCAGCAAGAGGGTCAGTAAGGGCTCACCAGGCTGGTTGGAGGGAAGTTAGGAGCAACCAGGCTGGCAGAGAGGGGGAAGTTGGGAGAGACCTGGCTGTCAACAGGGGACAGTTAGGGATGACCAGGCAGGCAAAAGAGCAATTAGGAGCTAGCAGTCCAGGATTGTGAGAGTGATGTCTGATTTCCAGTTTAGGCCCTCATCCTGGCAGTCAGACATCCTCCGAGGTCCCAGATTGGAGAGGGTGCAGGCTGGGCTCAAGGGGAAACCCCTCCAACCCCCATGTGCAAATTTTGTTATAAATAATGCTGCAATGAACATAGACATGCACATATTTTCAAGTTAGTGTTTTCATTTTCTCCAGATTAATACACAGAAGTGAAATTGTTGGATCATAGTAGTTCTATTTTCAATTTTTCAAGGAACCTCCATACTGTTTGCTATGTTTGCTAAGATGTTTGTGTTTTAGAAATGCTTTTGTTTCCTTTCACTTAAACAAGCAAGAGTTACACAGATCCAGATAAATTGCCTGACTTTTACTTGATTAATTGAAAGAAAAAAAAAGTATTTCTAAAACACAAGCATGTTTATATTCATTATAAAGAATGCCATCTTTAAATGTCTCTGACCTATTTGCAAACAAAATAGCCTTGCACTGAAAGGAAAACCCTCACAAAAAATATAATTAAATAGTATGACTAAAGACAGCATATATTTTTATGAAAATTTTTAGTCTTATCAAAATTTCTGATTGTAAACTTACTAAGTTTCTTAACATAAATTGAGTTAGGGGTTGCCTTAGTATATGCAACAGCCTTTTTGGTATGATACCTAATGTTAATTTCAACCTAGTTTTCTGTTTACTGAATAATGCACAATTACATTGGTTACTGACACTCAATTAGACATAAACTTGACTTAGAGCCATTTGAGGGCATCAAAATTTCAGTTTCTATATTGCTTTACATGATATATATTTCTATGTTGTACCATTTATTTACATAATGCTTTCAAAACTAACGACATAGCTGCTATTTTCTTCTACTATATATTTGTAGCTAGAAAAGTATAATATATTAATTTTAATATTATTGAGATCATGACACTATCCTAAATAATCTACAAGAAAAATGTTTGCATTATTCATTGAAAAAATATATTCCATTTTTCATTTCTATGGCTATTTTAATATTACATAAATCTATGTTAAATCAGTGGGCTTCCGAGGATAATAATCTGGAGTAATATTATCAAAATACTAGCAATCAAACCAAAATCAAAGCATGCTATGGAAAAAGACTTTGGGGTTTACTAACCTTGAATATTATCTGAATATTAGTAGTTAAATAAAGAGGATAAATATATCTAAGAATATGATTCATATTATTTTACAATAAGAAATAAAAATTTTGCTATATACCAATACTTTCAGATATTCACTGAATTGATTAAAGCATTGATTCTAAAATAATTTCAAATTAAGATAATTACTGATAAAAAAAGAAACGCTTTGTTTCTTCAATTATAAGAAGAAAAAAGCTTCAAAATTATATTCTACATTCAGAAAAACAAGAAACAGGGAAGGAATAAGAAAATATAAACCAATAATTTAAAAACTGTGATAAAGAAGAGACATTTATACAAATATCTATATATCTAAAAAGCCAGGTTCTGAAACACCCAAAATGAGCAAAGGTTCGACCAAACGCCCAGACTGTGTAAGCAGCAGGCTCTGGTGGGGACTTGTGGCAGCTGAGATGGGATCAGGGGAGGCAAGGCAGCACTCACACTCACTCACAAACAACACATCCACAGACAAACACAGAGCCTACTGGCTCACAGCCTTTTCCTCCTTCCTTCCTGCCCTGGAGCTTGCTCTGGGAGCCTCTCTCAGAATGAGGCCCCAGGGCGGGCAGAGGGTGGAGCTGCCCACACTGGCCCCACCCTCTCCCAGACAGAAAAAAGGAAGGAGAGAGGGAGGCCTGGAGGACTGCTGAGAAAAACAAAGAGAGATAGAGACTGGGAGAGCCTGGGATGGAAAGATGGAAACAAAACAGACTGGGCCTGAAAAGGCCTGGATGGAAGAGAGGCATGTGGGGGCCAGGAAGTCTAATGTGGGCCCGGCCAGCTGGGCACTGGGAACTCTGGGTCTCACGAGATCAGGATAATGGCTGTCCGTCAAAGGGACCCTAATAAGAAAGAGGAAGGAGCCCCATTCCTCCAGAATCATCAATTGGATAGCTTGCTGTGACCAGCAAGGAATCCCATTCACCTGCACCTGGACCCTGACAGCAAGGAGAAGGTAATATCTCTAAAGAACAACTATTGGAACAAAATACCTCTGAAGCCGAAAGAAGCCAGTGTCAGTAGCAGAATATGCCTGAAGACCGATTGGCATAACATACCTCTGCAGCCAAAAGAAAGTGGCAGCATCAACAGAATATGTCTCAAGAGCAACTATTAGCACAAGGTTCCTCTGAATCCAAAAGAAGCCCGCGTCAGCAAGAGAATGTATCTGGAGATCAACGACTGGCAGAACATACTTCTGCAGCCAAAAGAAGTCAGTGTTACTGACAGAAAATGTGCAAAGATCAACTATTAGTACAACGAATCTCTGAAGCTGAAAGGGACCAACATCAGCGACAGAACGTATCTGGAGATCAACAACTGGCACTACATAGCTCTGCAGCTGAAAGAAGCCAGGATCATCAACAGAAAATATCTGAAGACTAATGTGCCTCTGAAGTTGAAAGAAGGCGGCAGTGATGACAAAATATGTCTAAAGAACAGTCATCAACAAATACTACCAATACTGGTGGGAACTGCCTTTATAGCAAAAATGGAGTAAATGGGGATGCAATTATTAAACATAGTCATGGTGCAATGACTGTGAGATGTCAATTTTGCCTATCACTAAATTTCTCTGATGAAAAATTTACTTGATGTTGTTGCAAAGGTAAAGTTTGTCCAAATGCTATACATTTACCAGAATACCCAGCATATTTTAAAAATGTAATGATAAATGAAGATTCTGACAGTAAACATTTCATGGAAAATATCTGTTCAATAAATAGTTCTTTTGCTTTTGCTTTCATGGGTGCAAATATTGCATTGGCATCTGGATATGGGCAATAACGTTTTAGAATATACGGACAAGTTTATAACCATAATGGAAATTTACATCTTTTGGGTGGTGTTTCTTGGAAGTTTGCTCAACTCTGTATTTTAAATACAGCTGAAGCAACTAGTAAAAGATTAGCAGTGCCAGAAAACCAAGGCAACTCAGAAAGACTCATGATCAACAACCTCATGCATTAAATAAATGAATTAAAAAAAACATACAAGATGCTACATGAGGTAGAAAAGGAAGCCCAATCTAAAGCAGCAGATTGGAAGTAATGGCAATTAAATAAAATAATAACAGTGACCCAGGTAGATATAATTTTCCCTGTGTAACTGAGGTTGCTATTATATTCAGAAACGAAGATGGAGAACCTCCTTTTGAAAGGGACTTGGCTCAGTCATTGTAAACCAGATCCCAATAATCCGAATGCCACTAAAATTAAACAAATCTGTTTCCTGTTTCCTACATTAGATGCAATGGCATATCCTATTCTTTTTCCACATGGTGAAAAAGCTGGGGAACAGATATTGAATTAAGACTCAGAGACAACAGTATAATCTACAAGAATACTAAACAAAATGTAAAGACACAAGTCACACAAATGCAGTATTATGGGTTTCATCTCTCTGTACAGGACACATTCAACCCTATTTTAAATGTAGGAAAATTAAATCAACAGTTTATTATCGATTTATATTCAAAAATGGAAGTCAATCAAATAAATTTCATTAAAGCAAACCAATCTAAGTTGAGAATTGAAAAATATAGTGGTTTGATGGATTAGCTTACATCTAGATCTGAAAATGACAATGTGGCAATTGGTAAAATGATAATACTTCCATCATCTTTTGAGGATAGTCCCAGAAATATGCAGCAGTGATATCAGGATGCTATGGCAATTGTAACAAAGTTTGGCAAACCCAATTTATTCATAACCGTGACATGCAACTACAAATGGCCAGATATTACAAACAATTTACAACTCTGGCAAAAAATTGAAAATAGACCTAACTTGGTAGTCAGAGTTTTTAAATATTAAGCTGAATGCTCTTTTAAATGATATGTGTAAATTCCATTTATTTGGTAAGTTAATAGCTAAAATTCATGTCATTGAATTTCAGAAATATGGACTGCCTCACACTCACATATTATTGATATTAGATAGTGAATCCAAATTATGAACAGAAGATGACATTGGCCATATAGTTAAGGCAGAAATTCCAGATGAAGACCAGTGTCTTTGACTTTTTCAAATTGTAAAATCAAATATGGTACATAGACCATGTGGAATACAAAATCCAAATAGTCCATGTATGGAAAATGTTCAAAGGGATATCCAAAAGAATTTCAAAATGCGACCATTGGAAATATTGATGGATATCCCAAATACAAACGAAGATCTGGTAGCACCATGTCTATTAGAAATAAAGTTGTCAATAACCCTTGAATTGTCCCTTGTAACCCATATTTGTGCCTTACATATAACTGTCATATAAACATTAAAGTCTGTGCATTAAGTGTGTCAAATATTTATTTAATTACGTTTATAAAAGGCACTATTGCACAAATATTCAAATTTCTGAAAAAATATTTTATCAATCATGACGAAGTACAGGATTTCATTGACTCCAGGTTTGTGAGTGCTCCTGAGGCTGTTTGGTGACTTTTTGCAATACGAATGCATGAACAATCACATGCAATCACAAGATTAGCTATTCATTTGCCAAATGAACAAAATTTGTATTTTCATACCGATGATTTTGCTCAAGTTATAAAAAGGGCTAAAAGGCATAACTCAACTTTGATGGCTTGGATATTATTGAATAGAGAAGATTCCAACACACATAATTATTATTATTGGGAGATTCTACAACATTATGTGTTAAATAACTCTTTTTGGAGAAAATGCCAAAAGGACTGGAATAAAGTATCAGGTAGACTGTTCACTATCAGATTCAGAGAATCAGAACGATATTACCTTAAACTTTTGCTTCTGCATGTAAAAGGTGCAGTAAGTTTTGATGATCTGAAAACTGTAGGAGATGTAACTTACGATACATTTCATTAAGCTGCTAAACACCAAGGACTATTAATGACGACACTATCTGGAAAAATACAATTGACGATGGAATCATCCTCAATATGCCCAAACAACTATGGCAACTTTTTGCGTGTGTGTGTGTGTGTGTGTGTGTGTGTGTGTGTGTGTGTGTGTGTTTAGATGTCCTTTGATGCATACAAATTATGGGATGAGAATAAATGTTATTTTATTGAAGATTTTTGTTGGAAATTACACCAAAGAGAAGGTGCCTGTGTGTGAACTGTGAAATGTATGCCCTTAAAGAAATTCAAGAGCTATTCACATTTCATGGAATGAAATGTTCACATTTCAAATTTCCAGACTATCTTTTTTAATGAATACAAATACATGTAATGAATCATACGAGCAACAATAGGCAGAGGTTTTGATCAATTCTCTGAACGATGAACAGTTGGCAGCCTTTCAGACTGTAACTTCAGCCACTGAAGACCAAACTGTACACCCCAAATGCTTTTTCTTGGATGGTCCAGGTGGTAGTGGAAAAACATATCTGTATAAAGTTTTAATACATTACATTAGAGGTTGTGGTGGTACTGTTTTACCTACAGCATCTATAGGAATTGCTGCAAATTTGCTTCTTGGTGGAAGAACCTTTCATTCCCAATATAAATTACCAATTCCATTAAATGAAACTTCAATTTCTAGACTCAATATAAATAGTGAAGTTGCTAAAACTATTAGAAAGGTCAAACTTCTCATTATTTATTAATGCACCATGCATCCAGTCATGATATAAATGCCATAGACAGATTACTAAGAGAAATTATGAATTTGAATATTGCATTTGGTGGGAAAGTTCTCCTTCTCAGAGGGGATTTTCGACAATGTCTCAGTATTGTGCCGCATGCTATGCGATCAGCCTTAGTCCAAGGAATTTAAAGTACTGCAATGTTTAGGAATGTTTCAGAAAGTTGTGTCTTAAAACAAATATGAGATCAAGGATTTTGCTTATAGCGAATGGTTAGTAAAACTTGGATATGGCAAATTGGATAGCAATTTTCATTTAGGAATGGATATTATTGAAATCCCCTATGAAATGATTTATAATGGATCTATTATTTGTAAATACTATATCTATAGATAATTTTAAAAATATATCTAAACATGGGATTCTTTGTCCTAAAAATGAGCATGTTTATAAATTAAATAATATACTAGATGGAAATTTTCACACATATTTGAGTGATGATTCCATTGATTCAATAGATGATGCTGAAAAGAAAATTTTTCCCATCAAATTTCTTAATAGCATTACTCCTTCAGGAATGCCATGTCATAAATTAAAATTTAAAGTGTGTGCAATCATTGTGCTACTGAGAAATCTTAATAGTAAATGGGGTCTTTGTAATGGTACCAGATTTATTATCAAAAGGTTGCAACCTAACATAATCAAAATTGAAGTATTAACAGGATCTGCAGAAAGAGATTAAATGCTCTAATCAAAAGACATATGGTGTCCTGGCCAGTGTGATTCAATGGTTGACCATCGACCTAAAAGTCAGGAGGTCACAGTTCAATTCCCAGTGAGAGCACATGCCAAGGTTGTGGGCTCAATTTCCAGTAGGGGGCATACAGGAGGCAGTCAATCCTTGATTTTTTCTCATCAATGATGTATCTGTCTCTTTCTCCCTCTCCCTTCTTCTCTGAAGTAAATATGTATACTTTTTTTGAAAGACATATGTTGGCAGAATGGATACGAAAACATAAGCCATATTTATGCTGTCTTTAAGACACCCACCTCAGAACAAAAGAGACACACAGGTTGAAAGTGAGCCTCTTTTAGTGATTTCACATTTTTTTTTATTCTGCGAAGGGTATAAAAGGTATGGATTGTTTGTTTCAATATTATCAGAAAAATTATCACTATAACTCAATGTCTTAAACTCTGATGCATAAAAGTGGACAAAGATAGCATTGAGAAAGGAGAATAAAATCTAATCTCATTCAAGATTATAGCTGAAAATATGTTCAGCAATATATAGAAAAATTTGCCTCAATGAAATGATGTTCAATCCTATAAAATTAAGGTGGGTTTAATATTAACTTAATAATATTAACACAGCTTATTAGAGGTCAGAAAGAAGAATCACAATATTTTGTAATTTTCAGTACCTGTTCATGATAAAATCTTATAGTAAACAAATATGAATAAAGAATACCTATCTCAAGCTTTCAGTATTTACTAAAAGAGAATAAGAGACTAGAATCTTGTTGGTTTAAAATCAGAAATAAGAGAATAGTGTTTGTTATTATATTATTTTTTATTATTCATAAAAGTTCAACTCAGTATATTAACTCAAACAGTAAGTGGCAAAGATAAAAATATGTAAAAACAAGTAAATAACTAAGAAAATAAATATGCAGTTAATTTATAAGCTTATTGTTACTATATGTGTTTATGTATGTGTGTATACCTAGGATTTCTATGAATAAGGAAGAGAAGGGCATGCCCACTTTCGGATTTTCAACTATAATAACAGAAAATTATTTTCTGTTCTTCAAAAGTCAATTTATACTTAAATCATATATAGAATCATGAAGCATTACAACATTGGCAAGAAACTATATAATCTATAATAGCCTTTCAGGGCGAAAGCTGCTATGTCTTCTCAGCAGGGCAGGCTATTCTTTTCCACACAAAACAATTGTATTATTGTACTTTCATTCTAATTCTCAGAGGGGAACAGCTAAAAGAAGATGCTGTTTTTTTTCATTAAAAAATAATAAAGCACAGAGAATATTTCATCTGAAATATCCCCCACCCCCATTTTCATTAACTCTACTATTCAAGATGTCAACTCACTGATTCAGTTGGAAGAGGTATGTTTTAGAGGACTCTAAATCTATTATTTCAGAATCAAATACATGATTCAAGTCCATAATTACCTCTCAATTAACATCTATTGTACTGAGCAGGTGTTTGGAAAAAGATTTATGGCAATTACTCAAGTATGATCATAGACCCATTTAAGTTTGCTTCCTACAGGAGGTCTTTGCTGACCATGTTAGGTACCCTTTTATAACACTCTCAGAGCGTCTCTCAACAGTCTGCAGCATTTTTCACCACTGTTTTATACCTGCCTTCCCCAAGACTGTTCCACAAGATCAAAGGCTGAGATTCTTTTGCTTCCTGAAAAGCCCTAAATCTTAGATAATGATGGGAACTAAGGGCAATTTTAATTACAGATTATTATGGGAGATTTATTCAAGAATATAAGCTGACCAATCAAGGGAATAAAAATAGAGCTCATTTAGTAACAATTCTAGCCCTCCAACTAATTTTCTCTGGCTTCCTTGAAAATCACTGTAAATAAATTGGAAAGAACAAGAAGACCTTGGGAAGCACAGTGTTTTGAAAAAGTTGCCTGGCTAAATCTAGCCTCCCAGTCAGCTCTGGGCTAGCCCTTCCCTGCAGTCACCATATCTACTCCTGCTTTGAATATGCCCACATAGGTCTCTTCTTACTTCCCAAGCATCAAATCATAGTTCAAAAATCCTCATATTTCCAATATATCCAGGCTATGCATCTAACTGTAGATTTTCAAAACATCTTGTCTTTGAGAATCTTTAAGTTATTCTGACCACCTAAGCTCTTAATTTCCTCTCTTCATTAATAATTTATTAATCTAACATATATATTTTCTATTCTTCTCCATTAGTGTATACATCTATTAATCAGGGGCACCATTTTATTATTTCGCTTTTCTTACCTAACTTCACCAAAGCCTTAAATGACTCAATCATAAGACATTAAAATAGCAGAAAACTGATGTAAATGAATAAACCAAGTTCCATAGGAAGTACAGGGTTCCCCCCTTATCCACAGGGGATGCATCCCAAGACCACATGGGTGCCTGAAACCAGGGGCAGCATTGAACCCTATATATACTGTTCCTTTTCCTGTAGATATACACCCTTTTACTTAAAGAAAGCCCTTTCTGGCTTCTCTTTGCCATATCCAAAATGCCAGCATCACTACTCTTACACTTTGAGTAATTATTAAGCAGAGTAATCTGTACACAAGCACTGTGATATTGAGACTGCTATACCTCTGATTACCAAGAGGGCTACTAAGTGACTAGTGGATGGAGAGGGTACATACTCAGTGTGGATTCCAGGACAAAGGGATGATTCACCTCCTGGGCAAGATACAGCAGTATACACTGAGATTTCATCACTATAATCAGAATAGCATAAAATTTAAAACATATGAATTGGTTATTTCCAGAATGTTTTGTTTAATATTTTCAGACCACAGTTAACCACAAGTAACTGAAACTGCAGAAACATGAAACCGTGGATAAAGGGGGACTACTGTCAAGACTTCCAAAACTTTCTGATCACCAGAAACTTTACTGACAAAAAATTAAATATGTACTGGAATAAATTAGCAACAGTCTTCATTTATTTTGGACCTTAAGTCTCTTTTGTACTTGTCTCCATTTAGAATCATTTGGTTGATTGATCTGGAAGCATCTTCCTGCATTTGGATTATACAAATGCTTAATTGTTACCCTTCCAAGGCCATTTGCAATTTCACTGTCCTCAGACAGAGCTTTAATAGCAATATGTGTAAAATGAATATTCAGGGATTTTTGTCAAAATTATATTAAACTCTTCACTCAAGTGTCAATTTCCCTAATCTGTCCCTCTATTTTTCCCAATAAGAGTTAATTGAGTTTCTTACAACCACTTGCCTAATTGCCATGCCAAATCATTAAATGCTCAGTAACTGCTTGAATAGATTTGAAAACCTCAATTAGCTGTACTCCCACAAAAATGTTCTTGTGACAAAATCCTGTCACTGCAAGTAATGCATTAAGTCTTCTTTGTGGAAAAAAGTCTAAGAGATTCATGGAAAGACAAAAAGGAACAAAGTGTTTTCTGACCACCATCCCTAATCTGAAACCATTAGAAAACATCAGGTTGAATGGCAGATATACAGATAAACTAAGTAAAAAGGAAAAGTCTGACCCAAAGTATGTACCCTCTAAAGTTTAAGCACACATACCAGCTCCTATTCAGAGTACACTTGGCACAGTTTCTACTGAAGCTGTTACTCTTGTATAATGAGCAAGGAGAAAGAGAAATACATAAAAACGGCTAAGCTTTGAATAAGGACTGAGTACAGACAGCTGTTTTCTAACACGGAGTGAGGAATGTGTTCCTAAAGGAGCCTATGGTAACAGCCTTCAATATTTATACCAAGTACTTTGCCTTTGTGATTTTTTTTTAAATAGCCACTTTTCCCCAGAAGCTCAGAGAAAGAAACTAGGTCAGCACTGAATTGTCATAGGGGGATAAAATCCTATGATCTTTGCTTCATTCAAAAATGACTTCTAAAAAGTCATTTAAAAGTTTTCGAATCACTCAGACAACCACAGCTATTCAAAAACATCTAGCTTTCTTGGAATCAAAACAGGGAAGCACTATTTGTAAATCATTTTTGTGCAAACTTCAGTACCACAAATCAAGACTTACAATACAAAGTGCTACAATTACATGTAAGCTCTAAATCAATTCATCCTGACTCAAAGAGGTGACACGAACTTCAGTCAGACCACTCTTCCAGTGGCATTCTTCAAAGCTCGAGCCAGTAGTCACTGAGGGACCCAAGAGAAATATTCTCAAATATCTCCCTAAATGTGGACAATTTGGGGAATATGATATTAGCAGTGAGAGCCTGAAACTGTTATCTTTGCTGCAAAGTTTACTTTTTACTTAAGAAAATCAAACTATTCCAAAGCCTAGTTCCTTTACTGACTCACATCCTATGGGAACCAGAATATCCATGGTCTGGTCTGGTTTGCAGTAAACTTAATGCACTGGATTTCACAAATGCTAATACACACCTGGGCTATTGTTACATAGGACAACGAGTTATACAACAGTATGGTGGGTCTTGCTATGGGAGTGGCTGATAAAGGAGAAATCAGAGAAAATTAAGGAATCTTAAAGACTTCTTTTCTTTTTTTAAATGAGGAAGCATATTAATCATCAGCTACCACGCCAGGCATTACTGGTTCTAGACTATAGGTCAAATGAGTTCTGAGTGAGGAAGGAAAGACCTAAGTTGTAGCGTTTGTTGGAATAAATATCCTCACACCAGCTGACTTCAGGCTGTAAAGATGCATCAATCTTCTCACAAAATCCCTGTTTGCCTCCAGCCAGCCAGCTCCAGCAAACCCCTGCCCAAGGACATCTAAAGGTGACTGCATATTGGAATGGACAGTAACAACAATTTGAACATTAGAGTTTCCACAGAAGACCAAAGAAAAAAATCTCCTGCATGTAGTATTCACGTTACAAATGTTGCAGAAGGCTTAACAAACAGGTGCACATAGGCAGTGATTTGTAAAATATTCTCAGATAATATACGAGAGCAAAAGTAGTTTTCAGGCCAATGCTACTGTGAGGTTTGGGCTACCTGGGGGCTTGAAGGCTCAGCATCATGTGATTAGTCCTTATCAGCACCCCTAACTGGGGAGAGGACAAACAGAGACAAGTTTAGCATTTAAAGTAGAACCCAGGTTAAGACTGCAGAAAAAGGAGCGGAAGCCCCAGTCTAGACCAACCTGACTGAACATGTGATCAGAGGAGAATACAATAAAAGTAACCAGGATCTTATTTCATAGCCAAAGTCCCCAAGGGAAAATCACCAGGACACTTATAAGGGCCACTGGCTACTTACAGTGGTAGTTTACTACCACTATGGGAAGAAATCAGAATAAAAGATATCATTTTAACACAAAGGAAAACTACCATCTAACTCTTACAGATCTTCAAATAGTATCTTGTATCATCTAGCTACTTATCAGTTATCTATAAGGTTAACAATACAAAATTCATGTCTCTATGTTTTTATTTAAAACTAGCACTTTCTGCATGGTTACTTTTGGGGGGCACAATAGCAAACTTTACCCTCTCTGTTTACAACTCTGCGAAGCATAGACTTTTACTAGTCCATCCTATCTAATAAAGAGAGGATATGCTAATTGACTCTCACACCATCACAAATATGGTGGTGCTCATAGCCAATAAGGAGGGAATATGCTAATTGGCCCATGCCCTCAAAGATGGTGGCTCCCACAGCCACAAAATGGTTGTACCCAGACCCCTCATTCCCGCCAGGGTGGCAGGCATGCCCCCAGGTGAGCCTCACAACTTTGTGTGCCTGCCTCCAGAGTCCCCCAGACCTTTTAGCACCCCAGCCACCCAGTCCTGGCCCGAAGCATAGGCAAGCCTTGGATGGTGGCTGCCCAGCTGCTCGGGGCTGCCTGAAGCTCAGGTAACCAGGACCAGCTAAGGTTTGTGCTGCTGGCAGTGGCATCAGCAGAGGTGTGATGGGGGCATCACCTACCCCTGATCGATGAATCACCTCCCACCCCTGAGGGCTCCAGGACTGTGAGAGGGGGCAGGCCAGTCTGAGGGAACCCCTTCCAGTGCACCAGGCCTCTAGTTTTACCAATAAAAACACTGAAACAGGCCCAGATGGGTGGCTCAGTTGGTTGGAGCATTGTCCCATATACCACAAAGCTTTTGAGTTTGATTCCCATCCAGGGAACATACCTAGGTTTTGGGTTCAATTCCAGTCAGTTTGTATACAGAAGGAAACTGATTGATGTGCCTCTCTTATCTCTTTCTCTCTCTGTCTCTCTCTGTGTGTCTTTCTCTCCTCTCTCTCCCCCCCCCCCCTCTCTCTCTCTCTCTCTCTCTCTCTCTCTTCCTATCTCTCCCTCCATTCCTTCTTCTCTAGGATAATAAAAATATCCTCAAGTGAGGATTAAATTTTTTTCCCTAAATTCATTGAAACAGAGACATAAATTTTCTCAAAGCACAAAGATAAAAATTTAAGCTGGACCTTAAATCCGTGTATCCCTCCAGAGCTTGTGATTTTAATGATTTTACTTCCTCTTCTTTACTTTCCATTCAGAATAAATTTAATAAGACTTTTTAAAAAAGAAATCAAACAACATATACATCTTTACATGTCACTTTTTAAGTAACATAGGTAAATATGAAAGTAATTTTAATTAACATGAAACTCAGTGTTTAAGAAGTCAGGGATAAAATAAATAAATAGACAAATACCTAAGCAGCCTGACAAGTCATGCATTGATAAGCAAAACAAAATGTCATTCAAAATAACTAAAAAGGAGTTTTCATTGACATTTTATATCTAAAGTGTAAGGATCACAAGTCCATTTTGATTCATTATTCTGAAAACTCTCACATCCAGAAGAGAACAGTGCCTATGAAAATGGTAAGTGTCATAGCCCCTTACATGGAGACTTGTGTTCATTTGACAAGTTCTCAGTTCCCTTTAGAAGGCAAAACTCCTTGTCAATCATATAAAGCCGAGATAAAGGCAAAATTTAAATCAAGGTTTCCTAAATATTCAAATCTAACTTCCTTTAACCAGTTTCTGAGACAATATTACACGTTTCCTTATCTATGTAGAAATTAGTGTTGCCTTCTCTGTATTTCAACCGACCAAATACTCATACTGCCTCACAGTCACGCAAGACTGACTATTTCTTTTCTCACCACTCTCCTTCCCTGAAAGTAAAAAGTTCTTTAAACAGAGGGCAAATCAAACATAGTATACCCCTGAGTGTTTATTAAATGTTGATAAAACCAATGACTATTTTAGATATAGTTTTAAAAGATAAACTAGTATATCTCACATACATATAAAAATTTTCTCTCCCTGTGTCTCCACCCCACCTGCTCCTTCAAATTAGCTAATGAGATGTTATTTTGAACCTCTCAACCAAATTTTCAGTAGGGCCATACATTTTGCTATCAACTGAAGAGAAAATTTTCCATCTTATCTCCTATTTTATCATTATCATGCATTCAACCCTCAATCTATCTTCTCAGCTAATTACTGCCCCTGCAGCAGACCCTAATAATTTCTGTATAAATTCAATTGTTTTTATCTTTAGGGACAGAAGAGAAATGTTTAGTATCTCCCTTTTCCTGACCCCCCAGATCATGTAAATCTTGTGTAATAAATATTGTAAGCTATATATTGTTATTCTGCCAGGGCTGACCAGCAGCCCCTGAAGGACAGATGGACAGATTACTCCAACACAGTTTCACTGTAAAAGAGAAGGCTAAGGGATGGCCTGGCTGAGGGAGTCAGGCAGCCTCAATTGCCTGCCTTGTTAGCCTTTTATTGTAACAGCATTTTGAGATAAAGTTTATCTTTTAGATACATTAGTAGGGTAAGTGATTTTGGGAGGATACATGTGTCTGTAATGTCTTTTAAGCAAGGACACCCAAAAGATTAAGCATAAGGATTCCAGTAAACACCTGGGGGTCTGCTATACAAAGACTTATTTGGAAAGGTCAAGGAATAATTAGGGGCACCTCCATCGACACTCCCTGAAGTCAGAATTCTGATAAACAGGGCAGGCAGCCTTCCATACACTTCCCTTTTCTCAGAATGTCCTCCTTACAACTTTCCAACCAAGTTTCATGTTTCCCCACAATATTCTTTACTTTCCCCTCCCTCAATTGCTGATCAAAGGCCCAATTTTATGCTAACTTCCAAGTGAAACATTATTATTAGAGAAGTACTAACAATAACTATAGTGAAATTAAAAAAATGAATCCAAAGCTCTACTTATACTAAATCAAAAGTAGTTCATACATTGAGACAACACCAATGGAATAACGGAACTTCTGGACACAAGACACACCCTTGCTGCTCTCCCCTCTACTCATGCCACTAACCTTACTCTTTTTTCCATATCTCAGTAAAAATACCACAGCTAATTTTCAGAAAGAGGTAGCATATAAAAAGTAAATAATAACATTATTCCTCCAGTTTACAGTTTTGTAATAACCATAGTTTCAAGAAATATGGCAGAAATCAAGCAGTTTCAGAAGTGTGAGTTTTGCTGGTACTAATATTTAATAAGCTTCCAAAGTTACATATAATCTAAATAATGGTATACACAGCAATGAACTGCAATACAAATTAACCAATAACTTTTAAAATTCATTAAGGCATTAACATATTAACATTCTTTACATTATTTATTGATTGCACAATTATCTTTACTAAATCCTTCAAGCTGCTCCAGAATTTTCATGACAGAATATTAATATTTCTGCAGGAAAAGTACAATCCTTCTAAATCTATGGACTTTTTATTTCCAAGAAAAAGATACATAGTTGCTTTGGATTCAGAAATAAACTGTACATATACACAGAGAAGGGATGGAATGATGCAAAATCAAGAGATCAAGAAGATATTAATTATGCACATAAATAATAATAAATATGTTTGTGACACTCAATGTACTAAGTTACAGAAACTTCAGTATCTCCATTTGCATTCTTAACTTTGGCAGCAACAGTAAAATGACATCTTTTCCTCAGTAAGACAAGTTGTTGTTGTTTTTAAGTTATGTGGTAGACATGCTTATAATTTCAATTGTTTTGACATTTTTAAGAAAATGGGAATGGTTATATAGCTAGACAAATAGGCATTTATATATTTCACTCTTACTAATTATAAGATGCCATGATCAGCAGATGCCTCCAGGAAAGAATGAGTACCTGTTCTCTCCTCTATAAGCTGAGAGTATTCTCAGGCCTAGGGCAGTGGCACCAGTTGATTCCAGGCTGCACCAGTAAGAGCCAAAGGGCTATGGGACTTGAAGAACTTAACCTTTGAGTCCAACTGGACCGATAAGTCTCAGTGGTTGAACACTGAGCTATGAACCAGAAGATTATGGTTTGATTCCTGGGCAGGGCAAATGCCTGGGTTGCAGGCTCAATCTCATGTGTGGGGCATGCAGAAAGCAGCCGATCAATAATTCTCTCTCATCGTTGATGTTTCTATCTCTCTCTTACTCTCCTTGCTCTCTGAAATATATATAGTCTAGAGGTTCTGTGCATGAAATTCATGCATGAGGGGGGCCCTTCAGCCCAGCCTACATCCTCTCCAATCTGGGACCCCTTGAGGGATGTCCGACTGCCTGTTTAGGCCTGACCCCAATGGACATCCCTTTCATAATCCAGGACTGCTGGCTCCCAATCGCTCTCCTGCCTGCCAGCCTGGTCACCCCCTCTAACCATTCCCTTGCCAGCCTAATCAATGCCTACCTGCTTTCCTGCCAGCCCAATTGCCCCTAACTGCCATCCCCTACCAGCCTGGTCACCCCTAACTATCATCCCCTGCCAGCCAGGTCGCCCCCAACTGCCCTCCCCTGCTGGCCTGGTCCCCCCACAACTGCCCTCCCCTGCAGGCCTGATTGCCCCCAACTGCCCTCCTCTACTGGCCTGATTGCCCATGACTTTCTTCCCCTGCCGGCCATCTTATGGTTGCTATCTTGTGTCAATATGGTGGCATCCATCTTGTGTGTTGGAGTGATAGACAATTTGCATATTACCTTTTTATTATTCAGGGTCTTTTAAAAGAACTTCCTTCCACCTGGTCTAGCCCAGGATGAAGTCAAGTACAAAGCTGCCCAAATAACCTGAAAAAAATCAGCTTAGTCACTGAGGAAAATAGTCACCATGTGAACAGAATATAATTAATGGCACTTCTCCTTGAAAAATAAGGTAGTAAATATATTCTAGAATTCTGCCCCGCGCAACGATTTAAGAACTACAACATAACAGCAGAACAGACAGCACCCAGAATCGCCAGAAAGCTGGCTGAATGAAAACTCCACTAATAGGAGCAAAGGTGGGACGCAGACTCAGGACCAGCGGGAGCGCAGATTGAAACAGGTTAGGAGCCGCCCTGGTCGCGCGCGCGGGCTGGGGCTGGAGCAGGGACCGGCTGGATTTCTCCGACGGGGCCCAGATTTCCCGAGCCGGGCGAGGACCGAGATCCGGGGTACGAGAAGTCTCCCTACACAGATTCCCCAGAACCGGCGAGGTCCGAGGTCCGGGGGGCGCGGCAGAAGCTCCTAGTCCCAAGGGACAGCAAACCCGCGACTTGTCCCCTGGAAACTTGTCTCCTGGTTCCAGAAACCATCTATTTTACAGCCCTGGGCTAGACTTTTGGTGTGCAGGCACATTTGGGGAAAGGCAGAGTTGTCTGGCAAGGGGAAGAGACTAGCGGCTTTCTCTTGGAAGAGTCTGCAGCCATCCCCACCCAGCACAGACCCGAGCCCGCGAGCGTTGCATAGGGCCCAGCAGCCGCCGCCCCGCCGCCGCGGAAGCCGCGCCGCCGCCGCCGCCGCCGCCGCCGCCGCCGAGGCGTAGCCCAGAGACTCCGCCCATCCAACCTGAGCACAGCTGAGCTTCACAGCCAATTGGCCTGGAGGTCAAACCCTCCTAGGGCTAACAACAAAAAGCGGGGTTTAAATTCAAAAACACTGAATACAACCCATAAAGGATTGCAGTAAGAGTACCCACCTCAAGTAACTGGGGAGACTGAGCCACTGTCCCTTTGAGGATAGCCGCCACATAAAGCAGCCACCATGCAGAGACATGGAAAGAAATCAGGTGTGAAAGAAATGGAGGAGAAAAGACGACAAGACATAGAGTTCAAAACCACGGTTATAAGGCTTTTCAAGAGGCTCCTACAAAAGGCCGATCAACTTAATGAGAATTACCAGGAAATAATCAAGACCAACCAGCAAATGAATGAGAATTACAAGGAGATGAATGAGACCCTCAGGGAAATTAACAGGACCTCTGAGGATACGAACCAGACCCTCACAGATAAAAAAAAGGACCAACTAGAAATCAAGCATACACAGACTGAAATAAAAAATATTACACAAAGTCCTAAAAGCAGTTCAGAGGGCCACAAGAACCAAGTCAAAGATTTGAAATACAAAGAAGCAAAATCCACTCAGCTGGAAAAGCAAGAAACAAAAAGAATTCAGATAATTGAAGATAGTGTAAGGGGCCTCTGGGACAACCTCAAGCAAGCCAACATCCGAATTATTGGGGTCCCAGAAAAAGAGAGAGAGCAAGTTAATGAAAACCTACTTGAAGAAATAGTGACTGAAAACTTTCCCCACCTGGTGAAAGAAACTGACTTAAAAGCCCAAGAAGTACACAGAACTCCAAAATATAGGAATCTAAAGAGGACCACACCAAGACATATCATAATTAAAATGCCAAGAGCAAAAGATAAAGAGAGAATATTAAAAGCAGCAAGAGAAAAACAGTTGGTTACCTACAGGGGAGCACCCATACGATTGTCAGCGGATTTCTCAACAGAAACGATGCAGGCCAGACGCGAGTGGCAAGAAATATTCAAAATAATGAAGAGCAAGAATCTACAACCAAGATTACTCTATCCAGCAAAGCTATCATTCAGAATTGAGGATCAGATAAAGTGCTTCGCAGATAAGAAAAAACTAAAGGAGTTCATCACCACCAAACCAGTATTATATGAAATGCTGAAAGATATTCTTTAAGATGAGGAAGAAGAAAAAGGTAAAAATATAAATTATGAACAACAAATACACATCTATCAACAAATGAACATAAAAATCAAGTGAACTGATAGGCTGATGAACAAGATAAACTGGTGAATATAACAGAAACATGGACATAGAGAGGGAATGGACTGACAATTCTTGGGGAGAAAAGGGTTGTTGGAAGTACAGCAAGAGATTGGACAAAAATCTTGCAACAATGGGAGAGGACATTGGGGAGGGGGAGGTGAGGGCGGAGGGTGGGATAGGTACAGGGTGGAGGGAAGATATAGGGGGATAAAAAAGGGGAAACAATGTAATTAATAAACTGAACAATAAAAAAGAAAATTTAAAAATAGGCTTAGGATGATGTGAATTCATTTCCTGGTTAAGTATTTTCATTTGCTGAAATGAAAATCTGATGTCTTAATATTCTGACCACAATACATACATCAAACAATCACACCATGCTGAATTAAGTGGCAACATAAAGAAACACCTATGCCAAAATATTTCTTTAAAGTGAGAATTTCAACTGTGGAGCATCAGAGACAAGGTGTTAAACCAAGATTCCAAAGCTGTGGGGTGCCATTATGGCTCTAAGGCTAAGACAGTGTGAAACTTCTGAGTCTCAGTTTTCTCACTGCAAAATGCTGGTCCTGAGAATGTGAATATGAATTTTAAAGGACCTGAGATATTATTCATTCCTTAACAGCTCATTTTACAGATTTTTTTGTAATAATCAGAGATTGTCCATATTTGTAGTTTTTCCCCTGAATTTTTTTTACATCAACAAGTTCATATGTGCTTAACAAATGAATGCATAGCTATAAAGGAAATCTATATTTGATTTTGTTTTGAAACTATAAGGTCTTTCAAGTTAAATGTCGTTGTTATAGACAAGTATATAAGTGGCACTCTACGCTGACAAGAAATAATGTAGAGAAGAAGGAAAGAAGGAAGGGAACGAAGCAATATTTCTATCATCCCTATGATGGCTCATATTTAACTAAGCTATCTGTTTAAATGGCACTGGCAATATTCTTTGGCATATGTTTATATTTCTCTCTTACATTACACAGTTTCTTCAGCTTCAATTCCTAAAATAACCTTGAATATTATGGAGCTTAAATAAAAAGCAGAGGAACCCACTAAGATTTGCATTGTGTTAAGTCTATGTTTTACATTAAATTTTCTGAATTGGTTTCAGCTCTTAGGAACACTGCCAGCCCGACAATTTGAGAAACCAAGCCTCGTCTGTTTATTCACATGAAGGAAAATAAAGAGAAACAGCAGAGTAGATGCCAAATGTAAACAAGTGGTTTGGCCATGTTCCAGGTGGCAAAAGGTAATTTGATCATCATTGCAACTCAGCTTGGGAGCTTATTTTAAATCTCCACAAGAATACCAATTAAAGAGTTACAGTGTATTACATATAAATGCAACTGCTAGCATTTGAAATTAGATTATGAAAACTAATTTAAATGCCCAAATCCCCAAATAACCATTAAATTGTAATGATATGTGGTTGTAACTTTTAGTTACCCCAAACCACCAATCATCATTTCTATAGAAAATCACTAATTTGTTGCATGTTTATTAAACTACCCTAAAGTAGCAAGCAATTGACAGGTTTACCTTATTTCCATTTAAAAATAAGCAATCCGCCTTATATTAGTCAGAGTTCTCCAGACAAACAGAATCAATAGGCTCTATATAGAAAAAGATTTATTTTTTTAAATTGCCTCATGCCACTGTGGGGACTAACATTCCAAAATCTGCAGGGTAGATCTGCAGGCTAGAAATCCAGTGGGGGGGGTGGGGGGGGATAGGTAATGCTGCTGGCATAAGTCCTAAGGCAGAATTCCCACTTCCTCAGGGAACCCCAGTCTTTCTCCCCTAAGACCTTCAACAGATTGCATGCGCTTCACTTACATAGTTTCAGATTCCACTTATTTCAATGTTAATCACATCTAAAAAGTGCCTACAGAGCAACATCTAGACTGGTGTTTAACCAAACATCTGGGCGTGAGAGATTAGCCAAATTGGCAAAAAATCAACCATCACACAAATGTTTCATTTTGATTTAAAACATGTATTAACACAGGCAATCAGCCTAATGTATATAGGAATCGTTTACATAATGATGGGCCTTTTCATTTTTCAGAAATGTATATAACATATTAAAAATCAATTTCTCTTTCACTCTATAACATGTTGTGAGTGTAAATATTTCTGTAAACTGAGAGCCTTTCATGTAAGGCAGTGTTCTTTTCAATGATTCCACTATTTCCACTTTACCTAGATTGCATGATCAAACCTCTATGGAGCTGCTACCCATCCCCAGGCAGACAGTGTTATGTTGTGTGTCTTTCATTAACAATTTCTATTTTTGTGCTTCTAGGCTCCTAGAATTTCCTAATTTTACTTTCTTCATTAAATTTTGATAAATTCTTGCCCTACCTTGTTTGACTCCTTGAATAGAGCATTGGTATGTGGACTGAAGGGTCCTGGGTTCTATTCCAGTTAAGGGCTTAATACTTCAGTTGTAGGCTGGATCCCTGGTGCATGCGGGAGGCAACCAATCCATGTGTCTCTCTCGCATCAATGTTTCTCTGTCTTTCTACCTCCCTTCCACTCGCTCTAAAAATCAGTGGAAAAAATATCCTTGGGTAAAGATTAACAAAACAAGAACAAATTTTGATAAATTCTCTATTTCATTAATGTTTTATAACTTCTCTTGAAATTAACTTTTCTTTTCAATATAATGTACTCTGGAGTTCTATTCAAAACCAATTTGCAATTACAAAGTAATTATCTCCTGTGAAAATCATTCAGACTTTAGTTACCCAGGTAAACACTAACTGCTCCATCTAAAAACCCTAATTCCCATCCTATCTTTAATGATTATGTAATTCCCATATCATAAAAATGTAACTGGTTCATTAAGGTAAAAATATGCAAATGAATAAAATAAGAGAGGGTCATGATTCAGCTTTGTCTTTATTTCTCAATGATACAGGGATATGTAGCAGATAGAAATATAGGATAAAAGATTAGACAATAACTTATCTGCCACAAGACACTATTACATAGGATACTTGAAAATAAGTCACTAAAATACTTTCAACAGGTCAGTCCTTTCCAGAAAAAAATAAAATATTTCATTTTAACTACTTCACTGAAAAAGTTAAGAAAGTTAATGAACTCCTTTCAAAAGATCCTCTATTGCAAACTAAATTTCGAGGATATGAGTGCTAATAAAATTTTGTGAGAGCTGACACAGTGTGATGAGTATCAAGGCGTAAGTCAGATGGTTTGAGCACTATTTTTTAGATTTGCAATTTTCTTATTGGCCTAAGAATGCCACTGTCAGAAAATCTGAAACTCTCCATCTACTAATATGAGATATGAAGTGTTGCCTGAATCAGTGTGTAGCCCTGCATAGCAAGTGCCCATTATTTTAGTTTTTCTTTGAAAAATAAACTTTTAAAAAATTACGCTTAAAAATGTTATATATTTTTAACTTGCTTTACTGAAGTATGATGATATACAAAAAACTTATCTATGATGATATACATAGATATTGAATGTATACAGTGAGTTTGGAGATAAGTTTATATCCATGAAACCAACATCTCTATCAGTGCCATGTGCTTACCCATCACCTTCAAAAGTTTCTTCCTGCAACCTGTGATATGGCCTCTTAGCAAATTTTACTTAATTGTAGTACCTAGGTTGCATACTATATCTCTAAAACTTATTTAACTTGCATAAGTGAGTGTTTGTAACCTTTGAGCAACACCTTCCCATTTCTCCCTCCCCCCAGTCCCACACAATCATGATTTGACTCGCTTTTTCTATGTATTTGACTATTTTACATTCCATATATACGTGAAAGCATGCACTATTTGTCTTTCTATATCTGGATTATTTCACTTAACATAATGTCTTCCACTGTTCACCTATGTTGTCACAAATGGCAGGATTTCCTCCTTTTTAAATGCTGACTGATATTCTTGTGTGTGTGTGTGTGTGTGTGTGTGTGTGTGTGTGTGTGTAGACAGATAGATGATAGATAGACAGAATTATTTACATGCATTTTACATTGTGTGTGAATTTCTGGGAATGCTAGACATGAGAAATCTACATCCATTCACTAGCTCTTCTCCAAAGATTTCCACCTTGTATTCAAGAAAAAAAAATTTGAGGACAAGAGAAAAATTACCCACTGTGGATACATAAAATAGATAACAAAACTGAAACTAGAGATGGCCCAAATTAAAATAACTATGACTAAAATATCAAAAGATCTACAGAAAAAGGTAGACAAGAGTTATGAACAAATAGAGAATCTTAACAGAGAAGTGGAAACTTTTTAAAAAAGAAATCCTGAAGATCCTGCATTGCAAGCTAAATATATAGACACAATAGGAAGATGAGGATTTGCATGATGGGCTTCAGCAGAGAGGATTATGATCAGGGGAAAATGAGTGGATTTCAAAACTGATCAAGACTAATTTAAAAAAAAGGAAAAAAGAGACAAATCACAATTACCAAAAGTGAAAGAAATACCATTACTAGAGATCTTACAGACCTGAAAAGGATATAAAGGAATATTATAAACAAGTTTATGTGAAAATCAATAACTTAGATAAAATAAAAATTCCTGGGAAAGTGAAAACTATCAAAATTTAATGGAGAAGTAAATATAACATATCCACGAAAAAAAAACTGAAATAGCTACACGCACACATGCGCACACGCGCACACACACACACACAAGCATAGTATATGTCTATAAAGTATTACTGGCAAATTCTATCAAATATATTCTATCAAATATATTCTATCGAAAAATTAAGAAAGCCCAACTGATGTGGCTCAGTGGTTGAGCATTGACCTATGAACCAGAAGGTCACAGTTTGATTTCAGGTCAGGGCACATGCCTGGATTGTGGGCTCAATTCCAAGTAGGGGGCATGCAGGAAGCAGCTGATCAATAATTCTCTCTCACCCTAACTGGTTTTGCGCAGTGGTAGAGAGTTGGCCTGTGGATTCAAGGGTCCAGGGTTCAATTCCAGTCACATGCGTGGGTTGCAGACTCGATTCCCAGTAGGGGGTGTGCAAGAGGCACCCAATCAATGATTCTCTATCATCATTCATGTTTCTCTCTCTTTCTCCCTCTACCTTCCTCTCTGAAATCAATAAAAATATATTAAAAGTAATAATAACAATTCTCTCTTATCATTGATGTTTCTCTCTTTCCTTTCCTCTCTGAAATTAATATATTTTTTAAAAACTTAAATATAACTATCATACACAAAATACTATAAATTTGAACATGAGTAATAACTGTAATATCTTTACCACTTAGTATATGCTAGTCACTGTTCTAAGTGTTGTCCAGTTATTAATTATTCATCTTCAAAAGAACTCTTTTAGATAAGTATTATTATTATCTTTGAAACACAGGCAATAGCAGTGTTGCTATTAAGTGTTGGGTCTGGACTTAAATCCAGGCAGTTTGGCTCCAGTGACCTTCTCTTTTCCATTGTATTATACTAAATCCTATATAATAAAGAGGTAATATGCAAATTGTCATTCCAATACACAAAGATAGCCATCCCCATGTGGACAAAAGATGGCCACCACAAGATGGCTGACAGGGGAGTGGAATTGGGAGGGACCAAGCCTACAGGGGAGGGCAGTTGGGGGTAACCAGGCCAGTAGGTGAAGACAGTAGGGGGGGACCAGTTCTGCAGGGGAGGGCAGTTGGCAGGGACCAGGTGTGCAGGGGAAGGTAGTTGAAGGTAACCAGGCCTACAGGGAAGGGAAGTGGGGGGGGGGGCAAGCCTGCAGGGGAGGGCAGTTGGGGGCAACCAGGCCAGCAAGGGAGGGCAGTTAGGAGTGATTGGGTTGGCAGCAGAGCAGTTAGGTGTCGATTAGGCTGGCAGAGGAGTGGTTAGGGGGTGGTCAGGCTGGCAGCTAAAAGTAGCCAGGGGTAATGAGGCAGGCAGGCAGGCAGGCAGGTGAGCAGTTGGGAGCCAGCAGTCCTGGATTGTGAGAGGGATGTCTGACTGCCCGTTTAGGCCCAATCCCACTGGAATTGGGCCTAAATGGGCAGTCAGACATCCCTCGAGGGTTCCCAGATTTAACAGGGTATAGGCTGGGCTGAAGGATACACCCTCACCCCCAGTGCATGAAATTTGTGCACTGGGCCTCTAATTCTAAATAAATGAGAGAGCAAAGAAATGGGAATGTATGTAAATGAATGGATGTGCGTGTGGTTTGTGCATATGTTTCATATATTTAAAAAGTAACATCATAATAGAAAGAAGAAAGGAAATACCTCTGAGACAAGAGATTAACTATAAACTCAAATATAATCTAAATAGATAAAAGTTGGGTTTTTTAAATAAATATAAATAACCCAGAAAAGATCATAGTAAAATGGCTTACCTCTCAGTAAAGCAAACCTTCTGTGCATAAAAACAGTATATTCTAAGAAATCTCAAAAGAACAAAATAATATCTAGTTAGATAATACATTATATAATATATATTATCCTATATAATAAAAGCCAAATATGCAAATTGTTCCCTAGACCGGGAGTTTGACAGCTCACTATGACATGCACTGACCATCAGGGAGTGACACAGAACATGGCAGGCATCAGTGGTGCTGGCAGCATATGGCAGTGGAGGCAAGACCACAGCAGATTGGTGGAGCAGGTGAGTGGGTGGCACCAGTCCAAGGCAGGTGCGAGCAGGGCCCAATCGCCCCACCAATTGCCCTGCAGATTGCAACCAGTAGTGGCAGTGGGGGATAGGATCACCACCCAGGTCGCAGGCACTGAAGGAGCCAGGCAGGGGCCCAATGACTCAGGAGGAGATGAGCAAGTGGGGGGCGCATGGGGGCCCTGGAGCCCAGGTACTTACCAGGGCCCAGACATCAGCTGGGAGTTGTCCTTCCACACCAGACTCTTGTACTTTAATCACCCGCCAGGCCTAGGGACCGCACCAAAGCACAAATTTCATGCACCAGGCCTCTAGTATAACATAATGTATATTATCCTATCTAATAAATGAGTGATATGCAAATTGATCATATTTTCACTATGCCCACAAGCCACACCCACTGGCCAAACCCACCAGGCAATCAAGAGCTGGGGCAGAGCCAGTCAGGGCTAAGGCAGGGGCCAGGGGGGCGGAGCTGAGGTGGGTCCCAGGGGTGGAACCAAGGCTGCAGCGGCAACCACGCAGCCCCGAGGGTCAGGCGGTCACAGGAAGCTGGGTCTAAGGCCTGGACCAGAGCTGAGGCACCCGGTGGCAAGCGCATGGCTCCTAAAGGCAGAGCCAAGGCATCGGTGGCAATGGTGCGGCCCCCTGGGCCAGGCCATCGCTGGTGGCCAGGTCTAAGGCCGGAGCAGGTCGATGGCTGGATGCCTAAGGCCAGGGGTGAGCAGTCAGTAGGACATCCCCTAAGGGCTCCCAGTATGTGTGAAGGGGCAGGTTGGGCTGAGAGATCACCCACCCCCAGTGCATAAATTTCGTGCACTGGGCCCCTAGTATAATATATAAAGGATAAAGATAAATCTTTTAGCCTTAATCAGTTTGGCTCAGTGTATAGAGAATCAGCTTGTGGACTGAAGGGTCCCAGGTTCGATTCTGGGCAAAGGCATGTACCTTGGTTGCAAGCATATCCCCAGTGGGAGGTGTGCAGGAGGCAACTGATCAATGTTTCTCTCTCATAGATGTTTCTAACTCTCTTTCCCTCTCCCTTCCTCTCTGTAAAAATGAATAAAATATATTTTTTAAAAAAGATAAATATTTTAATCCTTAACACCCCAATAAAAATAAATTACATGGAATGAACTAATAATTTATAAAATAAATATTATACACACATACACACACACATATGAAAGCCCAGCAACTGAACAGCAGAATGACCAGAACAACCAGAGTGACCAGTCACTATGATACACATTGCGCCAGCCAACCAGCCTGATCAGGGTTCGATCAACACCCTCACACTCCTAAGCCTCCTCCCCCAAGCCAGCCCTGCCGCTGATCAGCCCCTCCATCCTTCTCTACCATTATGAGGTGCCCAAGAGCTGCCCAGAGGTATGGAGCCCCAATGGAGAAGAGCTCTGCTCCTGGCTATGCTCTTCCAGACCTCGAGAGCACCAAATTAAAAATGCAGTTGTCATGAGGGAGGCCTGGCCAGGAATTGTGTGGCACACACAGCAAAGAGGGTGCGAATTAAAGAAAAGCCTGCCTGGAAGAACCCACACTATGGGTAGCCATGCTCCCTACCCCTGACTCCAGCCCAGCCCCTCAGGCTGCCTGACAGATGCTGCTGAGAGGTGGGTGCCTAGAGGGCTCCCCGGGCATGCAAGGGGGGGGGCACACTGAAACTCTTGTATGCCACTGCTGCTCCTAACCTGTGCCCACCACCACCTGACTGCCCACCCACACAGAAGCCACTGCCTCTTCGCGCTCACGCTGCTGCTGCTGCAGCCACCAAAGCCTCCTCTTGCACTGTGCCCCTGGCCAGTCTTGGGACCCCCGTTCTCAACCAACCTGCCTCTGCCTGTTTACAATGATTGGGACAAACAGGACAGGCTAGCCCAGCACTCAAGCGGATTCCCTTCTCCCGCCACAGCCGGCTTCCTGGGTCCTCCACTCTGGCGTTGACAGATAAGGCAGACCTGGGCAAATGCCCGGTGCCCTCAAGCAGGGGACCCCAGGAGGCATAGTTCTCAGAAACCCAGAGCTCAGTCTACAGAAGGGCCCTTTGTGGAGGAAGGACACCACAAATCCTAGGAAGCACTGAGGAGACTGAGGGAGCAGGAGAAAGAAGCACCATGCTGGTACTCTGGGAGCACATGCACAGTTCCTTGTCTTGGTGGAGCAGGTGGAACTGCCTGCAGCCCCTTCCCCAACCAGCCCTGTCCCTGATCACGCCCCCACCCCAACCAGGGAGATGACTGGCCAGCCAACCACCTGAGGCCCCTCCTCATGGCTGGCCCTGCCCCTGATTGTCCCTCCCTACCCAAATCGGGGGTGGGCTGACCGACCAACCTCCCCCAGCCAGCCCCACCCCTGATCAGCTCCCCCCATTTGGGGCAGGGCTGGCTGACCTCCCACAGCCCCTCCCCCCTGCTGGCCCAGCCGGATGGCCCCCATTAGCGCTGGCTGGCAGACTGCACCCATGCAATCATTTGTGCATTAGCTCTGGTTAGCTAATAAAAACCATTGGAAAAGTTAGTATGCTTCAATTGGAAATAAATGTAATAGAAATTTTTACAGTAAAATTAACAAAAACTATAAAAAATATGTATCCATTATTTGAGGGGATACAGGAAAATGGAATCTGTGGGATAATATTGATGGGATATATATTTAAATGCAACCTTTCTGGGGAACAATTTGGCAATGTCCAAAACCTTTATAAATGTTTAGAATTTTTTCAGAAAGAAAAACTAAGATATGGGTAGAAATTGTACATCTCTTGATGTTTATCACATTTCACATTCCAAGAATTTGCCAGATACAATGACTATAACTGAAGACTATGGAACCAGACATCATGGTTTTAAATTCAAATTCTGCAACTTCCCAGCTATATGAGTTGAGGTAAATCCAAACATCCCTGTGTTTCCATTTGCATATCTGCCTTATCTGAACAATAACAGCACCCACTTATGAGGCTGTTTTGCAGATTAAGAAAGATAATATCTATAAAGACTTAGAGCAGCTCCTAGCAGAAAATAATCACAATATAGATGATAGCTATAATTATTGTTTATAATTTGTCATTGGAAAGAGCAAGAGTTTATAATAAAAAATGTATGTATGTAATCTTCTGTGCTTTCCAATATTTTTCCAAAGATTATTTAATAAGTAACAATAAAAAATCAGTGTATATAATATACTTTATAAATAAAAGAGTGCAAAGCAGAGGAAAATGATAAACAGTAAATACTTCAAATATTATTAAAACTATGTCAGAATGGTGATGTTATAGGTAATAAAAATGAACATACACTTGGCTTACTTAGATAATGGCATTTATCACCAGTGGGATCAGAAATATTATAGCCAAATCATCAATTTCTTTTCTATCCAGTGAGTTAATCTTGTATATTTAAACCTTTTAGGTGTAGCTGGTATAAGTACAAGAAATTCTTATAAACTATACATCTATAATAATAAAAGCATAGTATGCTAATTAGACTGGATGTCCTTCCTGCAGCAGGCAGGGGCTCAGGGAGAGGCAGCAGAGGCCGCTGGTGGTGGCAGCAGGTGGGGCCAAGGCCCTTGCATGAATTTTGTGCATCGAGCCTCTAGTTAATTATTAAGTAAATATTTCTTGACTATATGCCCAATATAAGACAAGTACATGCATATGTTAAAATAGATCACTACTACATTTTAAGAAGTCCTATATAATTGAATATGACTTTACATCAAAATATTACTTTAGGTCCTACCTGGTTTGGCTCAGTGGATAGAGCATCAGCCTGCGGACTCAAGGGTCCCGGGTTTGATTCTGGTCAAGAGCATGTACCTAGGTTGCGGGCACATACCCAGTAGGGAGTGTGAAAGAGGCAGCTGATCGATGTTTCTCTCTCATCGATGTTTCTGACTCTCCATCCCTCTTCCTTCCTTTCTGAAAAAAATCAATAAAATATATATTTTTTAAATGTTACTTTAGGAAAGAGGATAAAAAAATCTAAGTGGAAAACATCTTAACGTAAGCTCTTTTTAGCATTTATTGTTATATATTAATGTTATTCTCATGTGACATGAAAAACAAGGTCTCAAAATGAAATACTGCTTTACTGGCATTCTAAAATGAGGTTATTAATCACATTTACTTTTCCTTAATATATATTATAGTATACATAATTTCTTAAACAATGGAATTTTCATAAAAATGCCTATAAAAATCACAACTTAAATTCTTAAAATATGAGTATCTTTAAGGTATATTTTTATCACTTTAAATTAAAGACTTAATTGAAGCAACTTGACAAAATACATTGGGTTAGTCATCATTATGAACCCAAATTTGTTTGCACATGAGATTCAGTGAGGCAGTAATTTGACACGAGATGGAAATTTTAATAGCACTGAGAATTGCATGTTTTTGAGTTTACCATTTAACATTTGAAATATTTATGAAGTTCTCCTTCCTTTACTTGTATTTATTTGAGCATAGAAAAAATAATGTCTTAGACTTGTAGGGAATATGTGAGATAACTCACACAACCTCCTCCTTCTAGTAATCACTTCAACAGCCACTTAGATGTTACTCTAGACTTCAAGGGTCAGAAATCTCTTACAGCATTTTACCTTATAACCTACAAACCCTCCCGGTTTGATTAATTACTATGATTTGGATCACAGTATGGAGGTTGGCACATGGGCTTTGGGGTCAGAACAGAGCTAACCCTAGTTTGGGTGTTTTCTAACCTTATAATACTCTCTTTGGGAAAATTACTTAAGTCTTCCGGATCCGCAGGCAATCCTTATTGTTAAAATGAGCTTAATTATGGAATAGCTGTGATTCTGTGTAAATAGTTATATTTACAAATTTTTTATTTAAATCCTTAATACTTCACAATTTGTACATCTCTTTTACAGTGAGATATGAAGTAACAAATTAAAAACATTTTTCTAATCAATTGTCTGAAGCTTATTTGGTGACTAAGCCATCTTTCTGAAAACTCATTCAAAATCCCATGTTGTCCAAATCTGCATAGCACATCTCTTACATTGCCTCACACAGGGCAGATACTCAATAGGCGGAAGTTCTTGTGCTTCTATAAAGTTTAAATTTGTTTTCCTATAAATTCCATTGTCCTTATTTGGCTGCGGTCATACTAACAAAACCTAAGTGGCAATCTAAACATTCTCATTGTTTCAATCAGTCTTCACATGGCATAGTTTTCCAAAATAAGCCACCACAGCTGCCCTCCTTTAGATAAGCTCTAATTGTTAATTTCATCTTAACAAGGCTGCATTCTTGGATGAACCATTTTCTACTAAACTTGTTTTCATGATTGCAGATAGTTAGAAAATAATATCCTCCCTTGTTCTAACACCTCAGTTCTATAAATGCAATCTAATTTTATGTTAGCATTTTTCACATTTTATTCATACTATGTTGAACTAATGCATTTTGCCATTAGCTAAAACTATAATTTTTATGCAGTTTTTAAGCCCAATATTCCTCTCTTTGAAAATATGAAGTATCTTGATCATCTAATAATATTTAAAATGCCAAAAATGTAATAATAAGAGTCACTTATCCTTCATCTTACATTTTCACTCTTTCATTCAAATTTAAGACATTTTTTGAGAAATTTATTTTCATTAAATATATATTGTTTTAGCCCCAGCTGGTTTGACTCAGTGGATAGAGCCTTAGCCTGTGGACCAAAGGGTCCAGTTTGATTCTGGTTAAGGATATGCACCTTGGTTGCAGGCTCCTTCCCAGCCCTGGCCCACGCAGAGCTTGCGGAGGAGGCAACCAATTGATGTTGCAAGTCCAATTGTCCCATTAATTTTATGTGCGTTTCTCTCACATCAATGTTTCTCTCTGTCTTTCCCTCTTTCACTCTCCCTAAAAATAAATAAATAAATATATGTTTCAGAGTTATAGAGTGAGTTTTATGACTAAAAAGTATTTTTAATATTTTTATTGATTTGAGAGAGGAAGGAAGTGGGAAAGAAATATCGTCAGCTGCCTCCTGTATGCTCTCTACTAGGGATTGAGCCTGCAACTCAGGCATCTGTCCTGACCAGGAATCTGAACCAGTGACCTTTTGGTGCACCAGACTACGTTCAACCAACTGAGCCACACCAGCCAGGGCTATCTAAAAAGTATTTTAAAAACAGTGATAGTCCTTTTCAATTTAAGTACATCTTTAGTGTTTCAGTATTCATCTTACTTTAAACATCTTTACATATGCCAGGAAAGGAAAGTTTCAGGAAAGCATACTCAACATAATTTTATTTTGACTTATAGGTGTTTATTCACAAGTTTACACGTTTTTGAAATTGAGCAGATGCATGCATAGTTGGTATATATAAGAATGTATATACTCAAATGCTAACCAATGTTTACCTTGTGACTGGGGGTTTAAAATTAATAGAACAATTGGACTTGCATTTTCTATGCAATTATTTTCTAATTTTTAACATAGTGGACATGTTGCTTTTATCATAGAATTTAAACTCTTGGATAATAATTATAATAGGCAAATATTAGTTAATTTAATAAACAGGAAAAACTCAGATGATCATGTTTTATGATCTAAGTTACTAATAGAAATCATATATGGAAGATAGTCCATTATATTTTTAAATTTATAATGACATATATAATTTATTTTAAATATGCTTAGAAATATTTTATTCAAATCATTTGCCTTTCTCAAATGCCCTGGTTTAAAAGTGTTTTCTACTTCATCATATGGAAGTATTTTTTACTTATCTCTTCGTTAACTACTTTTCTTCTATATTACCCACAAACTCAAAGAGCTTATTGGCACATTGCTCTTTCAGGCTTTCAGAATTTTATGCAATTTTGTGGTATCCCACAGCACCCATTTAATAGGATAAGCAAGAAACAATCTTGATAAAATTGGGAAACCAGACTATACTGCTATACAACAGGAAATTCATTACTAAAATCCATAGAAGCAAGAGAGCAAGATTAATGGCCTTAAACATTAAATAAGGAGGATAAAGCTGAAGAGATAACAAAAGCATTGGTACATTTTTTTTTTCATTTTCTCCTCAATTTTAAATATATTTATTTTGTTTGGAATTACTTTTATGAGTCTTTATTTAAATTAATAAAATAATCACTCATCTTTAAAGAGTAACAAGTTTAATTCTAAAGGAGGTGTGGGGAGGCCCGAAGTAATATAGTGAGAGAATGTAGAATTGGGAACCAGAAGATCTTGACTTAAATATGCTACTTAAAATCTTGGTACTATCTGAGATTTAATCAAAAGACTGTATTTGAGAAGGTAAACATGTCTGAAATATTTTTTTAAAGGAGAGGAGTTTTCCAGTTAAAATGGAGTCCCAAATTCATACACTTACAAATTTCCCCTACCAAATTCCATATAAATAACAATGAAGGAAACAAAAATGTGTAAAGGGCAAAAAATAAGAAAATAAACAACAATAGATAAGATTGGTTAACAAAATGTTGGACAATGAAAACAACAAGTCAAGAAGTCATGACTTCAAACACGTTTGACTAGTAGGTTTATTTTAGTTTATTGCTGTGAAACCTAAACAAAAATTGACTTTTACTTCTGGACTGATATGACTTAGCACAGAGCTAGAACACAGTGAGTTAAAAAGTCCAAAAGCTAGAGGAGGACGTGGGAACATAAGGCCCCTACTACCAGATTTTGGTGAAAGGGCCTTGAACTTTCAGAAATGGTAAAATTGGGTTCAAGTCAATTGTATTTAAATATCATAATGACAGGAGTATTTATCCACTATAATCCTATATATTCTTAGGTCTGCTTCTATATGTTCTTACATATTGTTCTTTACATGAGAATCCTCCCCAATTCCTATCTCATGTGTGTCTAGTTGCTCACAAGTAAAAGGAGCAATCACCAGCAGAAAGAATCAGATGGCCAGATTGGCTGATTAAGGGTCTTGTTACTTAGATGGGCCAAAGAGACTTCTCTATTTCTATAAACCTTGTCATTTACTGCTTAAATATTGATTGAGTGAATTCTATGTGCCAGGAAAACTATCCTAATTTCTAAGGTCATAACAGTAAATAAAATGAATTCCCTATCTTTAAGAATATGCATTCTAATGGCAAGAGACAGACAATAAACACGTTAAAAATGTGTGTTCATAAGAAAAAGAGACGTATATGCCTGGCCAGTGTGGCTCCGTGGTTTAGCATCAACCTGTAAACCAGGAGGTCATGGTTTGATTCCCAGTCAGGATACTTGCCCAGGCTCGATCTCCATTGTGGAGTCAATCGATGATTCTCTCTCATCATTGATGTTTCTATCTCTATCTCTATCACCCTTCCTCTCAGAAATTAATACAAATATATTTTAAAAAGAAAAAGAGATATATAAATAGTGATAAGAATAGAAGTGGGGATCTATTTGATAAGGGTAGAGAAAAACTTGTCTTATAAACCTGCATGTGAGCAAAGAACTAAAATGAAATGAGGACATGATCCAGAGGTTATCTAAGGGAAGAGTTTCCTGGAAGAGAAAACATTAAACCACAAACGAAACACAAAAATGAGTCCAGAAGACAAAACCAGGAAGTTACTGCTGTCATGGAGCTTACTTCCTACAGAGAGAGACAGACAAGAAACAAACACATGTATTTTAGACAGTGGTAATTTGTACACAGAAAATGAATACATCCTAGGTTACAGAAAGTGATTCAATGTGTCTATTTTAGATTGAGGCATTAGGAATGACCAGCCTATAGTATTGAGATTAGGATGGCTGCCATAATAGAGCTGCCTTTGAAAAGTGGCAGGAAAGTAACTGCCAGACAAGCCCCAGGGAGGAAAGAGGAAAACAAACAAAGAGGGCTAAAGGGGAAATAAACTCATTCCAATGCCACTGGAATTTACGTGGCTCAGCAAATGTGAGGCAGGAATTAAAAAAGAAAGGCAAAATAACCATGAATCATCTGAGAAAAAAAAAGTGATAAGAAAACAGCTGAAGCCAAAGTGTTAAGAAAATCTGAATCTTCAAGACATATTGGACAAGTAAGATAGAGCAAAAGTGACTTAGAGGAAGTATTTAGAGAGTTAGTTGGCAAAAAACCATGGTGTTTCTCTTTCTTGTATCCAAGTTTTATCCTTGACTTTCTTGTCCTTTCACGTTTCTTGCCCTCTCTTATTTCAATGTTCCTTTCTTGATTAGGACTTAGATTTTCATCCCCCAAGACGCACCTCCACTCAGAAAAGGGGAGGGAGGGAGTGAAGTGGAGAGGGAGGAAAGCAGGGAGGTTAGAGGCAGAAATACCAATCTGTTGTTCACTTATTTAAACATTCATTAGCTGCTTCTTATATGTGCCCATCAAATTTCACCATACCAAAACTGAATTCAAGGTACCTAAAAATCTCTTCCTATTCTTGTGTAACAACAAGTATTCAGTTATCTTAGGTAGAATCCCAAAGCCATCTTTGACTTGCTCTTTCTCCCTTACAGAATACAGCTTAACAATGTCCATGTCCAGCCAACTTGACTTCCAAAGAAATCATCTTTGGCTCTGCTTCTCTTAATTCCTTGGCATGCCCCGAGTTCACTCCTTGACATCAATCTCCTGAATTACTAAAGCAGTTTCCTAATTGACTCCTCTATTATTACAGTCACTTATCCTCCACAAGTATGACTATTTTACTACCATATTTAAAAAGAAAAGAAATGGGGGGGCGGGGAATAGATACAGAGGCAGAGAAGCAATGAACAGACTGTCAAACTACAGAGGGAAGGCAGGGGAGGGTGGGGTGGAGGCTGTAAGAGATCAAATGAAGGACTTGTATGCGTGCATATAAGCATAACCAATGGATGGATACAAGTCGGGGGGCAGGTGAGGGTATGTACTGGGGGGTAGGGGAGGCCAGGGGGAGGTCAATGGGAGGAAAAAAAAGAAAACATAGGTACTACTATTTGTAATACTTTAAACTATATATATAATGCTCTCCCAGATTCCTCAACCTACATTTCTGTCCTTCCTGTCATCTTCCCATGCCCCAAGCTACCCTGCCACTGTTCACATTCTAGTCATGGTGAAGACTTTGACTTCAACTTCTATATAAATTACTAAAAACTCCATGCACGAATTCATTCACATTGAAAGGAAATTAATTAGAAGAAATATTTTAGAGGCTGGGTAGGGACCACAGGAGATTGGCCCCAGGGCGTGTCCAGCCAGTCTTACCCAGTCAGGATTGTCTCACCCACTCCCAATTGGCCAGACTCCAGCAGCAAGCTAACCTACTGGTTGGAGCATCTGTCCCCTGGTGGTCAGTGCACATCATAGTGTCTGGTCAAACAGTTGATTGAATGGTCAGACACTTAACATAGTAGGTTTATATATACATAGATTAGATCATGGTTCATTAAACCTCTAAACCTGTGTATCCAGTTCCCTCTGGCCACTGGCAAATTGCTCTTTTCTCTCTTTTATTGGTTCAATCAGTCAGTCAGTCAATCAGACAGGCAACCTAAACTTTCTGGGGGCAAAAAGAAAAAGAAAGTAAAACAATAAGAAAATAATTTATTATTGATAAGCATGACAAAATAAAAACAAAAGGGACTTTATGTAGGTATTTCTAAAAGCGAAGACCTCACACAGCCAACTTGGCTTAGTAGTTGAGCATAACCTATGAACCCAGGAGGTTACAGTTCAATTCCCAATCAGGGCACATGCCCAGATTGCAGGCTCAATCCCCAGTGTGGAGTGAGCCTGTGATAAACAAAAGTCAAGACCTCATCAATGACCAAAGAGTAGCAATATAAACCTGGGGGGCTGCTATAAAGAAGCAGTAAGCAAAGGAAACATCCCTAAGATGAAAAAGAGCCTAGAGACCACAGTGAGGAATTTGAATTAGGAATCATTGAAGAATACTGGGCAGGTGGATAAACCTTCATAGTAAAATGAAAACTGGGGGAAAAGGCAGATATAACTTATTCCCACTTTCACTTTAAATAAATCTAATCAATTCTATATAATAAAGAGGTGATATGCAAATTGACCATCATGCCCTCACAAAAGATGGTTGCCCCCATGTGGTCACAAAATGGACACCACAAGATGATTGAGCATAACCTATGAACCAGGAGGGGAATTGTGGGTGATTTGGCCAACAGGGAAGGGCAGTTGGGGGCAACCAGGCCAGCAGGGGAGGGCAGTTGGGGGCCACCAGGCTGGCAGGGGAGGATGGGCAGGCATTTAAGGGACAATAGGCCTGAAGGGGATGGCAATTAGGGGCAACCAGGCCAGCAGGGGAGGGCAGTTAGGAAAGACCAGGCCAGCAGGGGAGGGCAGTTAGGAAAGACCAGGCCAGCAGGAGAGGGCAGTTGGGGGTGACTGGGCAGTAGGGGAGGGCAGTTGGGCAATTGGGCCAGCAGGGGAACGTAGTTGGGGTCAATTGGGCCATCAATCAGGCTGGGAGGGGAGTGGTTAGGGGGTGATCAAGCTGGCAAGCAGAAGCAGTTAGGAGCAATCAAAGGCAGGCAGGCAGGCAGGCAGGCAGGTGAGTGGTTTGGAGCCAGCAATTCCAGATTGTGAGAGGGATGTCCAGCTGCCGGTTTAGGATTGGAGAGGGTGCAGGCTGGGCTGCGGGACAACCCTCCACACCAGTGCACAAATTTTATGCACTGGACCTCAAGTCTCTTTATAAAGATGGACAACCATATCATCAATAATGACCCCCAAACTGTTGCCCTGTCTTCCTTATAGAGCAGCATCTTCAGTGCTTTACCTTCAACTCCTCAACTCTGTGCCCAATATATGGTACTTCATAAAGAATGGTATTGATTGTTTTAAATTTTTTTATTTATAGATTTTTTTTAGAGAGAGAGAAAGAAATAGAGGGAAGGAAAGAAGGGGAGAGGGAAAAGGAGGATGGGAAGGAGAGAGGGAAAGAGGTGGGGAGGGGGAGAGGGAGAGACATGGATTTGTTTTTCCACTTATTTATGTATTCATTGGTTGCTTCTTGTATGTGCCCCGACAGGGGATCGAACCAGCAACCCTGGCTTATAGGGACTCACTAACCAACTAAGCCAGAATGGTATTGATTTCTATGGACTAATTTGTGCAGATTAATTTGTATATGGTTAGGAAAATGAGTATAAACTGTAATTATAAAATCAAGCTAAATGCAGTAAATATATGGGTTTGGAGCATGAAGGGGAGAAATATATTTAAAACAACAACAAAAAAATAGTGTGTCAGCCATCTGTTCTAAAGGAATTAGAACAAGGAGAGAAATAATGAGTCATTATTCGGACAACATTACAAGAAATAAAGCTAGCAGGCCAGACTAATTTGATATCTTTTTTCTTTACAGTGGAGCATTTGCTAGTTTAAAAAAAAAATCAGAAACATAAACTAGATCTGACTTCAGTAAGATACCTGACACATAATAATCTATGGAAAGATTTTAAATCAAGTTTGTTTGGACAGAAATATGATTAAAATGACTCAAAGCTAGATCTATGTATGACATTGTAAAGAATAATTACAAATGGCCATACATCTTTCTTAGTAGTTACACAGCATTGTTTCATAAAGGCCATTACTGGTTTTAAATATCTTAAAAAAAAAAAACCTAGAAGATAGGAAAAAAAGTATATTAATTGTTTACTCACATACCTATAAAAGGGAAGAGAATAAGCAGAGAAGCAATAGGCATATGAGGAAAAATTGATTAATGAGGATATTTAAAATCAGAAGATGCAACTTCAAGTCAAGAACATGACACTTACTAAGTATACCTAAAATGTAAATGCTGATGTAGTTTGAAGTTTTAGTTTTGATTTTTTATTTGTATTCTTCTGCAGATGTAATTTCGTTTTAAGAATTTGTACTTAATACCAACACTGCATTTCCCAATCACATTATTATTCCTCATCTAGAGTTAGCTATAGAAGATCACAATATTCATTATTTGTTTTAATCCTCAATCAAGGATACTTTTCCATTGATTTGTAGAGAGAGTGGAAGAGAGAGAGAGAGAAGGACAGAGAAAAACATCAATGTGAGAGAAACACATCAATTGGTTGCCTCCTGCATGAGCTCTGACCAGAGCCCAGGCCCAGGAGGAGCCTGCAACCAAGGTGCATGCTCTTGACTGGAATGACTGGAATCCTTCGGTCTGCAAGTTGACACTCTATCCACTGAACCAAACCAACTAGGGAAAAATTCATTCATTTTTAAATTTAATTTAAATGCTTTATTGTTTAAAGTATAATACATGTCTCCTTTTTCTACTGACCTCTCCCCAAACTCTCCCACCCCCTAGCACATGCCCTTACCTTCCGAGAACCAATTCCAGCATGTAATAATTACAAGAGTTTTACCAAAAGATTGGTGAAGCTTGGGGAGCTCAACAGGGTTGAGTCACATGTAGTTTTCCTGTTGGAAATGGCTAAAAGGCACTCCACTCAAACCTGAATAGGATAGTTAACTGGCAGACAGCTCAGGGCATTTTACTGCCTCCTGTTAGCCAAACACCCAAACAGCTGTAGGCTATTCCCCAAACTGACAATGTTTCTGTATACCATTTAATACCTTACCGTTTGTAGTGTATATTTCCACCTTGCCTTGGGACAAATTGTGTTTAATAAAAGCACTGGGTCCTTAGACAAGGAGAGTCTTCTAGCTCCTTCAGCTGAAGCTCCTCTGACCCCCAATGCCTTTCAAAAATATCTTTTGTCCACGAACTCCTTCTTAATCCTCTACACACAGCCCTTTCTCCAGAATGCTGAACCCTTCGTAAGGCTAGGAAAAAGAACCCCAGTACTAACCCCACTATTGTCTGTGTTCATTGGTTATGCTTAAATGCATGCATACAGGTCCTTTGGTTGATCTCTTACCTCCACCACCTACTCTCCCCTGCCTTCCCTCTGAGGTTGCAAGTTCTGTTCAATGCTTCTATGTCTCTGTATCTATTTTTGTTTATCAGTTTATGTTGTTCATTATTTTCCACAAATGAGTGAGGTCCTGTGATATTTATCTTTTTCCAACTGGCTTATTTCACTTAGCATAATGCTCTCCAGGTCCATAATGTTGTTGCAAATGGTAGTAATTCCTTCTTTTTACAGAAGTTTAGTATTCCATTGTGTAGATGTATCACAATTTTTTAATCCACTCATCTGTTGATGGGCCCCTTGGCTATTTCCCAATCTTAGCTATTGTAAATTGTGCTTCTATAAACAGGAGGGTGCATATATCCCTTCTGATTGGTGTTTCTGATTAGAAGATTCCATAGGCAGCAAAATATCAGACATATGTTGTAGCAATATCTTTACTGATACAGCTCCTAGGACAATGAGACTAAGAAGAAAATAAAACAAATGGGACTATATTAAAATAAAAAGCTTCTGCACAGCAAAAGAAAACAACAAGAGAGTCCACTGCATGAGAGAACACATTGGTCAATGTTATCTCCGATATGGGTTTAATCTCCAAAATTTATAGGGAACTCACACAACTTGACAAAGAGAAGATAAACAATCAAATCAAAAAATGGGCAAAGAGTCTGCCTAGCGCTCGGAACCACCACCATGGCTGCCTACAAGCTGGTGTTGATCCGGCATGGTGAGAGCGCAGGGAACCTGGGGAACCGCTTCAGCGGCTGGTATGCCACAGACCTGAGTCCGGCTAGGCATGAGGAGACAAAGCAAGGCGGGCAGGCACTGCGAGATGCCGCCTATGATTTTGACATCTGCTTCACCTCCGTGCAGAAGAGAGCAATTCGGACCCTCTGGACAGTGCTGGATGCCATTGACCAAATATGGATGCCTGTAGTGAGGACTTGGCATCTCAATGAGCGGCACTATGGTGGTCTGACTGGGGTTAACATAGCAGAAACTGCTGCCAAGCATGACGAGTTGCAGGTCAAGATCTGGAGGCGCTCTTATGATATCCCACCACCACCAACAGAGCCTGACCATCCCTTCCACAGCAACATCAGTAAGGATCGCAGGTATGCAGACCTCACTGAAGATCAGCTACCCTCCTGTGAGAGTCTGAAGGACACTATTGCCAGAGCTCTGCCCTTCTGGAATGAAGAAATAGTGCCCCAGATTAAGGAGGTGAAACGGGTACTGATTGCAGCCCATGGCAACAGCCTTCGGGGCATTGTCAAACATTTGGAAGGTCTTTCTGAAGAGGCTATCATGGAGCTGAACCTGCCAACTGGTATTCCCATTGTCTATGAATTAGACAAGAACTTGAAGCCCATCAAGCCCATGCAGTTCCTGGGGGATGAAGAGACTGTGCGCAAAGCCATGGAGGCTGTGGTTGCCCAGGGCAAGGCCAAGAAGTGAAGGCGAGCAGGAAGACGACTTTCCCCAGGACACCCTCCCTCCCACCCCACTCCTCTGCATCTCTCTTGTGCACATGTCACACTGACCACATCTGTAGGCATCTTAGGTTGTAGCTGCAGATGGGGACTGATGGCTCACAATTTTGTGTTAGCCATTTTATCTCCACACCCACTTCCTTCATGCAATCTAGTCAGAATGGCACCTGTGGGGCATGGGTCCTCAGTGTAAGCGGAGGGAGACTCTTACCTAAGAGAGTCCAGAGGTAATAAGTCTTGTTTTTGTGCTAGTATTTTGTTTATTACTAAGGACCTGCTTGAAAGTAGGGGGATAAGGAGGAGCTATGTTGAGGTGTGACCAACGAGAGGCAAGAGAGCCTATTTGTGTTCCTGAGAGCCGTCCTGTGCTATTCTGTAGTCAGGTGAACTGACTGGGGGCTCTAGTCATTTCAGTGGAAGATGAACGCCTGGTGATTCAAACATTTCCTCCTTGAACCCAGAAAAGCTGGCTCCAGAAGACTGGGATCAATCCTGAATGTTTATGTGTTGCATTTACTTTTACAAAAAAAAAAAAGTATCCTATCTAATAAAAGAGAAACATGCAAATCACTGAACCTTCGCTATGCTACCAGGTAATCAGGAGCAGGAGGGTGGGGAGGCGCTGTATGCAGGAGGTCAGGTCAGGTGGGTGGAGTGGCGGCGGGACAGGAGGCTGTGGGGGGCGTGGCCATGGCGAAGGACTGAAATCACCCCTTTGGAGGTTACCCAAGGTCTTATTTCAACCCTGATGTTGTGCTGCTTCCCCCGACCATAAGTTCCCAACACACTTCCAGCCCCCAAAGGGGGCTTCTTCTGTTTTTAAGGCATCGCCATATTCAGTGCCTGCCAGGCCCCTGTGAAAACACTACTCCTTAGGTCCGAGGTGCTGGGAGCTGGAGCAGAGAGGCTGTGAGGCCCAGCTCACCCAGGATGCTGGCCCTCCATCACCCCCTCCCAATTATCCTGGCCCAGCCTTCCCTATGCATACCTGCTCACAGAGAGTGTGAGGTGGTCCAGGCAGCTAGACAGAAGGCTGGCAGGGGCGTGGCCGCAGCGCGCGGGATGGGAGGCCCACACCTTCCCCCAATCCAGAGGGGCTTGACAGGGGACCTCAGGCCTCGACCCCTGCCCCAGCACCAGGCCAGGGGACCTGAGGCCATGTCCTCCACCCAGTGGGGCTGGACAGGGGACCTCAAAGTGTACTTCCCCTCCTTGTGCCGGGCTAGGGGACCTCTGGCTGCTCCCCCTGCTGGGCAGGGCTTGACAGGGGACCACGGGCCATGCCCCCCATCCAGCAGGGCTTGACAGGGAACCTCAAGGTGTGCTTCCCACCATGGTGCTGGATTAGGGTACCTCAGGCTTCTCCTGCTGCCCCAGCTCCAGGATGGAGGGCCTCAGACTGTGCTTCCCATCTGGTGCAGCTTGACAGGGGACAGCAGGCCACACTCCCAACCCGGCAGGGCTTAAAAGGGGACCTCAGGCTGCACTCCTACCTGGAAGGGCTTGAGAGGGGATATCAAGCCACACCCCCAACCTGGCACCAGGCTAGGGGACCTCAGACCATACCCTCCACCCCAGCACCAGGTCAGGGGACCTGAGGCTGTGGCCCTCCTGCCTGGCTGGGCTTAACAGGGGACCTCAGGCTATGCCCCCCATGCAGCGGGGCTTCTCAGGGGACTTGAGCCTGCGCTCCCGTGCCAGTGGGGATTGACAGGGGACCTGAGGCTGTGCCTCCCTCCCAGTGCTGGGCCGGGGGACCTGAGGCTGTGCTCCTCTGCCTGGTGGGGCTTGACAGGGGCCTTCAGGCCATGCCCCCTACCCAATGGGGCTTGACAGGGGATCTCAGGTTGTATCTCCCACCTGGTGGGACTTGATGGGGGACCTCAGGCCACGCCGTCCATCCTGGTGCTGGGCCAGGGGACCCAAGGACACCCCCTGCCCTGCAGGTCTTGACAAGTGTGGGGCTGGCAGGGTCTGGATCTACCCCAATGTGGGGGGAGGTGCGACTGGATCTGGGTCTCATGTGATTTTGAGGCACATGTGAGTGAGTGGGGACTTGACTCTGGGCCCCATGGTGCGCCGCAGACTCTGACAGGAGGAAGGTTTTCATATACATTTTACTAATTTTCTTTAGTCTTTGATACTTCTATTATAGAGAAAGAGCAAATAGCAATATTAAATTATTTCCTCTAATTAATACCCTTTTAATGTACACAAATTTTGTGCACCAGGCCACTAGTATATCTATAAAATAATACAAAACAAAAACCCTTCCGGAGTTTTTAGTGGCGGTTGAACTATTCCTACATGTGGTCATCACCAAATAAACCATTCCTCACACCAAGGTGGGATGGGCTCCTTGACCTATAGGAGTCAACCTGCTGTTTTAGAATCCCTCCCTGGCCTTATTGGCTCATGGCAGTGAAATGTCTCTTGATCATGTCCAGGTGTATCTTTCACTGTGAGTGCTGAATCATGTTCCAGTTGCTTGGCCCTGCCACATGGGTTCAGTAAGCATTTTGACCATAATTAACACATCTTTTCAGATCAGTATAATAAAGGAATGATGTGCAATTAAAAAAATGGGCAAAAGACCTAAATAGACACTTTTTGAAAGTGAATATACAGAAGGCCAAGAGACATATGAAAATAATTAAAGTCACTAATCATCCGAGAGATTCAAATCAAAACGACAATGAGGTACCTTCTCACACCTGTCAGAATGGCTATCAACAAATCAACAAATGACAAGTGCTGGCGAGGATGTGGAGAAAAAGGAACCCTCTTGCAATTCTGGAGGAAATGCAGACTGGTGCAGCCACTGTGGAGAACAGTATGGAGTTTCCTCAAAAAGTTAAACATGGAGCTCCCATTTGACCAAGATTCTTTCTTTACCAGTATTTCTTTGTTTCCCTGTCTTGGAAGGGAGTGTTGGGGGGCACTATTTCAAGTAGAAAATTGAGATAAGACATTACAAGAAAAAAGCTTTGCAAGCCATCTTGGGGAATAGTTTTCCAGGCAGAGGGAAAAACGAACGTCAAAGCCCATTAGATTCCTAATGTGCTGGAATAAAAGCAAAGAGGCTACTGTTGCTGAAACAGCATGAGATCATAGGAGAGAGCTTCCAGATGACATCAGAGAGATGTGTGGACTGAAGGGAGTCTTGGAAACCATAGCAGTGCTCTTTTACTGAAAATGAAATGGGAGCCATTGGAGGAATTTTGAGCAGAGGAATAACATTATCTCACACTTAAACGCCTCCTCCCACCCCACCCTGTCTACTGTATTGGGAACAGACTATAGTAATCAAGAATAGAAATGAGAGAATTCACTTTTTAAAAAAATAACAGAACCAGTCTGGTAGTAGTGGGAGGGGTAAAATGTAATCAGATTACAGGCATATTTGGACTGGAGCCAATAACATATGTTCAGATTGGGTAGAGGTATGAGAGAAAGATAAGAATTAAGGATGACTCTAGAAGAGAAATTCTATTAATTAAATAGGAAAGATTTTCAGTGAAGCCACTTTGGGAAGTAAAACCAGGAGCTCAATTTGGAGTCTGAGATATCTATTAGAAATTCAAGTGGAAATGTCAAGTTGGATATATAAGTCAGCAGTTCAGAACAGAAGTGCAGGATGAAGATAACCATTTTGATCTTTAAAGCCCTAGACTTGGTGAGATCATTTTTTAGAAAGTGAGAACACATTAAAAGAAGAGTATAATGAAGACTTAAACCTTGGTGCAATTTGAAGATTATACTGGAGGATATGAGGAGGAACCAGCAAAAGAGAATAAGCAAAGGCAATCAGTCAGTAAGGGAAGAGAAAGAAACTAGAAAATGTGTATCCTGGGAATCATGTGAAAAAATATCTTTCAAAGAGAAGGAAGTGATCAACCTGCCACATGCTGCTGACAAGTCACTTAAGATGAAGGCAGAAAATTGGATTTAACAATTGGTTTAACAATATGGAGATCATTGGGAATGTTGACAAGAAATGTTTCTTTGAAAGTCTGTTACAATAGATTCAAAAGACAGCAGGGAGAGAGAAACCGTAGACAGCAAATGTAGACAGGCCTTTCAAGGACATTCTGTAAAAAAATAAAGTGGAGCAGCATAAGATGAAAACAATCCCTTCAAAATATATTTTATGTTGATGAAACAAATTATGTCAATGGGACTTAATAAAAAGGAAAAAAATTAATGCAAAAAAAACAAAGCAAAAGTAGAGAATGCAAGAGAATTATTATAATGATTGGCAGTAAATCTACTTAAAAAGGAGGACCATGAGTATATGAGGGCTGAGAGCATCAGTGAAAAGGGGGTAGAGATCAATCCCATCAAAGTCACTAAGAAGTAGTTCTTGGGAGAAGCATCTAGGAAAAATAGGTGGTGATCACATGGGAGTGCTATGCTTGAAACTGAAATGTTGGAAGTTGTTACAGGTATTTGTAATGATAAGGACTATGGTATGTCCATGGAGCAAAAGGTTGAAAGAACATAAGAGGACAAGATTATTAGAAGAAAGGACATTAAGTAGCCAAAAATTTAGCATATTAGAAGGATCACGTTGTTGTTATTTAAATCACCAAAAATCATGATCACCAAAAAATAATATTTGGAGAGAATAACAATGAGCCAAAGGTTTCAATTTTCAAAGAATGAAAAAAGAAAACATTATCCATCAAGGAACCTTCCAAACTAGTGAGGCAGAAGTAAATATATAAATTTAATATAATATAAAAAGTACTAAAATAGAGATCTGAACCACTCATGGAATTATACAGGAGGAATTGTTAGGTACTCAACAGACATCAAATAAGTGAATGAATGAATGAATGAATGAACGAACAAATTGTGGGTTTGGTGAGTAGAATGGGTTAAATAGTGGTTTCCCAAAAGATATGTCTTCCCAAAACCTATGAATGTGGCCTTATTTGAAGAGTGTTGAGATGAGAACACCTGGATTACTGAGAGGAGCCCTAAATGCATTGTCTTATAAGACACAAAGGCAAAGACAACATGGAGATATGAAAAGGAAGCAAAGGTACTAGTTACCCAGGCACAAGGCAAAAAACACCTGGAGCCAGCAGAAGCTGAAAGAGGCAAGAACCAAATCTCTCTAGACCCTCCAGGTGGCCCTGCTGACAACCTGATTTTGTACTTCTGGCCTCTGGGTGTGTGGTTATTTGTGACAGAAATGAATACAATGAGGAAAACTCTCACAAGGACAACTGAACTGAATCTTGAAAGAATAGAAGTTTGAAAAGGCAAGAAGTTAAAGTGAGTAATGAAATAGTATTCCAGACAGTATGCAAGGACAAAGAGTAATAAATAGACATGGCATATTTCAGGGGGGGAAAAGAAAAATGGAGGGTTGCTGGACATGTGGTTCTAAAATGTAAAACTAGGTTACATAACCTTGTCTAACAAAGAGGAAGCAAAAAAGTAAGTTTTTGACTGTTTTCCTTGATGATGCAACTTGTACATTTAATTATTTCTCTCTGAGCTGGATCTAGATAGATTGTAAAATAAGTTAAATATGCACCCATCTTTCTTCAAACATATTTACTGCTATTGTGTTAAAGACTGAAGCCCTAATTTAAAATGCAAATCAGGCAATAACAACAGTCAATGAATATTTATTCATAATTAGTTTACCATATCGCTTAACAAACACCTATCCAGGCTACTAAGTAAACCTAAAGACTAAAAAGTCTTGAGAAGGGTTGGCTTCTCTGGCCCTTTGAGTGTGGCTGTTCCACAAAATACCACGGCCTGGGCAAGTCTATTTTAAAGAAGTGGCATTAGAAGAAGTTTAAGTTTAAAAAATTTGGCTCTCAAAAGAAATTTCAATTGTTGTACTATTGATATTTGGCTCTGTTGACTAATGAGTTTGCCGATTACTGCCCCAGAGGAGTTAGGTTTTGTTGAAATGTTCCACACACACAAACATTTTTCTTGTTTAAAAAGCAAATGGGGAGTGGTAGACTTGGATCCTTTAAACTATAGGATGTCGTATATGATGGCAACTAAAACAATTTTTAAATAATTCTTTGGAATAAAAAGTTGAGGTAGCATGGAAAAATATTTAAATTGTTTTAATGAACACTCATTTAAACTGAAATAATTTTAAAAGGAAAAAGAATTTGGTTAAGCCATACCTACCAACTCACTTGCTCATGCATTTATTTATTAACACACTTCAGACTCTGTTTTGTGCAATTTATATTTATCTTTCCTTTAAGAAACAACTCAAATTGTTCAACTTCCCTGAGGAAACCACTTAACTCTTCTAATCTCCCATAGCAAATGTCATATTTTGGAATTATAAATTATAATATTGTCAGGGTATAAAGTGAAAACAAAAAATAATACAGTCTAAATAACTCTTCTAAACTTCTATAATCACCCATAAAAGAGAGAATCTCAGTTCTATATAAACTCAACTCAAAAAATATGCTTTATACTGAGTAAACTACGATGACCATAAATCCTATAAGAAGAATGTGGAGACTTTAATTGGTCCATTTCTCTCCCCTTATGTATTCTCCATTCAAAATATTTAATGTTATATGTATTTCTCTCTTGGTCTCCCTCCCACTCAAAAACTTATAGGCCTAGCCAGTGTGGCTCAGTGGTTGAGGGTTAAACTATATACCTGGAGTTTGAGGTTTGATTCCCCATCAAGTCACATGCCAAGGTTACTGGCTGGATCCCTAGTGGGAGGTGTGGTGGGAGGCAGCCAACTGATGATTCTCTCTCAACATTGATGTGTCTATCTCTCTCTCCCTCTCTGAAACCAATTAAAAATACATTAAAAATACAACTTATGGAATTAAATGTGTGTACAATATAATTTATCTGAACATACTCTCTTGCCTGTTGTTTTATATAGACCTACCTCCTTTACTATAATATAAATATCCCCCCAAAAACACTCTGAGTACCCAATGTTGAATGTTACACATGGTAATTCATGGCAAATACTACCTGTTGACATTAATTAGTAGGATAATATTAACATATTGGGTGATGCAGTGAGGACAAAATCAAGAATAAGAAATGGGGCCAGAGGAAAATTAAACACAAGCTTTACCTGAAACAACTCAAATTGTTTGATATATGAAGGAGAAACAAAGATAATAAATTTCCTGATGACATGGTTAAAGTTTAAACTTCTCACCTCAAAAATAAGCACTCCCATGTAACACTCAGTGCTTAATAAGGATATCAAGCCTAAATCAAAGCTCAATTTGGATATTTTTATTTCTCATATATACCTTATACAGTCTTCAATTTCTAAGTTCCCGCATCAGTCACATATTTTGTTCTGTAGCCTTGATAGCCTCCAAGCAGCATGTTAGAGAATCCATGAATTATTCTGCAACTTAACTTAAACTTCACCTGTTTCTCTGTTCAGTACAATGAACGGAATCATCTTGGCTTTATTCTTCCAGAATAAACTCTCTGAGTTAAACAAAAAATGATGCCTCATTCCAAGTCACTAACCTGCTTTCTCTTACTTATCTCTATATATGAAAGCCTAAGTGACCAAATGACCAGTTAACAGGTCACTATGACATGCACTGACCACCAGGGGGCAGTCAATGCAACCCTGGTGGTTAGTGTGTTCCCACAGCAGGAGCACCGCTCAGCTGACCAACAGGCTCCAGACACCTGGCTCACAGCTGGGGAGTGCAGCTGTGTCCTGCAGGGATTGGGCCAAAACTGGCAGTCTGACATGCCCCCAGGGGTTCCAGATTGAGAAAGGGCACAGGCTAGGCTGAGGGACCTCACCAGTGCACAAATCTGTTCACCAAGCCTCTCATAACTAAATAACAGACATGATATTTGTCCTACCTAGGGTTTATTTTAAAGCCACATTTGGGTTTGTTTACTTCCTTGCTTGTTTTCACTTTCCTCAAAGAGCTTTAACTGAGCAGGGTTCATGCTGGCTTTGTCTTGTCTTGTTTCAAAGACATCAAGATCAGGAAATAGCTAGTCTCACTAAGTTTCTCATTATTTCTTAGTTTCTCCCCATCCCTAATCCTGGCAAGCCAGTATCAAAGTTAGCCTGACGAATAACCAACCTTGCAGCTGACTAAATAGCATTATTTGAGGGTTACTGGCAAGGTCCCTAGAAAGAACCCAATGGTTTAACATCATTAAAACTATTTTGCCACACTAAGTTTTATTCAAATGTACTTAAAAGGTTCAGTGAGGGGAAAAAGAAGGTCAATGTCTATTTGAAAAGCAGTTTGGCTTGAATAGAGAAGCAAATAATAAATTGCAGGGTTCTATTAAAAAAGGCGATTCATTGGTAAAGACTAATTCACCATGAAGGAACCGGATGGGGATGGGAATTAGAATGAGCTCAGTGGTGAGATTAACAAGAAAAGAACAAACAAGTGCTAGAACTAGAATCTTGGTCACCGAGGTAATTACAGACAGGTAAGAAACTAGATATTACAGGACCTTGACTAGAATAAAAAGAGAATGGGTTGCTATTACTGTTGCTAGTTCACTTGTTTTTCATCTTTTTTGTTCTGAGATGGGTGGCGTTGAGAAAAATTATAAAGGTATAAAAACAAACATACCAAATTATTTGGGATAATTTCACATTTGAACTGAAAATTGTATAGTGATCCAGGGAAGTACTTCTCCAACTTTAATGTAATCTCCTGATGATCTTGGTAAAATAAGGATTATGTTTCCATTGATAAGAGATAGGGCTTGAGATTCTGGCTTTCTAACTAGTGCTCAGGTGATGCCCAGGTTGCTGCTCTGTAGACCACAGTTTGATGAGGAAGCAGAAAAAATATAGCAATGTATATTGATTACAGTGAAACACTCTAAAGAGAGCTTATGGAGGACATGAAAAGTAGACATAATGTCACTGTTTCCACAAAATATCTAGCAATATAGCAAGCATTCAGTACATACTTAGTCAATCAGTGGTCTCTCAATTAGAGGACACCCTCTTCCATTTTTGGAATTTCTCCTCATCCTTAAAGACATCTTCACTATTTTAAACTAAACTCCTTTAGTTTCCTAATAAAATATGTAAAAGAAAGGAGAAAAATGCCTCTCTTTGCCACAGTTACTACACCTACTCTCCCAAAACAAAACAGAAATATATATTAATATACACATATATATGCAAATAGGTAATCATTATAACTGTCTTTAAAGTAACTGTATTTCTTAGATTTTTGTCCAAATTTAGTTAAGCTTTCTCAGACTTTAGTGGCCTAATGAAAATGTCATTGTAAAGTGCTTCACAGTAATTTTAAGTGAGTAGACAGAGCTTGTTGGCTTAGAGTATGTGTTCAATAAATATTTTTTGACATATAGAAAACTTAAAATTTATTTTTATCTTAAGTAATCAAAGCAATAGTCTTATTAGGTATACAGAATATTTTTTCTTTTTTCTTTTTGTAAAAAGAAATTAAGGCACAGAGAGGTCGAGAAGCCTTCCAGAATCACAGAGATAGTAAGGTTCGCCATACCCTGACACTTTGTACTTAATTCTATTGCTTTTCTTTTATCATCATACCATTTCTCAATATGGCACAACATTCTCTTCAACACATCAAAAATTAACATAATAATCAAATGAGATATCATAGAATGAATGCCCCCCAAAACAGTGTCAAAACATTTTAGCAAAGAGAGGTCATTTAAGGGAAAAAATACATTCTACAAATTTAATTTATTATAATAGGGAATAAATTGCCACGTTTTACGGTAAAACTTAGCTTTAATTTGTCAATGCTGTCTTAAAAATTATTATGAAGGTAATATTAAAGATGAATAATAAAATTTAGGAAAGGTCTGAGGTATATAATTTAATACTAATCTGTAACTTTCTCCACTACCTCCTTGAAATTAGAATAGTTAATTAAAACAAGTGAAGTTAAAATGATCCATGTTTTTAACAGTGTTTTACCAGATATTACCTCCAGGACAGAAATGTTAGTAGATAAGCTTAATGTAAACCCCATCCCAGTGGAAATCATAGGCACCCAGAATGACCATGCTCAGGTGGTAGCATTTAATTACCAGAAAAAGTGGGTATTACAATAGCAATAGGGCTGGAGCAGTCCTGAGGGTGTATGGAACAGTTTGACATACAGAGATTCCTAAATGTGATTAATTAATCAAGAGCTATCCATAAATAAAATTACTACATCCCCTAAGGTCTTGACTGTTCTAAAATAAAGCAATTCTAGTGTTAATTTACAAAGGCCTTCCATAAACCAGTAGCCTGGAGAATAGAGCTTCAAGCCTAACTACCAGGTCATGGACCCAGAGACTCTGCATGAAGAGGATACAAAATATAATTAAGGACTCAGTTTTACTTTCACAAGATTGCACTATAAACTCTTTTAAGCCTAACCAAAAAAGACTCTTAATTCGACCATACCATGCAGAAGAGTAATGCCCAAACTTCAGAGTTATACTGAATAGTAAATCAAGGTTAAAATAATTCCTGTGTTATTTGAATATCCTATATAATAAAAGAGAAACATGCAAATTTAACCATACCTTCGCTACGCTACCAGCCAATCAGGAGTGGGAGGTGGGGCCGAGCAGCGGGAATGCCCAGCCCTGGGGGCAGAGAAGAAGCTGTGGTAGCATGGCACTCTGGCCAGAGCAGAGAAGACTGAAGGCTCCAGCTGGAGTGAAGCCTCCAGCCGGCCAAAGCAAAAACAGAAGGCAACCACCAGAGGGAAGGCCTGGGTCCCAGGTTCCAGAGGAAAACTGGTCCTGGGAGCCAGGGGAAGGAAAGCCTATTGCATGAATCTTCATGCAAAGGGCTTCCAGTGTGGGGTGTGTGTGTGTGTGTGTGTGTGTGTGTGTGTGTGTGTGTGTGTGTGTTAGTTTTTAGAGAGAGAAATATCAATGATGAGAAGGAATCATTAAGCAGCTGCCTCCTACACACCCCCAATTGTGGATCGAGCCTACAACACAAGCATGTGTCCTGACCAGAAATCGAACCAGCTATCTCCTAGTTCATAAGGTGATACTCAACCACTGAGCCATCCCGGCTGGGCTCCTGTGTTATTTGGATCACTGTGCTCCAACTCAGGAATTAAACTGTGGTAAAATACTAATAGTATTTTAACTAAATAAAATTACTACTATGATTAAAATAAACAAAGGGTAACTTCAATTCAGATACAATAAAGCCTAGATGTTATCTTCTAATTGAAGTAAATTTATAGAGCTCTCGCCTTAACTGGTTTGGCTCAGGGGATAGAGCGTCGGCCTGCGTACTGAAGGCTCCCAGGGTTGATTCTGGTAAAGGGCATGTACCTTGGTTGTGGTCACATCCCCAATAGGAGGTGCGCAGGAGGCAGTTGATTGATGTTTCTAACTCTCTACAGCTCTTCCTTTCTTTTTGTAAAATCTATAATATATATTTTTAAAAAAATTCATAGAGCTCCCAATAGTTATATGGCAAAATTTTTTTCCATGATCATAAAAAGCATGTGAGTTACCTAAAAAAGCAATAGTTCTCTGACCTTTCCCTAGAGCACCACACAAATCTATTACATCCATGAAACATGCTGGTAAGATCTAAAGAGCTGGAAGGATCTTGCCAGAGTGGAAACAAGGAATCTCCCACTTCAATAAAGTCCCTGTGGTCACATCATCTATGACAATGCTTCTATGTCAACATACATACAGATCACCTGAGCATATTATTAAAATACCTATTCTGATTCAAGTTTTTAGTTCCTAAATTTTGAGAAGCATAGCTAACAATTTGAAATATCACCTCTAAAAATGAATTACTCCTGCTAAGAACTCATAGTGTCAGATGAGATCTTGCATTTTGAATATTCTGCTCTTAGCCCTTTACTATAACCTTTAAAAAGTTGTCAAATTTGAGTTAGGTGCAAAACCAAAGAAGGGTCTCAAGCTGGCCCAGGTTCCAGCATAAATGGCTCTTCCATTTAGGCTTGGATGATGTATGAAGTTTATGGCAACCTCTGATGGAAGAATCTAGAAGAGGCATTTGGAGTTTAAGATTAAGGCCCAGAGTCCCCCAGCAGGTATCATCTTTTGGTGTGACATTTGTCTCCAATGTTGGATGTGACATTAGACAACCATTCAACCCAGGCTGCCATTATAAACTAGGGGCTATTAGATCAACTTAGCTATAAAGTCAGGGTTACTCAGAAGCTTTACAAAATTAAGTAGAGGTGGTTTATGTGATCAGGTCTGAGAGTGCCCCAAAGGTCTAAGTTGCAAGAGGTTATTCCTATCACCAGAAACATGACTCCAGCCATAACTGTGAGTCCCTCATCCCAAACCCAAGGTACAAAAATGTTCCCCAACACAAACTGGGTTTAGAGAAATATGCTGGAAGAACCAAAAATTGTACTGTTTTAAGATTACAGCAACTCTCATTGAATACACTGAAGAACAATGAGGAAGGCAAATATTTAATTTTTGCAAAAATTTGAGTAGTCTCTTAAGATCATCCACTTTGCCAGGGAGGAGCACTGGGTTGGAGTTAGGATTGAATAAGATATATGCACAATGACCAATGCTTCACTAGAAGTATTACAAAGAGATTTGGAGATTAGAGCTTTAAAATAATCTTGTCCCATGGCCCACAGGAATGTTCACTAGAAGACATTCTCTGAAAAAAAAAAAAGGTTATTATTGGCCAGATGGCAACATTAGGTACTGAGATTATGTCTCACGTTGCAAAGAGCTGTACATTTGCTTAATGAGCTTATGAAGGAAAAGCAATGGTCGTTAAACATAAAGATGATCTATCCTTCAATAAGGCCCGTTTATCCTGGTGCAAGCAACCTCACAATTCGGGGTTCTATTCATCTGGAAGTTTTAAGAAAAAAAGGGGGAAAATAACTCCAAGACGAAAAATAAAAAAGATGATGGTTCCAAGTAAGACCGCCAACAGGCCATTTGGGAATTCTCAATCACTAAAAAACAAGTAGAATAAGAGATAACAATCTTGGTTAAAATTTGGTATTGAACATTCAGGAAGAATGAGGCTGTCTGAACACCCAAAGAACTAGAAGGGGTTTTAGCTGATTTTGCTCAGTGGATAGAACATGGGTCCACAAACTGAAGAGTCCTGGGTTTGATTCTAGTCAAGGGCAAATGACTGGGTTTCAGGCTCAATCCCCAGTAGGGGGCATGCAGTAGGCAGCCAGTCAATGATTCTCTCCCATCCTTGATGTTTCTATCTCTCTCCCTCTCCCTTACTCTTTGAAATTAGAAGGCGGGGGGGCCGCAGAAAGAATTAGGAGTCCAGGTATAACTTTCATGATCAATGCTTAGACTAGTGCAACTCTACATGGGCAAAACAAAGGCTTAGATAATTTAGAAATAGTTATGGCTAAAGACCAACTGATGAAGTTGCCAACCAGATTCAATATAAATTGAAATTGTTCATAAAGTAATTCAACTTTTACTCTGTGACTCTAGCTAGCTATGACTCTGGGCCCTCATAGAATCAAGGACTGTAGCCTTTTCTTATAAGTCCTTGCATGATATTCCAGTATCATAATTTTATAATTTCTCATTCTCATCCTTTTTTTATGTATGGCTATACTATATATTATATATATATATCTGTATATATGTGTATAAAGTACATGTGTTTATATTTTAAAAATATATATTCACAAAGTACATGGAGGATAGATGTGTGTGCATATATATATGTATATATAAGGTATAATTTACTTCCATGTCTTCTTTCATTTTCTCTTATTATTATTCTATATTTATGGACATTCAACAAAGGATAATAATGTAACTAGTAAAGAAATAAAAATCGCCAAGAGATTCTGGATTCAGAGAACATTAGTGTCATGACTCTGGCTCTCCATGCTATAGCTGAAGTGACCATGGATCATCTCCAAGGAGGAAGGACTGGTGTAAGCACACATGCCCTGGTTAGACAAAGGTTAGAGAACACTAGGCACAAAATGTGTGATGGTTCAATTCCCTTAATGGCTATGTGTGTATATAGTGATCTCAGTCACTGGCTACAACTGAATAACCTAATGGAACAGATACCTGACACAAACTGACCCAACATGAATCTCTTGTCCAGAACCTTAAAATTTAACAGTAAAACAAAGAGACAGGGAGTGCTTGGTGCTGCCATGTTTAGGAGCAGGTTCTAGAGAAAATTTTCCCAAACTTTGGCTAAGGGCATCTTTGTTCTTTGCTTTGTTAAGGTTCGGTTCAACATTTTCTTTAAATTGAGATTACATCAAAATTTCTTCTAACATATCCATTCTTTAGCTGAAACACAAAATAATGAGATACAGATACTTACAATCAACAAAAAGTATAGCTCTAAAAACCATAAGATTAGTCAGTAACATGTATCCTAAAAATACCCAGCAGAAATTCCAAAAATTAAAAAATTAGCAACAGTAAAGGCTATTTGATGTCTACAAAGTTTTTTCCAAGTTCTGCCTCAATTCTGAAATATCCTGTTTCCATCCTCAGCCCACCTTTTTCAGAAAGAGCCTTAGAGAATTTCTACTGAATATGTCTTTATAGACATCTAAATACAATATTTACTGAGGTTCTACTAAATTATTTTAAAAGTTTTACAGTAGAGGAACCAAGATGGCAGCATAGGTAAACACCTATCTTGCTGCCATACACAGCAATTTCAAAACTACAACTTAACAAAAGAACAAACATCATCCAGAATCACCGGAAAGCTGGCTGAGTGAAAATTCCACAAATAAAAGTGAAGGTAGGACACTGTGACTCAGAGGAGCAGCGGAGGACAGCGTTGAAGATACGTGCGGAGAGAGGTTTGGAGCCGTGCGCACACCAGCGGATAGGGCGGGCAGCTGAAAACCCGGCCAGTTTTCTTGAATGGGGGAGACAAAGACGTCCCTCTGCCCTGATTCCCCAGCTCCGGGTGAAGTCCAGGGAATCCACAATCATACGGGGTAAAAACTGGACAGTGGGGAGGTATGCCAAAACTTGGGTGCTGCAAGGTCTGCAAGCTTGTGGAGAAGGTGAGCTTGTGAAGAGTACACATGAACTTGGGAATAGCAGAGCTGTGTGACCATGCAGAGAAGACCTGTGACTTACTCTCTCATTTGGGAAACCACCAGATTGCATTGTTTTGCGACCCTGGGTGAGACTTTGGGTGTGCAGCCTCATTTGGGGAGAGGCTGAATTGTCCGGCAACAGGTGGAGCTCGGCAGCGACTCTCTTTCTGCGGTGCTGGCGGCCATTGCCACCCGGCACAGAGTCCCGGGGGCCGCATAGGGTGGAGCTGACGCTGCCTGCTTGGCCCGGAGACTCCACCCATCCAACCTGAGCACGGCTGGACCTCATAGCCAATTGGCCTGGAGGTCAAACCCTCCTAGTGATAACAACAATGATCTGGGCTTAACTTCAACAAGACTGTGAAACCCTATCCACCTCAGGTAACTGGGGAGGCTGAGCCACTGTCCCTTAGAGGACATTTACCATACAAAGCTAATCGACCAACTCAGAAAAGCAGCCACCATGCAGAGACATGGAAAGAAATCAGATGGGAAATAAATGGAGGAAAAAAAACGACCGGACATAGAATTCAAAACCACGGTTATAGGGCTTTTCAAGAAGCTCCTAGAAAAGGCCAAGACCTACAAGGAAATGAAGGAGACCTATGAGGAAATGAACAAGACCTATGAGGAAATGAATGAGACCTACAAGGAAATGAATGAGACCTACGAGGATATGAAAGAGAACCTCAAGGATATGAAAAAGGACCAACTAGAAATTAAGCATACACTGACTGAAATAAAAAATATTATATAAAGACCTAAAAGTACTCTAGAGCACCCCAAGAACCAAGTTAAAGATTAGAAATACAACGAGGTAAAATCCACTCAGCTGAAAAAGCAAGAAACCAAAAGAATCCAAAAAATTGAACATAGTGTAAGGGGCCTCTGGGAAAACTTCAAGCATACCAACATCCGAGTTATAGGGGTGCCAGAAAAAGAGAGAGAGCAAGACAATGAAAACCTTTTTGAAGAAATAGTGACCGAAAACTTCCCACATCTGGTGAAAGAAATTGACTTAGGAGTCCAAGAAGCATTCCAAACCCCAATATATAGGAACCCTAAGAGGACCACACCAAGGCAAATCATAATTAAAATGCCAAGAGCAAAAGACAAAGAGAGAATATTAAAAGCAGCAAGAGAAAAACAGTTAGTTACCTATAAGGGAGAACCCATACAATTGTCAGCGGATTTCTCAACAGAAACGATGCAGGCCAGACAGGAGTGGCAAGAAATATTCAAAGTGATGAATAGCAAGAATCTACAACCAAGATTACTCTATCCAGCAAAGCTATCATTCAGAATTGAAGGTCAGATAAAGTGCTTCGCAGATAAGAAAAAGTTACAGGAGTTCATCGCCACCAAACCAATATTATATGAAATGCTGAAAGATATTCTTTAAGAAGAAGAAGAAAAAGGTAAAAATAAAAATTATGAACAACAAATACACATCTATCAACAAGGAATCTAAAAATCAAGTGAATTAATAATCTGATGAACAGGATAAACTGGTGAATATAATAGAATCATGGGCATAGAGAGGGAATGGACTGACAATTCTTGGGGAGAAAACGGGTGTGGGAGGTGCAGCAAGAGACTGGACAAAAATCATGCACCTATGGGAGAGGAAAGTGGGGGGAGGTGAGAGCGGAGGGTGGGAATGGTACCGCGTGGTAGGGAACTATGGGGGGCGGGGTGGGGAGGGAGGAACAATGTAATTAATAAACTGAACAATAAAGATTAAAATCTTAAAAAAATAAAATAAATAAAAAGTTTTACAAAAGAGCCTTTTAGGAGTAAGTAATGAATAGTCAAGCTGGATTTGGCAACAGATTATACAAAGTGGTTTTCCTACTCATTCACGTAATGGTAGCTCAACTATGTCTGACCACACAACACTCTTCATAAAAAGGCATGTGTATGTGGTGAAGGACTTAACACTGAGTGAAACTGGCAGCAGCGAAATTTAGAAAATTGATTAGTGTTCCACTTCTCTCTCTGTTCTATAAAACTGATCATCTATTTTAGGAGATATGTCCTGTCAGATTACAGCTATTTATGTGCATAAATGAAAACATGCTTATAGTTTACACAATATACATTTCATAGCAAAAGCCTAAAACAAGTGAGATGTATAAAACCTGCCCATGTGAAGTACTCTTCTTTGTCGAAAAATTTCTAATTATTCTTTCTCTTTAAAAAGAATATATATACCCAATGCATACACAGAGATTCCAATTTCATAGAAGAATCTACAGTCTCCATAGGTAAAGCATACAATCTATACTCATTTCTAATTCTGAAAATGTATATATTCCAAAGAATTTATCTCTTTTTTTGGTCACACATAATTTCAGCAAGTCTTTACCTTTAAATTTTGCAGTCCACTGAGAATATAAAAGCCATAGAAAAATGAACTCTTTCTACTTTCTCTCATTTTAAGTCTATTATAAATTTACTAGAGGCCTGGTGCAAGAAATCCATGCACCGGGGCAAAGGGTGTCCTCAGCCCAGCCTGCAACCTCTCCGATCTGGGAAACCTCGGGGAATGTCTGACTGCCCATTTAGGCCCAATGGGATCAGGCCTAAACGGGCAATCAGACATCCCTTTCACAATCCGGGACTTCTGGCTCCTAAACACTTGCGTGCCTGCCTGCCTGCCTGCCTGATTGCCCCTAACTACTTCTGCCTGCCAGCCAGATAACCCCCTAACTGCTTCCCTATCGACCTGGTTAACACGTAACTGCTCCCCTGTCAGCCCAATCACCCGCAACTGCTCTCCCCTACTGGCCTGATGGCCTGCCCCCACCTTCCACCCCTGCCAGCCTGGTCACTCCCAACTGCCATCCCCTGCCAGCCTTTGTTACCCACAACTGTCCTCTCCTGACAGTCTTATCTCACCCCCATCTCCCCTTCCCTGCCAGCCTGATTCCCCCTGTTTCTGCCTGCCTAATCACCCCTAACTGCCCTCCCTGGTCAGCCTGATCTTGCCCCCAACTGCCCTACCTTGCAGTCCTGATCTCATCCCCAACTGCCCTCCTCTGCCAGACAATTTGGTTCTGATTGGTCAGTTTATATCCCTGTAAGCGTCAACAGCTCTGCCTCCTAGGCAGCCATTGGCTCCTCACAGTTGACCCAGATTTGATTCTGATTGGTCAGTTTCTATGCCAGTCAATATCTTTGGGCCTATCATTGGGGACTGATCAGAAAGAGAGGGTTAATCAGCAGCCCCAGTGGGGACCTGAAGAGAAATGGAAGTGCAGCTGCTAGCCCGGCCCAGAGAGAAAGAGGCAAGTGCTGATCAACAGCTGCCACACAGGCTACGAATCGGACCCTCAGCAGCCATGGCAACCCAGCGGCTAACTAAGGACTGACTTCCAGTAGGTCGAGCCTGCAGTCGTGAAGGACCCAGGGTTTTTATATATTAGGATTGTCAATCAGTATTAGCAGGTATGCTGAATTTAGAAAATGAAACTATATTCTGTCTACTTCAGCAATTTTGTTGAATCTCCTATTATTCCTAAGAATTTGTGCTGGGAATTTATTAATTTCCTATTATGAAACTAACAATTGCATTTAAAATGCATGACTCAAATATATATGTAGTTAGCCATAATAAAACTTTTAAGTAGCTGAAACCGGTTTGGCTCAGTGGATAGGGCGTCGGCCTGGGGAATGAAAGGTCCCAAGTTTCATTCCGGTCAAGGGCATCTACCTTGGTTGTGGGCACATCCCCAGTAGTGGGTGTGCAAGTGGCTGCTGATTGATTTTTCTCTCTCATCGGTGTTTCTGACTTTCTATCCCTCTCCCTTCCTCTCTGTGAAAAATCAATAAAATATATTTTTAAACACTTTTAAGTAGACTATAGTGTTAGTAATGTTGTAAGCTTTATCAGCCTTCCATCCCTTTTTCTATTATCTATTACCAGATCCTGCTTCTCTTTACTTTCACCCTCAGAAGCCCAAACACTTTATAATTGCTGTCAAAAGATTTTGAAGGTACTCCCTTCCCCAGAAACACAGACAGTGTACAATTAGTTCTCTACACAACTATATATTTCATTATCCCCAACCATGTATCTCTTCCCCCATTTTAAAACTCACTCCTTTAATGAAAGTTTAGATGCTCTCATGGTATAAGATTTAGTTTTCAGATATAAATGACTAAGAGTACTAAAATCTCAAAAATTTCTTTCTAACAAATAAAAATTATTAATTAAAGTGAAGAATAAATGACATGAGCAAAATCACATAGTTAGTGAACAAATCTATTGACTTACACTCAATACTCCTGACTCATAACTGATTTCCATATTATTGTTTCTCTTATCATTTTGCATCAGTTACATTAAAAGAAGAAAAAGTAAATAATTTAAGAAAAATATATTTCTATGAACATTCAAAATCCAAGTTTTTACAGTAAGAAACTTTTTTAAAATATATTTTTTATTGATTTTTTTTACAGAGAGGAAGCAAGAGGGATAAAGAGTTAGAAACATCAATCAGCTGCCTCCTGCATGCCCCCTACTGGGGATCAAGCCTGCAACCAAGTACATGTCCTCCACTGGAATCAAAACTGGGACCTTTCAGTCCATAGCCCTTTGAGCCAAACTGGTCAGAAACAAACTTTTAAAATAAAGTTTCAAAATACAAATGTGGTAAACAGTTAAGAAGTAAATAAAAGTTTGGTAAATACGTATGGTAAATAAAAGTTTGAATGATTAAAACTACAATACTTAGCTGGTAATGTATAAAGTGGCCTCAAACATATCTTAAATAATAATAATTACATTTCATTATCTATATATTTTTTAGCATTAGAAAAAAAAATCTTATAACCAGGGGCAAAAATGACTCAGAAGGAAGAGAAAAAAGTGAAATGAAATAAGTGGGATAAATTGTTCATGGTTATAACATATTTAATTGATTCTTTGGAGATACAAATTAAATTTGTGAATGCACACACCAGGCAAATCCTTCAAAAGAATACCTTATTTATAATTTTAATGGATTGGTTTCCTTCTTCAAAGAAAAGAGTAATGCTATATTTCATGTATAAAGATTAACTTTTTCTCCTCAAGTTTCTGTGACTTTTAAAAATCTGGATAAGTTTAACAGTGAAATGCAATGAAAAAAACTCTCAAAACAGACAATTTTCATATTAAAAGTTTCTTTTACATTGAATTATGTCATCTAAATATGAATATTTTTTCTCCAAATCTGCTCAGAAATTTTTCCATATGAAAGAACCATGAAAAACATAGAGAGTCTTTTAGTGCATCAAGAGACCATCCTCTTTCCCATTTTATTTTTAAAGCAAACTTCTTATAAGACTGGCTTTTTCTCAAGGCTTCCATTTTGTTACCACAACCCACTGTTATTGAACTTCTAACTGTAACCACCAGTCCCTCCGAAATGACTTTTGCCCTGGTTTCTAAAGACCTAAAGGCGAGACATAAAGCAATGCGGGCATCACATTTGACCTCACTTAGTCATCTTAGTGTCCCACTCCATTCCTCTCAGATCTTGTTCTTGCTTCCTTGACACTGCTCTGGCTGGACACTCACCAAGCCCCTTGTATGCTCAATTTTCACACCAGGAATCCATCTGCAGCCCTTTTCTTTGTCCAACCTTTGTATTCTTCCTGGCCAATTTCACTGTGAAAGAAATCTATCTATCTTTTGGCTATTCCTAAATCTCTATCTCCACCAAAATCTCTCCTGAACACTGGACACCTCAGTACCTCCTCAAGTAGATTATCAGAAGCATGTCATCCATAGCACATGGAACACAGAATTTATCCTCTCCCCTAAACAATTGGCCCATTCTCTTAAATGCTCTTTTCTATGACCTGCTAAAGCCAGAGCCCCAAGGAGCCTCCTGGGACTCTTCTCTTCCCTTCAGCAATGCCTGCAAATTTGTGACTCCAAGCCCTGACAGTGTGACCTCTGACCTCACTCTCAAGTCAATCACTCCTGCCACTGCTTTAGTTCAGGGCCTCATCACCTGTGGTCTAAATTATTACAGTGTCCTTATTTTTTCAATGAAATGTATCTCTTATTACAGAAGCAATATAATTTTACTGTAGAAAAGTTCATACTAAAGATAATAGAAAGGAAAATTAAAACCATAATCTTTATCCAAAGATAAATATTCTTAATACTTCAATATATATCTTTCCACAAAATGTTCTTGCTTCTATAGCATATTTTCCTGTCATCTATAATCCCCCTTCTAATCCATCCTTCACAGGAGGACAGTGATGTTATAAAACTCAAATACGACTCTAATTTCCCTGTTTAAAATCCCTGTCTGTGTCCAACACTGCCTTCAGGATTAAAGTTCAGAATCTACAGCACAGCACAAATCACTTGGCGTGGCCTCTGACTTCATTTCCATCACATTCTTTACCTCAGCCATCTCCACTTTCTTGCATTCTTTGTATATATGACTCTCTCTCTCTCTCTCTCTCTCTCTCTCTCTCTCTCTCTCTCTCTCTCTATATATATATATATATATATATATATATATATATATATATATGGCCTCTGCTTATTGAGACCCATCCTGTCTTCTTTCTGCATAATCATCATTTGTCCTATTAGTTCAGTTAATCCTGCAACTGTTTGCCTCAATTTGTGGGAGCAGAGTGATCCTGCTGTGTTCTCACCATTCTCTCATAATATACCTTTTATAGACCTTATGGTCTACTCATTATAATTGCCTTTTCTGGTCCCACTGTTAAAGGAAAACCCAATTCAAAGGCATCTTCTTTATTACCCTTTAGCAATATGGTTAAACCCATGTATTTTGGAATTGGGTCTGGATTTTAATCCCAAAATCTGTTATTTTATCTCATTGTTATTTAGCTACATTGAGATAAATAACAGATTTGGGGGTTAAAATCTAGACCTAATTCCAAAATACATGGGTATTATCAGGACAAGTAGTCTTTCTGAGCCTAAATGTCTTCATCTGTAAAATGGCTTTAGCAGGTCAAGTAGTCTTAATGAGCCTAAATATCTTCATCTGTAAAATGAAGTGATCCCCAATTTCAAAAAACACCAGTACAAGAGAAGTTATTGGTTCTTAATGGAGGGTGATTTTGCTTCCCAGGGGACATACTAGTTAGACAATGTCTGGGGACAGTTTGGGCTGTATTGGCTGAGAAGGGGAAGGTGCCATTGGCATCTAGTGAGTAAAGGCCCAGGATGCTGCTAAACATCCTACAGTGCACAAGACAACCTCCCACAACAAAAGGGACACGGACTCCAAATGTCAGTAGTGCCATGGTTGGAAAAGCCCTAAGACGATGCAGGCATGCTTTTAGCATAGCGCACACCAATTTCAGTGCTTGATAAGTGATAGAGATTATTACCATTAAGAGATTCATATATTCCAAGTTCTTAAAAATGTTTGAGATGTGCTTTTTCATTTTTTACATTTTTCATGTGGTAGATTAGCTCACTCTTCAGAAAGCATTCACTCCCTGAAGAAATATACTCTCTCATCCATTGAACTGCTTTGAACAATAGAATACAGACATAAGTGACAGTGGGCCAGCTATGAGTCACATCTTTAACAGGCACCACAAGTCCCAACTTTGTGTCTACACTCCTGCCAACAATCATAACAAGAGTTTTCTCCTAAGTAGTTACTTTCATTTCAGCTGAACCCCAAAATGAGCACACAGAAGGCAAATCTAAGCACATCCCTGAGACCAAAAGCCTGGAATACACTTTCGTGGACCCAATCCAGAATTCAGAGCCACGCCAAGAAGAATCAAGCCTAGATCAGACAAACCCTAACTGATCTGCAGACATGATGTAAATGCTAAGTAAATGCTAAGGCCCTACACCTCTGAGATTTTTTGGTTGTTTGTTATACAGCGATAATCAACTGATTAAACCATATCCTTTTGTACCTTTATTTTTACACAATTTTTCTCACACTAAAAATAAATACATATATTAATTAATTAATTAGATTAAATATAAAAGAAAACACCAAGACTTTTTCTTACCTCAATGGGATCTGTCATAGAGAATCACATGATAATCATATTAACATCTCCTACTAAATGCTTTATTTTTCATTTTATGTTTCATTTTATGCTCCAGTTTATATAGTTTCACATATACCAGGATATGAAAAGTGTCCAAAGTGACCACAATGTGGCTATTAAGAAAATATTTACAAACAGCACAGGAGAGGGATGGAATAAGAAACAAAGCAATAGCTGGAATATAATTTGGGGCATAAAACTATGCTAAAAGAATACTGTAAAAGAAAATGTATATTAACATCAACTTCACTGAAGGGGAATAATAAGTAACTCTACTTACAATATTTTAAGTTATAGTTAAACTCTTTACAACATTTAATATCTGTTTTCTCTATGTCCTATTTCTTTGGTACTTGATTTCTTCTTGTTTATATGCTATGAATTAAGAACATTAAAAAAAGGATATATATATTATCATTTTATTGCCTGGTATGGTACAAACTTTAATACTAGTATCATCTATGCTAAGTGTTTTAATAGCAAAATAACACCTTGTCAATCACATATGCCTTTTATTCCTACTACCACTGTTATCAAAATATTCATAATTAATTAAAAATGATAAACTATAGTTGTGAAAGTCCCTAAAAATTGTGGCCCCATTAACATAATAATGCTTAGCAATCATGTTTTCCCTTTTTTTAAACAAAAATATTGTTAGAAATAGCCATCCTGAATTATTATAGACAAATTTTGCCTGTAAGTGGGAGGCTAGCAAATTTTGTTACATTACTTTCATTATTTTATGAACATAATCATATGTACTAGACTCTCAATTGTAGATGTAGAGAGAGACTGAGAAATAGATAGATTTTGGCTCAACTATTCAGGAAGAATTACTCATATATCCACATGAAAAAGTCTGTATCTCCTTCTTTAAGTAAAGGAGGAAGGTGAAAAAAACTGACTATTACTTTTCTTTAGGCAAATAGTGATAAACCAAGTTAATATTTTAGTTAATAACCTATAAATCAAGAAAGTAATTGGAGTTCAGGGAAATGAAGATTTTTGGTACTGTTTTCTTCTAAGATCTTCTAGTATATATTGACCAAGTCCTCTTGCCAAGAAGAATGTGGATTTATAAGTACAAATATATAAACTATTTTTATCACAAACAAATTATTATATAGAGGCCTGGTGCATGAAAACTCATGCACTGGAGGGGGGGTCCCTCAGCCCAGCCTGCCCCCTCTCATAGTCCAGGAGCCCTCAGGTGCAGGAGGCAACCTGGCGATCAGGGGAAGGCAATGCCCCCATCACACCTCTGCTGCTTCCATTCTGGTAGCACAAGCCTTGGCTGGCCCTGGGCGGCTGAGGGCCTGAGGGAACTGGGTGCTGCCATCTTGTAGCTGTGGGCACCACCATCTTTGAGGACATGGCAGTCAATTAGCATATTCCTTCATTATTGGCTGTGGGTGCTGCCATCTTTTGTGACAGTGTGAGGGTCAATTAGCATATTCCCTCTTTATTAGAGTTTTCTGTTGAGCAAACTGATTTAACTAAAAAATCACAATAGTATCAGCACAATAGTACATAAGCAAAGCTTACAACATCACTTTTCCCCCCACAGTCCACCCTAGGCCTCTCAACTTCCAACTTCCCTAAATGCATTTAAGTTTTAATGGAAACAACACAATTTTTAGTATGAGAGGAAAAGACTACAATAATTTTTCATGCAGAGGGAAGATTCAGTTAACGAGCAATAATTAATCATAATGACTTGCTTCAAACTACCTTCTTGTTGAGAATTATGCAGACTCTATAAAATTGATAGCCTAGAGTGCTCTAGAAAAAAAGAGAAAACTATTTCTCCATGGTATTCTTGCTCAACTAACATCCCTAAAAGATAAAGCATCTTTGCCTGAAAGGAGAGAAATAGCTGCCATAAACAGGTTCCTTACTGTTCCTGGAGTATAAATAAAATTTTGAACTGCCTGTTTAAGCTTCTTTTCTTTGCTAGTAATATTCTGGTTTGTAGCTTTGTTGATGGATGCCAAACTTTCAATATCACCTGCAAAGGAGATAAAACTCAAGTTTACAGTGAGTTATATGACTGTGTCAAGACTAAGAAGATTTGGTACAACAATTTCACAGCAGCCAGAAAAAATGTATTCATGCTTAATATCAAATATATGAAAATAAAAAGAAATATAACAACCAAATTACAATTAAAATGAAAAAAAAAGTCAACTTAGAAAACATTTTACAACCAGTCCTTTAAAAATGTTTTTTTTTTAAAGCCAATCACTTCACTGTCTGATCATATGTCTATTACAGCGCTGACTCTTCTCTACTGTGATTATTCATTATCTTCCTTACCTGAATATGACGGTCGTGGAGAAAAGACCTATGTCTGTGTTCCTGAACTTTTAGCACCTTGCAGTCTCAGGTCCAGAAGAAATATTAAACAGAGTTTCCCTCAATTAAATTCAACAGTGAAATTATATCCTTCATTCCCCCAACTGTTAATTTTATGTGATCAATGGCCAAGGCCCAAGGTCAGCCTGCGGATATATTTTTCTAATTTGCTAAAAAAATAAATAAATCTCATATTCTTCTTATTATTAAGGAATAATTTTTCAAAACAACAAAGTATGTTTAAAAAATATTACCAGATTCTAGAGAAGGCCATTTAAATCTTTAATTATTTTAAATATTATCTTTCATACATTAAAAGTGATGGGAGAAAAAAATGTGGAAGTGAAAAGAACAACTACAAGAAAATTCTAAGCTTAATAGACAAAAATATTTGTGATAATAGTGGGGAGAGAGATAGAAAAGCTTAAGTATGAGTAATATAATAGATAAATGGATAACTTTTCTACCAGATAATTTTTATAAAAATAAGTTTCATTATCATTCGTCAAGTATACACTCTGTGGTAATAGTTTCTGTATGCATATTTTTAATATATCTTACCTAGTATTTAGTGGATTAATTGTAGTTTTAAAAAATTCAAATGACAAATAATCAGTGTTAGGTAAATGATGGTGGTAATAGTGGTGTTAAGAGTAGTCATTCCATTATTAATAAGTAATATTATTAATCTTACAAACTTTTAGTAATTCAGTATTCTACTAAAATCAGTACTTTATCAATATTTTCAGATACCAGTTCATTTAACAAGACAAAATATTTAGGTATATATAAATAGACACAGTATGGCTCAGTTGGTTGAGCATCCTCCCACGCATTGAGAAGTTGCTGGTTCCCAGTCAATTTGGTCGGGGCACATGCCCAGGTTGCAGGTTCAATTCCCAGTGGAGGACAGATGTGCAGGAGGCAGCCATCGATGTTCTCTCTCAACAGTGTTTCTCCTGCTCCCTTCCCCTCTCTCTCTCTGGTCAATAAAAAAATTTTAAAAACACACACAAAATAAATAAATAAATAAAAAACCTACATGTTGATGATGACTAGGAGTAAATTAAAACACAGAATTCCCCAATTAAGATTTTTCCTCTCTACATAAGCCAAGTTACCGAAAATGTTCTTAGTAACATTAGCCTATAAAGATTTAGCACATATACAAAATCATATATATGCCTAACTAAATACTTACTATATATTACTCTTTCAAAGCCCTATACATGTATTGCCTCATTTAGTCCTCATAACAATTTTTAAGGTTAAAATCATTTTAATTCCTTTTACAGTTTGAAGAAACTGAGGCACAGAGACATTTGGTAAGTTATCTAAGTTCATAAAATAAGAGAGCTAAAAGATAACCTGGCTGACTCTTAAAAGAAATCAGAGTAGCCAAGCATCTATCATAGAACATCGATGGCTGCCTCCTGCACACCTGTCTACCACTGGGAATTTCCTGCTGAGGAAAGTGACAGAAACATGCCTTAGTCCATTTTGGCTGCTGTAAGAGTACACCAGAGACTGGGTAGTTAAAACAGGAATAATATAGTACCTCATACAGTTCTGGAGGCCAGAAAGTCCTAGATCAAGAACCTGGCAATATAGCATTTGGTGATGACTGCTTCTTACTTCCTAGGTTGCCTTTTCATGCTGCATTCTCACATGGTGAGAGGGGTGAGGGACCTCTCTGGGATCTTTTATAGGGCACTCATGCCATTCATCAGAGCTCCTTACGTATGATCTCACCTCCCAAAGGCTCTGCCTCCTAAACCATCACACTGGAGATTAGGTTTCAACATATGAATTGGGGAGGGAGAACTCTAAAATTCAGTCTATAGGAAGATGGTTATAAAAGTAAGGCATACCAGGAATGCTGAGGACCTACTCAAAAATGCAAATATTCCTTTCCACAAGTATTTACAGGGTAAACTAAGATTTCTGCTTGAGTATTAAAATTGACAGTAAAATAGTAATCAAGTTTTCAGATTAATTTAAATTGGCCAAGTGAAATAAGTGAATACACAAGAAAATTTAAGTGTACTGGACAAAAAGCTTTTCCCAAAACATTAACTAAAATATATATTAGTAGTTCATCTCACTGTAAAATTGCCTAACATCCAAAAAACCTAAAGCAGTCATATTTGTGGGCAAAAATTAAAATTTAAAACTGCCAAGACTGCAATATAAAATTTCCCAAAGCCTCCATTAATCAAAAAAAAGGGGGGGACAATAGGGTAATGTCATGTAAGAAAAAATATCGAGTAAGTAAAATACATCTAGAAAATTTTACTCCAGAAAAGTAAATTCCATTTGTAAAACCAACTGCAGGACACCCATGAAAAAACACACATGGTGTCAAAATAAGCCAAAGGAAAATCATTTAGGCAAAAATAAAAAGAATCCCAACTCTATTTTGCAGAGAGGATCCCTTTGTCAATTTTGGTCGAGAATGTGTTTGTGTGTTTGCAGAGAACAACTCCAAGACCATGTAGGTTCCTGAGACAGTGAGGAACTGATGGGTCTGTTGCAGCCACACGGACAGTCCAGAGATGGAGGACACTGATGACACCTTGCCATGCTAGCAGTTGGCAGCTGTGCCCAGGACCATACCAGAGAGGATGGATCTTGCATTGCCATGATGTGTCCACCATCTGGATACCATTGCTGACATGTACACATGAAGAATTATGTGACATTGAAACTGACACTCAAACATTTTTTTTTTTTGCTCTTATACCGTTGTTTCTAGTATGCAGAGGCAAGATATTTTTGAAGAAAAGAAACAGGGGGCAGTGATTGATATAGAGGCAGGGTGGCCTTGAACAGGCTGTCAAGCTACAGGGGGAAGGCTGGAGTGGATGGGAGGCGGATGCTGGGTAAGATCAACCGAAGGACTTGTATGCATGCATATGAGCATAACCAATGAATGAAAGACACTGGGGCGGGGAGGGGGGCAGGTGGGGACATGTGGTGGGGAGTAAGGGAGGTTGGGGGGAGGATATTGGGGGGGGGGAAGGAAAATATATGTACTACTATTAAATATAAGTTATATTGTAAATTAAAAAAAGTAAGGCATAACTCCTGTTCTTACTTAAGAAGGTAACAATACTGTGTGAACAGACAACTCTGGGAACAGGAACTGCTGGTGGAAAAAATTGATGGAAATGAGTAAGAACTAATTGTGAATAGCTATAACAGAGATTATGGTGGACATCTAAAGCTATGAATATTATAAAGCATTTTAAGCAGAAGAAACTGCAAAGTGCTAAAGAATTTTAAATTAGAGAATGACATATGAATATTATAATTTAAAATTATAATCTGTGAGGTTACTTTGGATCAGCAGAGTTAGTCCAGTCAAGAGACTATTGCAGCCGAAGCCGGTTTGGCTCAGTGGATAGAGTGCCGGCCTGCATACTGAAGGGTCCCGGGTTCGATTCCGGTCAAAGGCATGTACCTTGGCTGCGGGCACATCCCCAGCAGGGGGCGTGCAGGAGGCAGCTGATCGATGTTTCCCTCTCATCGATGTTTCTGGCTTTCTATCCCTCTCTCTTCCTCTCTGTGAAAAAATCAATAAAATATATATATTTTTAAAAAGAGACTATTGGAGTAAAAAAGAAAAAGTGTCAAGAGGAACAGGAAGGAAGTAGTAAGTTTGAGAAAACTTTGTTTTTAGTTGTCATATGGAAAGGAAATAAGAGATATGAGTCACTGACAGCTTTGAAGTTCTGAGCCTAGGACTTGGTGATACCAGGCAGAGAAGAGGAGGTGGAAATGAAAAGTTGTTTTTGAGAAAAGGATAAGAAATTTACATTCAATCATAACATTGAACATGTTAGTAAGATATCCAGAAAGAAATAAATATAGCAGATAGCCGAGAGACAGGAACTATATTAATAATAAAACATGCAAAGAAGCAAAAATAGGAAGAGAAATAATGAAGAGATGAAGACATGATCTTAGAGTCAGGATGAGGGGTCAACACAAGGTATCAGACCCAAGGTGATACAGGACAGTTTGGAAGCTGGAGATGAGACCTTTAAATCAGGAATGGAATTAAATGCAAATGGAATGAAAACCTACTATTTATTTTTTCCTAAGAGTACCTTTCATCAAACTGTTGGAGAGCATGAAAAAAATGGAATGCCATGCTAAATCTGACATCCTCTCTCTTAACTTGTAGACATGTCCTGAAAAAGTATACTCAAGTAAGGCTGCAACACAGTTAAGTAAGGCAGAGTGAACTAAATTAATGTTCCTAAGCTTTATATCAAAGGTCCATTAATCTGTTTCACAGTAAGGATTAAATGTATTAAATGCATGAAAAGACTATATTTAAAACTGAAATTATAAAAAATACTCAGGGAAACATTATCTCCAAACGAAAAAACAGCAGGTGGTTCATGATCACCCAGAAAAATAACATTAAACATAAAGCAGAAATGTTAACTATAAAACCAGGTCCTGCCCCCAAAGGGGTGATGGCTATTAGAATCTTCTGCAAAATACTCAAAAGAAGGATCAATAAAGAAGAAATGTATAGCATCTTACAAAACACTCCATTATTAGCAACTTTAATAAAAAGGTAATCTATTCAATATCACAATACTTCTATAGTTCTTGTTTTTGTTTGTGTGTGTGTGTGTGTGTTTGTTTGTTTTTCTGTAAGGTCGTAGTCATCTGTGCCTCATAGGAGTAATCAAAATTGGATTAGCAGACTTCTACAGTATGTTGATGATCACTTACAATAAAATCAGAATGAGAAAGGGAAATTGTCTGAGAGGACCATTGAGCCAGGTAATAGATTCAGTCTAATATATCCACACAGCAGGAACCAAATTAAAATGTAGATGGAATTCTAATATAGTCCAACTGGAAAGAACTTGCTCCAGTTTCTTACACAAGCTTGTTTGTTATTTGCAAAGAGCTAATCCTGAAGACACAAAATTGGTTATATTAATTATTTTAGATACTACTATGGGTATAAGCATGTAAGTTAAAACAGCATCAAGGTCATAGTGTTTGAGATAAAAAGAGCAAAATAGATAGTGGTTAGAACCATTATCTTACCTGACTCAAGATCAGTTCATAAAATAATTTTTGCACAATTCAGAATGCAGATGATTTCGGGAGATCACAAATCTTGTACGTAAATTCAATATGCTTCCAATGGCATCTAAGTTTTTCCTGAGAATAAAGCAGCATGAAATCTATAAGTTTCCATTTTCCTTTTCCTGTCCAATTCTTTTCCTCGTTTCCTTTCCCAGCTGAGCTGTGATATCACTATCAGCCTAGCCCTATCTGTAAAGAAAAGTAGATGTCAGTAGTACTGAGCAGTTTCCTATACCTTCGAAGGGACTGGTTTGAGAGCGATGGAGGGGTCTTATAGACAAGCCTTAGAGAGAGCTGTCTGAAGAAAATCACTGTGCTGCTTTCATGAAAAACAAGAGAAAGAAATAATGAGAGAAAAAAAGAGCATGTTCCTGGATAAGACACTGAAAGAAAACATTTATGACAGTCAACCTAGTATATTTTATACCATTCTGATCTCTGCAACTTAATAAAACAAGTGAAAATTTTAACATAAAGACAGGCTTTAAAACCTAAGATATTTCTTTTTGAGGAAGATGAGTCTGAATTTTTAAATAATTTAAATGTACAAAGCCTTATGCAGTAAACTACAAGAATGTCAAACTGTTATTTAAATTTCTGTATAGAAAAGAAAAACCATGTGATAGCCTCTGAAATTTGAGTGAAATTTTTCACATGAAAAATTTTCTATTTCAAATAACTTTGTAAAACTGACAATGATTCTAACTATGAAAAAAACATATAATTATTAAATTATAGAGATCTTATTGGTTAAATTGTCTAATTAAAATGTAATAAAATTAGAAATAAATGAGAAAAAATCTGACCAGGCATATCTTAAAGTTTTTGAAATGTATTTGTATTTCTTTCCTGGGGCTGTAGTAACAAAGCACCACAAACTAGGTGACGCACAAAACAGAACTGTATTGTCTCACAGTCTGGAGACGAGAGGCCCAAGATCATGAGGTCAATAGAGTTGGTTCCTTCTGTGGGCTGTGAACAAGAATCTGTTTCCTGTGTCTTCCCTAGCTTCTGATAGGTTCAGGCCTTCCTTGGCTTGTAGTCAGTGTCCTCCCATGCATATGTCCAAATTTCCCTTTTTTATAAAGTTATCAGTCATCTAAGATTATGGTCCAAACTAATGATTGCATTTTATCTTGAATACGTCTGTAAAGACTATTTCCAAATAAGATCACTTTGAAGTTAGGATTCCATCATATCTTTGTGATGGGGAGGGGGGGAGGGAGAGACAGACATAATTAAACCCATATCAACATTCTCAAAGGTAGATTGCATTTTCCTATAAAATAGGGTCTGTTCTCCTTGTGGGAACATTGGCAAGCACCACAGGACTTGCTTTGGCAGATGGAATGTGACTGGAAGTAATGTATGCCTTTTCTAGGCAGACACATAGGCAGCCAAGACCATCTTCCTTACCCTCTACCACCAGAGCACCATCATCTCAGATAGGGCTGCTCTTTCAGCCTAGGTAGGAAGACCTGTCACCTACATCAAAAGGACATGCAAACACTTTGTGGATGTGAGCCAAATATTTTGGGGTCATTAGAACTACAATAAACCTAGTCAAGCCTAACCAAAAACTATCTAGATAACCTCAAAAGAGAAAATCAAAACAAAATTTCAGACTATCTAAAACAAAATAAAAAGATTTCAGACTAAAATCTATATGCTATATATAGTAAAATTATAATCACAGAAAAAATGTACGCCATAAAATACTTTCATTATAAAAATAAGAAAACTTCAAATGTTCAAAGTATTAATGACTATCCTAAGAAATTAAAAACTTATAAAAGAAATTTTTAAAAAGGTAGCAAGAGAGAATTTAAAAAAATTAAAATAGACTTCACTGAAAACAAAAGGATAAAGTATAACTAAATCTAAAAGAATACTCTTGAAAATTAGCATAAATATGGACAAAACACTGATTATAACAATGATAATAAGACAAAGAAAGGAAACTAGAGAAATGAACAGGAGAAAGAAGAACATGAAAAAGAAAGGAAAATATAAGAAAAAAGAGTAAAAACAGAGAGAAGCAAAATTAGGAATGAGAAAAGAGGAACATATTCCTGGGAAATTAAAATAACTAAGAGATTTCACATCTTTGGGCTTACTTTCTAAAACTCCCCACCTTCCCTCTGTCCCTATGGAAGTACTCATGGGCCTGTGAGCTCTCCACACTCTATCTCTAGGACAGAAATTACTTGATCCTTGCTCTACAGCTAACGCTAACAATCAACATTTTCAAGACTTTTTACCCCCAACCTCCTTCACCAGCAATCCACATCAAATGTCTTCTCTATGAGATCTTAACTCCACCATAGCACACTGAATGGTAATCATGTGTCAGTTTCCCACAAAAGATTGTTAGCTTTTTGAAAGCAGATATAATGAAAGGGTTTTAGAGACAGGAGAGGCAGTTTTAGGGAAAGAGGATCCATGGGAGAGGGATGCATACCTGATCCACCGAGACAGCTCCAAGCCATCAGATTGTATACAAGAATGTTACAGGATAAGGGGAAGAAGAAGAGGGGCCACTGGGTGAGCTTTGAAACTTTAAAACTGATACCAAAAGGGAAAAGGGGGGAAGTGGCCAATTAGGAAAGAATGGGGGACATAGAATAAGGGAAAGGGTCCAATTAGAAAGTGGAATGAACAAAGAAACTATGAACATTTATAAACCCAAAGACAGACTCATGGGACCAGTTTTTTTCCCATTTTAGAGAGAAAGCAAGGCTCTCCATTTTGGGGACCCTTCCCCAGGGGGAGTTTGTATATGCTTGCAAAAAACTTCCACACTTTTGCTTAAAATCTTTTAGTCTGAGAATTTTATTCTTCAGACTTCGTAGGATAAAAACCTACAATTAGATAGTCTGAGCTTGCCATTTGGGATATCAATAATTTTCAGTCCTATCTCTAAATAAAAAATAGGCAGTCCTTGTTTTGCACTGTTCTTGGGTAACTAGATCAATGGAGCCCTGTAAAGCAAGAACCCAATTCAGATATGCATGATTTTCAGCTAACAAATAACTGTGCAAATTGAAGACCTCCAGAATTTGGTACAGTGCCCAGAATTTGATATATATTAAATAAATATTAACAAAGGAGTGGAGGAGTTCTCTATAGTAGCTTACCCATATCATAGAGTTGAATAAAACTTTCAAAAGAACTGTATTAAAAACTAAGATAGAAATAAGAAAAATGAAGACATTATAAATCAGTCCATGAAAGTATTCTCTTGCAAGAGTCACTGTTGATCCTAGCCTCCTTTTTAGTTCCACTCCATAGTCATTTAGTTATCCAGACTTCTAAAATTTTTCTTCTAAATATACTTAGATCTATTTTTCCTGTACTCTCTATTATCACTGTCAAAACTCACTCCTTTGTCTTTTCTCTCTCTCAGACCATTAACTAGCCTAACTGAACATCCTACAATTAGAAGAAGAAATCACCTGGTATCATAAATCAAAATATTTGACAAATGTATAAGAAAAAAAAACCTGAGTTATTTATTTTTAATATATTTTAATTCTTAAAAACATATGAAACAAAAAGGCATTGAAATTTGCCTGTATTAAAAATAAAAGCAAGAAGGGAATTAAATAAATTAAAAACTGGGTCTCAAACAATATTCATGATTTAAATTTTATTTGGTTAACTCAACTTGTGGGAAGAATCCTTTATAAAGCTACTATTTTTATTTTTAAAAAATAATACACTACTAGAATGCACTAAAATTGAAAATGTCTATGATATGCAGGATTTAGATTCCGTGAAATACTCAAAAGGATCACACAGATGATTTATTTAATAGTTTTTGCCTAGGGGAAAAAATTAAAGAGAGATTCTCTAAATGAAAGCAGAAAAGGTATAACCTGTGAAAATCTTTTGGCTAAAATATTTAGACACTGAAATACAAAAATATTAGAATGGTATTTTGCTTATTAATATCCAATTCCTCAGCACAATCTGTTGCAAAAGATATCATTCCTAAATTGAATGGCATTTACACCTATCTGTTGGACATAGTTGGGTAGGTCTACTTTGGGACTCTAATCTATGTATCTACTCCTCTGTCTATATTGTAATTCACCCCATCATTCTTTTTACCTTGATTTTATAAATGGTGACCTGTTAAATTTACATGTAGCTATGGATAAACAACCTATTTGTTTAAAGGATTCTAGAAGCTACTTATGTGTTTAGTATGTTAATGTGTTTAATATAAACTCATTTGTATATGTTCCAGTAAAACGTATAAAATTGTTTGGTACATTTACTTTTAAGATACCTACATGGTTTTGTGCTATATACCTCATTTTATTTCTATTTGTCTTCACTCTACCTTATGTTTCTAAGGCTATCCAAATGACTTTATATGCATTCAGTTGATTATTCCTAATGATACATACTATTCTATAATGCATTCTCTGCAAATCTTCCTTACCTTTCCCTCAATTACAGACACCAGATTGTCTCAACTCCCAGCTATTACAATAAACACTACAATTAACATTCTTGTTCATGACCCTGAATGGTTGGTCTCTATAAAAATTTTTCTAATATAGCCCTAACCAGTTTGGCTCAGTGGATAGAGCATCAGCCTGCAGACTGAAAGGTCCCAGGTTTTATTCCAGTCAAGAGCATGTACCTTGGTTGTGGGCACATCTCCAATAGGAGGGGTGCAGGAGGCAGCTGATCAATGTTTCTCTCTCATCAATGTTTCTAACTCTCTATCCCTCTCTTTTCCTTTTGGTAAAAAAAAATGTATTTTTAAATAAATAAAAATTTTCCAATATAAATAACCAGTAAAAGAATCAGAAAGAGAGAAGAGCACACTTTTAACCACATGCTGTCAAACTGCTTTCCAGAAAAGCAGCACCAGTGTAGACTACCAATTGTTAAATATAGTCTTAATTTGCATTCAAAATATATGATCTCATTAAAATAACAAATACACTAAATATATTTAGTAAGTGTTGCCAAATACATAATTTAATTTAAACCTTCTTTGAAGGTTTGTAATAAAAACAAATTAAGCAGTTGGCCTAGATTACCTAAAGTATTGCCCTGGGACCACAGCTAAAAAGTAAGCACATTAAGCCCAGATTTTAAATCAGAACATGAATGAAACATTTATTGTCCCTCTTCAACCAGCGGACATTTTTGCCATATCCCTCTGACTTTTCACAAATCATACTTTTCAGAGACTGTAAGTGCCCATTGATCTCCAGACTGTCTTTCCTCACAAAATACATTGCAAACAAGTAATATTTCACATTTTCAACAGGTAGGACATGCAACTATCAGATAATTTTATGAATCAATAACTAGCAACATTGCCCATCCGGCAGGGCTCAGTGGTTGAGTGTTGACCCATGAACCAGGAATCACAGTTCAATTCCCATTCAGGGCACATTCCCAGGTTATGGGCTCTATCGCCAGTAGAGGGCATGATTCTATCTCATCATTGAAGTTTCTTTCCCTCTCCCTCTCTCAAAAAAATTAAATATATATATATATTATAATTATATAAAATATATATAAAAAGTCAGAGACCAATACCAACACGACCATAACAACCTAACAACCAGTTACTATGACACCCACTGCATCCAGCGAAATGGCCTGGATCAATCGTCCCTAACACCCTGATTAGGGCAGGGCCAGTCAGCCAACCACCTTGGCTGACAGAAATCCTGGGTCCAGGGACCTTGATGTTGCTCGGTCTCAGTCTCAGGCAGCTGGGCGGGTAAAGCTCTCCTTTGGTGGAAGTGGTCCCGGGATCAGGGCTCTGGAGTCGGGGATGGGATGGGGAGGCTTTCTGGTGGCCACAGCAGTCCCCGTGGGCCGCACACAGCACTTGGGTGTCTGGCCCCGGTCGGAACAGCAGCAGGAATAGGGGCCGTGGGGCACAGAGGGCAGTGGCACACAGAAGCCAGGGGGTGCGGGCCCTGGAGTGGGCTCTTACCCTGCCCTCTAGGCCCAGCAGCACCAGCATGTGGGTCATGATGTATAGCGAGGTGCTGAACTGCAGACAGGAGGGGAAGCAAGCCAGGAGGGCAAGGCCCCGCACCAGGCAGCCCAGAGCGGTGTGGGCACAGCCAGAGTTGGAAACCCTGGTGGGGTGGACAGGTCTGCAGCCCTGCAACTTTTCAGCCTTGGCCTTGGAATTCAGAGGTCAGCTCCACTTCAAGAGAGAGGACGTGGCGGAAAGTGGCAAAGCCACAGGAGGGATAGGAAATGTTGTGGCCATCTTTGGGAAACACAGGTGCCAAGGTCTTCAGTAACTATGAACAGATACTCTTTGGTCTCAGTTCTACAGAAGAGGAAGCTGAGACTTAAAGACAGGAGCCTTTGCAACACCTCACCCACTCCTCAGACCTGACCCTGTGCAGCATTGTTTTAGTTGAAAGTAGAGGATCCAAAATGTTTTTAGATATTTGCTATTTTGGGCAGGAAAGAATTTAGCAGAGGAAATTGGTGCTTGGGAAATCATCAGAAAGCTGGAGGAGTGGTTATTAGGCTGAGCCCCCAGGAAAAACTCCCTGCCCTGGGGGAGGAACTGCCCCCTCAGCCACAACTGAATTCTAAGACACTCTGCCACAACTGTGACCCAGGGATCAGGAAACTGCTGCCCCCACAAGTGCCCTCCAGCTCCCACAAAACAGGTCACTGGATACTGTCTCTGCCACAACTGCCTGTGCACAGTCTGGATTCCGCTGCAGGAAACCTCCACATCTCTGCAAACATGATCACCAGCCACAAACAGCCCAAACTCTGGAAAGATGCACTTCTGCCTTCAAAATATTGTGCAAGAGCATCTAATCAGCAGAAATGAATTCATATCCAGAAACACAGCTGCAAAGGAGTTTGGGCAATATCAGAGAGTGAAATCTTGCTAATGTACCTCATGTGCCTGGTATTGATAAAAATGGGGCCCGGCTGGTGGGGCTCAGTGGTTGAGCATCGATCTATGAACCAGGAGGTCATGATATGGTTCCTGGTCAAACTTCAGGCTTGATACTCAGTAGGGGCATGCAGGAAGCTGCTGATCAATGATTCTCATCATTGATGTTTCTATCTCTCTCTCCTCCCTTCCTCTGAAATCAATAATTTTTTTAATGGGGTCATGCTGTATATATGTGTTAGAATGAGTTTTTTACTTCATAGATCACTAATATCTTTCCTATTAAAAAAACATTAGAAAACATTAGTTACTTATCGTTCACATTTTAATTGATCTCAGAGAGAAGGGAGAGAAACATTGTTCTGCCTATTTCCTGCATTCACTTGCCTGGGTATTAAATCTGCATCCTGGGCATGTGCCCTGACTAACAATTGATCCACCACTTTCTGATGTATGGGACAATGCTATGCTGGTGCCCTGACCCTAAATTCCAGCCTCCAGAGCTGTGAGAAAACTACATTTCTGTTGTTTAAGCCACACAAATTTATGATATGCTGTTATGACTGTCTGAGCTGACTAATCTATACTAATAAAAGGGTAATATGCTAATTTCACCAGGTACACTGGTCCAAACATCCATCTGGACAAAGCCATAGTGCCAGGGGCTGAGGAAGAAGCAGTTAAGGGAGCAGTTAGGGGCAATCAGGGAGGCAGGCAGGTGAGCGGTTAGGAGCCAGTGGTCCCGGATTGCAAGAGGAATGTCTAACTACCAGGATCAGGACTAAACCAGCAGTCAGACATCCCCCGAGGGGTCCCAGATTGGAGAGGGTGCAGGCCCGGCTGGGGACCTCCCCTTCATGCACTAATTTCATGCATCGGGCCTCTAGTTTTTAAAATAACAATAATTAGCAAGATTTAGACCAAAAAAAATTATAATCTTAATAAACAGTGGATTCCAAAAATTCAATGGAATTTTTTGCCATATTCTACCAACCAGAAAGCCTTTCACATTGCTCTGAAGGCTGTGCATTTATTCCATACTGTTATAAATGGACCAACTTGAAGTTAGTGGCTCTATTTAATAACTCATAAATGTATAATCTAAAGGCTTGGCTTTGTTAAGATCCAACAGAAACTGCAAATATCTCTAAATATGATAAAAATGAATCAGTAATATCAAAAATTAAAAGTCTTTACTTTGTGAATATATTCTCATTTGGAGAAGGATGCTAACAAGATTAAGCCACTGAATAATTTCCAACAGACTCTGTCCCTGTGCATCACTCTGTTGGTCAAATCTCAGATTTTTGTGTTCATGTTAGTTTCTACGACAGTTAACAGTAAAAGCATAACAATCTAATACCATTTAATAAAATTAGATATTTTATTTGATTACCAGTTGGATAATAGAAAACCCTGCTTTAAAATGTACTAATTAATACTATTCACCAAATAATTTTTCTCAATGGCTTGTCTTTAACAAATTAGAGAGCATGTTTGGCTGCACCCCCAGGAATTTGCAACCCTACCAGGAGCAATAATCCAAGGAAGCATCTAGAAGTTTAGATCCCAAGGCCCTTCTCCTGCCTGACCACTACAGCACATCTGACAATGTGACAACTGACTTTATACAATTCCCCATACATACTTAGACAAACACCACCGAACAATTTCTACCCTGAAATGTTTTGTTGCCAAGCAAATATTAGGAAAAAATATACACCATGAATAAAGGAGGAAGAAGAATAGCTAGCATATAGTGCTTATCATGTACCAGACATCATGCTAATTACTTTATTACCTCAATCAATTCTCACTAATTGCAAGTACCAAGAAGAAGGTACTATTATTATTTCATTCTACAAGCAAGAAAAATGAGGCCCAGCTAGCAAACATTGAGATGGGATTCAAACTCAGATCCTGACTCTAGGACCCTTGTTCTTAAACTCTTAAGTGTATTGCCTGTATAATGACAACAATCAATAGTTTTTCCACAACGAAAGCCAGTGCTTGTTGTATTATGGAGTATCTTCCTCTTGTTTTTCCTCCAGAAGAAAAAAAATGAACATGTTTCCTAAATTAACATTCAAGTCAAGTCTATACCCTGAGGAGATGTAGTCAAACAAATAGTACAAGAGAGCAATATCCTTTAAGGTGTAAAAGCTCAATTATCTTTGTTTATATAAAAGTTAGCCCACAGGCAGAATTACCCTGGAACAAAAGAAGGGCAGCCTAGCTATCCAACACTTACCCTTTATTTACTATTATGACTCTCTGGATCTTGAGATGCCATTTCAAGCCCTTTGCCTTCTGCATAACAGCTATACATATATCCCATTTATTGCTAGATATATTTTATGTTAAAAGCACGGAGATGTGCATGGATAATTTTCCATTATGAACAGCTACACTGAGGAATGACTATAAAATTAAAGTCCTCTATTTGTCTGAGGAAACAGGGGTATCTTATTTCCCATTATATCTTACCACTTTACCAATTAAATATTACAGCCAATGACTTAATATTTTCATCTTAAACTGCTCTCTTCTCCCAAGGCTATAGGAAAAAAACATTTAACTATTAATAACATTTCTACATTTTAATAAACAAATTATTATATCATTTAAGAATTTTCAAGTTAACAATAATGCCATTTGCATGCACTGCAAGTATTTCTGATTAGATTAAGAGATGATATAATAAAAGATAAATGATGAATAACTATTGATACTGTTTTGTAAGCAGAAATTAGTTCATTTTTGATTACTATAAAAATGGCAAGTGTTTTATTGGTATTACAATAATTACCACCAAGACTGCCCTGACCAGTTTTGCACAGTGGTTAGAGCATCTGCCTGCGGACTCAGGGATCCCAGGTTCGATTCCAGTCAAGGGCATATACCTTGGTTTCAGGCACATCCCCAGTAGGGGGTGTGCAGGAAGCAGCTAATCAATATTTTTCTCTCATTGATGTTTCTAACTCTCTCTCCCTCTCCTTCCTCTCTGTAAAAAAAAAAATCAATAAAATATATTTTTAAAAAATAAATAAATAATTACCATCAAGACTTCAAAATTGAGTCACACGAGCCTTGAGCCTTAAATCATCACAGAACCTTATTTGCTAACTGGATTACTGACTAATAAAGAATTTAATTTTTAATTTTATGCAACCATGTTATATATTTTATAATTAAACAAAGCTTCAAATAAATTTCTCATATACAAAGTCATAATTTTGACCATAATTACAATTATGCAACTTTATTCAACATTATCTCATTATATGCTTTCTCTATCAATGCTCCAAATGTCTTTACAAATTTCATGCAATTTTATTTATTTATGTGTTTGTTATTTCTCTATTAATACCCTTCATTTAAGTTATGCTAAACTTTGATATGTTTTATTATGTACAATCATGAGTTATTCCATCAAAATTAATTTTATTTTCATATTTACATATATGCTATTATAGAAACAACATCTCTAACACTTTACAGAGCCAAATCATAGAAAGGAGTAGGAAATCTGGCTCTTCCAAACCACTTCCAGCCCTGTGCCAAAGATCACCTCCTCCAATACATTTGTGGCACAGATTGTGGGGAAGGTTTCACGATGTATGCTTACCTGCAAGCTCATCAAGCTGCATACATCAAATATGTAAAGCTTTTTGTATGTCAATCATATCCCAATAAAGAGGTTTAAATACATATTTAGCTTTCATAAGATAATCAATAAATGCTCCTGTCACACCTACCAACTTCCCACTTTCATTGAGAACTTTAGAAACAGGTGACAGTTTGTCTCACTCCAACTCTAACAACAGATTCAGAAACTCCAAAATCCATGTAGAAACCAGTCCTACAGTCCCAGTATCTTTAACTCCCATGCACTATAGCCAGACACCTAACCCTCAGTCATACCTTTGGTATATTTTACCACAATCTGCCACTTCTTGGCCTCAATTCTTTCCTACTATGCCCAGGGCCCACTGATGATTGTAATACAGGGGTTGGCAAAAGTAGGTTAACAGTTATGAGTACCAAAAAAAAAGAGTTTACTTGTATATTATTATTTAGTCATTAATACATTATTTTCCATATGAACAACTGTAAATCTACTTTTGTCCCACCCTGTTTCTTGACACAAAAACAAAAGAAATGACCTGTCAGAAGACCTGGTAAGTGCATCAGGATACACTTCAATTAAATTTATAATCATAATAGAAAAATCATTTAAATGAAATACATTTCTGATTAACTTTAATGGCCTAATACTGCTTTCAATATAATTTTGTTTTAGTTTCAGGTTCACAGCATAGTGGTTAGACAATCATATACTTTACAAAGTTATCTCTCTGATATTTCAAATACCCACCTGGCACCATACATAGTTATTACATTATTATTGACTATATTCTCTGTGCTGTACTTTAAACCCCTGTGACTATTTTGTACCTGTTAATTTGTACTTCTCAATTCCTTTGCCTGTTTCAACCAGACCCCCAATCGCCCTCCCTCTGTCAATTATCAGTCTGTTCATTATTGCTTTCAGAAATAAATATTTCTAAGATAAACTCTGTTCTATAAGTAGTGATAATTATTTTCATAGATTACAAATGCTGTCAACATTAACATTTGAAAATATATCATGGACTTAATTTAAATAATATTAGAAAAAGATTATATTCCTTACCTACATTTTATAAAATATCACTATACTTTTTATGTGTAGGGTATCCCAAAAATGCATACACACACTTTGAATAATTATAAAGGCAGTGTTTGTTAAAATACATTTCATTTTAAAAGTTGAGCTATCAGCTATTAAAGTGAGTATACATTTTTGGGGGGTCACCCTCTATGATGGATTTGGGAAATTCATTGTTTCCAAATATGTAATAGATATTAGACTGATCAAAAAGTACTTAATTTAGAGAGCAGAATGTTGGTTACCAGGGACTGGGTGGGGAGGGAGGCGGGTGAATTGGGGATATGTTGGTCAAAGGGTACAAAATTCCATTTAGCAGGTAAGTACAGCATGATGGTTAATGATGCTGTATTATATGGCTGACAGTTGCTAAGACAGTAAAACTTAAATGCTTAAATCTATAACCACACAGACAAATGGTCATTTTGTGACATGATGGTAATTATATTGTTAAAGGAGAGGAGAGGGGCTCTTCTCCCCTAGTTGCTCATGGGGTTGGGCTTCTTGTGATATCCCAAGAAAATGAATTCTCTGAGATGCACATGGGAGGATGAGATAAGACAGAAAGCTTTATTTCTGTGGCATGATACCCCTGGGTTTCCAAAGTCCCATTTCTTTTAGTTCAATCAGAGAAAAAGTGTAGCTGGGGTTTCATCAGAGCTAAAATCTGAGCCAGTGTCCGGTCCAGCATCAGGCTAGCTTTCCATGTTAGAGTCGAGTCCAGTCCACTGTCGGGCTAGCTTAGCTTGTGTTTCCCATTGTGGTCCATTAGTCCATTGCATTTGGATCTGAATGCCTATGGGCCATAAGGCCAAGCACAAGAGAACCAAGAGAGGGCATCCCGAGCAACAAGAGTCCCAAATGCCCAAGAGAAGGGACTTCTTTGTTTAGGGGATTATGAATTCCCAAATGTCCTCCCACTTACACTAAGCAAGCCTATCCTAGACAACAATCTATCCCCATGTGTGATTGACAGACAAGTACCTTTCCTAGGTCACCCCAACTTTACTGGGCATGCATCTGTCTTCTCTTTGTTGGGTCCGTTCCCCCAATGTTTTGCATGGAATAAGCCAGTATTCCCTGGGGAGTATGAAATTGGAGCTTCCTAGTGAAGTTATCCAAATGATATGCCTATAATAACTAGCCTTTCCTTTGTTTCTTTCTTATTATGAATAACTAATATACACCTTAAATTTATACAATGTTATTACAAAGTTATATGTCTATGATAACTCAATAAAACTGAGAAAAATATTTTTAAAATAAAATAAGAAATTTAATATTAAAATAAATAAGGGTACTTGGGTTAAATTCACTCTCAGAGCAACATGATCGTTATCTAACACATCCATGCTCACATAATAAATCTAAAAACTAGAAGATGTATTATCTTACTATCTAGGGAGGTAAGGAGTATTACACAAGTGGGAGATATAAAGACCAGAGAGAACAATGTGAAGATGTTAGCTTTATGAGGTGATGGTGGAGGGAGAGCTGGAATATACTTGCAAACATAGAAATAAATGTTCAACTTAATATTATTCTGATTTTTCAGATTTGGTTTTCCTTTATAACCAACATCTCATAAAATGTATTTTATACATACATCTTAGGTTAAACTGTGTTCATACACATGTATTCCATAGAGATGAAAATTTAACTTAATTTTTCATTTTAATTAATGCAATAAGAGACAAAAGCAAATGAAAAAGTAGTAATGCAGAGGCAGGCATAACCATGTGACTGCAAGGCATGGGAATGTGCAAAAAAACTTGTGAAAAGCTTTAATTTTTCCAAAATATGAGAAGAGATTTGAATTATTTTAGCTAAAACTTTAATATGTGGCAATAAAAAAATTTTAGCATACAAAATACCCACAACATAGTGAATATCCTCTAAGTCAGTGATTTTCAACCTTTTTTATCTCACAGCATTTGTAAACTAATTACTAAAATTCTGTGGCACACCAAAAAATATATTTTGCCATTTCTGATTTTTAAAAATAGTTATAATTTTGATTCACTCATATTAGATGACTATTGTGTTGGTTGTTCTCATTTTTTTATTTGACTATCTAAGGGAAAAGAGGTCAGGTATTGCATGTTTTAATAATTCATAGGCACCACAGGTGAAAATGGCTGCTCTATGTGTATATATAGGCTCAACAGACATACATATATAAGGGAAAATAAAGACCATGCAAAGTAAAGAACAGTTTGTGAAAAGACATTCAGACTCCCCAAAAACAGGGAACCACACATTTTGAAAATAAGATATTATTTCATATCAGTTCAGCAAATATTTTAAAATTCTGACAATACTGTTGGGAAAGATGTAGAAAAATGACAGAGCATACCAGCTGTTTGTGGGAGTTTAAATTGGTTCAGTGCCTTATTCAGCAAAATCTAGAAAAGCTGACAATATTCATAGCCTATAATCCACTATATCACTTCTATGTCTAAATCCTAGAGAAGCATGTGCCTATGGAGACATGAACAAGAATGTTCATTGCAGTACTATAAGTGCACAAATAAGTTGAAAATTTATGAAAAGGAGAATCAACAAATGTCGCATATCTATAAAGAAAAATTTTATAAATACTGTTACATGGATGAATAAAAGATAGAGGGAAAGATAAATCTCAAAATAGCTAGTTTTAACCTCCCACATGTCCCATCTTTACTCAAAGCAAAGGTAGCTTTTGAGAGTCATTCCTTTTGATCCCTTTTACAAAAGCAAAATTAAACTAATATAAAGATAACCATATGATAATATGATAAAGAATCAGATGATCTAATTCAATGAACTAATAAGCAAACACAGACAGTTGAGGATTGGATAGGGAGGTAGAAAGATTGAGAAAAAAATGAAAAGAGAAAGACCTATATGATGAAATGTCAACTCTTCTTCTAGTCAATAAATGTACAGTTCTCACATTGAAAAGATTGAACTGAAATTGTGTTTAATATAAAATCAAGAAAAATTAGTTAGCCTATCAATGGGTTACTATGCTTTCTAGGTAAGATTACCATGACAATATGTGATATTATTATAAACTATCATCAGTCAGAATTAAAACAATTAAAAGTTTACTTCTTAACATTTTTAAAAGGAATTTTACAAAGTAAACCCAGTATTCGATTTACGCTTAATATTTTTCACTGTAGATATGGAAATGTTTCATTCAAAGCAAGCTTTATTTCTAGCTGAAAAGTAATTTAAGCTCTTGCAATTTTTATGTGTAATATAGGGAAATCACTCATTTTCATAATTAATAGAAGCCTGCTGATATAGATTCAAAAGAAACATTTTCTTTTTATCCTCACCCAAGGATATTTTTCCATTGATTTTTTAGAGAGAATAAAAAGGCAGGGGAGAGACAGAGAGAAACATCTATATAAGAGAGACACATCAACTGGTCACCGGCCATACATGCCCCAACTTGGCCTGCAACTGAGATATGTACCCTTGACTGGAACCAAACCTGTGATCCTTCAGTCCACAGGCCAATGCTCTAACCACTGGGCAAAAACAGCTAGAGCCAAAAAGAAATAAGTTTTAACATTTCAGAAATAAAGAACAATTGGATAAAGACCAATTGCATTGATAGCTGTCAACACACTAACCCATGCCTAAAACTGAATGGGAAAATAATTATAATCAAATTCATAAGGAATGCCACTGACAGAAACATATAATGTGCCCCTTTCTACTTTATAAAATCAATAAATCAATGTTGGCATACTAGAAGTGTGAGGGAGCTAATGAAAATAAAATAGATATAAATTTTGGACACTGTACAATCAAGCACCTGACAGTGCTGGCACACCGCAGGTGTTTCACAGACATATTAATTGCATCAATAGAGAAAGAAAGAAAAGAAGAAAAGAATGAAGGCAGTGAGGGAGGAAATCTGTCATTTTATTTCAGAACTATCTTCCTGCTAAATCCCATTCATTTCTTCATTTATTCATGCAGTTCATTTTTTAAATATACACTGAGTGGCCAGATTATTATGATCTCTGAATGCATAATAATCTGCCCACTCAGTGTAGACTGACCAGAGAGTTGGGATTTTAAAATAAGATTTTTCCATGTATAAGAACTGCATTATGGGTAGTTAGAAAGAAGCAGAGGACTTACTAGCCAGAGACTGGGGGCCACTATCTCCTGGTCCCTTGACATATCAAGATTTGGAAGCTTTCCCTTATATATAAGTACACTGAGTGGCCAGATTATTATGCATTCAGAGATCATAATTATCTAGCCATTCAGTGTATATTTTTATTGATTTCAGAGATAAAGGGAGAGGGAGAGAAATAAACATCAATGATGAGAGAGAACCATTAATTGGCTGCCTCTTACAGGACCTCTGGGCCTGTAACCCAGGCATGTGCCCTGACCGGGAATCAAGCCAGGTCTTTCTGTTTCTTGTGTCAATGCTTAACCACTGAGTCACGCTAGCTGAGCTCATGTAGTGCATTTAATTACATCTACTGAGTATCTGCTCTAGGTGCTAGAGAAAAGGGAAATTAAACAAGTCTCCTTAACACTGCCAGCCTAAGACTACCAATTCTCTTAACATTGGATTTTTGATAAGATAAGTCACAGTGTTGGGAATAGCATTATTCCTTTATCCTTTCACATAATGCTCTTCCGGGGAATAATTTTAAATATTGTCCACCTCTGTGAACCAAATAAGAATAATGTATTCCATGCTAAATATAAATATAAATCAATTTACTCACCTATATCTTCATAAAGTCAAATACTCTCTATATCCTTATGTCTTCGATTATATGTACACATACAAACACATATACTTTAAACTAGTTTTACAGTAGCTGTTCACTTCACAGTATCTGTTAGAGTGAAGGAGGACAATCCATTAATTATATTCTCATCCTTAATTCACCGGCTTTTAAAAGATATTTAATTTTGAACATATTCATTTGTTGCATTAAAAATAGGAATACATTTTTATTAAATTCCTAAATCTAGTAATTTCAACCCAAGAGGACAAGCTTGTCAATCTTTCAGGTACTTACAATAAAAAAAATGAAAAGTTAATTAACTAAGAGAATGAAACCATTCATAAAGATGTTAAATCCTTCTTGTGCTAAATATCATTTGTCATTCAGACTTTTGTAATAATATATATTTTTAATTTTTATAGAAAAATTGAAACTTCCAGAATAAAAACTTAGTGTCTACCACATAGTTTAAAAATATTTGAGCTACTTGAAGATGAAGAAATAGGAAAAGGTATATCTCAAAATAAATATATAATTTCTTAACCTTATCTTGCCAATGTTTTTTTTAAAATGATTCCAATAGTGTTCTCCCAAGAGGTGTTTCATTTTATATTTGAAAGTGATGCTGAAAATTTATAGTGTTAAATTTTAAAAACTAAACTATTATCTTATTGAAATGGAGATTTAAAAACTTGAAAGCTGGATGAGAGTTGCTTTTTCACAGCAGGTTACATATTCTCTGTCAACTTCCAGTATTTCTTCATAAGTCACACCATACTTCAGTGTAGAAATAAATAAAAACTTTTCAAGGAATATTTTCAAAATATTTTTAAAGCAGTCAATCCCAACTCATAGTAAAGCAGATGAAGAGAAACAAACTTACATGATTCTCAGGTTTCTCTACTTTAATCATGAACAGTAAGTCCTTGAAAATGAAGAACACTTGTCTTCACTGTGACAAAGTCCCTCTGCAAACAGCACCATTTTCTCATGAACAGCAACAGACACAGGGGTACCAGCTTGTGTGTGCTATCTTACAGAACACTGCATACTGCATGAATAACTACCCTTATGATAGAGTAAATTCCCAAGTCATATTTATGGGTCCTTCCAAAACAAATCTTTGTTTTGTTGTTCTGTTTAAGAAAATATGACTTTTAAAAAACCACACCAACCAATTCCTTAAAAGAAAAAAAAATGGAAGAGTTGTCACAGCAGATTGATGCCAACCCCCCTGGTATATATCATCCAGTGCTGAACCTTAGAGCTGAATGTGGACTAGACTCAGGATAACCTTATGTTCTCGCCCACCAGTTGCCAGCACTGCTTGCTCTCTCCCTTAAAACATCCATTCATCTCACAAAAACATGGGGTTCACTAAGTCTATAGACACAAGTGATTATCTCCATCATCAAAATATAAAGAGTTGCTTCAAAATGTATTTACATGGGCTTCCATAAGATCCATGGCAGAAAAGACCATACTGTATCCCAGTCGAAAGTCTTTCATAACCCAGAATATCACTAAAAAAAACAACAGTTTAATATTGCTGAAGTATAAGATATAAATGAAATATTTAAAAATCAAAATATCCAAAATTTAGCAAATCTACTTAAAACATTTGAGAAGTAAACTGATGTCTCCATTAAATTTCTCTCAATTAGACTTGTTTCCCAATAAAATGTGCTTGGATTCTTTCTTCTTGGAAAAATAACAACTTTGAATTGTTTTCAGATATTCAATTACACAGAAAATAGAGAGCATTTTACTTATTGATAAACTAGCCCCTGCTCAGTTATCACAGAGTAAATGTGATTTATAAAATTACTTTTAGCATATATATTTAAACTTGTTTGTATGGAAATAAGCCTAAACTTATTATTCGGTACATTAAATTAAAAACAGATCTTCTTGTAGGAGAATTTGTTCCAGTAAAATTAGGCTTTAAGCAAATTTTTTCTAAGTTTCCCTTACCTTCTCATAATTCTCAAATAAAACTCAGTATTCCACAAAGGGAGAAAACAATATTTGGTTACAACAAATCACACATTAGAAAGCCCCTACTATTTTCATTTTTATGATTAATAGTTATATAAATACCAAAACTCAACCCCTTGAATCCAGCACATACAATTTATTAAACAAAAATTTTTTTTTAATTTACATCAAAGTACCTGCCACTCTGGTAGATAGAGATGACCCCATATATTTCTAGTACTTAGGTAGTTATCACCAAACTTACAGCAATATCAACAAAATCTTTCAGCAGCCTAAATATAAATAAGTAATTCAGGGTTTATGTTTTTCCCAATCTTTTGAACTCAATTTTCTCTATTTTAATCAATTTATCCAAGAATATGTGAAAAGTTTACTATAATATATTTCAAGACAGAAGAAATGTTCTACCAATATTGAATTAATGCCTAAGTGTTAGTAACTGTTGTCACTTTCTTTCACATAGATCAGTGGTCAGCAAACCATGGCTCACAAGCCACATGCGGCTCTTTGGCCCCTTGAGTGTTGCTCTTCAGGCCTTTGCGAGTCTATTTTGAGGAAGTAGCATTAGAAGTTTAACTTTAAAAAATTTGGCTCTCAAAATAAATTTCAATTGTTGTACTGTTGATATTTGGCTCTGTTGACTAATGAATTTGCCAACCACTGACCTAGATAGTTAACACTATTATCCAAAAAAATTAGGTTTGCTTTGTACTGATTCTCTTTAGTTATATATTATTACTTGAGGGATTTAGGTTTCATATTAAAAGAGAAGAAATCATAATTAAGTTTCCCTGTTCAAAAATCTTTAAAGACTCTCTCAAACCCAAGTTAATTATTTTTTTAATTCTTTAAAATTTATTTTTCAATTACAGTTGACACACATTATATTAGTTTCAGGTATACCACACAGTGACTAGACATTTAATATTATGAAGTGATCACCTGATAAGTCTAATAACCAATGTACACTATAGACAATTATTACATTACTAAAGGACTGGTGCACTGGGGTCACTTGGCCTGGTCTATGGATATCGGGTCAAAACCAGCTCTCTGACACACCTTAAGGGGTTCCAGATTGAGAGAGGGTGCAGGCCAGGCTGGGGGACCTCACCAGTGCACAATTGGGGCTAGGGAGGGACCATGGGAGGGCTCTAGGAAATGTTTGGTCAATCTGGCCCAGTCCTGATCAGCTGGACCACAGCAGGAAGCTAACTTATTCGTCAGAGCATCTGCCCCTTGATGATCAGTGCATGTCATAGTGAATGGTCAAATGGTTGACTGGTTGGAGCGACAATTAGCATATTAGGCTTTTATATATATAGATTTACTCTACTCCCTATGCTTTACCATTTTTATAACTGGAAATTTGTACTTCTTGATCCCTTTCACCTTTCCAAAAATTACCCAACCCCCTTACCATCTGGTGACCATCAACTTGTTCTCTGTATCTATGACTATTTTTTTCATTTATTTTGTTCATTAGATGCCACATATAAGTAAAACCATATGGTATTTATCTTTCTCTGACTTATTTCACTTAGCATAATACTCTCTAGGTCCATCTATGTTGTACCGAATAGTAAGATTTCATTCTATTTTATAGCTAGTATTCACCTTCTTTATCCAATTGTCCATTGATGTGCAATGGGGTAGCTTCCATATCTTGGCTATCTATAATAATAAAAGCATAATATGCTAATTAGACTGGATGTCCTCTGGACGAAGCCCCTTGCACGAATTTCATGCATCGAGCCTTTAGTTATAAATAATGCTGTAATGAATACAGGTGTGCATATATCTTTCCTAATTAGCATTTCATATTTCTTCAGATAACTACCCAGAACTAGAATTGCTGGATCCTTTGGTAATTCTATTTTTAAGTTTTTGAGGAACCTCCATACTATTTTCCATAATCCCTCCCATTTTCATTTTTATGATTAATATTTACATAAATACCAAAATTCAACTCCTTGAATCCAGCACACTCAATTCACAAACCCACCAACAGTGCACCAATATCCACAAATCAATTAAGATGTTACAACACATATCAAGTAAACATCGCACTGGCTGGAGAATAAACATTTGACAAAATTGAACATCCATTTATAATAAAAACTCTCAGCAAAGAGGGAAGAGAGGGAACATACTTCAACATAATATAAGGCATACATGACAAACCCACAGGTAACACACTCAATGTTGAAAAGCTTAAAGCTTTCTTTTAAGATCAGGAACAAAACAAGAATGTCCACTTTCACCACTTTTATTCAACAAAGTATTAGACTAGTCATAATAATCAGTAAGGAAAAAAAATACAGCCAAATTGAAAAGGAAGTACTAAAACTATCATTATTTGCAGATGACATAATAATATAGAGAACCCTAAAGATTACACAAAAAACTAATTAGAACTGATAAATGAATTCAGAAAAATAGCAGGATATGAAATTAATATTCAGAAATCGGTTGCATTTTTATATACCAATAACAAATTATTAAAAAGAGAAATAAGTGGGAGTAAGGGGGGAAGTCAATATATTTGACCTCTTGAACTAAGGTAAGTAATTTGTGTTTTTACCTCCCTAAGTTTATATAAAGTTATAAAAAAAATTGACAGCTAGTTTGAAATTGAATTGTCATGGCCTAGAGCATGTCATATCCTATGGACACCAGTCCTTAGGCTAGGCCTCCCCTAACCCCCTATGACACCATAATATTCTTACATGATATTATTCTACAATATCATTATAATTTTTGATATTTGACAACAGTATATTGTACTATCCCAAAAAGACTTACGAACTAATTCTTTGAATGGTTGGCAGCAATATTTTTTTTAAAAGAATTAATCCCTTTTAGAAGGAATTAAGGCACTGGGAAGGCACTTGAGCATTCTATATTGGCCCCTCTTGCCCTTTTTGCCAAGAGGGACCCTCTTTTCACAATCCAAGTGCACACAGCTGTTGCCTGAGCTTTCAGTTCAAGCTAAGGTTGAAGCTTCTGAGTGGCTGGCACCATGGATCTGTTGCCCAATGGTGTGAGCTGAGTCTTCCCTGAAGAAGAAACCTGAGTCCCCTGATATATGTGATCTGTAATGGAACCCTGCCAGCAGGCGAGGGGATCCCAAGGCAAGGGCTGGGCGTGGAGGCTACAGGGGCATAGACTACCAAGGAGACAGAACTGAACCTCACATCACCATGCTTGGCACCAGAGGATGGCTGGTTAGCCAGAGACGGGTAAGATTCCTCAGGGAAGGAACAACCTAAGCCAGGCACAGTCACAGAGGGGCCATCAGGAGAGAACTTGAAGATCAACAGAGGTGGGGCATAGGCCCTCACCCCCGTAACCTTGCAGGGGCCTGAATTCTCACCACTTTTGAAGGAGGTCTCCTGCCCCCATAGCCACGTCTCCACTCATGCAAAGCTCAGTTCAGGACCCAGGTTACAGACAGAGACTCAGCCAGCAACAGCTGCCCTATATCTAAATTAAGTACCAGAAATGCTCAGGGCCTACTCAAGAATGCAAATAATCCTTTCCACTAATATTTACAGGATAAACTAAGATTATTGTTTGAGTATTAAATTTTGCAATAAAATAGTAATCAAGTTTTCAGACTAATTTAAATTGGCTAATTGAAATAAGTGAATACTCAAGAAAATTTAAGTGTACTGGACAAAAATCTGTTCCTAAAATATTAACTAAAATTTCTAATAGTAGTTCATCTCAGCATAAAATTGTCTAACATGCAAAGAACTTAAATCAATAATATTTGTGTGCAAAAATTAAAATTTAAAGTTACCAAGACTGCAACTTAAAATTTCCAAAAGTCTCCATTAATCAAAAAGGGGGGAGGGGATAGTGGGGCAATATCATGTAAGGAAAAATATCCTGTAAATAAATTACATCTAGAAAATTCTTACTTCAGAAAATTAATTTCCATTTGTAATGCTAACAGCAGGACACCTATGAAAAACACACATGGTCTCAAAATAAGCCAAAGGAAAATCATTTGGGCAAAAATAAAAAGAATCCCAAGTCCAATTTATAGAAAAGATTCCTTTATTAACTTTTGGTCAAGAATATGTTTGTATATTTCAGAAAACAACTCCAAGACCATATGGATTCCTGCAACAAAGAGGAACTGACAGGTCTGTTCTAACCACGAAGACAGTCCAGAGATGGAAGACGTTGATGACACCTTGCCATGCTGGCAGTCAGTAGCTGTGCGTTGCTGCAGGTTGCCCAGGACCAAACCAGAGAGGGTGGAACCTGCATTGCCACCATTTGTCCATCATCCAGATATCATTGCTGACATGTGCATATAAGGAACTATTCGACATTGAAACTGGGATTCAGAAGTGTTGGACATTGAAACTGAGACTCAAACATTTTTTGTTCCTATATGTTTATTTCTAGTATGCAGATGCAAGATTTTTTTAAAGAAAAGAAATGGGGGAAAATAGATACAGAGGCAAAGAAGTAGTGAACAGACTGTCAAACTACAGTGGGAAGGCAGGGGGGGGCGGGGGCTGTGGGAGATCAACCGAAGGACTTGTATGCATGCATATAAGCATAACCAATGGATATAAGACACTGGTGGGGGGGGGGGGAGAAGGCAGGTGAGGGCATGTGCTGGGTGGTAGGGGAGGCCTGGGGAAGATTAATGGGAGGGGGGAGAAGGAAACATATGTACTACTATTTGTAATACTTTAAACAATAAAATAATAATTAATAGGAAAAAAAGAGAAATACAGAAAACAATCTCACTTACAATTGCATCAAAAAGAATAAAATACCTAGGAATAAATTTAACCAATGAGGTAAAAAAAAAAAAACTAAACTTGGCAAACTGTAAGACAAGCCAATGAAGAAACAAATAAATTGAAATATATATCATGCTTACAGATAGAAAGAATTAACATCATTAAAATGCCCATACTATTCAATCCAATCTACAAATTCAGTGTAATCCCTATGAAAATACCAAAGGCTTTTTTCACAGAACTAAATCAAGTTGATGTTTTAAGTTTTTTTCCCACACGAGTCCAACTCACCTTTTTAAGCATGTGACCCACCACTCCCATCTACAACTCCTTGCTCTGACTAAACTGGTCTACTTATCTCTAAAATATATTTTAGAGATGATATCTCTAAAATGCCATCATGTTCATGAGAGAAAAAATCATTACATAGCTGTCTGTATGTGTCTAGTTCAGCCAGTTCAAATCACAAATCTTTCCTTAAAAAGCATATCAATATGCTTTCCTCCAACAACTGTACATGATTAAATTCCATAACAGAAATAAGGTTGTTTTCTAACATATCTAAAAGAACCACTAAATTAATAACATCTTAAAATCTGACATTTTATAGTTTCTATAAAAAATCAATTAATCATGAGCTACATTTTAATTCAAATTTTATCCTGATTTATATATTCATTTCATTTCATATATAGTATAATTTTAAAAATTAATCAGCTTTGTGATTTAGTTCTGTACATAAAAATAGCATAAATTATTTAGATCAATATTAATACTTATTAAAAAGAAATCCTAACATACGATATATTTTGCATGAACAAAAGCAATAAATTTATTTCAAAAGCAGTGTAATATATTTTCATTCCAGTCATATACTGAATAGCTAATGCTTTATAAGGGAAAAAATAAATTAAGCTATTTTATTATAGTAATAAGGAATTTTATAGAGGAGATGACTAAAATAAGGAAAAGATCATCTATTTTGTAATGTGCCTTGTAATTTCATAACCCATTAATTTTATATATAAACATATTGTTTGAATTAAGGTTGAGTTCTGATCTTAGTTGAACCTTAAACACCTAATTAATAGTTCCTATTTTACTATTTATCAGACTTGTTTGCACAGTGATATATCATACTGGTGTTCTTTTGAGAACCACATGAGGTTGCAATGGGAAATATTAGACAAATATTTCTTCAAATATTTCTTAAAATCATATTTTTAAAAACAATTACACATTTAAAGATAATGACATTTTATGTTACCAAATATTTTAATAAAATCTAGTAATTATATCCATTCATATTGAAGTAAATCCATGGGTCATAATATTGGGGACCTGGAAGAACCATTGAAGGGCATATATTTCCAAGGACCATTTCATTAACAAAACAGTTTTCCTAGTCCAATTCAAAATATATATATAGATTTGGCCTTAGAAACAATTTTTGAAGGTTCAAAAAAGTTAAAACCTCATTTATACCAAAATAATACACAAAGACAGATAAGGAAATATAGCTGAGTTTACCAATAAAATGACGACAGGCAGATTATATAACAAGGCTTGTCCTTAGTGTCCTAACTCGAGATAAATTTACCTTGAAAAACAGCTGCATTTCGAGATATTAGAAACTTTAATGTAGAGCTGGATGCTTGAAGCGCCTGCTGCATGTCTTGGCGAGCTGCAATTTGATATCTTTCCTCCATCTTTCTGGTGCAACATGTAGATTTTTTGGATATACAAACCTGAAGATCAGGTCCTGGAAAACATAGAAAATTTTTCAGAATAATTATCTGTTCATTTAACAAACATTACATATTACATGACAGGCATTAATGGTCAGCACAGCACTGCACATAAAGAGTTTGTGTTCTATGCAAGAAACTGATTTACCAGAGCACTTGCTATTAAAATATTTACCTATTGTTCATGAACCTAAACATGAAACAAAATATTATCAACCATTAACTCTTTGCTCAAATATTTTATTAAATTTTGATCAAATATTAAGTATGTCCAGTCAATTAATTATTAACAAATAGACTATATAAAACAAATTAACTACTATATAAGTATATAGTTAAATAAAGAAATTTTATTTTTGCTCATTTTACCCAGCTAAAATTATTTGCACTAAAGATAGTATAGAGAAGTATATGGGCTAAAACAATTGTTTTTCTTGAGGAAATAAAATCAATTTTTTGTACATCAGATAAAGGTAAAAAAAATCTTCACCTGATTTCTCATTTTCAACATCATCTTTGTGCTTCTTGTGAATAATTGATTATCAGCAAACACGATATGAATCAAGACCCCCACGTGGGCCCCAAACCAGCATCCAATATTCTACTCATCACCTACCTTGGTAGAGACAATTCCTATGACCAGGTGGTGAGCACACAATACAATATACAGATATATCATAGAATTGTACACTCAAAACCTTTATAATTTTTTATACTCTATGCATAGGCACTTTATTTTGTTGTTGTTGTTTGTTTTTAATTCTTTATTGTTTAAAGTAATACATGTAGTATTACATATGTCTCCTTTTTCCCTTATTGACCTCTCCCAGGCCAGTCCCTGCACATGTCCTCACCCCCCTACTGTCTGTGTCCATGGGTCATGCTCATATGCATGCATACAAGTCCTTTGGTTGATCTCTTACCATCCCCATTCCCATGCCCCGCCTTCCCTCTGAAGTTTGACAGTCTGCTCGATGCTTCTCTGACTCTGGATCCATTTATGTTCATCAGTTTATGTTGTTTATTATATTCCACAGATGAGTGAGATCATGTGATATTTATCTTTCTCTTATATAAACCTATATAATTTTATTAACCAATGTCACCTCAATAAATTCAAAAAAATTTAAAGCCCCTTTTAGTTTTCTAAGGATATTCAAAAACTGTGACATTATTAAATATATGTAATAGTTGTGGTTAAATTTTGGCTAATATGATTAACACCTCACATCCTGGATAGGGTCCCAGGGCAAGCACCTTTATACATAGCAGGTATGCTAGAGAAGGAAGGAGAAGGTACGGACATGTAGTGGCACCTAAAAAGGATAACCCTGATGAGGACATCCTGGGAAAGGTCCCAGGGCATTCCCAGGCTATCCAGGTTTCCTATAAAGCTTAGAACAATTGTTTTTTACAACACCTAATATAATACAGTTATTCCCTTATTTTAGGATACCAAGAAGACTGTGGCCCTTGATCTCTGAGAAGTTTCACAATTCCCTTATTAGCCCTATATTGACTAATTTTAGACAAGCAAATATATCTTATACATACACACCATTATATACACATAACAGCCACTTTTCAAACTCTTCCTACTTTTTCACACAGAGTTGGCCTCAGAATCACATTTCCAAAAGTTAGTTCTGGGTAAGATCAAGACATCTGAAATCACTGTGGGAAGGGCACCAGGACCATTACTACCACATTTTACACATGAGGAAATAGACAAATAGAGATGCTCTGAACACTGCCTAATCACACACTTACACACTACAAAATGGGGACCCAGTGTTTGCAATGATTCCCAAACTATCTTCACAATCACTCTACTGGGAGGAAAGCAATAGTCCTAAGTCTAGAAATGATTCGTCTATAGCCTTAACTGGACATTTTTAATTCCTGTTTTGAAAGAAGTCAGTTTGGAAAGTTGCGAGAAAACCAATTTTAGGTTAGAAACCATCAAAGGAGTTATATTTTAAAAATAAAATAGACTAAACTATCGTTATGGAGTTGCCATTGCTGTTTTGTTTCATGTTTTTTACAAAAATTTAAGTGAGAAAGTACAATTAGAAATATGCTACAAATTGCCCTGGCTGCTATCCTAAACACAGTGCAGTAGGGAGACCTTCATGTCTCAACAACTCTGAGTAAAAATGGATAGCAATTTAGACAACTTAGAACAAATACATTCTTCAAATTGATGAGAATCTGCGTGGATTAATCCAGACTTTCATTTATACACCTTGGAAATGAAATGACAACATAAAACTAAACTCCAAAACAAATCAGAACTGTAAGTCAGAGATTAGTTATGTTTAATCAGCACATTTTCAACAGCATCAACTATGACATATGCTTAAGTAACTTGAAATTTGGGTTGCAGTGAATGGGAAAAAAAGTCTGCAAGACTAGTTCCCTTGCTTCCTGAATCAGTCCAAAAGACAGGTGAGATTTACTAAACCTTCTCAGGGAAAGGATTCTATCTTACATTTTATTCTCAGGATTAAAGGACATTAAAAAGATGCTTGTTGACAAAAAGCCCAGGCTACAGTTCTCCTCTTGTAAAAAGAACAAGCATCATAAGAAAGCAAAGCCAGATGGAATCCAAACAGATTCTATATAGTAACAAGACACGGTTTAAAAATATTTCAAAGTCTGACTTCAAAAAACATGGCACAACTAAGGATGCTATGAAACAGAAAGAGTACACAACCAGGCTCAAAGGCAATAGCTGTGTTTCTTAACAGCAGTCATGCTTCTGAACAGTAAAATCAAACGCCACAAGAATTAAAGCACTGAAAATAAATGAAATTAAAAATAAAACAGCAGGTTCCTTGCTGAAGGGGCTCCCAACCAGAATTGTGGGAGCTTCTTTTTTGTGGGTTTTTTTTCCATTTCTCACCAAGAAACTGTAGTATTGGTTATTATGCCTTCCTTTCCATTAACCAGCATCCGAAACTGTTACAGCCATCTATCAGTGTTTGTTGTTCTAGAAGGTTAAAACTGGAACATGGGAGGCATTGTGGAAGGATGGTGGTAGTGACAACATAGTTTCCACTATCTCCAGATCTTCATATAAAACTAGAAAATAAATCCAGAAAAGACAAATACACGACATGCCATAATACTCCCAATGCAGACTCTGGGCAGGAGGGAGAAGAATAAAACAGTGGGGCACTGCCTGAAGAATCTGGAGACAAAAGAACTCCAAAATAACCAACAGCAATTCACGGGAAAGCACAAAAGGATAATTTGAGAATGCCATCTGAAATCTGGAGTGTTTTTCCTTCTTGATTATTAAATGTGTGCAAAGGGCCACTGTGGGAAGGAATGAATGAGAAGGAGTAAGCCAGACCACTATGAAATCTCTAAATAGATACAGCAGGCTCCTTTCTGGGGAAGAACCTCACACAGAAAAGAAAATCCTGGAAGTGGAATCAAAATTCAACAGAGGATGTATCTAAGAGACATAGATAGAAAAGGTCTAGAATAATGTGGGAGGGGAAATAAATTCAGAAAATTTCAGAAAGCAAACAGCCATACTTTTAAATATTACACAAAAATAATAGAAGAGAAAGCTCTATAAATTTAGAAAAGGTCTAGAATAATGTGGGAGGGGAAATAAATTCAGAAAATTTCAGAAAGCAAACAGCCATCTTTAAATTTTACACAAAAATAACAGAAGAGAAAGCTCTATAAAGTTAGAAAAACTACTTGGAAGCCAATCTTGATTTAAATTTTCAGAAAAAAAGCTAACCTCATATAAAAGAACAAAAATAAAATAGGTCAAATTTCATATCAACTAATTATAATAAAAAAGAAAATAAAGAACAAAATAACATCCCCATAAAGAAAACATGTCAGAAAAGACATTCCCTACCAACAAAGATCAAAGATATACCATATTATTTCAAAATAAGCTAAAAGCTAATGATACAAAACATGAGAGAACAACATAAATCAAAATTACTAGAAAATCTGAGATATGGAACTCAAGTAATTAAAGATGAAAGAAAAAAATTCTGAAATGAAGACTAAATGAGAAGAAACACAGGAGGCAATCACACAAAGGTTATGCATTAAAAAAATAGAAGACAGAAATAAGAAATTATGAAAAATCAAAAGGAATGAAAGGATTTGAAAGATGGTGAAAACAAATATTGTTAACAATATAAGCCCTGAAGATGAAAACAAGACAAATAGAATCTATATTTCATATAAGCTAAAACAGTTGTGAGAGCAATATGAAATTCAAAACAAACAATTATGCAATACTCACTTTCTTATTTTCTAAGACTTATTGTCTAACTTAGCAATTCTCAACCTGTGGGTTGCGACCCCTTTGGGTAGAACAACCCTTTCACAGCCTAAGACTATTGGAAAACACAGATATTTACATTACAATTCATTAACAGTAGCAAAATTACAGTTATGAAGTAGCAACGAAAATAATTTTATGGTTGGGGGGGGTACCACAACATGAGAAACTGTGTTAAAGGGTCATGGCATTAGGAAGGTTGAGCACCACTGGTCTAAGTCCAAACTGTATCCTTGAAAATTAGGATTTTTAAGTGTGGGAGAAAGGAGATTCAGGCCTAATAAAGATGAGGTTAAGTAAAACTCTGTGATTTTGAATTTGAAGTATCAATATGAAATTATGAAGAAATTTACCTTCAATAAATATATATTTCCTAGCATCACTGAAAATACCTAGAACAATGACTAAGCAAGTGGCAAAGGGCATTCTTCATGCCTAGATGATGGTCTTGAAATATCATTTCTCTCAAGAAGAAATCAGTGCTTCCTACAGAAATGACTCACTCTAGATTAGGGGAATGAAATATATAAGATGACAGACCAGCTAAAACTTCTTGTACACCAGATAGCAGAGAAACTACCAAATAACTCCAGGATCATATCAAAAGCACTCAGGAGCTATGATAGTCTGCTATTGCTGCTATTAGAAAGTCACACACAGTGGCTTAAGTAAGAGAAATTTATTTTCTTACAGTTCTAAGGGCTGGAAGTCCAAGTTCAAGACACTGGCAAGTTTGAGACCGCTCTCCTTGACTTGCATATAGCCACCTTTTCTCATGTCCTCACATGGCACTATCTTTCTTATAAAGTCACCAGTCACACTAGATTAAAGCCCATTCTTATGGCCTTGTTTCACTGTAATTACCTCCATAAAGGTCCTATCTCCCAAAATAGTCCCATTGGGAGTTAGGGTTTCAATTTAGGACTTTTGTAGGGGACACAATTTAGCCCATATCAGAAAGGTTTCTACTGGCAAACATGAGACAATCTGACCTTCAATAATAATAATTGCAGTTAATTTGCAATTTATATTGCTTAAATCCAAGGGTTTTCTGTAGTTAGGCTTTATTTTATAATTTTTAAAATGGGACTGCTGGTTGACTATATGCATTCTCTTTTTGTCTCAAACATTTACTTCTCTCACAGTCAACTAACAGGATTTTTACATTTGTAGCACATTCCAGCTGTATTTTTTTAATTAATTAATTTATTTATTTATTATCTTTTTTTCAATATGTACATTTTTTTATTCTTTAAAGTATTACAAATAGTAGTACATATGTTTCCTTTTTCCCCCCATTAACCTCCCTCCGGCCTCCCCTACCCCACCCCACCCCCCGCACATGCCTCACCTGCTCCTCCCCCACCCCCAGTGTCTTATAGCCATTATATGCCTGCATACAAGGGCCCTTAGTAAAGACAATGAGATTAAGATATATTTTAGGTTTGCTAGATGACTGTTAAATTCATAAAATACCAAATGCTCACCAGATATACCACTTTCTTTTATGATTTACTCCAGATCTTCAAGAGATCTAAATGAGGGGTCTGATAATACTCTTTTAATGGCTGCTCAAGTTTCCTGCTCTGTAGTGGAAATAAGCTTGGTATGTCCAAGAAACAAGAAGAGCTCCCATTGCAATATGGCAGTGCTGCTCACACAGAGAAACCACTAACTTTGCACAAAGTAAAAAAAAAAAAAAGTCTTGAAAGCTCTAGAGAGTGAACAAAAGAAGAAAGTTTCTAAAAGGGAGTGAAGCCCTACTGGTGAGGCTCAATTGGTTGGGCATTGTCCTGTGTGCCAAAAAGTTGCCAGTATGATTTCTGGACAGGGCACATACCTGGGTTTAGGCTCAATTGCTGATGGGGGACATGCAGGAGGCAGCCAATAGATGTTGCGCTCTCACATAGACATTTGTCTCTTTCTCTCTCCTATCCTATCTTTCTAAAAATAAATTTCAAAAAATATATATATCCTATCTAATAAAAGAGTAATGTGCAAATTGACCACACCTCTGATCAAGCCACGCCCACAGCCACACCAATCAGGCAATCAGGAGCAAATTATGCAAATGAGCCCCAAACAAGATGGCTGTGGCCACTGAGAATAAAAGGGAGGCTTGGGTTTGCCTGTCAATGGAAGAAGCCAAGCTTTCCACCTGCCCTTGCTGGCTTAGGCCTCCACTCAATGCTGCAAAGTTTCAATTGTAGAAGATACATAATCCCAACAGAAATGGCAGCAGCCACAGAGCTGGAGAGAGCAGAGGCTAGGGTTGCCAGGGAGATGGAGAAAGCCAAGCTTCTGTAGCCCTAGTGGTTAGGTCTCCACTCTAGGCTACAAAGTTTCAAACAGAAATGGCTGTTGCCACGGATTGAGAAGAAGGCTTGGCTCCACTCCGGGCTACAAAGTTTCAATTGTAGAACATAAATTAAGCCCAGATCCAAGAGCCTCTGCTTGGGTCACTGGGGAGCATGGCTGGCCTGAAAACCACCACAGGCCCCTCATCCAGGCCACCCCACACCCCAAGGGAACCCCCAACCTAATCTGGGACACTCTTCAGGGCAAACCAGCTGGCCCCCACCCAGGCCTCTATCCTATCTAATAAAAGAGTAATATGCAGATTGTCCATCACTCTAATACACAAGAGGGCTGCCCCCATGTGGTCAAAGATCCTGCCCCCATGTGGACACAAGATGGCCACCACAAGACGGCCAGCAGGGGAGGGTCGTTGGGAGGTTCCAGGCCTGCAAGAGAAGGCAGTTGAGGGCTATCAAGCCTGCAAGGGAGAGCAGTTAGGGGTGACTAGGTTGGCAGAGGAGGGAAGTTGGGGGAAAACAGGCTTGCAATGGGAACAGTTAGACATCAATTAGGCTGGCAAGGTAGTGGTTAGGGGGTGATCAGGCTGGCAGACAGAAGTGGTTAGGGGCAATCAGAGAGGCAGACGGGTGAGTAGTTTGGAGCCAACAGTTCTGGATTGTGAGAAGAATGTCCGAATGCCCATTTAGGCCCAATCCCAGTAGGATAGGGCCTAAACGGGCATTCAGACATCCCTCAAGGGGCCCCGGATTGGAGAGGGTGCAGGCTGGGCTGAAGGACATGCCCTGCTCCCCATGCACGAATTTCATGCACTGGGCCTCTAGTAAATAAATAAAAGGGAGTCAATATTTGGAAGAAGGGAGAAGCATAGGATTATCTTCTCATCTGTGGTTTTTAGCCTGGGGCCAGTCCATGTATAAAGTGACTAAATTCCAATTTAAAAACATAGCCATCCAGGACTGAGGAACTAAAATATATCAGAGCAATCACAGCTACTGGAAAGAGGTGAGAAAATTCCAGAAAAGAGAGGGCCAGTGAGAGGGAACCCCAACTTCTGTGTATAAACTGCTCAAATCTCTGCTGACTGCTGAACCACACCTCATATGGCCAGAGCAGACTGTAAGCAGCCCAGCTATTGGCAAGCTCAGGATGAAAGAACTAAACTAAAATTGCAGTGGCTGCCCAAGAGACACAGTTGACAGTTTCAGTCCAACCAAGTTCATTTTCTCCAAAGTCAAACATATTAACACTCTTTGGAGGAATGTAATAGAATCCAGAGTCACCATAACATAACATTTACAGCATTCAGGAGACAATCCAAAATTACTGAACATATGAAGAATCAGTATGTGACCCATTTTCAAGAGATAAGATAATAAAGCAAGACCAACTCCAGATGCCCCAGATGTTAGAATAAACACAGACGAGCTCTAAAGCAGCAATTACAACTATGTTCAATGAGGTAAAAGGAACATGTGCTGAGAGTAAATTACAGAAAAAAATCTCAGAAGACAAAGAAACTATAAAAAAATGAAAATTCTGTAATTAAAAATTTCAATGGATGGGCTTAATAGTGAATAGAGATGAAAGACAGCAGATCAGAGAATTTAAAGGTGGATCAATAGAAAATATCAAATCTGAAGAAGGGAGATAAAAAGATTAAAAATCCTATACATACTAGTACTTGCCTAGGATTTTATGTATGCATTCATAGAGCAGAGGGCAAATAGCATAAAATGTAAACATAGATATGACCGGAGTCCTGGAAAGTAAGTGAAAGAAGGAGTGGGGAAAGAGAGGGGGGGGCGGAGATTAAACACTCCATGAAATAATGACTATAAGTTTTCCAAATTTTATAAGAAACACAAATTACCAGATTTTAAAAGTTCAATGAACCTCAATCAAAATAAACAGAAGCCAAATCATGCCTAAGCATTTTATAATCAAACTACTAAAAACCAAAGGTTATAAAGAAAAAGCAAGAAGCCCAGTATTTCCACCTTTTCCAAAAATGATAGAAATACAAGAAATGAAGTCAATTTACATAATGCCTTGTAGATCATATTTGGGAGAAAATTTATTTCAGTAATAACAGAGAAGAAACTTCATTTGACTTGTTTCTTAAAAGTTCACTCTAATTGCTATTTTGAGAATAAGTATTTCTGTATTACAAATGAGAATTAGGACTGTAATAAAAGATAAGAAGTGGTTAGATTAGATATATATTGAAGGTAGAAGGTAACTTGGAATAGATGTCTGGGATGGAATTTGGCAGGTGAGAGAGAGACAGAAATAAAAAGAACCCTTAGATTTTTGGATGAGAATCTGGACGCCTGAGTGGTACCATTAATAGAAAAGGAGAACACATAAGAAGGATCAGGTTTAAAGAAAAAAAATAGAATTCAGATTTGGAAATGAGATATTTATTAGAAATGCACCTGAAAATGTAGAAATACTATTTGGATATGCAAGACTTAAGTCTAGAGAAATATCCAGAGTGAATATATTAATTTGGAGTTTTAAATACAAAATTGTATAAATACTCAGGGTTTCAATAAGACAACTATAATATTAGTTAATAATAGTTAGAGGGTTTCTCAACCTTAGCACTATTAACAAGGGAAGCAAAATAATCCTTTTTGTGGGAGAGCTGTCCTGTACAGGAATATTTAGCATTATTCCCGAACTCTACTCACTAGATGCCAGGAGCACCCTCCCCAATGTGACAATCAAAATGTACCTAGACATTGCTAAGTATGCCCTTTGGGCATAATCACCTCTGAGTGAGAAGCCAAGACCAGTGGTCGGCAAATTCATTAATCAACAGAGCCAAATATCAACAGTACAACGATTGAAATTTCTTTTGAGAGCCAAATTTTTAAAACTTAAACTTCTTCTAATGCTGCCATGTCTTCAAAATAGACTCACCCAGGCCATGGTATTTTGTGGAAGAGCCACTCTCAAGGGGCCAAAGAGCCTCATGTGGCTCGCAAGCCTCGGTTTGCTAACCACTGGCCAAGACGAAAGTATAGCAATATGAATTGGAACAAAGAAGAATCCCCTTAAAAGAGCCTGAAAAAGAAGCAGGCAATGAGCTAGAAGGATTAAAATGAGTTGGTGAGGGGGGAGGAGATAAGAGGGAAAGAGTATGGTGTCCTGAAAAAGTTATAAAAAGTGAGAAATCGGCTGTACTGGGCAAAATAGCAACATTTAAGAAGCCAGTACTTTTCAAAGATCTATAATCATATGGGCTACCATTGGATTGTTTTCTCAACTCTAACTAAATAGTGACTACATGAGCAATTACATTGAATTTGGGATCCTATTAATTATGAGAAATAATTATAAGGCTAGTTCAACTCATTGAAAGTTGTGCTAAAACCTATTTAACAGTTTTAATGCCCATTATTTTCTAACTTCTGCCAATCCTGAACAGAAGGGATGCCTAATAGCCCCTAATATTGCTCTGCATCCTGGTGCTTTCTGGAACATTTGCTTTTGTGTACTTAATTGATTCTATTTAATTTTTGTTTCCTAAGACTGCAAGTTTCAACAGCAAAAGGACCACCACTGCCTTGTTCCCAATGTATTGTACATAACTGGCACAGTGCCTGGAAGAAAATATCTTCATTGAGGTATTAGTCTCTTTCCCTTTCTCCATACTTGCACATAAATATTTAGTAAGAGACCTAAGAAGGCACTTTCATGGCTTAAAATTAATGAGATAGCTTTAAATATAGATCCATAATGAGCATATTGCTGAGGACATTAAAAACTGGTTCAATAAGCCATTTGAAATAGTATTTGTGATCACTGTACTTACATTTTTGCAAATATTCCTCATATCAGTGATTCATCATTTATTGATCCATCTTTTCTTTTCTTTATGGAATATAGGAACTGTCCCATAACAGTATATCTTGATGTTACTCATCAAAATAAAAATAAAAGGGTGTTTCTTTTTTTCAGAAGAGTATTAAGTATTTCATGTATTATTGTTTTTTCTGATTGTGTACTCAATAAAAACATAAGTAACATTTGGCAACCTACAGATTTAGACAAATAGGGTCATCATAATACACACTAGGAGAACTGTAAAGCTGTCCCTCATATATATAAATGGGAGCATTGATCCTTCAACAGACAAAGTTGTTTTTCCAGCATTGGTTGATTAACGTTCACACAAAAACATATACTTGAATCCTTACTTTTATACCAATAGCTAACATTGGTATAATGAAAGGGTGTATTCTATGTCAGTGAAGCAGGGGAAAGTTGTACCAATAGAAGGTTTTCTCAAACCTGAAGTCATGAATTTGGAGTCAACATTTTGTAACACATGAACCAGTTGAGGAGACAAAAGGCCTACCTGTAAGTTAATACATATGTATTTTAAGAAATAGCAGTGATATAGACTGCTACTTGAGATTAAAAAAATTAATTACAATCTCATCCCCTGGATTTAAAAGAAGTCCCATATTGTTCTATTGCTTTTTAACCACCTTATCTAAAGGTGGCCATCTCAATAGCCAACAATCCACACTATTTATCAAAAAAGAAGCCAGGCCCTTGAATTATCTGGCACAAGAAATTAAGACCCACTTCTCAATCTACTTGTATCCACTGATGTATATGAGCTAAAGACTGCTGGTGGTGGGGCTAGTTGTGCGGAAGGAGAAGACCATCTCAGACATGAATGGAGTTCACATCAAAATGACTTATTAGGCCACCTTTCCTTGGAATCAGTCCACCTCATAATAATCTCCCTCCCCTCTGATAACAGCTCCTCAACACCTCCATGAGAAAGGACCCTGTCAATCACGTGTGCATGTGACCTCACATTTGATTGGAGTATACTGTGTGTGGCTATTCATATGGCATATGCTTCTCACTACATAGTTAATATATCCTAAAGTGTAGGCTCCTTCTAATTATTTGTGAGTAAAAACCAGAACCATACAAATTGTGCCATCTGAGAAGTTAGAATTGGGACATAGAAGTCTGGTTTCTTTGCCATCCGAACTGTTTTCTATGTAATTTAGGAGTAAAGTGTCCATGTTATTTCACCTTAGAGTCAAACAGCAGAGCATACAGAGTAGACAAATGAAGGGAAAACTGTCAAAGCTCTCTGTAGTTCCTGCGTTAGTTTGTTTTTATACTTTGTGGTTTCATGAGATATACATAAAGGCTTATAATAAATTAGGTTTATATTAAACCAAGTTAGTTTGTGTTTCTTGCAATAAGCTGATACTCTCATCACGGGGCTAGCAGGAAAGGATGATTTAATCAATAAGTTATATAGAAGACTCTCTATCAAGTATAAGAAATTTACTCTTAAACTCTGTTAACATAGATGGGGGTGAGAGTGTTTTTACAATAAAATTATCCCTAATATCCAATATGTCCCTAATGCTGAGTTTAGTCAATTTCTCTTTGGGTTGCTTCTATAAAATTTTCTCCTTTGAAACTGTGGATGACATTTCCACCTTTCTGTTCCCTGTTTATTGCTATTATCCTCCTTTCTTAAAACCCAAATATTTCACATGTGTTTTCTCTATTGGTTCAAGACATCTCCACGATGGCTTAAATTGTTTCTATTATTACATAAGCTATTCTAGAAAGAACCATGGACAACGACTTACTCACTATTTGTTCTTTTGCTCTAATAACTACTCTGAATCATGTAACTAATTGTATTATTCTTTTTTAGTAGCTAATAGGGAAGACCAAGACAAAATCTTCATCCTGCTATTATTTTCAGGCTATATGATCTCTGTACAGTGATTTAAACTAACATTGAAAGAGCTAGGATACAAACACACACATAAAATAGAAATAGTAGCTAATTGAAAACAATTAAGACACGGAATAGCTTAACTCATTCTGGCTCAAATTATTAGCTCCTCTAGAAACGTTATAACTCACTCCCAAATAGTTACAAGGGGTCTACACTATAAGAATATATTAACTATACAGTAAAAAGCATATGTCATAGGAATAGCCACACACAACATGCAATATAATTAAGGTTATTTAAAAGCCCATGAATTCAAGGTCGATGTGTTCCTCTTTTCTTTCTGGCTGATTTCAGCTGGATGTACAACTTAAACAAATATATTGGGAGCACTTGACTAGATTCATTTGCAAGATAAGTAGAAGAAAAAAATCAAAATCATATTGATTCAACCTCTTGAACAATTTTCAGATTTACTTCTTCCCATCTATACTACCACATTCTCATCTTATTCCTAGAAAAGACATTTTAAATGGATATGTTAGAGACAAGAAGAAGGTCTTCTAAAAATGCAAAACCAGGGAGAGAACCAAGATGGCAGCATAGGTAAACACCTATTGTTCTGCCCCACACAATGATTCAAAAACTACAACATAACAACAAAACAAACATCACCCAGAATCGCCAGAAAGCTGGCTGAGTGAAAACTCCACAAATAAGAGTAAAGGTGGGACACTGAGACTCAGAGGAGCGGCGGGAGCGCAGCCTTGAAGACGGAAACAGGTTAGGAGCCGTCCTGGTCATGCTCGGGCTGGGGCTGGAGCAGCAATCCCAGCTGGATTTCACCAACGGGGAGGGCAGAGACGTCCCACTACACGGATTCCCCAGCACCAGGCGAGGTCCAAGATCCGGGAGACGCATCCTGGAAGCGGGGCATGGCAGAGGTCTCCTAGTCTGTGGAGAAACCGGGTAGCTGGGAAAAGAAGTTTGCGCGCAAGTGTTGCACAAACCCGTGACTTGCTCCCTGGAAACTTGTCTCCTGGTCCCAGAAACCATCTATTTTACAACCCTGGGCTAGACTTTGGGTGTGCAGACTCATTTGGGGAGATGCAGAGTTGTCTGGCAAGGGGAAGAGACTAGTGGCTTTCTCTTGGAGGTGCCTGCAGCCATCCCCATCCAACAGAGACCCACGTGTGAGCGAGGGCCGCATAGGACTTAGCTGACATTGAGGCTGCCTGCGCAGCTCAGAGACTCCGCCCATCCAACCTGAACACAGTCTCCCTTCACAGCCAATTGGCCTGGAGGTCAAAACCTCCTAGGGCTAACAACAACAAGCTGGGTTTAAATTCAAAAATACTGTACAACCCATAAAGGATTGCAGTAAGAGTACCCATCTCAAATAACTGGGGAGACTGCCACTGACCCTTAGAGGATATCTACCACATAAAGCAGCCACCATGCAGAGATATGGAAAGAAATCAGGTGTGAAAGAAATGGAGGAGAAAAGACGACAAGACATAGAGTTCAAAACCACGGTTATAAGGCTTTTCAAGAGGCTCCTAGAAAAGGCTGATGAATTTAATGAGAATCAGAGGAAATAAAGAAGACCAACCAGGAAATGAATGAGACTTACAAGGAAATGAATGAGATCCTCAAGAAAATGAACAAGACCTTTGAGGATATGAACCAGACCCTCACGGATATGAAAAAGGACCAACTAGAAATCAAGCATACACAGACTGAAATAAAAAATATTACACAAAGTCCTAAAAGCAGTCCAGAGGGCCACAAGAACCAAGTCAAAGATTTGAAATACAAAGAAGCAAAATCCACTCGGCTGGAAAAGCAAGAAACAAAAAGAATTCAGATAATTGAAGATAGTGTAAGGGGCCTCTGGGACAACCTCAAGGATGCCAACATCCGAATTATTGGGGTGCCAGAAAAAGAGAGAGAGCAAGTTAATGAAAACTTACTTGAAGAAATAGTGACTGAAAACTTCCCCCACCTGGTGAAAGAAACTGACTTAAAAGCCCAAGAAGTACACAGCACCCCAAAATATAGGAATCTAAAGAGGACCACACCAAGACATATCATAATTAAAATGCCAAGAGCAAAAGATAAAGAGAGAATATTAAAAGCAGCAAGAGAAAAACAGTTTGTTACCTACGGGGACCACCCATACGATTGTCAGCTGATTTCTCAACAGAAACGATGCAGGCCAGACGCGAGTGGCAAGAAATATTCAAAATAATGAATAGCAAGAATCTACAACCAAGATTACTCTATCCAGCAAAGCTCTCATTAAGAATTGAAGATCAGATAAAGTGCTTCACTGATAAGAAAAAGCTAAAGGAGTTCATCACCACCAAACCAATATTATATGAAATGCTCAAAGATATTCTTTAAGAAGAGGAAGAAGAAAAAGGTAAAAATATAAATTATGAACAACAAATACACATCTATCAACAAATGAACATAAAAATCAAGTGAATTGATAGGCTGATGAACAAGATAAACTGGTGAATATAATAGAAACATGGACATAGAGAGGGAATGGACTGACAATTCTTGGGGAGAAAAGGGTTGTGGGAAGTACAGCAAGAGACTGGACAAAAATCTTGCAACAATGGGAGAGGACAGTGGGGAGGGGAAGGGGAGGGTGGAGGGTGGGATAGGTACAGGGTGGAGGGGAGATATAGGGGGATAAAAAAAGGGGAAACAATGTAATTAATAAACTGAACAATAAAGATTAATTAAAAAAAAGAAAAATAAAATAAAATAAAATAAAAATTCAAAACCAATTATGGCACTTTTTCAAGAAGGGTTTCTCTAATTGATATTAAATTTAAAAAAAAATGTCCCTGAGCAATTATAGAAGTGAGCTAAGTAAAAAAAAAAAAAAAAAAAAAAAAAAAAAAAAAAAAAAAAAAAACCAACAACCTCTTGTCCTATGCAAATGAATGTTTTCTTAATAATCAAATAAATAGATTCTCTCAAGTGTACTACTTCTCAAAGCTTTAATATGCTAATATGTACTGTGACTTTAAAAAAGCATGTTCATTTTCAGCATACAGCATTTCTCCCAAGCTGATAAGATCCTCCTTGTCAATAAGACCATTTGAAGAGTTAAAGGAAGTAATATGGGTTTGCTAGGTTTTTTTTTTTGTTTTTGTGGGGTTTTTGTTGTTGTTGTTTTTTAGGTTAACTTAACCGAGTTCTTAAAAATGATATCATAAAAATTGATAAGTGTGTAAGCTTCTATGTTGTGGCTGGGAATAGGCACTTCCCCACCCCTTCTCAAGGACCTATTCAGGAGATGCCGAGTCTTCATTCCACCTGTGCTAAATTATAGAGTAATTTCCTGTTCTTTATTTTAATTAATAAATCAAATGAATTCATCAAATATTGATTAAACACCTGTTCTCCACAAGACACTCTGATAGTTATTAAAGATACCAAGAAGGATAAAAAGCAGTTTTGTACTTCCAAGGCTTAGTCTAGGAGGAAACATATTTGCAAAAAATTTAATTAATGTGACAAAGTGTTATGAAAGAACTATGCACTAAGTTATGTGGGAGCTCAGAGGCAGAAATAATTTCCTCTTCTGGGAGAGACAATAGAGTGGGTCAGAGGAGAGTTTCAGCAATGTCTTTAATAATTTTTTTAAAAGGTTCTTCATGGTCTCCCTACTAAAAAATAAAAGATAGAAAATATTCCTAGTTTGTAAATGAGAAGTTGAGTTTCTCATTATTAAATTCATCTAAGTTCACAAATATAATAAGTAGCAAAAAGAAACTCAGATTTACCAGACAAGATTGGAGGAAGAGAAGAAGGAATGATATCCCAAAAGAGTGGCAACAACAGACAAAATGCATGAAAAAAAATATGGTTCATTAGGGATTGAGGTATGATCTACACACGATGGAATACTATGCTGCTCTAAAAAGGAAGGAACTCCTACCATTTGCATCAGCATAGATAGACCTGGAGAGCATTATGCTAAGCGAGATAAGTCAGTTGGAGAAGGAGGAATATCACATGATTTCACTCATTTGTGGAATATAATGAACAATATAAACTGATGAACAAAAACATATCCAGAGATAGTGAAGAATCAATCAGACCATCAAACCTCAGAGGGAAGGTAAGGAAGGGTGGGGGTAAGGAGGAGAGAACAACCAAAGGACTTGAATGCATGCATATAAGCCTAACGAATGGACACAGACACGAGGCGGGTGAGGGCATGAGCAGAGGGGTGGGGAGGCTATGGAGGAATGAGGACACTCAGTACTTTAATCAATAAAGGGGGGGGGGAAGCATTGAGGTATGACTTAAATGGAAAACAAGGTCTGAATATGGTGTGGTCTGGGGGAAGTTGTTGGGGTGTTGTGCGGGGTCCAGGAGTTCTTCCTACTTGCAAGTTAACAAGATAGCATATTATTGTTTCACTGATGCTAATAGAAAACAACAGACTCACCTCACAGCAAGCAAGCAGCATGAGTATGCATTGGTTACCCTGCTCTGCAGGGTGTTATAGATGAATGCCTGCACATGCAGTAGATTGCATTACAGGGGAGGAATACTGATCTTGGGAGGGATTGCCATTTTTTATATCTAGTGGAAACAATCTGTTCTTTGTCCTAGGGGAAACTATCTCTCAAGGTTGCTTGCTACAAGCACAACACTGAGACATGACCCAAGTAAAGGGAAATCAGGGCCTTGCATTCTTGGCATATGCAGGACACTCAGGAACCAAGGAAGATGACCTCACTTAACAGGAAGGTGAGCTAGGAGAGAGCAGAAGCACCCTAGGAGACAAAACTGAAAAAAAAAGAAAGGAATTATATCACTTAGAAATTTAAGTGCAATACACAGGAGTTTGAGCTTTGGGGTACCATGAGAGATGTTTTAAGATTTATGCTAACCCCCACTAGATTTGTATGTATGACTTGAAATGATTCCTAGGACATCCTCCTTCTCTTGCCCCCAACTCATTCTTATAGTGCTGAACACTATATGGTAATCTCCTCCCTGAAATTTATAAATTTGCAACCAAGGGAGTTTGATCTGTTTTTCCCTTTTGGGGGAGAGGCTATATGGCAGTCATATTTTCTGCTATAAGGTTTTACTGTAACAAAAGAAAACCTAAAGCAACCAAGAGCAAGAGATCTGCACACATTGTAGTCTCTATTTTCATTTCTTTAGTACATCTGCATCCCTGCTCTTTCTTTGCCCTGTACTGTCCCTTAAGATATCTTGATATATTTCCAATGCATTCTTTTCATAATTTATGGCAATTGAACTTTCAGTTTATGTCACTTGAATCTAAAAGTGTGATCTAGTTTGGAAGAACAATATTTTCAGGTTTATCACTTAAAAACATTGTCACATTTTTAGCAATATGGAAAACGGCTTCTGATTAAGACAAACTAGAAACAAGACCAATGGACTATCACAATAGTCCAACAGAGAAATTATGTTGCTATTTGCTCTTAAAGACATGCCATTTCCTGGTGCTGAAGATAATTTAGAGCACCTCACTAGTTCCAGGGCTAATCTGTGAGGAGCAATTTTACTCACAGTATCTCAGGATGAAAAACTGACTCTTCCAAATGAGGAGAAAAAGAGTATATAAAACTGAAGAAAAAGGGGTAAGAACATGAAGGATCTGATAAGACAAGAAAGTCAATGGGATCAAGAGCAATGGGACTCCCTGTTTCATTGTTGCCATTGAATTCAAGCCCAGAAGCCCTGAAGACATTAATATACAGAGAAACTAAGAGGCTCTGGCCAGGTAGATCAGTTGGTTAGAGCATCATCCCAATACACCAAAGTTTCAGGTTCAATTCCTGGCCAAGGCACATGTAAGAATCAACCAATGAATGTAATGTTTCTCTTTCTTTCTCCATTCTCTCTCTAAAATCAATCAATAAAAATCTTCTAAAAGGACAGAATGATAGAATTTTAAGGGTTTCATGGACACAGCCAACAGTGTGGTAAAGGCCTGGGGTGGGGGTGGGGACAGGCTAGATGGGGTCAACGAGAAGCAAAAAAGAGACATATGTAATACTTTCAACAATAAAGATTTTTTAAAATAAATTGTAAAGTCTTCATTTTGGTAGTCCTAAAAGTGTGAACCACTAACACTTAAACGTTCATGTATCTCAGGATAAACTAAAAATTTTAATTCATTTAAAAATCCTACTTTTCAAGAATTCTAAAGACATCGGAATTTGTGGAGTATATTTTGCTTCTTAACTGTTATTTCCTCCTAATTCTATTTCTCAAGGCTATCTACTGGCCATCTACCCTTTTTTAAATCTTTATTATTGAGAGTATTACAGATTTCCCCCTTTTTCCCATTTCCCCCTCCACTTGTTTTCTGCCCCACCCCAGGCCTTCTCCGCCCTATTGTCTATATCCGTAGGTAATGCACATGTGCTTATAAGACTTTGGTTAATCCCTTCCCTCTCCCCTCACCCTCCTTCCTTCTGAGATGCATCAGTCTGCTCCATGTTTCCATGTCTCTGGTTCTATTATTCACCACTTTGTTTCGTCCATTAGATTCCTTGTTTCCTTTATTTTGATTTTTAGATTCAATTATTGATAAATATGTATTTATTGCCCATTTTCTTCTTCTTCTTCCTTCTTCTTCTTTCTTCTTCCTCTTCCTCTTCTTAAAGAATACTCTTCAACATTTCATGTAATATTGGTTTGGTGGTGATGAACTCTTTAAGCTCTTTCTTGTTTGAGAAGCTTTTTATCTGACCTTCAATTCTAAATCATACTTTGCTGGGTAGAGTAATCTTGGTTGTAGGTCCTTGCCATTCATCACTTTAAATATTTCTTGCCATTCCTTGCAAGCCTTTATAGTTTCTGTTGAGAAATCAGCGGACAGTCTTAAGTGTGCTCCCTTGTAGGTAACTAACTGCTTTTCTCTTGCTGCTTTTAAGAGTCTCTCTTTGTCTATGAACCTTGGCATTTTAATTGTGATATGTCTTGGTGTGGTCTTCTTTGGGTTCCTCCTGTTAGGGATTCTCTGAACTTCCTGGACTTGTCTATCTCTTTCACCAGGTAGGGGAAGTTTTCTGTCATTATTTCTTCAAATAGGTTTTGAATTTCTTGCTTTTTCTCTTCTGTCTCTGGCACCCCCATAATGTGAATGTTGGTACACTTGAAGTTGTCTCAGAAACTCCTTACACTATCTTCATATTTGGGGGGCCATTTTTCTTTTGGCTCTTCTGATTGGTTACTTTTTTATTTCCTCCTATTCCAAATCGATTCTTTAATTCTCAGAATCATCTACTCTATTATTGAATCCTTGTAAATTATTATTTATTTCAATTAGTGTATGCTTAATTTCTGACTGTTTTTTTTTTTTTGTGATGTCTGAAATTCTCACTAGGATCCTTGAAAGTCTCACTACATCCCTTGAAGCTCTTATGATCCTTGAGCAATCTTATAATTATTGTTTTGAACTCTCTATTCAGGAGTTTGTTTGCTTCCATTTCATTTAGAGATTTCTTCTTCTCTTTCATTTGTGACATGTTTCTTTTCCTCCACAATTTGGTTGCAAAGTGTTTGTTTCTATGTATTAGGTAGAGCTGCTATGTCTCCTGGAATATGTAAAGTGGCTTGTGCAGCAGGTATGCTATAGGGCCCAGTAGCTCAGCCTCCCCAGTCACCTGAGCTGGGCACTCTAGGCCTACTCCTGTGTGGAATGTGTGCAGTCTTGTTGTAGTTGAGCCTTGAATGCTATTGGCATCACTGTGAGGAGTTGACTTCCAGGCTAACTGGCTGTGAGGACAAAGAGCTACTATACTAGAAGAGTTGCTATGCAGGAGACACCCCTATGGAGCAGGACTTACTTCAGTGGGGCTTTGTTGCTATCTGAGTCTGTCCCTTGAGTGTGTCATTTGCTTGTGGATGTATAGAGTTGTAATCAGGTATAGTTTAAAGCTGTCCTTCAGGTGCACTGGTTGTGAGGTCTCCTAGTAGGTGCAAAGTCAGCCACTGCCTGGGGCCACCTGCAGGAGCTACAGAGCTATTTGCAGATGGCTGCTACTTGTATTGGGCTTGAAAGTGCTTAAGGCGAGGCTAAACTGTGTAGCAAGACAAGCTGCTGCTAATGCCAGGTCTTGGGCCTCTTACTGATAGGCATAGGGAATGCTGATGCCAGCTTCTGCCTGTATGAGAGATGTTAGGAAAGTCTGAAGCCTGAGCGAAGACAGGCCATTCATATGAAAAAGCCACTACAAACAGCTTCAGTGGAGCTGCATATTGGATGGTACAGGGTCTCGGGGAATCATCAAGGTGTAGTGCACAGTGTGATCCATGCTGATAGAAACTCAGAAATGGCTGCTAGTCAGCTCTGCAACAGGAAAGGTCCATGCACAGGAACAATGACCCCTGTGAGTACCATATCTGGGAGAAAGACACCCCCAAGTTCCTGTCCTAATGTCAAACAATCCAGTCCCTCCCTGTATGTCCTTGGTTTACCCAATGCTACCTCTCAAGCACTAGAGCCCAGACGGAGCATGGCAGAGTAAGTTCATGAGCTGGCCCTTTAAGTGGAACTGCCTGGGTCTCTAGCAGCCTCTGTGTCACTCTGCCTCAGTCTCTGCTGATTTTTCTATAGCCCAAAGTTACAGGGACTTTTCTTCCCAGCACTGGAACCCTGGGCTGGGGGACTGGTGTGGGGCTGGTGTGGGGCTGGGAACCCTTGCTTCTCACAGGAGGCCTCCACAGTGGAGATATCCCTCCTGGTAAAACACACACACACACACACACACACACACACACACGTAGGTGTCAGACCAGCTTGTTCAGCACCTCCACCTCTCCTACTAGTCTCAATGTACTTTCTTCTTTACTTCTCTAAGTAAAGAAATCTCTAGTAGAATTTCCACTCAGCCAGATTTCAGACAGATCTGATGGCTGTCCTGTATTTTAGTTGTAATTTTGATGTGGCTGTGGGGGGTGGCAAATACCAGCGTTTACCTTTGCCACCATCTTGGTTCTCCCAGCTGGCTATCCACTATTAATTGGATTTTGTATACTTTGTTTTGGGGTATGTTCATACATAAATTAACACTCAAGAAAGTTTCTTTCTAGTCAGCCCATAGTTTGCTTTTTCCTCTCAACATACAGTAAGTCACTTGTTCTTTAGTGATATAGATTTACCTCTTTTAAACACACAATTTATCATTTAGTATACATTTACACAGCTAACAATTTTCTGTGCAATGAATATGTATATATGTTTAAATCTATCCAATTACTTTGTTTAAATATTTCCTATAAATTGGAGTTATTAGGCAAAGGGTACATACACTTTAAATGAATTCTGTTATAACTGCAGAATTTCCACTTAATGTAGAGAAAATCTTCATCAGTCTTTTCTTTTACTATGTTTAAATGAGCATTCTATTTTCTGCCATCACAGGAACATTAGATATCAGTACTTTTAATGTTTCACAATGTGATATTCCTATGAAATTGCTTTTCCCTTGTTAATGTTGAGCTCAATCATCCTCACATATCGTTATTAGTCATTTATATGATGTAAATTTCCTCTTTATGCTCTTCTTTCATTTCCCTTAGAATATTAGTGTTTTCACTATCATTTATAACAGCTCATTTGTGATTAAGAATGCTAACATTTTGGTTGCTGTTCATTACAGATAAAATGCCATAGGGTATGTTTTCCCCCATTTATTTCACTATTTTGTTTATTTATTATATAGAAGTTATGTATTCAAGTATAATCATGTTCTTTTTTCAAAAGAAAAAAGAAAGGTAATGGAAAATCATTAAAGGATTTAACAAAAGAAATAAAGATAAGATCTGAGTTTTACTGGGAATTCAATTGAGAGTTAATTGGCAAATAGACTGACAAGGAAAGGACCAAGAGTAGATGCAGGCTGGTTTAGTAATCCAGCCATGAAAATGCACTAGATTAAAGTATAGTGATGATGATGATATTGGGAAAGGAAATTATAGAGACATTTGTGAAACAGAACCTAGAGAATTTGTTGGTTGGTAAATTCATTGAGTGGGTGTGGATAACACAACTGTGCTATTATGGCATATTATCTGTTTAGTCATATTTCCAACTGGAATCTAAAGAGTCGCCTACTACCATTGTTCTTCATAAAGAGGATGGGAGGGAAAGGGATGGAAAGAAACAATTAATTATCAAAACATGATCACAAGGCAACCAAAGGTGAGTAGAGAAATCATCATTGATTGAAACTTCTAAAAATATTTATGGATGAACTCTAGAACCTATTCATGTTTCTATACATTTTAATTACAAATCAAATTATCTCTAGTATCTGTGGGCTTGAATATTTAAATTGTATAAAGTTTTGTCACCTAGGACCCTGGAAGGAAATAAATTGCTACTCTCAAATGGCAGTGTATAAGAAAACTATAAGGAATACTATAGTATACCCTACAATCTCTTAGGAGCCAGGAGGAGAAAGTAGTTTTCAGAATTCAGAGAGAATTGTGAAGTCACTTGAGAGGAGCTGTGTGCTTAGATTAAAGTAACATACATAAAGCAACCTGCAGTGACTCAACAAGGTGAGATCTGGGAACCAACATACTCCACTTGCCCAATCCCCTCTCCAGCCATTGCTCTCCTTCAACTGCCAAAGGCAAGAATGCCCATTGATGCCGAAACCGGTTTGGCTCAGTGGATAGAGCATTGGCCTGTGGACTGAAAGATCTCAGGTTCCATTCCGCTCAAGGGTATGCAGGCAAATCCCCAGTAGGGGTTGTGCAAGAGGCAGCTGATCGCTGTTTCTGACTTTCTATCCCTCTCCCTTCCTCTCTGTAAAAAATCAATAAAATATGTTTAAAAGAAAAAGAAAAAGAAAAGAATGCCCATTGGTATAGCCTAAAAACAGAGCACAGTGGAGAATCTATCTGAAGGGGCAAATAGAGACTTGCCAGCACATTCCACCTTTGTGCCCTTCATATTGAAGAAAAGTTCTTACCCTCAATACAAGCAACAAAAGCCTGTCAGTGCAATGACATACAAGAATGTCATAAAACACACTAGTGAATTAACTCCATCACAGAGCTTCTTCCTACTCGTATTTACTCAGCATATTTCCAGGCAAAGTACCTTCTGCTTAATCTTAAATGAGTTAATAATGTAAATAACAGCATTTTTCAAAAGACCAGTCTTTAGTTTTAAGCTACATAATATGAATAAACAAATTTAATTTACCAAAGAATTAAACAATTTAATAATAAATTGTTTATTTAATAACTAAAGAATTAAAATTCTGTGTTTCCAAGGGTAAAGGAATAGTATTTTGAGGGTGAGTTATGAAAGAAAAATATTTAACTGTTTGTTACTTTATTAGCTTAAAAAAGAATTTATTCTATATTATATTTAAAGATCTTATTTATTAGAAAGAAAGAAGGGAGGAGAGAGAGAAAGATCAATGTGAGAGCAATACATCGATCTGCTGCCTCATGCACACCTCCTATTGGGAATAGAACCCGCAACCCAGGCATGGGTCCTGACCAGGAATCCATCTGGCAGCCTTTTTGTTGCACAGGATGATGCCCATCCCACTGACCCACATCAGCCAGGGCTCTTCTATGATTTATTTGCTCCCTGACTGAGCATAATTTTTTAAATATATCTGACAGCATTTGTGATAGATTTATATAAAATTAATTTTGTAACTTTTATAGAAAATATACTACTTACAAATCTCTATCACCATACTATATGATCCTCAAAACCATTGAAAGGGAAAAGAAATAAGCCTATAACACAATCTGTGTGAAGAAAGAAAAACATTTTCTGAGAGAGGGAGCTGTTTGCTAAAGGTCACATGGCTAATAAGTGATGGAGTCAAGACTAAGCTATTTCAAAACTACAAGTTCATTATTATTCACTAAGATGTGTGACCATAATATGGGACAAATTATAAGTTAAAATATCAGCTTTACCCATTTTTTATCTCATGATATTTCAATGCTTTGTCATACCTACTATTTTTCCTTATTTTGTATGTAAGATATTTCTGAAGATGAATAGAATATTAAGTATTTAATAGCCTAAAGCTTACTTGTGCCTCTGAACTTATTAAAGTAAAATTTAGTTTTGTTTTATAACTAAAGTTTTTAACTTATATGTATAGATAAACACATATCTACATACCTTCACCTGACAAATAGTATCCTGAAGAACTCATGGATTCCTTGGCTTTTTGACACTTTCAATGTTATTCCTACTTTCTTTACCTTATAAGTTTATTAAAAAAAACACACCTTTTTTAAAATTACTTTTTTTCCAAAGTAAAATGTATTCCAACTCTGGGGAGAATAGACTCTTAATCTCTTCATTTTATTGACCTACTTCAGTTTTGGCTCATTAAACACAGACATTTTCAATGATCAAAAGAAAGTGAACTAAATGTAACTATAACCTTACTAAATAAGAGACTTGTTCAAAAAGCAAATAAATCTGAACTGGTAGTTTAATATTGACAATCTTCTATTTAAAGAAAAAATATAGAGAGAAAACAAGGACATCCAGAAATAATTTTTACATTCCTTTGATCTATGAAGGGATTTTATCCAACACCCTTCTCAGTTATTACCCTCTCTCAAAAATGAATATTGAAATAATTATGAACTATTGTCTCTTGATACTGTAAAACAAAGAAAAGCAAAGGACTATGAGCTCTAGGAAGGTATCTTCAAATATAATTTAATTATATTGCCATATGGAATTATAAAATCTAAATACATTTGGTTACAGCACAGGAGAGGAAAACTAGTAATTCAAACCCATTATCCAAATAAGAGTTAATAAACAATTTAAATTATGAAATAAGAACTAATTAGTAACTATTGAATATGACTGTATCTGAAATACATTTAAGTTAACACCTGAATCATATAAAAACATGCATGTCTCAGAGGAATTGACACAGGTAATCCTACTTAGGTAAAATTTCCTAATGCCTCTATAAGCTGTCCCAAATAAATAACCATTCAGAAGAAAAAAAAAAGATGTGGTTCTTTTCCTAAGATATTATTGGAAAGAGATCCTAAACATTTGGTATTTCTAAAATCGGAATTGTTGAAATAATTTAAAGATGTAAAAATATCATGTTTGACAATTTGGCAGGAACTATTTGTTTGCTTATTCTGAACGGCTGTGGTCTCACTACTTGTTCTAGATGGAGTCTGGATCAGTAACCTTTAATAAACAATATTCCCAGCTGAGGCATAATTCTATATATAAATGATGTAGGTATTATTCTAAACAAGGGCAGGCAATGGAAAAAAAACATTTTCAAGGTCTTTACTATTAATTTCCTCATGGAAAGAAACACTTTGCAAGAAAAATATTCACATAAAACACAAACCAACCAATCTAGAGCCAAATGTAAATTATATTTGTCACCTTTATTTTTCTCCATTTTCCCAATAATATTCCCAACACCATTTATTGAAGAGACTCCTTTACTCCATTGTATGCTTTTGTGTATTTTCTCAAATATTAATTGAGTATAATAATGGCTTGGGTTGATTTATAGATTCTCTATTCTGTTCTGTAAATCTATATACCTGTTCTTGTGCTATTACCAGGCTGTTTTGATTATAATGGCTTTGTAGTATAATTTTATATCTGGTATTATGAAAAAAAATGCTCAAAGTCACTAATCATCAGAGAGATGCAAATTAAAATGACAATGGAGTATCACCTCACACCTGCCAGAATGGCTACCATCAACAAATCAATAAATAACAAGTGCTGGTGAGGATATGGAGAAAAAGGAACCCTAGTACACTGCTGGTGGGAATGCAGACTGGTACAGCCACCAGGGAAAACAGTAAGGAATTTTCTCAAAAAATTAAATATGGAACTGCCAATTTGACCCAGTGATCCCACTCCTAGGAATATATATATCCTAAGAATCCCAAAACACCAACCAGAAAGAATATATGCACTACTGTGTTCATAACAACGCTATTTACAATAGCGAAGATCTGCAAACAGCTCAAGTGCCCATCAGTAGACAAGTGGATAAAAAAGATGTGGCACATTTACACAATGAAATATTATGCAGCTGTATAAAAGAAGAATCTCTTACCCTTTGAGACAGCATGGGGGGATCTGAAGAGGGTTATGCTAAGCAAAATAAGCCAGTCAGAGAAAGATAAGTATCACATGATCTCACCCATATGTAGAATCTAATGAACAAAATAAACTGATGAACAAAATAAATCCAGAGACACAGAAGTATGGGAACAGACTGAAAAATCTCAGAGGAAAGGGGGGAGGAGGGGCAGGAAGAGGTTAACCAAATAACATATGCATTGTATGCATAACCCATGGACACAGACAATAAAGTGGCAGATGCCTAGGGGATGGGTGTAGAGAGGGTCAATGTGGAAAAAGGGGGACTTCTGCAATACTTTCAACAATAAAGGTAATTTTTTTAAACTGTGCCAATAAATCTAGTATTTTAAATGTTAAATAATTTTTCTTTACTTGCAGAACAGAGTTGAGAAAACTTTTTTCCAGACATGAGTTTGGCAATTAATTCATTTAGTCAATTTCAAACATGTTAGATAACATCGATAAAAATTCCTTTAAATTTAAACTTAAAAGGGTTGGGTCACTTTATAGAATGTGTGGCAGAATTACATAAGAAAGCATTAACTCCATAAAAACAACTTACTGAGCCCAGATCAAAATATATCTTTTAAAAATTTCACCTTCTACATTTTTTCATTCTATTAAGAGTAAGCATAGAAAACATAATTAAACACAAGAAATTGAGCCTATTAAGTAACTGTACATATAAGATTAAATCTACAAATCAAAATTTGTTTATTAATGTTGTCCTAATCACCGAACAAAAAGATACATCACAGATCCTGCTCTCAAGTAAAGTCTAGTAAAGGGAAAGATCTATAGAATATAAAGGGCTATTTATATTCAAGAGTTATTTCCCTAAAGTCTAGTAAAGGGAAAGAGCTATATTTAAAATCGATACTGCTGCGTTGAGCCCCTACCTTATATTAGAAATAACTAAGTAATGACTGTGTGTGGTGAGTGCCTGGATTTCAGGGCTGATAAAGAAAACCACAGTTTTCATGATGGCAGTTGTGAAGAGTTTTGACAGTACTTTGACAGGAGATAGCAGAAGCGGGACTACTACCCAAAAGAGGAAAAGGGCAAGGGAACCCCCCAGAGGAGAGGAGAGCTGGAGAGGGAGCTCACGTGTCTAGGTGATATCAACTCAGCAGCAAGATGGGAAGTCTCTGAATCAGAGAGCTTCAAAGGACAGTCCCAGAGTTCATTTCACCTCTAACAAGCAGAAGTTGGGTGCGGTTTTGTGGGATGCAATGCAAGCAAGTTTTAAATAACTACAAATGTGCTTACTTGAGTATATTTAAAGCAATCGGGTGTGTAAACATTTGAGTTTGGCACTGGTGGTCTTTGGGCAATGACTCCAATCTGCTGTGAACAAGTAAAATACAGAGGGGCCAAGCCCTAACCCATTTACATAACACTATTAAACGTGTCATTGTATTTAGATAGCAGAATTGTGCAGGTTCAATACCCACGGATTGATGTCAACAAATATTTCAATTTTCATTCCATGTCAGATACTGTGCTGGGCACCAGATATTCTGCAGGGAACAGGTACACAACTGGATAGGCCACCTAATTTCCAAGGCCCAGTGCAAAAGGGAAATGCAAGACCCTTTGTTCAAACTTCAAGATGGCAACAGAACAATATTAAACTAAGCAGGGGGTTCTTCTGAGTGGGAGACCCTGTGTGACTGCACAGGTTACATGCTTATGAAACTGCCCCAGTAGACATGTTCTCTATTCTCATCATGTACACAATCTAGTGATGAACAATCAACAGTAGAAAGAAAGAAAATATGTCACCTTGATAACTAGGAAACACAGTTCAGTGAACCTTAAGAAAGGCCTCTTAGAAGAGCTGACATTTAAGCTAAGTCCTAAAGTATGCAAATCAGCCAGCTATGTAATGTGTATATGTGTGTGTATGTGTGTGTGTGTGTGTGTGTGTGAGTGTGAGTATGTGTGTGTGTGTGTGTGTGTGTGTGTGAGTGAGTGTGTGTGTGAGTGTGTGTGTGTGTGAGTGTGTGTGTGAGTGTGTGAGTGTGTGTGTGTGTGTGTGTTGTGTGTGAGTGTGTATGTGTGTGTATGTGTGAGTGTGTGTGAGTGTGAGTGTGTGTGTTGTGTGAGTGTGTGTGTGTGTGCGTGTGTGTGTATGTGTGAGTATGTGTGTGTGTGTGTGAGTGTGTGCGTGTGTGTATGTGTGAGTATGTGTGTGTGTGAGAGTGTGAGTGAGTGTGTGTGTGTGTGTGTGTGTGTGTGTGTGTGTATGTGTGAGTATGTGTGTGTGTGTGAGAGTGTGAGTGTGTGTGTGTGTGTTGTGTGAGTGTGTGTGTGTGAGTGTGTGTGTGTGTGTGTGTATGTGTGAGTATGTGTGTGTGTGTGAGAGTGTGAGTGTGTGTGTGTGTGTGTGTGTGTGTGTGTGTGTGTGAAGGAGCCACAGGTTGGACAGCTTATAAAAGTGGTTCTCAATTAGTTTGATTTCCCTCCCATGGGACATTTGACAATTATCTGACATTTTGGTTGTCACAACTGGGGAAAGAAGGATATTGCTACTGGTATCTAGTGGGTGAAGGTCATAGAAGCTTCTCAACATCCTACGATGCACAAGACAGCTCTCCACCCTCCCACCACCAAGCCCGGCACAACAAAGAATTATTCAGCCTGTACATTAATGGTGCTGATATTGAAAAACCTTAACGTACAATGAATGTATAGCATGGGCAAAGCCATAAGCTGTGTAAGAGTTTAGCGCATTTACCTTTCATGTCCTTAGTTCTATGACTTCATGGCAGTGAATATTGGAAACCCATATTCCAATAACAAGGAATAATTCAATTTATGGTACCGTGATTCAAAGAAATACTATGCTATCGCTAAAAAATACATGCCCAGAAGGATGTTTAATGTCATGGGAAATATTGATAGGTTCATAATTAGTTACATAGAATAATAAAGTGGTTCTATATACCTTCACAGAATATGTATGTGCTTAGCAAAGCATTAATAAGAGTATTGAAAGATGAATGCAAAGGGTTTTTGGTGGTTATTTCTGGACGGTAGCTATCTTACTTTATGTTTTTCAGTGCTTTAAATTTTTAGGAGAACGTGTATTCTTTCATAAGACCACAAAAGCACAAAATCTCATTTTCTTTCTTTAAAAGTACATTATACATTCCACTTACAAAGCAGCCATATGTGAACCTGATATGGCTAATCAAAAACTGCCCTATTTAGTGTGATTCATAGAATGACTAATCATTTTAGAATGATTTCAGCAGTATCATTAGTGAAATCTGAAATACCTAAGGCTGTAAAGGAGAAGAACTGAGGGCACAATTGGTGCTGTCATTTCTTCCAGTTGAAGGTCAGGCTTTTATAAAAGAAAGACAGATGTGGGAAATGGCTACTTTCCATGAAATTGTTATTGTTACTTAATCGAGTAGATCAGGTACCATATTCACAATCTATTTCAGCAAAGCATGTGACTGAAGTTTCTCATGACTCCATTAAAACAAAGTGAATTTATAAAGTGTGCCTGTATAGGAGAGGCATCTGGTTGTTGGAATGTTACTTTTGTCTTACACCAGTTAATAATAACAACAACAATAGTAATAAATATTATAGGCATAGGATGTGTTCTTACCAAATGTGGAAAGCAAATCATATACACACATATAGAGAAAACAAAAATTCGTATTTCAAAAAATCTAGATAAGCTGGAAATGGGGCTCAGGGGAGAGTAGGAAAATCATGAAATGCTACTTATAAGTTCCCCAAAATGCACCCCTCCTGACACCAATTATACAAATACAAAATGCATTGACAAAAAGGAACTTAAATTATGGGAAGGAGGGAGGATGGGTACACACACAACATTTACATTTATTAGTAACTAATGAGAAATAGGGTGTGATTAGTGCAACACAAGCTCCTAATGGACAATCATACTCCATGGCCCAAAAGTAAAAATTATACTCAGTTTAAATTTTACTCCCCATCATTAAGTTTTACTAAATGGCCTGGATCAGTGGTAAGCAACTGCGGCTCATGAGCCACATGCGGCTCTTTGGCCTCTTGAGTGTGGCTCTTCCACAAAATGCCACGTGCGGGCACGCACATACAGTGCGATTGAAACTACGTAGCCCATGCACAGAAGTCAGTTTTCGGCTCTCAAAAGAAATTTCAATCATTGTACTGTAGACATTTGGCTCTGTTGACATGAGTTTGCTGACCACTGGCCTGGATAAAAATGAAACCCATGATTCTCTTAGACATCAAAGCTCACAGTGGACTGTCTAGAGGAGAAAGTGACAAACTTCCCTGACACTGGAAGGAGGTCTTAATCTTTACAATTCAACACAGATGTCATGCACAGAGTAAGACAACAATGATCAGACAAAGCCCCTGAGATCTGTGGTGCAGCAGGATAGCCACAAGGACACTCTACAAACCCCAAGTATGACTGAACACCCCACTATTTCCACCAGTAAGAGTGACTACTGCTTTTCATTAATGATAACTATTCACACCTCAACCTTCCTAACACATAGATAAATTACAAAGATGCCCAATTCCTAAACTGTCCTACTAATTAAACCTTCCTTGTGACCATCTGGCACAGCCCAATTCCCATAGAAAGACCCTCTCAATCACCTCTTACCAAGACACCCACAGTTCCTGCGGTGTGCAATCCTCCTTGATGCAGAAAGCAAATGAACATAATTTAACAAGAGGTTTGTTTTTGGTGATTCTTGGCTGATGGATTTCAACAGAGGAAATCCCAACAATGATCTTCCCAAATGTCAGACCATGTGTCCCTTCTATCGCTTTGAAAATTCAACCACCATAATTATGCTTTTCCATCAACCAAAAGGGTTAGTTCTTGAGAAACAATAATTTGAGATTATTGTCAGAGTGACTATAGCCACCAGCCACTCCATTCACACGACTTCACCTACCTTAATACCAACAGCAGAATGGTGGTGATGTCAGAGGAGGCAGTAGCTTTGGGTGCTGCCACTAGCAGACATGTAGCCTCATTTCCTTCTTAGAGTTTCCATTAGTTCACAAAAAGAAACAAAATAGTCGCCATAACCTAACAAATGCCATTTCAGGTAGAAACATATTTCCCAACTTTAAAAATACTCATTTGTGACTTAGAAAACAACACTAGGATGTTATAAATACATCTTCTGATATATAGAGATCTAAAACTAAAATTTCAGCCTTAAAGGCCAAGTCCAGTTAAAATTCTAGACACTAAAGAACTCTAATTCAACAATGCATTTTTGAGCACTTACTATATGCCTGGATTTGTGCTATTTTACACACATCCATTATTTCATATTTCATATCAAATATGCAGCAACCCTTTGAACTATTAATGATCCCATTTTACAGATGAGGAAACAGAGGTTCAAAGAAGATAACTCATTAATGTAGGTCACCAAGCTTCCGGTGGCAGAACCAAGTTTTGAAATCCAAAAGTCTATAATTCCAAACTCCTCAGTTACCAGATAGATTGTTTCTCTTGAGTATGAAAATGAAGTGACACTCTCCTTGATGAGATTATAAGATTTGATTACAAGGAAAGCAGTTTAAAAATTAAAATGATAGAGCTCTACTTAAAGTGTCCTATAGTATCATGATTTCATTCTGCCACATCAAGTTTATTTTTTATTCCATTTATAGCCAAAAGCTACCAAGAAAACGTTGTCTTTCACAAACTACTCTTTGTATCAATGAACCTTCACATTTTAAAACCCAGTTAGTATATAAATTAACTGAATGTAGTCTTGGACTTTTTATAAGCCTCTCCTTTCTGAATTATCTTCTTTTAAAAAGAAAATAATACATGTGTGAACAATGCATGTGTGAAGAGAATTTCAATGGGAAAGCATTATCCTTCTTCCCCAATAAATAACATAAAAATAAACGGACCTTTAAAAGACACTTTCTCTAACATTGCTTTTCTGAATAAAATAAACAAGAGCAACGGGCACCTTGAATACTATTTAGAAAATAAAATCAGGACACAGGGAAATCTGTAATTCTAATCACATTTACACCTTCTCTCCTTTTTTACATTTCTCATCCAAACATCCTTAGGACCTCAATAGGCCTAAAAGAATTGGAGCCCAGTAGAGAACAAAGGTGAGGGGAATATGAGAAACAGCTGAAATGGCCCTTCTCACCCCCTTAATAATTTCAAATTGGTAAAGTAGTTTACCGAAGATTAAAAGTCACAAATGCAGAAAGAAACTGTAGCAAAAGACAAGTACCATAAGACTTCAGTCAATGTAGAATTTAACAAACAAAATGAATTATCAAGCAAAAGAGAGACAGTCTCATAGATAGAAAACAGGTGGGAGGGGTGAATTGGGGGTGGTGGAGGGATTGAGCCAAAAAAGAAGAAATAAAAGAGAGAGAACTCATGGACATGAACAACAGTGTGGTGATTGTGGTGAGGAGATGGAAGAGGGCATACAGAGGATAGATGGTGATGGAAAATTTTTAATTAAAAGATATTCTAGCAGTTTATATTACTTTTTAAAAAAACATTTTGGCTAGATAGCTCAGAAATGAATGTTTTGTGAACAAGAAAGTCAAGAAAGCACTTAAAAATAAACTTTTAAGGGAAACAAATATGAAATATAAATGTATTAGCTTTCATCAATGAAAGCCTACATGCTAAATAAATACATTTGTTACAGAGAATGTTAATATTTGCGCTTTAATGTGGAAATGACTATTTGTATATTCATTATGCTCTCTCTTAAGACTGAGGATAATTTTAGAAAACAAGATAGCCAACTACTATACTTAATCAAGCTAAATGTTAAAAAACATAAAATTAAGAAAAGCATTTATGCCACATGTCATATGTGCAGTTTACTCAATTTGGGAATGAATTTGTTTTTACTGGGAAGAAGAGAAATACCAATGTTTAAAAAAACAGCTCAATATTTCATTTAACTATTAAGATAAAATTTGAACAGTACTGAGAAGAAAAGTACGGAATTATATCAAACTCATATGTGTCTTTCACTGGGTGATTCTAATTCGGAATAATTCTCTTCTATGACTTTTTATTGTTGCAAATATCAAAGGAAGTTAGCACTTCTTCCCACCAGCACCACTCATATCCCTCAGAGTGCAACCCTGCACAGCCCCATTAGGAGGTGCTACTATAGTTTCTCCATCATCGTAAGCCACAGATCAATAAAAGTACTAGCAATGGGGAAACAATCCAGAATGTTTCAGAAAAAAAAAAAAAAAGGAGACTGCATCCTGGGGTGTGTGTGTGTGTGTGTGTGTGTGTGTGTGTGTGTGTGTGTGTGATGTATATTAAACCCAAATAAGTACAACCATTTCCTTCTCTGCAGGGTAGAGCTTCAGTTTCTCCTTACATACTGGTAAAAGGCTATGATATGCTGTCAAGTTCCTCTTCAGATGAGATGAAACACACACAAGGTTCTAGAAATATAACACCTTCTAGTCCACGTGTTGCACCCAGTGAGTCCCAGATATGAAAGCTGGGTGAAATCAAGGCCTTACTAGGGAGCTGTCAACATATACTGAATATCAGCCAAAATTATGGTATATGGGAGGCAAAATCTAATAATGCAGGTGAGGATTTCACAGCTCAGTGCCCTCACTTCGTCCTCTACCCCAACACACACCCTGATAAGTAAGGTTTTATTAGCTACCGGTAAGTGAGGTTTATTTTTTTAATGAAAAGAATGTACCAAAATAAGAAAGCAGATTTAAAGGGGGATCTTATTGCACAGAAGAATTGCCCTAAACTGAGAATTTCAACTGTTGTTTCAAACAGCCCAGAAAAAGCACCTAATACTGAACAGATAGTCCAGTAAATATTTGTGTTTGTTTAAAAGATTGTCACATAAGCCAAAATGGATTCAGTGTTCCCAAATGCCTAAATTGTCCTTGCAGGATGACTCCAGAACTGAGTTCATAACCAGCAAAGCCATCAAGCAAAACAGCTACTCCGTGGCGCTCACAGCAAGTCTCCTCATCCTAAAAAACTCAAGCAGAGAACGGATTTTAGACTCAAACATCCTCCACAGGTTCTTTGTTAACCGATACTGTACACTCCTGGTACTCGTCTGTGTTGGCTTCATGGTCAGGGTACACTGTTCCAGGAGGATCTCAGCTCCAGACACCTGCTATTGCGTTTGACAATTGAGACCTATTCCTCCAAGCCTAACCTAAACTGGAGATTCAGCGCCAGTTGGAGGAAATTCGCGCGATAGGGCCAGGGAGCAAGGGCAATGGAGCACACACAGCAAAGGCGCTTACAGGAAGCAGAATCTACACTGTCCATGCTTACTGTGTTCTTTACCCTTCAATTTTGGGTGCATCTCATCCCTGTTCTGTGGCTCCCCAATACGTTGGGTTAGGTTCGTTCCCCTGTTGCCATCACACCTTCCAGGAGTTGAAACTACTAGGTGACCCCGAGAGACAACACTGGCCAGTTCGGTTGCAGGCAGAGGATTTGGTGCCAGGGCTGGGACGCCAGTGTGGGTGGGTGTACCGGGTCCCAGTGCTGGTTACAGAGGAGACCAGCTGTCCCGGCCAGTGCTCCATTCTCCAACAAAGAAGAGTAACGCAGGTTTGCGTTTTTCAGTATCAAACTTGGAGAGACCAACCCAACTCCTGCCACCAAAAGAGAAAGCACACGCAGGGGAGCCCCGGCGGGGCACTGGCTAAATTCCCACTGGGAACAGCTGTCTGTTTTCCTGGCCTGTTCCCACACATCAGCCGAGACTCTGGGGGCTGGCGGGAGGCAAATGCCCGAAGCACGAATTAGCCGATGACTATTCCCACGGTCCAGGAGACCCGAACATGCGCGGCGCTCGTGATGGTCACACCGAACTTCCCCCAGGGACCTCACCGGATTCACCTTGAGCGCCGAAGGACCTAAAGGTCATCTTCCCACAAAGGGCCACACCAGGAGGCTGGGCGCTCAGGATGCCCCGGCCCGCGCCCCGGCGCATGGCGCGGCGCCGGCCGGCATTGCCTTACCTGGCCTTGGCGAATCTGGCAGCCCCTTGACCGCTCCCACCAGGCGCCACTGGAAAAGTTTCCGAACTTCTTCGCAGCTCTGCACGCCTTCGCTTCGGGTAAATGCAACGAGAGCCAGAAGGAGGAGACAGCAACAGCCCACGCGCCAGGTCGGTCTGCCCATCGTCGGTGCCCGATCCCCCCTTTCCCCACCGTGGATCCCACTCCCCCGCGCGCCCGGCGCTGAACGCTCTAGAAAAGGCTCGGAGGTCGAGGCTCCCTGGAGGTGCTGTCGGGCGGCGCGCGCTCCGGGACCGCACCGGACCCGGGCTGCACCTGCGAGCACTTCGCTTTCTCCGGAGGAGCCCGAGGCGAGACGGAGACACCAGAGTTCTCGGGTAGAGCGCCACCGCGTCTCCCTCTCCGGCGGAGGCGAGCTGGCGAGATGCGGGAGAGAAATGAAACCGGACCGCACGGAGCCAGCGGGCATCCGGATCTGGCCACCGCTGCGGTAGCCACAGGCTCTGCTACAAACCGCCAACCTGGTACGCGCCAGCCCGTGGCGCTCCGCGGGCAAGCCCCGCCCAGCGGCCAGGCCACGCCCCTCAAGGCCACGCCCTCGGCGCCCTGCCAGGAGCCTCGGGAACCCTTGCTGCTCTAATGCGGGGACCCACGCAGGAGAGACTGGAGAGCGACGCTGCCTGGAGCAAAGAAACAAATAAATGAAATCCAACCCGGTCCTCACTCTGCCAGCCAATCGCGGGGACGGTCTGAAAAAAAGAAAGAACGAATGTATGGAGAGGCTCAGAGAACACAAGACATGAGAAGCACCAACTAGAACGAAGATGAAATATTTTCCTCTAAATCTAGGACAAATTGCATGCAAAAGTATCTCAGCATAATATAAAAGGCAAAAACTGTTTACAGTTAAATATCCCAATTGAGAGGCTTAATTGCACTTACAGGTTTTAAGAGTGTACTTGAGAAGTTACTTTTTTAATTGCTTTATGTTCTGCTCTGAAACATTAAGCAAATTTTCTAAACATTAAGCAATTTAGATGTCATAGAAAGTACATTCAAATCTTATCACATTCTTATCACAGTAAAGTCATTTATTATCCATTTAGCATCATATATATATATATATATATATATATATATATATATATATATAATTTCAGAGAGGAAAGGAGAAGGAGAGTTAGAAACATCAACATCACTGATTGGCTGCCTCCTGCAGGCCCTCTACTGGGGATCCAGCATGCGACCCAGGCATGTTCTCTGAAGGGAAATGGAATCATGACCTCCTAGTTCATAGGTGGTGCTCAACCACTGGGCCACACCAGCTGGGCTAGCATCATACTTTGCATTTCAATACTCTGTATCTTTAAGGGCCCACTTCTGAAATTTCTTTAACACACTTCTCAAAGAATTACTAAGGTAGGAGTGGTCAGGAGACTCTCTCACAAAAAAATACAGACTATAAGCAATTTTTCAATGACAAAGGAATTTTCTCAATTTACAATTTACAATTTCTGTTTGATTGAAGTAACGTTGGTTAATAACACATTGTTTCAGATATACAGCATTATAATTTGGTATCTGTATGCACTATAGAGTGTTCACTACCAAAAGTCTAGTTTGCATCCTTAACCATACATTGGACCTCCTTTACACATTTTGTGCACGCCCCCTCCCCACTTCCCTCTAGTAACCAGCAATCTGCTGTTTATATCTATGAATTTGTTTTTATTTTTTGCTTATTTGGGTTTTTTATTGTGTATATATATATATATATATATATATATATATATATATATATATTCCATGTCAGAGAAGTCATGTGGTTTTTGTCCATTTCCCTCTGACTTATTTCACTTAACATAATACCTTCAAGGTCCATCCTTGTTTTCACAAATGGCAACTTTTATCTTTCTTATAGCTGAGTAGTATTCCATTTGTGGGGTGTGTGTCTGTATGTACCACATCTTCTTTATCCATTCACTGTTGATGGACACTTAGGATCTGTCTGTATCTTGGCTATTATAAATAACTAGAGGACCAGTACACAAAATTCATGCACTGGGGGTGGGGGGCAAGTGTCCCTCAGCCAACCTGGACCTTCTCCAATCTGGGACCCCTTGAGGGATGTCCTACTGCGATCAGACCTAAGTGGATAGTCGAACATCCCTCTCACAACCCAGGACTGCTGGCTCCCAACTGCTCACCTGCCTGCCTTCCTGATTGCCCCTAACTGCTTCTGCCTGCCAGCCTGATCATCCCCTGCCAGCCTGTTTGCCCCTAACTGCTCTCCCCTGCAGGCCTGGGTCTCGCCCAACTGCCCTTCCTTGCAGGCTCAGTCACTCTCAACTTCCCTCCTCTGCCGGCCTGGTCACCCCTAATGGCCCTCTCTTGCAGGCCTGGTCCCTCCCAACTGCCATCCCCTGCTGAGCATCTTGTGATGGCCATCTTATGTCCACATGGGGGCAGGATCTTTGACCACATGGGGGCAGCCATCTTGTGTGTTGGAGTGATGGTCAATCTGCATATTACTCTTTTATCAGATAGGAGGATAGAGGCCTGGTACACAGGTGGGGGCCAGCTGGTTTGCCCTGAAGGGTGCCTGGATCACGGTGGGGGTTCCCTTGGGGCATGGGGCAGCCTGGATGAGGAGTCTGTGGTGGTTTGCAGGCTGGCCATGCCCTCTGGCGACTTAAGTGGAGGCTCTGGTATCTAGGATTTATGTATCTTCTACAATTGAAACTTTGTAGCCTGGAGCAGAGCCAAGCCTTCTGCTTGCTCCGGGGTGGCAGCCATTTCTGTTGGGTTTTATTTATCTTCTATAATTGAAACTTTCTAGCCTTAAGCAGAGGCCAGCACAGATGGAAAGCTTGGCTTCCTCCATCTCCTGGTACAACTCAAGCCTCCTGCTCTCTTTAGCTCCATAGCTGCTGTAATTTTTATTTATTTTCTATCATTGAAACTTTGTAGCCTGGTGTGGAGGCCTGAGCCAACAAGGGCAGGTGGAAATTTGGCTTCCTCCTTCACCAGGAAATCCCAAGCCTCCCTCCTGCTCTCTGTGGCTGCAGCCATCTTGGTTGGGTTTATTTGCATAGTCACTCCTGATTGGCTGGTGGGTATGACTGGTGGGTGTAGCAGAGGTATGGTCAATTTGCATATTACTCTCTTATTAGGTAGTATGCAATGAATTATTATATATTTTTTCTATTATATAAAAATATCTATATTTTTTTTCAAGTTAATGTTTTTATATTCTTTGGATAAATACTCAGAAGAGGAATTGCTATATCATATGCATTTTCTAAATGTGATTGCCTCAATACTAAGCCTGTGAGTGACAAGAGTGTGCATCTACAGGTATCTGAAGACAGGAGTCCTCCAGTAAAACAAAACTCCTTAAAAGCATCAGGCAGAGGGGTACTATAGATGCCTTAGTCACTCAAAGGGAATTTCATCTCAAATTTGAACCCTTGCCAAGAGGTAGAGAGGAATAATTTTAAGTCTTAGTTAAGTGTCATGGGACTTTTAATGACCATGTGATATCAAAGCAGTACTTTCAGCAGTAGATTGCTTGCTTTAAAACCATTCCAGGGCAATGGCTGAGATACTTCAATGAAATAGCATTCATTTGGCTTTTGACATGAATTCCATCAATACTACATTTTTTTTTTGAGAAGCTCTCTTAATAAACGAGAATTTTTAAAAATAGCTGCTTTTAAATTCAAGCAAAGCTTTATATAAGTATAGGGACAGGGGTTCCCCATGAATTTCTTCTTCTCTAGCCACCAACTGTGGAAAGACTGCTTGAAAGTCAGTCATATCTAAGAGAATAAAAGACAGCCATGAGAATGTCATAGTGCTTAGGTGCCAGACAATAGTCTAAGCGCTTTTTATGGATACAAATTCATTCATTTAATCTTTACAACAACCCTATAAAGTAGATGCTATTATCATTTTACAAATGAGCAAACAGGCACAGAGAGATGAAGAGACTTGCTCAAAGCCAACAGAGCTGTTAGGTAGTGAAACCAGGAATTAAACCCACGCATTAGAATCCAGAACTCATACTATTAACTACAGGCTCTCCTGGGTCACTCCATGGCACACCAAGGAACCTACTGAGTTACATCCAGTAATACCAAAGGCTATTTATCAACTTGTCAGATTTTTTATTATTAAATATATGCAATTTTATCTATAGAATTTTATTCTACTGTTTTTAATCTGTCTATGTTACTATAAGGCTAATATATCCCCAAATTTTTCTAAAGCTTCTTTTTTCTTACTAAGATCTCTTTTTGATATATTATCATCATGGAGTATTAGCATTAAAAGAATTTTTAGAGATGACCTGGACCAATTTATTAACTTGGAATCTCTAAAACAACTTGTCTTACAAGGGTAAAAATCACAGACACAACAGAGAATTATTGATGGCTCAGTAAATCTAATCAACTAACAAAGACTGATTGCACACATACTATTTTTTTAAACCCACTATGCTTGACATAATGGGGATTACAGAGACATGTAAGCAAGTTCTCTTCTCAGTGTTTTTGCAACTCATTTCAACAGAATAATTAGGTAGTAAGTTGTATGGAGAAATGGAGTAGGGTCTAATGAGAAAATATATTTCATCCATATAAAATGTCTCCAATTATTAAAAAATAAATATTTTGTTGCTGCATCTTATCTCCTACTGCTACCACAGTGGATGCCCCAACAGTGGCTTCAAAGGGTTTCTTTTCCTATCAGTGTCCCTCTAATGGACAGTTATTTGCTGACTATGCTGTGAAGCTTCAAGACAAGTTTCCTTCCCCTAAACAGAATACGATACCAAAATGTCTTTCATATGATCACTAGAGGCCCGGTGCATGAAATTCGTGCACAGGGGATGTGAGGTGTGAAAGAGGGTGCTGGCCCTCAGCCCTGCTGGCCGGGGGCGGGCCCTCTTGGGTGGCTCGAGCACAGCGTCCATATGGCCGGGGACGGAACAACCAGGGCGGCATGAGCGCAGCTTCCACGCAACTGGGGGCATGCCTACCAGGGAGATGCAAGCACAGCATTCATGCCACCCCAGCTGATCTGCCCCCTCCCTCCCTCCACAGGGCCAGGCGGGCCGGCTGCGGGTGTGGATGCTGAGCTCACTGCCCCAGCAGACCCTTTCTCTCAGTGGCCACAGCCATCTTGGTTGGGGTTTATTTGCTCCTGATTGGCTTGTGGGCATGTCTTGTGGGTGTAGCGAAGGTACAGTCAGTTTGCATATTACTCTTTATTAGATAGGACTAGAGGCCCGATGCTTGAAGATTCATGCAAGAATGGGCCTTCCTTCCCCTGGCTGCAAGCACCACCTTCGCACCAGCCCGGAGCTGCCTTTCGCCTTCCCACGTTGCCCAGAGCTCCCAAGCTGCTATGGCAGTGCAGAATGCCTGTGTCATCACCATGGTGACAATGCAAGTGTCCCGTCCCCAGATGCTTGGTACCTGCATATGCAAATTAACCAGCCATCTTTGTTTGGTTAATTTCCATACTCACTCCTGATTGGCTAGTGGGGTGTCATGAAGGTATAGTTAATCTGCATAATTCTCTTTTATTAGTATAGATTCTAGAGCAATAACAAAGTGTCTTTTATATGAACATACTATAATCTTTTGTTCATTTTACATGTAAATATTAAAGATGAAGCTTGAGAGAAATTTCCATAATTTGATAGTGATGGTACCTCATTTTTCAAGGTCATACAATATACATGTATTGAATACCTTTTATGTAATAGGCACTGTGATTTTGCTTTCAAAATATCAATACCCTTACATAGGAATAACTCTAAATGGTCATTACTTAAACTACACCTTAGAAATATTATTTTTAATATACTTTTATTGACTTCAAAGAAGGAGAGAGATAGAAACATCAATGATGAGAGAGAATCATTCATCTGCTGCCTCCTGCATGCCCCCAGCAGGGGTCAACCCCAAAACCTGGTCATGTGCTCTAACTGGGAATCAAACAATGACCTCCTAGTTCATAGATCAATATTCAACCACTGAGCCACACCATCCAGGCTTAGTAATATTCTAAATGCACTAATTCTAACTAACTTTTTACAGTGTGACAACTCGCAGCCTTGTAAAGAGAAATAAAGAATCACAAGTATGGTTAGATATTAATGATATCATGTTGCCCTTAACCATGACTACTATTTAGGCCACTGGCCACCGATTAGATTACCCTCAGAAGCTGGTTGAGATAACTTCTGTACTCAGGCAATAAGAGTAGCTAATATCCTTAAGTAGTTATAGGTATTATCTCATTTAGCATTTCAACCACCCCATGAGATAGTGACTGTTACACTAATAATGAAGAATCAAGACTTACAAAGATTTAAAATAACTTTCCAAAAGCCACATATCTGATAAATACTCAATTTTTAGCCAGGCATGCCATCTCCCACACTCCTTCAACCACTATGCTTTCCTGTTCTGACAAACCAAACACCTGTTCTATGACCCCTTGACTTCTTATATGAGAGAAGGCCTGGTCCTCAGTGCTATTCCCTGTGAACAGCCAGCTGGACCTCATCCTCATAGTGGTTCAGAGACCTGCAGGGTTCTAAACCTGGACCAACAGTACCTCCCTCCACAATTGGACAAGGTACCACTTGTTTCACCCTCTGCCCCCACTAACGTTATAATCATGAGAACTGCATTGTAAGGACTAAAATCAATTTGCTGTCTTGGTATCGTTGAGCCTCTTGAGGGCTCAAAGGCTTAGCCTTGGTTCTGCTCTTACCATATATGCATCCCCCTTTCACCAGCAGGAAAGGCTCCTCTATCAACCAGACCAACTCCATCCTACCTTATCTTCAACATAACTAACTTTCCCTCCCAACAGCCTGTGACATTATCAAGCAAGTCGATCACATTCTTCCATGGAACCAAGGGTCACCTAACACTCTTGTCACTACAAAGACTGCCTTCCACAGCGCTTGTTGCTTCACTTTGCTCCCAAATGCAACCCTCGTTTAGCTCTGTATGACATGCCGTGTCTTCCTCCCCTAGATTGTGAGCATATGTAACTAACAAACTGTTATCCAGTGTCATGTGTTTAGCCATCTCATATTAATGAGGGTGAGTAGGAGGCTGTTAGAACAAGAATAGCCTCAACGCAGGTGCTTCCACTTAGCTATTTAAAAAAAAATTTACTTTCGCTTTGCTGACTTTCTATCTCTCCCAAGTGCAGGCTTTATCCCCGTAGCTGCACTATTAAAGGGAGTCAAATTCGAGGTCAGTCCCAGATGACCTTAATAATGAATTTCTGCCACCAAGTAACCAGAAGGAAATTGAGGGATCCTCCCAGATGTCTCTTTGGGTTAAGAGAACAATGGCTGAAAAAAGGCTACCTGCAGGAGAGAGCTTATAGGAAATATGACATTCCATTAAATGCTTAAAACCAGACACCAAATTGAAAGTTACATGAAAGCCTTTGGGAAACTGACCAGCAAACACATTTTCAAGCAAATCCTTTCTAAAAATATATACCTACTAATAATCTATATGTCCAATTCAAAAATCCTCATTGACTAACCACCAGTACACATTTATCAAGATTTTGAAAAATATTCAATGTACTTATGTCATCTCATAGTAATTATGCTTTAAGGCAAAGACAATGTAACTATTTCACAAAAAGCATTAGATAAACTGTGTGAAATTTTCAAAAGTATTTCATACTGTATTTAATTTTATAGTTTTTGTATTTGCAATTTCTAATAAAGACATTTTATTTCAGAGAATTTACTGAGAAATAAGAATTAGTTGCTTTCTGAATGAAAATGAGAACATTAAAAAAGACACCAAGAGAGGAAAACCAAGATGGTGGTATGGATAAACACCTAAACTGCTGCCTTGCATAACAATTTCAAAACTACAACTGAAAGACAAAAAACGGACATCATCCAGAACCACAGGAAAGCTGACTGAGTGGAAATTCTACAACTAGAAGGAAAGAGAAAAGCACACGGAGAATCAGCGGAACTGCAAAAGACTGAGGTAAGGAGACATGTGTGTGGAGAGGATGGATGGCTGAGTGCCTAGTTGGCTTTCTCTAGTAGGAAGAAGACAAAAGCTCCTTACTGTGCTGAACCACAGTTTCGACTGCACTGAACCCCAGTTCCAGGCAAAACCCTGGGGACCCTGACTCATATGGGGGGAATCTGAACTATCAGGCGGAAACTCAGGGGAGCCGTGAAAGGCAGATGTCTGGAGGCATGAGTGCAAGTGCGCACAGAGAGGATTAACTATTGAGTGTGCCGCTGGCTTTCTCTAGCGGGAGGGAAACAGAAGTTCCCAAATGCGCTGAACTCCAGTTCCAGGCAAGAATCTGGGAATCCAGATTCATTGGGGGAGAAACTGGACTGTCTGGCAGTGGATAAAACTCGAGAGTGACTTTCTCTCGAGGGACACTGAAACCCAGGGGCCTCATAGGACAGGGTTGAAAGAAAGCTAAGACTCTGCCCCATCCAAGCTGAGCACAGAGGCTTTTGCAATTTTGCAAGTCTTGTCTCATAAGGCAATCTCCAGCACAGAAGTTCTCCCAGTCTACGTAGTCATAGCTGACCCTCATAGCCAATTGGCCTGGAGGTCAATTCCTTCCAGTTATACCAACAACCATCAAGACTTAACCACAACAAGGGTGTACACACAGTACACAAAGGGGTGCACCAAGAGTGTCCACCTCAGGTAACTAGGCAGGCCAAGCCACTGACCCATATAGGACACCTAGCACACAAAGCTACCCTACCAACTCAGGGAGGCAGTGAAAATGTGAAGACAAAGAAACAGATCACCAATGATAGAAATGGAGGAAACAAATGACTGGATATAGAGTTCAAAACCATGGTTGTAAGGTTTTTCAATAATTTCCTAGAAAAGGCTGATAAATTTAGCAAGACCCTTGAGGATATGAGTGAAATCCTCGAGGATATGAAAATGGACCAAATAACTGAAATAAAAAATATCATACAGGGACACAACAGCAACTGACTGGAATAAAAAATATACAGAGACCCAACAGCAACTAGAGGAACACAAGAATCAAGTCAAAGATATAAAATACAAAGAAATAAAAACATTCAACTGGAAAAGCAAAAAGAAAAAATAATTCAAAAATTTGAAGATAGTGTAAGGAACTTCTGGGACAACTTCAAGCGTACCAACACCCCAATTATGGGGGTGCCAAAGAAGAAAGAGAGCAAGATACTGAAAACCTATTTGAAGAAATAATGACTGAAATCTTCCCCTAACTGGGGAAAGAAATAGACTTACAAGTCCAGGAAGTGCAGAGAACCCCAAACAAAAGGAGTACAAAGAGGACCACACCAAGACACATCATAATTAAAATGCTAAGAGCAAAAAACAAAGAGAGAATATTAAAAGCATCAAGAGAAAAACACTTAATTACCTACAAGGGAGCACCCATACGATTATCAGCTGATTTCTTAACAGAACCAATGCAGGCCAGACAGGAGTGGCAAGAAATATTCAGTGATGAATAGCAAGAACCTACAACCAAGTGTACTCTATCCAGCAAAGCTATCATTCAGAATTGAAGGTCAGAGAAAGAACTTCACAGATAAGAAAAAGCTGAAGGAGTTTATCACCACCAAACCAGTATTATATGAAATGCTGAAAGGTATTTTTTAAGAAGAGGAAGAAGAAAACGGTAAAGATAAAAATTATGAATCAGAGATACATATCTATCAACAAGTGAATCTAAAAATCAAGTGAATTAAAAATCTGATGAACAGAATAAACTGATGAATATAATAGAATAATGGACAAAGAAAGGAAGCAGACTGACAATTCTCAGGGGTAAAGGGGTGTGGGGAGCACGGGAAGACACTGGACAAAAATCGCACAACTATGAACGAGGACAGTGGGCGGGGAGGTAAGGGCAGAAGGTAGGATGGAAACCGGGTGGATGGGAGATATGGGGGCAGGGAGAAAGAGGAACAATTGTATTGATCTGAACAATGAAGATTTATTAAAATTTAAAAAATACACCAAGAAAACTCAATGAAACTAAATTTCTTCACATAATTTTCTCCTAGTTCATATTTAAAAATGTGAATATAGTGTCCTCAGAGTTGTGATATACATCACATATGTGAATTACCATACATATAATAGAAAGGAATACAATACAAAGTTCTCTCATTTCCAAATGTACAGTTTACACTAACTAATATGACCCCAACTATTTTTTATTTCCAAATGAAGCAAAATTCGCATTGACAATTCAATTCCCGAGAGAACCAAGATGGCAGCATAGGTAATACCTATTGTTCTGCCCCACGCAACGATTTAAGAACTACAATATAACAGCAGAACAGACATCACCCAGAATTTCCAGAAAGCTGGCTGAATGAAAACTCCACAAATAAGAGTAAAGGTGGGACACTGAGACTCAGAGGAGCAGTGGGAGCACAGCCTTGAAGACAGAAACAGGTTAGGAGCCATCCTGGTCGCACGCATGGGCTGTAGGGCTGGGGCAGCAACCCCGGCTGGATTTCACCAACGGGGACGGCAGAGACGTCCCACTACATGGATTCCTGAGCGCCAGGCAAAGTCCGAGGTCCGGAGAACGCATCCTGGAAGCAGGGCGCGGCAGAGGTTTCCTAGTCTGCGAGAGAAACCCGGAGGCTGGGAAAAGAAGTTTGCACCCAAGTGTCCCACAAACCTGCGACTTGCCCCCTAGAAACTTGTCTCCTGGTCCCAGAAACCATCTATTTTACATCCCTGGGCTAGACTTTGGGTGTGCAGACTCATTTGGGGAGAGGCGGAGTTGTCTGGCAAGGGGAAGAGACTAGTGGCTTTCTCTTGGAGGTGCCTGCTGCCATCCCCATCCAACAGAGACCCGTGCCCACGAGCGCCACATAGGACATAGCTGACACTGAGGCTGCCTGCGCAGCTCAGAGACTCCGCCCATCCAACCTGAACACAGTCTCCCTTCACAGCCAATTGGCCTGGAGGTCAAACCCTCCTAGGGTTAACAACAACAAGCTGGGTTTAAATTCAAAAATACTGTACAACCCATAAAGGATTGCAGTAAGAGTACCCATCTCAAATAACTGGGGAGACTGCCACTGACCCTTAGAGGATATCTACCACATAAAGCAGCCACCATGCAGAGATATGGAAAGAAATCAGGTGTGAAAGAAATGGAGGAGAAAAGACGACTAGACATAGAGTTCAAAACCACGATTATAAGGCTTTTCAAGAGGCTCCTACAAAAGGCCGAAGAATTTAATGAGAATCAGAGGAAATAAAGAAGACCAACCAGGAAATGAATGAGACTTACAAGGAAATGAATGAGACCCTCAAGGAAATGAACAAGACCTCTGAGGATATGAACCAGACCCTCACGGATATGAAAAAGGACCAACTATAAATAAAGCATACACAGACTGAAATAAAAAATATTACACAAAGTCCTAAAAGCAGTCCAGAGGGCCATAAGAACCAAGTCAAAGATTTGAAATACAAAGAAGCAAAATCCACTCGGCTGGAAAAGCAAGAAACAAAAAGAATTCAGATAATTGAAAATAGTGTAAGGGGCCTCTGGGACAACCTCAAGCATGCCAACATCCGAATTATTGGGGTGCCAGAAAAAGAGAGAGAGCAAGTTAATGAAAACCTACTTGAAGAAACAGTGACTGAAAACTTCCCCCACCTGGTGAAAGAAACTGACTTAAAAGCCCAAGAAGTACGCAGAACCCCAAAATATAGGAATCTAAAGAGGACCACACCAAGACATATCATAATTAAAATGCCAAGAGCAAAAGATAAAGAGAGAATATTAAAAGCAGCAAGAGAAAAACAGTTGGTTACCTACAGGGGAGCACCCATACGATTGTCAGCAGGTTTCTCAACAGAAATGATGCAGGCCAGACGGGAGTGGCAAGAAATATTCAAAATAATGAAGAGCAAGAATCTACAACCAAGATTACTCTATCCAGCAAAGCTATCATTCAGAATTGAAGATCAGATAAAGTGCTTCACAGATAAGAAAAAGCTAAAGGAGTTCATCACCACCAAACGAGTATTATATGAAATGCTGAAAGATATTCTTTAAGAAGAGGAAGAAGAAAAGGTGAAAATATAAATTATGAACAACAAATACACATCTATCAACAAATGAACATAAAAATCAAGTGAATTGATAGGCTGATGAACAAGATAAACTGGTGAATATAACAGAAACATGGACATAGAGAGGGAATGGATTGACAATTCTTGGGGAGAAAAGGGTTGTGGGAAGTACAGCAAGAGGTTGGACAAAAATCTTGCAAGAACGGGAGAGGACAGTGGGGAGGGGAAGGGGAGGGTGGAGGGTGGGATAGGTACAGGGTGGAGGGGAGATATAGGGGGATAAAAAAAAAGGGGAAACAATGTAATTAATAAACTGAACAATAAAGATTTTAAAAAAAGAAAGAAAATTCAATTCCCATTAATCCTATCTAATGAAAGAAAAACATGCAAATTGACCATACCTTTGCTATGCTACCAGCCAATAGGAGTGAGTATGCAAATTAACCCAACCAACATGGCAGGTCAGCCCCCCAAGCTCGAAGCCCAGCCATGGTGGCACTGGGGTGGCAGAGGTCCGGATCGCAGCCCCAGACCCAGCAAGGGATCTGGCCCCCTGCAGCCGAAGCCCGGCTATGGCAAACCTGGGGCTGGGGGTCCAAGGAGGTAAATTGAAGACAAAAACCTGCAGACCTGGCACCCAGAAGTCCCTAGGCCTGAGGCAGAGGCACTTAGGTTGCTGAGGGGCATGGATTGGGCAGCAGAGACACAAACCCGCAAGAAACCTGTGGAAAGGGATATAAACTATCATAACTTTATCTCCCTTTCCATAAGATGAAAAAACTGCCCCTGGATTACTTAGTGCTGTGGCTAACACCTTTCTACAAACACAGGGTAATGTTATGATCACTCCCAGGAAGGTCTGGTCAGAATAGCGTCTCCAGGGAATAATGCTTCTGTGGTAAATTATCTAAGAGAGGAAACAAGCTTTTGTTGGGTTTATTCTGACGGTCAGAGAACATGCCTCTCCAACATATGCTGTGTTGCTATGTTGATGATGCTTGAAAAATAGCAAGTGCAGGTGGAGGATTTCACTGAAGTCTCCTGATCTCCCTAAAACCAGACCCCTCCCCCTTAAAAGAGCTTAAATGTCATAGGTCCCTTGATGGGAGAAGTGTCATCAGGCAGAGAAGACTGACTCCTGTCACAGGACAGGAGAGTAGAAGTTGACATCACACCCAAACTTTGTTACAAACTGTTTCCCCCCACCCCATTCATCTTTCCTAAATATCATTTACTTTCCTCTAAGAAGACTATATCTCTCATCCCCTTTCCCTAGGAAGAAGGTATTTAAATCTGCATTCTAAGTCACCTTGGGGAGTTACTCATTTTTCTCTGGGATCTCCCACATATACACAAGGTACACATGTTAATGAACTTTTGTTTTTCTCTTGGTGATCTATCTTTCATTACAAAGGCCTCCACTAAGAATTCAGAAAAGTTAGAGGAAAGCTATTTTTTCTACTCCATAATTCTGTCTCAGGAAATCAAGTCCCCAGCTGAACAATGAGGTTGGCTCAAGTACCAAGAAGTCCTGGTTGATGGGAGGGAAGCTTCTAGGGAGAAATCAATGATATTGGCATCAAAGTGGGATGGAGGGCACATACATGGTTGCTGGTGAGAGTTTAAAGTGGTTCAACATTTTTGGAGGATGATTTGGCAAATTCAGTAGAAATGTTCAAGGTACATCCAAGAATCTTCTTCTAGGAATCACATCTGCTGAGATAAAGCATAAGCGCATAAGCTCTGGTCAGAACCCAGGATGCTACTGCAAGTTCCCCTTCCATGATAGGAAAACCTGGGAACAATCTGCATTTTTAGGACAAGGTGGCATCTATACTAATAAAAGGGTAATATGCTAATTAGACTGAACATCTTCTAGATGACCTTCTGCATGTCCTTCTGGACATCCTTCCCAACAATGCCATGTTGGTGAGGCCAAGGCAGAGGAGGTTAGAAGCAATCAGGCAGGCAAAGAGAGCAGTTAGAGCAAATAGGCTATCAGGGGAGAACAGTTAGAGGGATCAGGATGGCAGGCAGGTGAGTGGTTAGGAGCCAGAGGTCCCAGATTGAAGAGGGAGTAGGCCAAGCTGAGGCAACCCCCTTCCCATGCACAAATTTCGTGCACTGGGCCTCTAGTAATATTATAATTATCTATAGTAATAAAAGCCTAGGTGACCCTTGCGCCCTCATGTCATCACAAGATAGCTGCCACAAGATGGCTGGCAGAGGAGGGCAGTTGGGGGCAAACAGGCCAGCAGGGGGAGAGCAGTTGGGATGATCAGGCCTGCAGGGGAGCAGTTAGGCATCAATCAGGTAGGCAGGGGAGTGGTTAAGGGCAGGCTTGCAGGCAGAAGTGGTTTAGGGCAATCAGGCAGGAAGGCAAGCAGTCCCTGATTGTGAGGGGGATGATAGTTGGCTATCCAGCAGTCCTGATTGTGAAGGGGACGGCAGTTGGCCATCCCCCAAGAGGTCCCAGATTGGTGAGGGTGCAGGCTAGGCTGAGGGTCACTGCTCTGGTGCACAAATTTTGTGCACTGGGCCTCTAGTATTTTAAGAAAAGATGACTGCATGAACAAATAAATTAAGTTGTTATCTATATGAAATACATAATATTATTTCATAAACAACTAAAGGCCCAGTGCACAAAATTCATGCATTGGCGGAAGGGGTGTGTCCCTCAGCCCAGCCTGCACCCTCTAGTTATCCAGGACCCCTCAGGTAGAATCCCTAGGCCTGGCCAGCAATCAGGGCCTATCGAGGGTTTCCTTTCCCCTGCTGCCAGAAGCTGGCCCCACCCCCATCACTGCCACTGTTTTCTATCTGTGTGGTGCTGCCTGTCTCCCCCGTCCCCTCCACCTCTCACCACTGGTTGCCTCTTTCTGCTGGTGACAGGCATTAGGTATGATTGCTTGGCTGGCCTGGGCCTCTCTCTGTGGGGCGATTGATCACAGAGCCCCAGATCTATCACCCTGCAGAGGGAGGCCCTGCCCCCCCTGTCACAGCACTGTCAGCCAGGGCTCTACAATTGATCGCCATGCAGAGGTGGCCTGGGCCGCCCTCTTTGGGGAGATTGCAGAGCCCCCTCAACCACAATTGATGGCCCCACTAGCCAGCGGCTTGGGCCTCTCTCTGTGGGGCGATTGTGGGGCCCCCCAACCAATCACATCACGCCTGCCTTAGCTGGCTTAGCACAAGTGTGGGTCATAGCATGGTTGTTTGAAAGATCATCTGGATGGCCATTCTGCTGTTTGGTTGTTCAATCGATTTGCATATTATACTTCTATTATTATAGATGTTTTCAAAAAAATTAAAATGAGTTTTAAAACATCTTTTTTCTTTCTTGTGTGTGCTTATTTATCTTCTTTTCCTTTTTCCATCACCATTTATCTCCTCTATGCCCTCTTCCACCTCTACCCCCCACCCCTGCAATCACCACAATATGGTCCTTAGTGTGTTTTGGTTGTTTCATGTGAGAACTATGGAGCTACAAAAGTTTAACTATCAAACTTTAATATTGTGAGTTCAAGTAAGCCTGTCATATCCACCTCTACTCTCTAAGCAGTGAGTGACTGTGGACATCCCATGATTTTACTGAACAAATTCACCCCACCCCACCCCACCCCACTCATGTTTCTTGTATTACCTTTATCAGAATTGTTTATTTTTAAGCACCATTCAACCCTTGAACTGCAACTTAATAACTAGATTTTAAATTACTTGCAAAGTGCAACAGTATCAATAAGCACTTTTAAAACCAAGTTATAACTTCCCAATTAAAATTATGTGCAAATCATTGTATTGTTTAGCATTTTACTTTCAACAAATCTCTGATTTCTGTTTCACTTCTTTTCATTTACTTTTCCATGAAAAAGATGTGAAGTGGATGTCTTAACAGTTTAATGTTACTTCCAAATTAATTATTTAATCAAGAGTTAAAGAATTAGCTTTCCTAATTGTTTTCCTGCAACTTCTGGCATTACAATATCTTAAATATTAGTATATTCAGATTAGATTAATTTTAATATTACATATCAGATATTCTCCAGAATGATTATTAATTATTTTTGTCATCTTGGACAAGTTATTAAACCACTCTGATACTTTATTATGTAAAATAAGAGAAAAGGATAACTAGGTTACATTATCGATAAGGTTAATAGCGATAATATATGTGAAGTGTTTTGTATAAATCTTGGCTCATATAAACACTCAACAAATAGACATTGTTATTATTCTCTATTGGAAAAAATAACTGTCATTAGTTCCTGACCTATTAGTTACATTCTAGATGTAATTAGGATAATAAATCTGCTCCTCTGAATTCAACAACTATTCAAAACTAAAATCTTTTGGCCTTCTCATATTAATAGTATGGTTTCTTCATATTAATTAGCATTTATGGAACTATCAAGTTTTTTTTCAATAATGGAAAAAATAAGCATTATCTCAAGTCACTGTATGGACAGGCGAGTCTAAATTGCCCAAGGTCATGAGCTAAAAGTCATTATTAAAAGGAAAGAGTCTTTCCTCTCTGAATCTAATGAGCACTTAGAGCAAGAACTGGAAACTAATTATCATCAGCTTTTTAAGATGCAAAGTGTAGACACTCAACTAATGATAAAGCCTCATAATTGATAATTATCTTTGATTAACAAGTAGGAAGTCTTCCAGAAACTTTCACTGCTGTGTACCATTGTCATAATTGATCTTTAATTATTCCATCTAAAGATCTCTCTATCATATGTTTAATCTTTGCTATTTATAAATAAGGTCCATGCACAAGCCTTATTAAATATCCTTAGATGTGATATTACTCTACAAATGTCTGCCATTTAATTAGCATTCAGCCTATTTCTTTATATTTGCATATGAAAAGGGACAAGCAGTTCATGCTCTCAGGTAGAAAGGAGAAATTCCATGCTCTGACCACTTTTCTTTTTTCCCCCATTTTTTTACTAAGGTATTCATGTGTACATATCTTCCCATTGTCCCCTGTCTTGATCCAGATTTTGTGGCAAGAGAAAACAATCCTCTCTCTGGATGTGTCCAGGGAGATTTAACATAATTGGCAACTTTGTGCTCTTCAGGGGAATTGTATTCTGGTGTTTCCTATTTTGTGGAGAAAAAAAACAACCCTCCATCTGATCTATTCCCTGTATACTGTATCATTTTAGTTTTTCTTACGCTCCCTTTCCTTCCCACATTCTCAAATGATTATGTATCTGCTCTTCTGATGTTCATAAATCACATCAGTCCAAAACCTAGTGGCCAATTTTTGCAAATATATATTGAACCTAAGGTTGCTAAGCACTCTCTTTTGGAAGCCTCTAACCTCTTCAGTGTCCCTGGCAGTGCATTGTTCTCCTAGCTCTCCAACATTTCTGTCTCTAGTCTTTTGTCTGTTCCTCACCCTCTCTATTGTCTCCTAATGGTTCATATTTTCCATTAGGACTTGCTGCTCTTTTTCTACATATTCCCAGAAAGATATACTAGATTAAATAGTGTTCCCCCTCTCCCAAAAATCATGCCAACCCAGAACCTCAGAATTAGAAATAGAGTCTTCACAGATGTGTTTCATTAAGGCTCTCCAGATGAAATCATGCTGGGTGAGCCCTACAGCCAATGACTGGTGCCTGTATAAGAAGAGGAGAGAACACAGACAGAAAAGGGTGATGTGAAGATGGAGGCAGAGATTGGAGTGATGCAAATAAACCCAAGGAATGCTGAGATTGCTGACAACCCCCTGAAACTGAAAGAGAGGCATGGATGACTTATTCAGAGCTTCCAGGGCTGCCAACACCAAGACTTCAGGCTTCTGTCCTCTTCAACTGTGAGGGAAGAAAAATTATGCTGTTTTAAGCCACAGAGTTGTGGCTATTGTGGTAATTGGTAATGGCAGTCCTAGGAAATGAATACCTATTCGTTCTCATAACTCCACTTCTGGCATCCATCACAGGCCTTTCCCTCTAGGTCTGCTCTCTTATCTACCTCCCCTGCTTTTAAGTTTGGTCTTCCTACCATTATCTCAGCTCTATTTTTTACCAAAGGGACCTGATCATCATCTCCCCAGATCACACTCTCCCTCTTCCATTGATTTCAACAAACACAAAACCCTGAGGTTTGGGGATTTTTTTAAATTAATAAAACCATCTTTGCTGACTCAGAATATTTTATTTGTATTTGCTAGTGGCCTGGTGCATGAATTTCATGCACATTAAAAGGGAATTAATTAGAAAAAAGAGATTAATATTGCTACTTGCCCTTTCTCTATAATAGAAGTGTCAGAGATGAAAGAAAATTAGTAAAACGTATATAAAAATAATATATAAATTTATTAATAAATAATCATAACAATAAAGACATGATATAAAAACAACGAAAACATGATGTAAAAACAACACTGATGCAAACAATCATTTGTGAAAAAGCCAGGAGGCTCCCTCCTCCCTCCTGTCAGGGTCCGGGGTTCAGGGTAATGGGATATCTGGCTGGGAGGCCACTGACAGCAAGCTGTCCAATGGCTGATTCTGTGAAGAACAGGGCTACCTCCTCCCTCCTGTCAGGGTCCAGTTTAAAGGCTGGCCATGCCCCCAATCTCTCGAGACCCAGAGTTCTGCCACACCCTGACCAGAGCTCCCTCCTGCTACCACTGTGCCCAGGCCAGGGCCGGGAGGGTGCTCCCTCTCCTGCCGGCAACCTGCAGTTTGGTTGGTTGTCTAGTCATTTAGGCTGTGTCAGCCCCTGGCTTTTTATATATTAGGATTGTTGACATTTTACAGATGACCCCCATTCCTCCTCACAGTCTTTGTTGACCTCCACCCAGCCCCCAGCTCCATCCCTTTGGCCATAACTACACTCTTGTCTGTGTCCATAAGCTATGAATATATGTTCTTTTTTGGAGGAAGAGGGAGGAGATATACTAAGCATTTTATTTTTATTACTAGGGGCCTGGTGCATGAAATTCATGCACTGGGGGTGGGTGATCCCTCAGCCCAACCTGCCTCATCACACATACTGGGAGCCTTCATGGATGTCCTACTGACCCCTCACCCTTGGCTGAAGCTTTAGGCCTTGGACAACGAGCCATCACCCTGCAATGGGGCTGATGGCTAGCTCTGCACTGGCCACCTCGGGCCTGCCCCCTCAGCCTAGGCCTTAGCTCCACTGGCAACCGCCCAGCCCTGGGGGCACCCCACACTCAGCAGCTGTGCGCCACGTGCTGCGCACTAGGACAGCCTCCTGACCCGTGCACCACGCCAGCCTCCTGTCCCGCACACCGTGGCCCCACCCCTCACGGGCCTCCTGTTTCACATGCCACAGATCCGCCCCCCCACCAGCCTTGCATGTACCATGGCTCCGCCCCCTGCTGCCACCCCCACTCTGTGGCCCCACCCCCCTGCCTCACACCGCTCAGCCCCGCCCCTCGGGCCACTCGGCCTCGCCTCCGCTCCTGATTGGCTAGTAGCGTAGCGAAGGTATGGTCAATTTGCTTATTACTCTTTTATTAGATAGGATTATTATTATTATTACTTAGTATATTATTGTGATTATTTTGATTAAAGTAATTTTTAATGCAGATTTCGGAAAACATTGAACTTTCTACATAAATGCAGATAATAGTCAATCAAAATGTTTTATTAACATTCAACTAACACAAAATATTTTCTGAGATGTCTCTAATCAAGTAGGGCATCAAATACTTTCAATATCTGAGTCACTGTTAGATCAGTTGGTTAGAGCATTGTCCTGATATGCCAAGGTTTGGGGTTTAATTCCCAGTCAGGACATATACAAGAATCTACCAATCCTATATAATAAAAGAGTAATATGCAAATTAACCATCACTCCGCTATACCCACAAGCCATGTCCACTAGCCAAACAGGAGCGAGTATGCAAATTAACCCCAACAAAGATGGCTGCGGCCATGGAGAAAGCAGGAGGGAGGCTTGGGTCTCCCCGGTGATAAAGCCAAGCTTTCCCCACACCCTGGCTGGCCCAGGCCTCTGCTTAAGGCTACAAAGTTTCAATTATAGAAAGTAAATAAACCCCAACAGAAATGGCTGCCTCCACTCCAGGCTACAAAGTTTCAATTGTAGAAATAAATCCCATATACCAGGGCCTCTGCTTGGGTAACCAGGGGGTATGGCCAGCCTGAAAACCACCACAGGCCCCTCGCCCAGGCTGCCCCTCACCCCAAGGTAACTCCCACCCTGATCCAGGAGACCCTTCAGGACAAACCAACTGGTCCCTACCCATGCACCAGGCTTCTATCCTATCTAATAAAAAAGTAATATGCAGATTGACCATCACTCCAACACACAAAATGTCTTCCCCCATGTGGTCAAAGATCCTGCCCCCATGTGAACATAAGATGGCCACCACAAGATAGCCATCAGGGGAGGGCAGTTGGGAGGAACCAGGCCTGCAAGGGAGGGCAACTGGGGCCAATCAAGCTTGCAGGAAAGGGCATTTAGGGGATACCAGGCTGGCAGAGGAGGGAAGTTGGGGGCAAACAGGCTGGCAGGGGAGCAGTTAGCCATCAATCAGGCTGGCAGGAGAGTGGTTAGGGATGATTGGGCTGGTAGGCAGAAGCGGTTAGAGGCAATCAGGAAGGAAGGCAAGTGAGCAGTTGGGAGCCAACAGTCCTGGATTGTGACATGGATGTCCGACTGCCCATTTAGGCCCAATCCTGTCGGGCAGATCCTAAATGTGCAGTCAGACATTTCTTGAGGTGTCCCAGATTGGCGAAGTTGCAGACTGTGCTGAGAGACACTGCCCACCCCACCCCCCCGCCACGTGCACAAATTTTGTGCATTGGGCCTCTAGTATATGCATAAATAAGTAGAACAAAAGTCGATGTTTCTCTCTTTCTCTCTCCCCCTCTCCCTTCCTCTTTCTCTAAAATCAATAAAAATTTTTAAAAGTATAACTTTAAAACTATACCAATAGTCATTACTCATTTTCAAATATAAACCAGTCCATTCACTCTGACAAATATCTATTGAGCATAGCATATACTATGAAAATCAAAATATTTATTGCTTGGAACATGGCTTACTAACCATGGAAATTAAACATAGAATGACAACTATTACTCTTTATGAAGAGGAAAACATAAAAATATATACACTATACAGATTCTATCAGCCTGCTTTATCATTTTAATCCAATTAAATGTAAATAATCACAAATGATACTCTAAGAAGTTTTCTCTACAATCATAAAATAATGTGGTTTTATTTATTTAAATATATTTTTATTAATTTTAGAGAGGAGAAGGGAGAGGTATAAAAAGATAAAACCATCAATGAGAGAGAAACATTGATAGGCTGCCTCCTGCACACCCCCTAAGAGGGCTGGATTCTGCAACCAAGGTACATACCCTCACTGAGAATGGAACTGTGACCTCCTGGTGCACAGGTCAACCCTCAACCACTGAGCCACACTGGCCAGGCAATAACACGTGTTTTTAAATTATACCTCAACTTTCACTAATTAGCTTATGCTTCTCAGAAGAAAAAACAAGTCTGTGTTACAAAGTTTAGAAATGAAAACACATATCCTGCATTTTAAAATTTATTATTCTCACTTCTCAGATGTTACATAGAAAAAAAATTGGAGAAACATTCAGAATGGAATGGACATCCAAAATCATTCCTGTCTAGATATTTAACACAGTGAATGTTCCATCAAAATCCAAAAAAAAAAAAAAATTACCTAAAACACTTATTCAGACCAAACCCACTGACTTCTATTTTATCACATTCAGTATGCCCTGATTCATTACATGAATTCATTCAAACATCAAAGCACCTACATGCCAGGCTCCTTTCCAACTACAAAACTAGGAATGCAGAGCTGAATCCCATGTTGTTTCTGCCCTCAAAAAATTTACAGTTCAGAACAATTGACAAGCACATAAACAAATAAGGACCAAAAAAGTTTAGATGCCCTTATCACAGCAAACTAAGGAAGGCTACAATGGTGTAAGGCTCAGAAAGCAAGTTCTTTTTCTTGTGTAGTTGCCTAAGACATGTCCTTCTAAATATTTCAAAATGCAATTTATACCTTCATGGCTGCTTTTCTTCCCACACTAGCTTATATCAGGACCGAGGTAACAGAGACTTTGCCGACAGCAGTTGCCCTATATCTAAAGCCAGCCTAGCACCAGGAATGCTCAGTGCCTACTCAAGAATGCAAATAATCCTTTTCACTAATATTTACAAGGTAAACTAAGATTGTTGTTAGAGTATTAAATTTTACAGTAAAATAGTAATCAAATTTTCAGACTAATTTAAATTGGCTAATTGAAATAAGTCAATATTCATTAAAATGTAATTGTACAGGACAAAAAACTGTTCCTAAAGTATTAACTAAAATTTTTATTGGTAGTTCATCTCACGGTAAAATTGCTTAACATGCAATGAACCTAAAGCAGTCATATTTTTGTGCAAAAAAAATTAAAATTTGAAGTTATCAAGACTGCATTATAAAATTTCCAAAAACTTCCATTAATAAATAACAAGGGAGGTGACAGTAGGGTAATATCATGTAAGGAAAAATATCCTGCAAGTAAATTACATCTAGAAAATTTTACTTTACAAAATTAATTTTCATTTGTAATGCTTACAGCAAGACACCCATGAAAAACACACATGGTGTCAATATAAGTCAAAGGAAAATCATTTGGGCAAAAATAAAAAGAATCCCAAGTAAAATTTATAGAAAAGATTCCTTTATTAACGTTTGGTCAATAATCTGTTTGTATATTTTGAGAAAACAACTTCAAGACCATGTGGATTCCTGCAACAGAGAGGAGTTGACAGGTCTGCTCCAACCACAAAGACAGTCCAGAGATGGAAGATGCTGATGACGCCTTGCCATGCTAGCAGTCAGCAGCTGCGCATTGCTGTAGGTTGCCCAGGATCAAACCAGAGAGGGTGAGATCTGCATTTGGCACCATTTGTCCACATCCAGATTATCATTGCTGACATGTACACATAAGGAACTATTTGACATTGAAACTGGGACTCAGAACTGTTGGATATTGAAATTAGGACTCAAACATTTTTTGTTCTTGTATGTTTATTTCTAGTCTGCAGAGGCAAGATTTTTTAAAGAAAATAAATGGGGGAAAATAGATACAGAGGCAAAGAATCATTGAACAGACTGTCAAACTACAGCGGGTAGGCAGGGGAGGTTGGGGAGGAGGGCTGCAAGAGATAAACCGAAGGACTGGTATGCATGCATGAACGTATAACCAATGGATACAAGACACTGGGGCGGGGCAGGTGAGGGCATGTACTGGGGAATAGGGAAGGCGGGAGGGTTGGACAATGGGGGGAAAGGAGACATTTGTAATACCTTAAACAATAAAAAATGTAATTTAATAAAATAGGAGATTGTAAATAAAGTGCAAATATACCCTTTATGATAATACATTGTATCTAAGGTGGAATGTTAAAATCATAGTTTGTGGGAAGCAGACTTATGCTATCATTCCCATTCACTCCACTTATCACATTATCAATATGCTGGAATATAAAGTAGTCAATAAAAAGAATACTTTAAAAGTTTCAAGTAACCTGAGGACTGATGGAGAGGGAAACTAAAATGTATAACATATATAGAGTATGATTGCAGCTGTGACAAAAAAAAATGCATTAAAAATGGATGATAAAATATACTAATTGGTTATTTCTAGCTAATTTCTCGTTTTCTTAGTTTTAAGTATTTTCCAAATTTATAGTTGTAACCTGAAAATAAGCATTTTGTGCAAGTGAAATTGCACATTATCCTAAAAAATACTAAGAAATCTACATTCTCCAACATTAATGAAAAGAAAGGAAATATACTAAAAGATTAATGGAAGAGTGTTGAAAGGAAGGCTTGCATTTGCCTAACATTTCCATCACAATAGATTTTCAGATATTAATGGGAGCTTATGACTGTTCATTTTGCAGCTCAATAGATTTTTATTAAAAATGAATCTTTATATCCAAATTAATTCATGTACCTTAATTCAATTTTAGGAGTCTAAGTCAATGGGGCATTAGTTAAGTGGAAGAACACCAGGTCATATTATTAAAAATGTGCTGAACTCCTGTCTCTACCCTTCTTCCCTGTGACTTCCACTGTGCCCCATGCCCCTTGCTCCTGTCCTCATGGCTGTACACTTCTCTCCCCTCCAATAACTTGTCTGATTGGGAGTCACAGAGGTGGCTGAGAGGTGGCAAAACCAAGTCGCTCTGAGCAGCCAATGGTGGAAATATAAACAGTAAATCTCAACAAAGGGCCAAAGGACTAAAGGGTAAGTAGTACTGACATTTTTGCACTTTGAATGCTACTTTGAATAATGCTACACGTAAAATGTTGTCCCTGTTAATTTATCATTACTTGACCAGAGAATCCCATGTTTCTTTGCAATATTTTTTGTGTTAAGTCTCTAGAAAGAAAATCATTTTAATCACATTACTTTAAAAAGCAAAATAATGTGAGAGAATCATCAGCCCCTGGGTTTAATAAAAAAAATTTCCCTTCATCTTTAATATTGTTACTTTGAACCTGTCATCAAGCCTCTCAGAGTTTCTTTTTTTCTTTCTGTCTTTCTGCCCTTAACTAAGCTATTTTGTTCCTAGGCCTTCATTTTCAGTCCTTAAACATGTCTCAAGTTATACCCATTGTTCATGAAACCAGTTTGCCTTATATGGAAGTAGTTAATTTTGCCTCATGATTTGGCTAATTCAGGAATTGAAATGATTTCACAGGATGCAAATGTCAAGGTTAATTTATTATATTTATTACCATTACTAATATTAGCAATAGCATTTTTTTTACTACTTACTATATGCCAGAGTCTGTGGTAAGTGTTTAACACTCATTTTTTAAAATTTAATCCACATTATAGCCCACAGGTACAATCATAATCCCTGTTACACAGATGGAAGAAATCAAGGCTCAGAGAAGGTAAGTACAGTAACTTGATAAGGTTCACAAAGCCAGTGAGCAGCAGAACCAGATCTGGAACACAGGTCTGTCTGATCTGTCTGTGCTCATAACCATTGCCCTACCATTGTCATTCTGCTCATTAAATACCTCACCACTGTCCATTACATAGCCTACCTTTCCAAGTCCTTCTTGAGCTGAGCCACAGCCTACCTCTCTTCAGAGTTGTTTTCCACTGTTCCCTTGTATATGTACTTCATTGATTCATTGAAGCAAAACGCAATCATTTTTTTTCTTTCTGTCTTTCTGCCATTGACTAAGCTATTTGTTCCTAGGCCTTCATTCTCAGTCCTTAAACATGTCTCAAATTATACCCAGTGTTCATGAAACCAGTTTGCCTTATATGGAAGTAATGTGTCCCCTCCTCAACTTTCATATTACTTCGTTTGTTCTTCTTATATAGCATTTATTACTTCGTTATTGGGTATTATAATTTATATTTTGATTTAGCATCTCCACGAGAATGAAATCTTTGTGTAGAGAATCAATGAAGAGTTCATTTTTGTCTCCTCAAGGCATTTAGCACAAGAGGGAATATGGGTGGTTTAGGATAATATTAGTATTTGTTCTCAGATAATCAGAAAATTTCAAAGTGAATGTTTATTTTGAAGGCCCATTAACAGGCATTGGAAACTTGAGCTATTCTAAGCAGGCAATTATTTAAGAGGGAAATACACACATACTTACCCAACACAATACACACACACACACACACACACACACACACACACACACACATAATTAAAGAAATTAAGTAAAATAGAAGTAGAACTATGAAAAGATGAGATTGGGGTTTTTTTTATTTGTTTGTTTGGGTGAATTTTCATTGAAGCATGGTGAATAGAGAATGTCATCTTGAGCCATCAAACTCTAGAGCTTCTTCTTCTTTTTTTTTTTTTTTAAATCCTCACCGGAGAATTTTTTTTTTTCATTGATTTTTAGGGAAATTGAAAGGGAGGGAGAAGAGGGGGGAGAAAGAAAGAGAGAGAAACATCAATGTGAGAAAGACACATCAACTGGTTGCCTCTGATGCATGCCCAACAAGCCAGAAATCAAACCTATAGCCAAGGTACATGCCCTTGACTGGGAATCTAACCTGAGACCCTTCAGTTTGCAAGCCAACCTTCTAACAACTGAGCAAAACTGGCCAGGGCAGGATACCTTTAATTACATTTCTGATTTTCACAATTATTAATACCTTGGATAAAATATTATAACCAATAATTTTTGTTTTATAAAATGTAATTTAATATATTTACTCTTACTTACCTTTCTGGTTAATCTGTAAGACTCAAAATAAAAACTTTAGCAGTTTCTGCACAGTAAAACCTAAACATTTAGTTAAAGTTAAAACTTTTCCTAACCACAAGATTGTATTTAGAAGCAGAAAACATAAATCAAATAAACTTTGAATGTACTTATGGAATTTGTCTGCCCTCTCAGGCAATGGAGGTCTGGCACAGGGAGCTCAATAGTCAGTTAGTTATGCCTCATAGCAAAATGTTGGCCATCAAACACTGCTTTGGCATTGTTTTCTGCTTACAATATATCTGTCCATCCTTAACTGTCTGCTTCACTTTCTAGAAAACTCTTCAAGAACTGAATCCATCAGCCGTCTTCTCTCTAAATAATAATGCTCTCTTCATCAAGAAAAAAAAATCATCTTGTCTAAGTGCCTGTTTCACTCTTTTATCACAATATTTCAGACTGGATCACTATCATCTTACTGTATTCTGTCGCTGATATTTCTATTTTAGCATCCACATGTAGTCAATCATTATATCATCAATTATCTATTCAGACATTTTCTGGGATTTGCTCTTCATCATTCTTACTACCTTCAGCCTAATACAAGCTTCAACTTCCCACATTCTGCAGAGAACTCTGAAATACAGTGTGAAAGTTGGTGCCTTCAAAGACCATGGTAAATACAAAAGAGGTCAAAACATATAAATAGGAAATAAAGTTAGTTAAAAGATATCAGGTGCCTATACATTGTAAGCACACAATAAATACTTATTGAATGAATTTACTCAAACATTTTAATGGATGGAGAATTAAAAACATTAATGTAGCATATTCTTATTGTATAATATCATATTTAGTTGTTCTCATGATGTCCTTCATAATATGTTCCTAGTTCCTGACTTATTCCAGAATTTTATTGTCCAGAAATAGATCTAACAGCTGTGGCCACAGGTGGTAAATGTTTATCAACTGAAAAAAATCCAAGATACTAATCATTATATAAATATTTTTCTAGTAGTAGTTGCCGTTGGAATTGTTCCCAACTTACTAGTTTTTGTTTCCAACTTATTGGTTTTTGTTTTGTTTTTTTCTCCCTAAATCATTATTCCTGAATTAGACTCTAGCAGATGTTACAGATGACTTATTTTTCCAGATGGTCTAGATTTTTTGAGGTAAAACCTCAATTTACAATAAAGAAAGTAATAAACATTCTTGACTAGCTTGAAAAGTGTGTTCAATTTCTATGTATTTAAGTAACAAGTAAGTTTATTCACCAAGAACAAATTTACTGTTTTCAAACTTTTCAAGTGCCTCATTTTCTCTAAGCAATTCCAGTATAGCAACTATAATACCTAGCACACCATAACTTCCCAGTAGATATGTTGTACAGATGTACAGACCAATTATACTTTGAAAGCTGATTTTTTTGCCTTCATTTGCCACAGAACAAAACCTACATAATAAAAAATAAACAGTACAGGAGAGAATTTGTACTGTTTAAAGATCTCATGGGCCTATATAGTAAATTCTTGTTGAATGTAGAGATAGTCTACTCATAAACATTTTAACAGATAAAGAATTTAAATTTTTATATTACATATTAAAATGGTAATGTTTAGGTATATTGGGTTAAATAAAATATATTATTATTAATTTCACCTACCTTTTATTCTTTTTTTTTTTAATGTGGCTACTAGAAACTCATGTATTTGTTCAAAACCCTACTTTTCAAAATGCTGTCCAGAGCCCTGCACCTCAGTCACTGCTTTCTCAGCACTTTCCCTTGGAACATTCAGAAAGTCCTATCCTGTACTCTGAGAAAGACTAACCTAAACTGTACTTTATTGTGATTTGTATAAATAAGATGCATCTTTCAACAAAATTCCTCATTCTACAATAAAAATAAGAAGGCTGTGTGAAGTAATGTTATTTTGCTAAATACTGGTATTAGAGAATTGGTAAGAAAAGACACTGGTGATTTTTGCAGGATCTAAACAATGAACTAAGACACACACAAGTTGATTTTTGTGTGTGTGTATTAGATACCTAGGACTGCCATATCATGTTTAATCTTCACCACAACTCACAAACCAGATATTATAACTTTCTTTATTTTTAATATGTCAACTGAAGCACATGAAGTATACTAGTATACAATGAATGGTCCACGATCACAAGACCAATGAGCAGCAGAACCGAATAGTTTGACTCCAGAGACCATATTCTTTATCTAGATGGTAATAGCAGCTTGTAAAAGGTGACAACAACTGAGTCTGAGTAGACTTTGTAAATGTCAGGTCAGAGAATATTGTAGGCTAAATTCTGGAAATGTGGAAGGGGAGAATTAAAAATGGAAATAAAGGGAGAACCAAGATGGCGGCATAGGTAAAACACCTATCTTGCCATCATGCTCAGCAATTTTAATACTACAACTTAACGAAAGAACAAACACCTTCCAGAATCACCAGAAAGCTGGCCGAGTGAAAATTCCACAAATAAAAGTGAAAATAAGACTGTGACTCCGAGGAGCGGCAATGGACAGCGTCGAAAGATTCGCGGGGAGAGAGGTTTGGAGGGCGGGTGGCTGAAAACCGGCCAGTTTTCTTGATCCGGGAGACAAAGACGTTCCACTGGACTGATTTTCCAGCTCTGGGCGAAGTCCAGAGAACCCACTATCATACGGGGTGAAAACTGGACAGTGGGAGGGCACGCCGAAGCTCGGGTGCTGCAGGGCTCTCCCGGCTTGTGGAGAAGGCAGCTTGCGCGCAAACAGCTCAGCTGCGTGACCATGTAGAGAGCGCTCTGCGACTTGTCTCTCATTTGGAAAACAGTCAGTGTGCTTTGTTTTACGACCCTGGGTGAGACATTGGGTGTGCAGAGTCATTTGGGGAGAGTCTGAATTCCCAGTGGAGCTCCACAGCAGCTCTCTCTCAGAGGTGCTGGCGGCCATTGCCCCCGGCACAGAGTCCCTGGGGCCACATAGGGTGGAGCTGACGCTGTCTGCTTGGCCCAGAGACTCCGCCCATCCAACCAGAGCACAGCTGAGCTTCACAGACAATTGGCCTGGAGGTCAACCCCTCCAAGTGCTAACAACGATTAACCTGAGCTTAACTTCAGCAAGACTGTGCAACCCATATCCACCTCAGGTAACTGGGGAGGCTGAGCCACTGTCCCTTGTAGGAAGTCTACCACACAAAGCTAATTGACCAACTCAGGGAAGCAGCCACAATGCAGAGACATGGAAAGAAATCAGATGTGAAAGAAATGGAGGAAAAAAAACGACTGGACATGGAATTCAAAACCACGGTTATAGGGTTTTTTAAGAGGCTCAAACAAAAGGTCGAGGCCTATAAGGAAATAAGCAAGACCACAAAGGAAATGAATGAGTCCTACAAGGAAATGAACGAGCCCCTCAAGGATATAAAGGAGTCTCTCAAGGATATGAAAAAGGACCAACCAGAAATTAAGCATATACTGACTGAAAAAAAAATATTATACAAAGACCTAAAAGTGCTCTGGAGCACCCCAAGAACCAAGTTAAAGATGTGAAATACAAAGAGGTAAAATCCACTCAGCTGAAAAAGCAAGAAACCAAAAGAATCCAAAAAATTGAAGATAGTGTAAGGGGCCTCTGGGAAAACCTCAAGCATACCAACATCCGAATTATAGGGGTGCCAGAAAAAGAGAGAGAGCAAGACAATGAAAACCTATTTGAAGAAATAGTGACCGAAAACTTCCCACACCTGGTGAAAGAAATTGACTTAGGAGTCCAAGAAGCGCACCAAACCCCAATATATAGGAACTCTAAGAGGACCACACCAAGGCACATCATAATTAAAATGCCAAGAGCAAAAGACAAAGAGAGAATATTAAAAGCATCAAGAGAAAAACAGATGGTTACCTACAGGGGAGCACCCATAGGATTGTCAGCGGATTTCTCAACAGAAACGATGCACGCCAGATGGGAGTGGCAAGAAATATTCAAGGTGATGAACAGCAAGAATCTACAACCAAGGTTACTCTATCCAGCAAAACTATCATGCAGAATTGAAGGTCAGATAAAGTGCTTCGCAGATAAGTAAAAGCTAAAGGAGTTCATCACCACCAAACCAATATTATATGAAATGCTGAAAGATATTCTTTAAGAAGAGGAAGAAGAAAAAGATAAAAGTGTAAATTAGGAACAACAAATACACATCTATCAACAAATGAATCTAAAAATCAAGTGAATTAATAAGCTGATGAACAGGATAAACTGGTGAATGTAACAGAATCACGGACATAGAGAGGGAATGGACTGACAACTCTTGGGGAGAAAGGGGGTGTGGGAAGTGCAGCAAGAGTCTGATAAAAAATCATGCAACTATGGGAGAGGACACTACCAGCCAATCGGGAGTGGGGGGCATGGCTGAGCAACACAAGGCAGGGGTCAGGGCCGAGGTGTGCAGGAGGCCGGTGGGGGGCAGGGCTGCAGCCCCACCCCTTGCATCATGCTACTCGGCCCCACCCCCCCTCGCAATCGCAAGGCAGGGGGTGGGGCCGAGGTGTGTGCAAGGCAGGGGGCCCTGGCACGCAAGAGGCCTGTGGAGGGCCAGGCCAAGCGGCACACGGTGGTGGAAGGGGCCCCATTGCAGCCCCAGCCCTATCCCCAACAGGAGGCAGGCAGGAAATCCCTGTCTGACCACCGGGGAAACAAATAGCTCTGATTCAGGCCTTTGGTCTGGGAGAAGTTGCACAGAGACTTGGGGAGCATGGTCTTCTTTCCAAGGATGTGTGCTGGCATCTTTGTGTTCCCAGGTGCCATAAAAAGTGGATTTCCATGACAAGTTTACTGCCTGTGGGGAACGAATCACACTGCATGTCCCAGAGGAGAAGGGCATGTGAGAAATCTGTCCACAGGCTCTTGCACTTCACTTGTATAAGAGACACATTGGCTCCGAATTAAAGGGGGGAAAAAGGGCAAAGCAGTTTGCATCTTTGTTTCACTCTTCACTGGAGAAAGGCTCTTTGGTGAACAATGAGGTATTACTCTGGGATTACTGAAACAAAGACAAAAACTGCTTTGGTTTTTTTTTTTTTTCTTTTGGGAGGGGAGGAAGTCATCCTGTCGCTGTCCATGAACTGCAGCTTAATCACTGGGAACTAGTGTGGAGCAGCTGGTACTCTGCTCATTCCATGGGTTGTTTTCAGAGTTCCTGTTGTATTGTGTGGGATCTGGGCTCTCTCTGTCTCACAATGTGTCTCTGCAGCCATCTTTCTTTTTTTTTTTTTTTTTTAATATATTTTATTGATTTTTTACAGAGCAGAAGGGAGAGGGATAGAAAGACAGAAACATCGATGAGAGAGAGACATCGATCAGCTGCCTCTTGCACGCCCCCTACTGGGGATGTGCCCGCAGCCAAGGCACATGCCCTTGCCGGAATCGAACCCAGGACCCTTCAGTCCGCAGTCCGACGCTCTATCCACTGAGCCAAACCAGTCTCGGCTGCAGCCATCTTTCAATACCAGCCTCTGAGGAGGAGGAGCCCCAGCCAGAAGTTTGTAAAACTCTTAAAGATTTGGGAGGCTGGCAAGTGTCTGCTGCTGTAAAAATAAATTTAGGAAAGAGAATGGATGACAAAGGATGAAGTAAATGAATGGCATTCTCTCCCCACTTTTTTCCCCTAGATCCAAGTTTCTCATTTCCAAAAGGTGGAATGTTATTATGAAACTCTAACACACAAGACGGCTGCCCCCATGTGGTCAAAGATCTTTCCCCCATGTGGACACAAGATGGCCACCACAAGAAGGCCAGCAGGGGAGGACAGTGGGAGGTTCCAGATCTGCGAGAGAGGGCAGTTGTGGGCCATCGGGCAAGAAGGGGAGAGCAGTTGGGAGGGATAAGGCCTACAAGGGAGGGCAGTTGGAGGCAATCAAGACTTAGGGGAGGGCAGTTAGGGGTGACCAAGCCAGAAGAGGAGGGAAGTTGGAGGCAAACAGGATAGCAGGGAGTATTTAGATACCAATTAGGCTGACAGGGTAGTGGTTAGGAGGTGATCAGGCTGGCCTACACAAGTGGTTAGGGGCAATCAGGGAGGCAGGCAGGTGAGCAGTTTGAAACCAGCAGTCCTGGATTGTGAGAAGGATGTCCGACTGCTTGTTTAGGCCCGATCCTACTGGGATCCGACCTAAACGGGCAGTCAACATCCATCGAGGGGTCCCAGATTGGAGAGTGTGCAGGCTGGGTGAGGGACATCCCCCGCCCCCGCCTTGCATGAATTTCATACACTGGGCCTCTAGTGTACTAATAATTGGTCAACATATACAGTATAATAGCAACATAAAAAAATGTAACTTACAGCAAAAATATTTTTAAAAGTTCAAAACTGATTCTAGTGTTATTTAGAGTATCAACAGAGAAGCAAACTAAATAGAAAAATATAATCTATGTATGGTGAATTTAATACATAATTAATCATGCCAATTCTGACCAAATTTTGGTGCAGAATTTACACAACTTTGTTCAAGACCACTATGTAAAATAAAAAGGGAGGAGAGCCTGGAGGAAAATGTCATCCATATAGATGAATTATAATAATAAATGTAAAAGAAATAATTAAATTACAAAATCATTGTTTTGCTGCCATCAAGGTTGATTTAGCAAAGACTTACCCATGAATGCTAAATGTTTCAGTGAAAACTTTATGATAAGCAATATAGTGTTATAGTTCAAAATATGTCTTCAAAAAATCACTTTTCATAATTATAACTTTAGAAAGAAAAAACCTGGTGGACAGGATATTTACATGATTAATTTAATTGAAGATTACATCACCAATAACGAAACAAATGTACATCATGAATCTTCGAATATAATGCACTGAGAATGGCACAGTGTTACTTTGTCACGGCAGGAGGAAATGTAACTTACTATTTGCTTATAAGGCAGAGGTAAGAGGTATTTAGTGCAAGTGTTAATGATAGCAAAAAATAAAGCAAAAAATTTATTTTATTCTGGTTTTTAAAAATAAAATTGACAAGTGTGATAGTAAATGATTTAGGCTAAATTCAGACAATGTCTCTGAGTAATATTTCACATCAAGGATGTATGAGGTAGAGGTGGAGAATTCAGAAGGTAGGGATTTAATGAGGTTGTAGAAAGTTCATTATCTGATAGAATAATTTATCCCAAAATAGTAGATAAAGAAAACACTTAATTTCATGTGAGAATTTCTGAGTAGCTCTTTAAAAACTGTGTCAAAAAATTGTGTTCATCAGTTTTCAGTTCTGTTCCATTGGTCTGTGTTGTCTGTTTTTCTACCAATGCCTTGTTGTTTTTGTTATTGTTGCTTTCTAGTATAATTTGGATTCAGATAACTTTATAAAATTATAATTCCCCTCATGAATATGATATATATTACCAAGAATATATTGCTAAGTAGAATAAAGTTGAAGGCTATACAATTACTGATTTCAAAACATACTCTAAATCTATACTCATCAAACAAGTGCAATATTTGCAAGAAGTAGAAACATGTAACAAAACATATAACAAAAGAAAACAAGGCCCACATACATTATGATGAATTGATTTTATAAACATACCATACATATCCATGGGAAAGTGGTCTAAAAATAAAATATATGGAAAAAATTACTATAACCCCTAACAAATACCACACAGGTTATATTAACTTTTAAATTAAATTAAAGGCCTAGTGCTCAAACCGGAAATAAAAAAAGTCTGGAAAAAAAAGGAGAAAATATGTGTTACTTTAGGGTAAGCTAAGTTTTTTAGATAGAAAACTAAAACAGCAACTATCAAAAAGTGAAGAATGATAAGTCTAATTTTAGTGGTATTATAACATTCTGCCCTTCAATAGGCTCTGTTAAAAAAATAGAGATGAAACAAAGGCAGGAGAAATTATCAATATTTTAAATATCTAGCAAATATTTAACAGGAAATATTAAGAACTTAAAACTCAATTATTGGAATATAATACAATTAAAAAAGTAAACATGTCACAAAATAAAGAAAAATGAGTAGACAATAAGCTCACACAAAGTTTATCAACTTTCAAGCACATGCAAAATAAAACTAAATGAATGCCACTTTTCCTTCATTAGAAGAACTAATATTTAAAATACCCTTAATACTAAATTTGCCAAAAAGTTGAGCAATTAGATTTCCACTACATTGTCTAATGTTGTATAAATTCACACAACCACTTATGAAAATATTGACATTTTGTTACAAAATTAAATTTAGTAACATATAATCAAGCAAATTCAATGCAATATTTTACCCAATCTACACCCACAATTAACTATATACTAGAGGCTCAGTGCACAAAATTTGTACATTAGGTGTGGAGGAGGGTCGCCCAACTGGCCTGACACTCTCACAGTGCAGGAGCCTCGCAATTGATCGCCCTAAAGAGGTAGGACCCGCCACCAATCTGGGGCTCCTGATGAATTTCTCCAAAGAGGTAGGCTAGAGCCAGAGGTCCTGCCACTGTGCCAAGTTGAGCTGGGAGGCAGGACCCCTAGGACTCCCCAGGCAGGCCTCAAATGCTGAGCCAAGTGATCCCCAGGCAGACCTCACTTGTAAAGCCTGGAGACCATGTCCTGGGAGCTGAGAGGAGGCAGGACTACTAGGCAGGCTCTGTGCTATGCACACAGAATCAAGCCCAGCCCTGCCCACCTGCACAACCCTGCTGTGCACCCTGCCTTCTTGTGACAGAGTGAGGAAATTACACCATGACAACCACTCAGGCTTTTATTAGTAAAGATACATGCTCATAGGGACTTTAATCATAATAGCCAGAAAGTAGAAAAAGAACAAGAGTCTATAAACATTTGAATAAACAGCCTTATATATAAAAATCCAGAGGCTGTCATCACCTAGACTACCAGATGGACAAACCAAACAACAATCTGGTGGCGAGAGGAAGCTCCCTTCTGGTCCTGGTCTGGGCACAGTGGCAGTGGGAGGAAGATCTGGGACTCTACTGGGGTGTGGCAGAACACTGGATCTCATGTGATTGGGGGCATGGCAGACCTTCAAACCACACCCTGACAGGAGGGAAGAGGGAACCCCAATCCTCACAGAATCAGCCATTGGACAGCTTGCTGTCAGTAGCCTGCCAGGCAGGAATCTCATTCACCTGCACCCAGGACCCTGAAAGGAGGGAAAAGGGAGCGTCATTCCTTGCAGGAGAGGTTGTTCTGAACCCAAGAATTGATTTGTCCTCATCTGACCCTGACCTTCCATTTAAATTAATTTGAAGACAGTTTCCTGTGATGCCAGCATTTGTTATGACTATTAATAAATCACAAGGACAAACTCTACAGAGAGTAGGAATATTCCTAGCTGAACCCATTTTCCCACATGGTCAATTATATGTTGCTTTCTCTCCAGTTCAAAGAGCCTGTGATATTAAAGATATAAATACTTTATCACAGGGAAATCAGTCAATCACTTTGAAGGTGTTTTCACTCTTAATGTGGTATTAGAATAAGTTTATTCAATTAGATATTAGAAATATTAGACTAAGTTTAATCAATTTATCAGTCATTGTATCATTGTTATTTTTACATCATGTTTTTGTTGTTATATGATGTTGTGATTATTTATTAATAAACTTATATATTATTTTCATATACATTTTACTAATTTTCTTTCATCTCTGACACTTCTATTATAAAATGGATTCTTTTGTAAATTTTGGTAGTTTGATTAGTTGTATTATGCTTCCTTATCTTGCAAATTGCTGATTTGATCCTTGTTATATCTACTCTGCTGTTGGTTTTCTATGAGGTATTCTTCTTTTCAGTTAGTGTATTCTTCATTTCTGAATAGTTCTTTTTGATAGTTTCCTTTTGATGTGGTTGAAGTTGTCACTAAGTTCAATGAGCATCTTCACAAGCATGATTTGAAATCTGTATATGTTACTCTGCCTCCATTTCACTGAATTATTTTTTTTTTAGATTTCTTCTGTTCTTTTATTTGGGATCAGTTTACTAGTAATTGTCTCCTCCTTTTGGCACTTCATTTCTTTTGTTGGTTTCTATATATTAGGTAAAGCTGCTATACTTCCTGGTTTTAGTAGAATGTCCTTATGCAATAGGTGTCCTGTAGGGCTCAGTGGTGGTCAAGGCCTCTAGGGTATGCTTCTCAGTGTAGGATGCTCACATTATTATGTTGTAGTTGAGTTATGATTGCTGTTGGCATCACTGAGAGGGAATCACCCTGGAGCCAATGAGCTGCAAGGAGTGGGTGGAAATATAATGGAGGAGCTGCTACGCAGGGGCCAACTGCACAGAGTTGGACTCACTTCAGTGGGCCTTTGGTATTTGCCGAGGTCATTCCTCAGGGAATCACTTGTGGTGGTGGTTCTGTCACCCTTTGCCATGGTCTGAAGCTGTTCCCCTAAAGCACTGCACCTGAGGCCTCCCAGGAAGTCCAGGGCTAAGATCAACTACCCCTGGTTTCTTACACCGGGCCAATTGCCATGAGTTACAGAGTGAACTGCAGACAGCTGCTACTTGTGTGGACAGCAAAGCTGTCCAGCAGAGGCCAAGCTGCAAACCAAGGCGGGCTGTTGCTAGTGCTGGACCTGTGGCTGCTTAGCAACAGGTACAGGGAATGCAGAGATCTGTTGCTACTTGTTTAAGAGATTTTAGGAAATTCCAAAGCAGGAGCCAAGACAGACTGTTTGTAAGGAGGAGCCACTGAAAATGACTTGGAAAGTACTGCACGTTGTGTGGGATGATGTCTCAGCAGCTTGGGGAGACAATGTCGTAGCTGTGTGATTCCAAATATGTTTTTACTTGTTTGGTTTAGGAATATCAAAGCTGTGGCTGAGAAGAGTGTTGGTAGAGTAAGGGCAATAAAAGCCTTGGTAATACTCATGATGGTTCCATTTGGACATGTACCTAATATTTAACATTTTGAATATGCTGGAAATGCAAACTTGAATGAATAAAGATAAATAAAGGTAGATCAGATATTTTGATAAAAATAAAAAGTGACTTTGTTTCAAATAAGTACTGATGTTGTGCTTTGTTATGTGAATAGCACATGCTATACTAATACTTGTATTCATACTCATTGTAATGCCTTCATCAACGTATAGTGCATTATTGCTTCCCTTTTTAATTTCTTTTAACAAAAATACCTTCATAAAAACCTGATGCTTTACTGCTGAAGTTTAGGAATTAAAGATATTTTTTCCTCTAAATTTAGTGTCTAAATTAACATACTACTTCTACTTATAAGTTTTCTAATAGGCACAGAAAAATTTCTATTTTTCTATTATAGAAATCATTGGATAGGAATGAAATTATCAAATTAGACTGACATTAAATTAATGATTGTCATCTATATACTTTTAAAAATATATTTATTATCTCAATTAGCAATAGTTAAATTTACTTCTAGAATATGAAGTATTTAAGTTTTTATAATATTTTTTAAAAGTATAGATTATACTTATTTCAAATGATAAGGATTTTAAGTATTGTATAATTATATTGTCAGACTATTATAAATAACATTTTGTAGTTTATATCCATGGTAAACATAGAAATCTTGAAAGAGCTTTGAACATTTTATTATAAACATGCATATTGCCAGTCTTGGAAAAGTGTGGAATTTACATATAGTTACATAAATACTACATTATTTACATTTCTTATGATACCTTAAATTAAAGGGGTAAAGGTTTGAATCAAAAGCAAAGAACTAAAATAAAATCATGTTCAGGAAAGACATAGAAAACTTACTTGCTACTATTCCTCAACTCTATATTTCCAAAGTGAAACTGCTCTTGAATTCAATACCTTAAAATCTGAGTACTTCTAAACACTCAAATGCATAACAAATAAAGAATACCAACTATCCAAACGAAAAGAAATCTGTCCTAGAGATCATACAATGTCATCTTAGAGTACAATAACATAAAGAAAACTAGAGGCCTGATGCATAAAATTTGTGCACAGTTGTGGTTCCTAGGCCTGGCTGGCAACCAGGGCCAAATGGGGCCTTCTGGATGCCAGTCAGAGCCTTCCTTTTTTCCACCCCACCCCCTGGTGGTCAGTGCACATCTCAGCGAGCAATTGAAACCCAAGTCTCTCAGTTGAACTCCTAAGGGGACAATTTGCATAATACTCTTTTATTAGATAGGATAGTTGTGAGGTCAGTGTTACCTGATATGAAAGATACAATGTCAAACAGTAAATATTCTGGAATGGAAATTAGAACCAAAAACATTATGACCATATTGTGATTTTTCACCTTATTTTCTATGAGAACTTTGTCTGAGGCTATGATGGGACCATATCTAATTTTAACATTCAAGTAGAGCAAAGATCTTTGGTGAGATAATGGGACATTAAAATAAGACATTCAATTCTCATATCTTGATTTACCCTAATGTAAGAAAAATTTTCAGGAAAATTAGTCAGATAAAATTCTTCAGTGACTGCTCAAGTAAATTCACATTTTAACCCCATTCAAATATTCTTATCTCTTGGTACATTCTCTCTATTTATTGTTAAATGGGATAGAAGCATACAAGCCAAAAAGAATTTTCCCATCACTGCTAAAATTAATAAAATTGTACATAAAAATTAAAATACTTTCAGATAACACATTGAGGCTATAAGTAATAACCAATACCAGCCTGACAGGAGAAAAAGTTGGCTTCATAAATTTAAAATAATAATAAATTAGTAAATATTGAGGATTCACTGTATGATATGCACATAGTTAGGTACCTAGATAGTTATGGTACATACATTACCTAGTAAATCTTTAAAGTTCTATAAATTAGGTTCTATTTTTATCCTCATTTTATGAAAACTTAAAGAAGTTATTTACTAGTCAACTTCCTGTTATCATTGTCATCATACCTAATACATTATAGAAACTGTGTTATCTTACTAGATTACAGGAATATTCATATAGTAATATGGGGAAGAATCTGTATGTATCATTTAAAAAATTGATAGGAGGTGTTTTAATTTTTTATAACTCATTGGGAGTAAAAAAGAAAGAAGTCTTTTCCAATGAACATGTACATTCACTCCACATATAAATGCCCAGCATAGGGTCAATCCTAATGTAAAAATAGGATTTTGTTTTGGCATTATAATATAATCAATGTGAATTCTTAACTTTAAAACATTTTATATAACTTTATATTGAGTATTTCCTACCTAATAAAAGAGTAACATGCAAATGTGACCGTACCTTGGCTCCTAATTGGTTATGCTACCAGCCGATTGGAGCAGGGGGCAGAGGAGGGGGTGGAGCAAAGGGTGGACAGAGCAAAGAGTGGGGCAGGGCAGAGGGTGGGACAGGGCAGAGGGTGGGGCAGGGCAGAGGGTGGGGCAGGGCAGAGGGTGGGGCAGGGCAGAGGGAGGAGCAGGGTGGAGACATGGACAGCACACAGTGGATGAGGCTGGCAGGGGTGTGGCCACAGTGCAGTGAAAGCAACCACCACCCTAAAAGGTTGGCCCACAGGGAACTTAAGTGCCAGCCCTCCTTAAGCTTATGGTGCCTGAATCACATGCAAATGAGCGCCCAGGGTCTTTGCATCCCTTCTAGCCCAGCACCCACTATGGGAGTGGGAACCTGCTGCCAGTCTCTGGGGTGTGCGGAGACCCAGGTGGCCATCACCTGGTGGAGAATATTCATGGTGCTCTTGGTTCTTGCAGGGTGGGGGGGCAGGAATTCTGGGAAATGTAGTTCTCTTGACAGACCCACTGTAGGAGTAAGTTTGAAGTACTGAGGGGGTGGGGAACGTGGAAGCAGCAGGGTGGGGCAGGCCGGGCTGGGTGGGGGCTTTAGGCCTTGGGCTGGCGGGGGGCTCCACATGTGGAATGCGTGTGGGGTGAAAACCTGCTGGGAGGCTGGCACCCAATAGCCCCTGGATCAGAGACACAAACCCACAGGGGGCTGGTAACCAGCACCCACAAGCTCTGTCACCCAGTTGCTGGAGCTGCAAAGGCCGAATCAGAGACATAAACCTGCATGGAGGTCAGTACCCAACTACCCCAGATTGGAGATACAAACCAGCAGAGAGGCTGGCACCCAGCAGCTGCAAGTCCTGCCATGGAGGCACTGGGGCTGTGAGGGGCTGGATCTGAGACACAAACCAGCAGGGAGGCCAGCACTCAGCAGCCCCAAGCCCCGCCACTGCAGACCTGGGGCTGGGGGTTGGGAGGGGGGTCGACTAGAGATACAAACCAGCAGGCCTGGCACCCAGCAGCCTCAAGGCCCGATGCCTAGGCACTGGGGCTGCTGGGGTGGGGGGGAGAGCAAGGCGGGTGGGGGCAGCTGAGACACAAACCCACAAGAAACCTGTGGAAAGAGAGATAAACTATCATAACTTTATCTCCCTTTCCTCAAGATGAGAAAACTCTCCCTGGATTATTTAGTGATGTGGCCCACAGGTTTCTACATACACAGGGTATATTATGACCACTCCCAGAATGCCATCTCCAGGGAATAACCTACTGTGGCAAATCATCTGAGAGAGGGAACAGGCTTTTGTTGGGTTTATTCTGAAGGTCAGAAAACATGTCATTACCCAACATATGCTTTATTGTTATATTGATGATTTTGAGCTACATATTCTTGAAAAACTGCAAGTGCGTGCAGAGGATTTCACTGAAGTCTCCTGATCTGTCTAAAATTGGACCCCCCCTAAAAGAGCTTAAATGTCATAGGTCCCCTTGATGGGAGAAGTGTCATCAGGCAGAGAAGACTGACTCCTGTCATAGGACATAACACCCAGACTTTGTAACAAACTATTTCTCTCCACCCCCATTCATCTTTCCTAAAAATAATTTACTCTACTCTAAGAGGACTATATCTCCCGTTCCTTTTCCCTAGGAAGAAGGTATTTAAATCTGCATTCTAAGCCAGCTTGGGGAGTTATTCATTTTTCTCTAAGATCTCCCATATATACATGAGGTACACATGTTGATAAACATTTGTTTTTATCTTGGCGATCTGTCTTTCATTACAAGGGCCTCCACTAAGAACTCAGAAAGGTTGAGGAAAACTGTTTTTTCTTCCTCCATAATTCTATCTCAGGAAATCAAGTTCCCAGCTGAACAATGAGGTTAGCTCAAGTATCAAGCGTTCCCAGCTGACGGGAGGGAAGCTTCTAGGGAGAAATCAATGATATTGGCATCAAAGTGGAATGGAAGGCACATGCATGTTTGATGGTGGGAGTTTAAAGTGATTCAACATTTTTGGAGGATGACTTGGCAAATTTTATAGAAATGTTCAAGGTACATCCAAGAGTCTTCTTCTAGGAATCACATCTGCTGAGATAAAGCACAAGCACTTAAGCCCTGGTCAGAACCCAGGATGTTACTGCGGACTCCCCTTCCATGATAGGAAAACCTGGGAACAACTTGCATTTTTAGGACAAGGTAGCATCTATGCTAATAAAAGGGTAATATGCTAATTAGACTGAACATCTTCCTGGCGACCTTCTAGATGTCCTTCTAGACATCCTTCCCAACAAAGCCATGTTAGTGGGGCCAAGGCAGAGGAGGTTAGAGGCAATCAGGCAAGCAGGACAGAGCTGTTAGGGGGACCAGGCCAGCAGAGGAGAGCAGTTAGGGCAAACAGCCTGTCAGGGGAGAGCAGCTAGCAGGCAGGTGAGTGGTTAGGAGGCAGAGGCCAGAGGGGTCCCAGATTGGAGAGGGTGCAGGCTGGGCTGAGGGAATCCCCAAGCTCCCGCCCTTGTGCACGAATTTTGTATACTGGGCCATTGGTATAATATAAGAGGCCAAAATTCTTTCTGGAAAAATAATGATATTCCAAAACTTGTTACCACAATATAAGGTATAAGAGCTGCAAACTAAGCCTTGAGACCTGAAGCTCCCACAGATTTAAAATGACTAAATAGTTAACGAACTCAACATTTGAGTAAATTAGGATAACCTCCATTCTATGAATTGGAGTCACACACTATTTTTTCTCTCATTGTGGACCACATATGATTACTATGTATGCTTCTATCTTTTGCTAGTCATGTTATTCTACAGATAACAATATGCATTCTGGCTTATCAAATCTTAATAGCACTTGATAGTTTTTCATGTTATATAAAAATAAAGGAAGTTAAAATATTTTTTTTCATTTTTCTTCACTTGTTACTATGACCTATATTTTAATTATATTGCTATTTTACACAGTTGATCTACTCTTTCCAATACTCTTATTCCTCTCAGCATCTCCACATTCCAATATTGGATAACAATACAAAAAACTAAATGAGTCCAGCAGAAGATGAACTGATAAAGATGGAAATTTATTTATACACATAGATTTTTCTGTCTGAAAAATCATGCGAACATGTTTTAAAACAGCTCAAGTGCGCTGGTAAGTTTGATTCAGTGGTTAGAGCTCTGGTCTGCAGACCCAAGGGTCATGGTTTGATTCCCTGTCAAAGGCATGTATTTCTGTTGGAGCTTTCATCCCTGCCCATGGTAGGGGCATGTGCAGGAGGCAAGCAATCCATGTATTTTATATCTCTCTCTCCCTTTCTCCTCCCTCCCCTCTACTCTCTCTAAATAAATCTGAAAAAATATCATCAGGTGGGTATTAAAAAAATAAATAAAAATAAAAAACAGGCCAACTTTCATCCTCCTGGTGAAGTGATAACCACCCTGGTGACTATATCGGTCCCCATAGCAAAATCTAGTCTCTCTCTCTCTCCCTCCCTCTCTCTCTCTCTCTCTCTCTCTCTCTCTCTCCCTCTCTCTCTCTCTCTCTTTCTCTCTCCACCTCAATCTCATTCTCTTGGGTTTATATAAGCAAGAGGTGGGGAATCTTTTCCTGCCAGGGGCCATTTGGATATTTATGTATTTGTAACATTGCAGGACATACAAAATTATCAACTTAAAAATTAGCCTGCTATATTTGGTCAGACATTTAAATAACTCACCCCTAATTCCTTGGCAGGGACAGACCAATTATTTCATGGGCCTTTTATAGTCTGTGGACCAGACATTTTCACCCCTGATATAAGCAATGAAAATCTCCTCGTAATAGGAGGAAATAAAAAGTTTACCAAGTAGCCTTTAATATGTCTCTATACTTTCTAACTAATATTTTATTTTAAAAGCTATTTTTTATTTTTAATGTTCCTTATATTTTTACAAATCTAAAATAATAATGAGGAGAGAGGGAATCAAGATGGAGGCATAGGTAAACACCTATCTTGCTGCCACACACAGCAATTTCAAAACTACAACTTAATGAAAGAACAAACACCATCCAGAATCACTGGAAAGCTGGCTGAGTGAAAATTCCACAAATAAAAGTGAAGATAAGACACTATTACTCAGAAGGGTGGAGGCGAACAGCATTGAAGATACATGTAGAGAGGTTTGGAGCGCGCACCAGCAGATTGTGCTGGTGGCTGAAAACCCAGCTGGTTTTCTCGAGCAAGGGAGACAAAGAGGTCCCACTCCACTGATTCCCTAGCTCTGGGCAAAGATCAGGTAACCCACAATCATACGGGTTAAAAACTGGACAGTGGGGAGGCACGTTGAAACTCGGGAACCCACAATCATATGGGTTAAAAACTGGACAGTGGGGAGGCACGCTGAAACTCGGGCACTGCAAGCGTCTGCAAGCTTTTGGAGAGGGCGAGCTTCTGCAGAGTGTGCATGAACTTGGGAACAGCACATCTGCTTGACCACGTAAAGAACACTCGTGACTTACTCTCTCGTTCGGGAAACTGACAGACTGCATTGTTTTACAACCCTGGGTGAGACGTCGGGTGTGCAGACTCATTTGGGGAGAGGTTGAATTCTCTGGCAGCTGGTGGAGCTCAGCAGCAGCTCGCTCTCAGAGGTGCTGGCAGCCATTCCCACCCAGCACATAGTCCCTGGGGCAGCATAGGGTGGAGCTAACACTGTGTGTTTGGCCCGGAGACTCTGCCAATCCCACCTGAGCACGGCTGAACATCATTGAGAATTGGTCTGGAGGTCAAACCCTCCTAGTGCTAACAATGATTAATCTAGGCTTATCTTCAACAAGATGTGCACCCCATATCCACCTCAGCTAACTGGGGAGCCTGAGCCACTGTACCTTAGAGGACATCTACCACACAAAGCTAATGGACCCACTCAGGAAAGCAGTCACCATGCAGAGACATGGAAAGAAATCAGGTGTGAAAGAAATGGGGGAAAAAAGAAAAAGACTGGACATAGAATTCAAAACCACGGTAATAAGGCTTTTCAAGAGCCTCCTAGAAAAGGCTGAAACCTATAAAGAAATAAACAAGACCTATGATGAAATTAACAAGACCTACAAGGAAATGAATGAGACCTACAAAAATATGAAGGAGACCCTCAAGGATATCACAAAGGACCAACCAGAAATTAAGCATACACTGACTGAAACAAAAAATATTATACAAAGACCTAAAAGTACTCTAGAGGACCACAAGAACCAAGTTAAAGATTTGAAATACAAAGAGGTAAAATCCACTCAGCTGGAAGAGCAAGAAACCAAAAGAATCCAAAAAATTGAAGATAGTGTAAGGGGCCTCTGGGACAACCTCAAGCATACCAACATCCGAATTATAGGGGTGCCAGAAAAAGAGAGAGAGCAAGACAATGAAAACCTATTTGAAGAAATAGTGACCGAAAACTTCCCACACCTGGTGAAAGAAATTGACTTAGGATTCCAAGAGCGCACCAAACCCCAATATATAAGAACTCTAAGAGGATCACACCAAGGCACATCATAATTAAAATGCCAGGAGCAAGAGACAAAGAGAGAATATTAAAAGAGCAAGAGAAAAACGGTTAGTTACCTATAAGAGAGTACCGATACGATTGTCAGTAGATTTCTCAACAGAAACGATGCAGGCCAGACGGGAATGGCAAGAAACATTCAAAGTGATGAATAGCAAGAATCTAGAAACAAGATTACTCTATCCAGCAAAGCTATCATTCAGAATTGAAGGTCAGATAAAGTGCTTCACAGATAAGAAAAAGCTAAAGGAGTTCATCAATACCAAAACAATATTATATAAAATGCTGAAAGATATTCTTTAAGAAGAGGACGAAGAAAAAGATAAAAATATAAATAATGAACAACAAATACACATCTATCAACAAATGAACAAAAAAATCAAGTGATAGGCTGGTGAACAGGATAAACTGGTGAATATAACAGAATCATGGACATAGAGAGGAAATGGATTGACAATTCTTGGGGAGAAAAGGAGTGTGGGAAGTGCAGCAAGAGACTGGACAAAAATCATGCAACTATGGGAGAGGACAGTGGGGCGGGGAGGAAAGGGTGGTGGGTGCGATGGGTACCGGGTATAGGGGAGCAAAAGGTGGAAAAAAGGGAGGACAATGTAATTAATAAACTGAACAATAAAGATTTTTTTAAAAAGCAAAAATAATGATTGCATGTTAGCATCATCATTTTTATCATCTCTAAAGCAAGAAATGGGTTACATGCACAGTAAATAATATTTCAAATACACCTTTCTACAAAAAAGATAAACACATGGCCAACATTCCCATGAGAAGATGTTCAACATGACCTGTCAGCAGGGAAATGCAGATCACAACCCCTACTGTTAGCATAGCCAACCCACCAAAACAACAACTATCCTATGATCCAGCCATTCCATATCTGGATACATATCCAAAAGACTTGAAATCAGGTTATCAAAGCCATATTTTCAGCCTAATCTTCATTGTAGAATTATTCATAACAACCAGGATAGGAAAAAAAGTAAATGGGTCCATCAAAGTATGAAATGATAAAGAAGATGGGATTTTATTCACACACACACACAGAGTAGAATATTATCCTACCTAATAAAGAGGGAATATGCTAATTGACCCTCGTGCTATCTCAAAGATGACAGAGCCCACAGCCACAAGATGGTGGCACCCAGTCCCCTAAGCACCATCAGGTGGTTCTGGCTTGCAGCAAGGCCAGTCCCCTCCACACCCCAGCAGGCCTGGCCACACCATGCACCTGACTTTGGAGTCCCCCAGTCCCTTCATCCCCCCAGACGCCAAGGGTCATGCTGAGGCACAGGAAAGCCTCAGATGGCACCTGCCCAGCAGCCCAGAATTGCCTAAGGCACAGATAACCGGTTCTGGCTGAGGTTTTCACCGTGGGCAGTGGCAGCAACAGAAGTGTAATGGCGTGTCACCTTCCTCTGGTCGCCAGGTCACCTCCCGACCCTGAGGACTCCTGGACTGTATAATAAAAGCCTAATATGCAAATCGACTGAACTGCAGAATGAAGAGTGGAACAACCAGTCACTATGACACACGCTGACCACCAGTGGGTAGATGCTCCATGTAGGAGCGGTCCTCAGCTCCAAACCTGCTGCCCCGCACCTGCTGTACACTTCAGCATTGTGTGATGGAATTATGAAGTTAGGGTTAATTTGCATATTACCTCTTTATTGTATAGGATTTCTATAATAGACATAAATATGTTTTGATTATACTTTTCAAAAGAAGAAAATACCTTTAAGAGACAATGGATCAATCCCTTGGTTGTAAAACCCTTTAATATGGGTAACTGGGTTATTTCTCTATATGTGTCTGATACAGGGCTCACTGAAAGGGCCAGTTGAGATTGATATGGAATAAGTAGTTCTTGAAAGCAAGGGGGCATGAGGGTATGAGGGGAAGTGAAGAGAAGAGGAAGAATAGAAGCAGGAATTCTGGCTGCAAAAATGAGACAAACTCAGCAAAGAGCAATAAGAATATAGAGGTAGCATAAATAGTGATTTAGAGAGAGATCTAAAGAGTTGTGAGAACTTCTTTAAAGGACTGAAGTGAGGACAGGATTTTGAAAATGTGAAGCAGAAATTGGTTTCAGGTTAGGGAAACTGGTCTGTTTACTAACAGGCAGACAGACTCTTTCCAACCTACTGAGCGACTAATAAGGGAGATTCCGTCCTCACAACGCACGTTAGTCCTCAGGATTGGAGATTCTTTGGAGACACGTTTCCATTCTCTTTGCCCCCTCACCGTTATATCTAGGAGCTACTTCCCAGTTAAAGTCTCAGAATCTCAGGTGACTTCCAACTCAACGGTAATAGAAAGATAATTAACTCCCAAAATCCTAGTGATGGTTTTAACAAAGTAATGTCTTCAGTGACTCCAGATGAATAACAGCAGAGCTTATACATAATTCAAGGGCCACCTTTAATTATTTAATTTGATGTGAGGATGATTCAAATAAAAAGTGTCTTCCATTTAAATACACAAGTTTAAAGACATAATCATGTCTCTATTTTGGGCATTATCTCTGTTTAATATGGATTCATTGTAAACAGATGGTGATTTCTTAAAATTTAATATATTACAATATACTTCAAAATATGTATGCGGTGCAGTGAAATGCAGACTTTGGGAAGTCCTTAAATTAATCAACATAGAAATATTTTAAAGTCTCACTTCCTAATAGACAACTATTTTCCAATAAAAATGAAAGTTTGAAGTTTTGCAGTACTTAGAATTAGAGTTGATGGTAACATATACTAGGTGTGGATTATTTTCAATAGGTGGAGTTACACATAGGATATGTATGCTATTTGATATATATGCTATGTTATCGTATGTCAAACTTGGTGAATATGTTAACATCATAAATATGTTTAAGCTTAAAAATGTCGGATTTCATGCCAAAAAAGAGCACTTGCGGAAGTTTTATTTCATTACTTTATTTTGAAGAAAAAGTTACCAAACACTTTGGGAAGCTTATGGTGAACGTGCTCCATCTCGAGATATTTGTGAACGCTGGCTTAAATGCTTTAAAAGTGATGAGTTAGATGTGAAACACAAAGAACATCCAGGTGAGCCAAAAAAAGTTTCAAGACCAAAAATTATAAGTATGTCTGAGGAGGTGCTTGGACAGGGGCACATCCAGTGACCTCACTTCTTGACAATGGAGCCCAACAGCGCCTGGAACCCTGGTAACCAGGCAGCCACATTCTATAACTGCCCTTCCCAGCTCACTCGGACAGAGACAGTGGAGAGGAGAGCCATGTTCTCCTGTTGTCTCCCCGTGTCCCGAGGGCGATGCCTCAAAAGAGGCAGAGATCAGAGTGTGTTTAGTCGTGTCCGCCGCTGGATGCGGACTCAGGGCAGAGGACGCCTGTGGCCCTTTTCCCGGCGGAACACAGAGGTAACACAGGAGGATTGTTCAGGCCAGGCCACCACCATGATCCCACCTGAGCAGCCCCATGTCCCTTCCCAATGTGTTTGGGGGATAAAGGGCGTGTTCATATGGGGAAGGTCTGTCCAGAACAGGAACAGGCTGGGTTCAGGGCTCAGGACCAGTCATGTTCACACCCCAGGTAGAGGCTGGCAGGGTGGTTGTGGAGTGTGGGTGGCACCCTGTGCCTGAGGACTATTCTGAGCCCTGGAGGTGAGTCTTATTTTACCTAAGAGCATGTCTGTGTAGACACAGGGCTGGACCCGATCTGGGAGCAAAAGGCCCAGTAGACAGAAGCAGCAGTGACCAGGGCCAGGTTTAAGCCCTCCCTGTCAGCTACCCATCACTGTCATTGCAGAATTCGACCCACGGCAAGGAGGGGCCAAACCTGGTGAGAGAAGAGCAGCAGCTGGTCCATGACGACCCCCGCCGCAGGCCCAGCAGGAGGGGCCAGAGGAAGCCTGAAGTGCGGGAGGCCACCTGGGGATCTGGGGAGCCAGGGCCCATGAGTGCAGGGGGAAGGAATCCTCAACCTGAGCCTCCCAGGCCCCACCAGCCTGCAACCTTGCAACTGCTTGGTACCAACAGAAGGATGCCAATTTTCAACTGTGTCCTAGACTGCTGTGCCTGTGGTAATCATCCCAGGCCAGAAGACCTGGAGCCCGAGGAGGCAGAGTCCCAGGGTGAGAAGGTCGGGTGATGGGGGTGGAATTGGAGATCCCTGTGAGCTTATGGGGAGGGATTGTTGCCAGACACACAGGGAGTACCCCTAAAGCCTGGCCAGGAGCAAAAACAGGTCTCAGACCACACACCTGCTAGACATTCGGGGCGGGGGGAGGGGGGAGCGTCCTGTGGTGCATCCTGCACTCTGTGTTCTGTGTTTGGGGTGCTCAAGGGAATACTGGCACATGCGTGACATTTTCTCCTCTCATCACTCTAGCACCAGCCCCGAGGGCAGATGTGGCTCCTCCCGTAACAAGTAAAGTCCATCCTGAGGAGCTGGGGGCTGAGCTGGAGGTGTGTGGACCTCCAGACCCTGTGCCAGCTCCAGCAGCCTCTCCAGCAGCAGCTTTGGAGCCAGGGCTGGCCCCAGACCCAACTGAGGCCACAGCAGCCCTGGAAGAACCCTGCCCAAGACCCTTGGTGGTTCCTGCTTCAGCAGAGGGCCTGCCTGTGGAGGAGCCAAATGAAGCGCCGCTTATTGAAGGCGCTCAGCCTGCCCCAAGGGAAATGCCTTTTTTCCCCCCACTGGGTGATGTTCCCCTTTCGTTTAGTCTTGTTTTTATAATTTTAATTTTTCCATGGCGTGAAGTCTTTTTTGACGTTTTAATGAGTTTTCAGTTTTGGTTAAATTGGGCTTCTGTTTTTGTATTAACTTTTATTTTTGGCTATGTTGTCCCAAAGTGTTTCTTCTTCTTTGAAAAATAAAGTTATGGTTCTATTTTAAATGGTGCCACTCCTGATCATGAAGTACATTCACGATGCTGCGCAAGAATCACCACTGCCCTCCAGAGGCAGTGCACACACCAGTCCATCTCAGAGATGCCCCGCCTCCCTGAAGGGGACATATACACTGTGAACACTGGGGAGAGAGTACTGTCACCGTAAGATTGACAGGCTTCTTGTCTAGTGGGGACCAGTCCTGGGGACAAAGTGAGGCAGCAAAGGCGCCAGCAAATTTTCTAGGTAGCAGTGGGGAGTCCCCTCCTCTGGGAGAACAGTGTGCAGGACCTGTCAAAGTCTTACAGGTGCACAACCCCGCGCCCCCCCCCCCGCCCCCCCAGCAGTGCTCGCCCTGAGAGGTCACCTCAATGACAAGTTTTCAAAGATGCATTTTTGAACTACCCACCATGCAATGATGAAACTGCAGGAAATTTGAGAGGGGATGGGCTCTCACACTCCTGTCCACATGGAGGAGGAGGGAAGCTGAGTTGCTGCCAAAGTGGGTGCAGGGGCCTCTATATGCTGCCAAATTAAGAGCTCAGGGTTCCTTTCACATGAATTGGAATTTGATATCTTAAAAGAAAATATTGACTTCCTAGAAGAAGTACCTCTAATCTCTGACTATTTTTCTGATCATCAAGAACTTAATGTAAAGAACACTAATTTTAATTCATATTTAGTCTTTCTATTTTGATTTAGTTGGGTTTCAAGCCATAGTTCAAACCTAATTTATTCATTTATTTGATTGCTAGGTCAAAACCTCTTTATAGAAATACGTGTTTTCAAATATTTTGTGGAATGTAAGAGCACGTCCTTTTTTTTTATTGATAAAGGTATTACATATGTGTACTTATCCCCTTTGTCCCCCTCAAGCCCCACTCATGCCCTCAAGCCCCTGATGTCTGTCACCATTTGTTAGGCTTATATACATGCATGCAAGTCCTTTGGTTGATCTCCCACCCCACTTATCTCCATGCTCCCTTACCTTCCCTCTTAGATTTAATGGTCTGATTGCTGCTTCTCTGTCTCTGGATCTATTTTTGTTCATCAGTTTACGTTGTTCATTATATTCCTTAAATGAGTGAAATCGTGAGATATCTATCTTTCTCTGATTGGCCTATTTTGCTTAACATTATGCTCTCCAGTTCCATCCATGGTAAGAATTCCTCCTTTTTAGTATGGAGTTTCCTCAGAAAAACTATAAATAGAACTCCCAGTTGACCCAGTGATCCCACTTCTAGGAATATATCCCAAGAATCTAGATACACCAATCAGAAGGAATATATGCACCCCATATGTCCATAGCAGCACAATTTATCATAGCTAAGGTTTGGAAGCAGCCTAAGTGCCCATCAGCAGATGAGTGGATTAAAAAACTGTGGTACATCTATACAAGGGAATACTACACTGCGGTAAAAAATTAAAGTAAAAAAAATATTTTTCTTACTTAACCAAACTGAAAATGTTATTTTAGTGAATTTCCATATTTAACAGTTTAATTTTTGCTTAGTTTCTGGTCTAAATGAAAGTCCTTTCAGCCATAAGAAATAAGATTCCGCCTACTCCAAGGACAAGTATGACATTTGAACTATTCAGATCATATATTTGAAAATAATTGAATATGGTCAACAGAAATTTTTTTCTCATGTGTACTTTTGGGAGAATAATATTCACCTGGCTGAGGTTCAACTTCTGTTCTATGCCCTCGTAGATGGAATTTTTATCTTGGTTTTTAATATGTCCTTTGGTTTCTAAAAACCCCACCAATTCTCTCCTTTTATCAACAGGCAACTTATACAGTGTATGATAATTAAATTTAAAATGGAGGAAAACCAACTTTTTAAATTATTTATAGAAATTTGGATGTATAGTGTTTGGAAATTCATAAACATGTCATGCCTGTTCATAATTAGTCTTATGACTATTCTCACTGTGAAAGAGGTATATATAATCCCTTTTATTTTATATGGGAAACTTTAAAACATGTGGGCATGGTGTAAGTGGGAATATTTATTTCTGTATATTTCCAGTCTATCTCATTGAATATTTCTAGTCTATCATCTCATTGAAGGTAATTGTTTAGGTTGGTGATAATATTGTTGGGGTTGGGATTAGGGACATTCATGAGATAGCCAGGTCAGGTGACGAGAGAGACTGTGTTAATAAGACCCACAAAACACTTACCATATTATACACCATACCTAATACACAGACACAAATACAGAGAGATGGCAAAAATGAAAAGATAAATAAATATGACCCAAATGAAATAAAGGAGAAATCCCCAGGGGAAAAAAAAACCTAAATGAAATGTAGGAAAACAGTCTACCAGATACAGAGTTCAAAACAATGGTTGTAAAGGTTCTCAGGGAACTTAGGAGAAGAATGTATAAATTCAGTGTGAACTTAAACAAAGTGATAGTAAGCATAAAAAACAACAACAAATAAACTATTAAAAGAACAGTCAGAGATGAAGAATACAATATGTGAAATGAACACCTACATGAAATCAACAGCAGGTTAGATGGAACAGAAGATCAAATCACCAATTTGAGTTCAAGATAACAGAAAAGACCCAGGCAGGAGCTAAAATGTCAGGGGAGTGGGTGAAAACTATATTAACCTCCTCTTGAGACCAAACTGGAATTATAACTAAAACAATAAAACAGTCAGCCAGAATAAGCAACTGAAGACTGTCTGATCAGAAGTCATAAAATGAAAGATTTACAAAAGATGAAAGATTTACAGTCACATCAAGAGTGGTAGGAAATGTGGAGATGTGAAAAGGCCTGGCTCCTCTCCTATGATTGATGGCTAACATCCTGGAAGGGATATCTCAGCTCCAATATTAAAAGCGTAATATGCTAATTAGACTGGATACCCTCTGGTCAGTCTTCTGGATAAAGCTGGGGCTTTGAAGATAGCCTGGATCCTAGGAGCCAGAGGGAAGCAAATGCTGGCAGCAGGGGGAAGGAAGGCCTACTCATGCACGAATTTTGGCCATCAGGTCTTATTACATTATGATAGAGTGTTAATATCTCTCCCATCCTTCTTTATGATATTTTGGTCATTCATTTCTATTACACATACATACAGTATAATAATCAAAATCAGTGTTATTATCTTAGTGTAGACTGATATAATACAATTTGATTGATTAGGTGGATTAAACAACAAACATTAGTTTCTCACAGTTCTGGAAGCAGGAAAGGCCAAGGTCAGAAGATTAGATGTCTGACAGGAGCTGCTTTAGCCATCTGCTTGCCATAGCATCATGGCTGAAAGATTTCTGTCTCCTTGTTTTACAACAACATTTATGCCACTATGACGGCCCCGCTCTCATTACTTCATCTAGTCCTGATTACCTCACAAAAGCCCCCTCTCTAAATACAATCACATTGGGGATTAGTGCTTCAACATACCAATTTGTGGTGATATAAACATTCAGCACTTACATGTTACTGTGGTTTATTTAAACAGTTACATATTAGATTAATAACAAGAAGAGTACCATACATTATATTGTTTCTATTTATTTCTTCTCTGACACTCTTCCTGTATTCATGTAGATTTACCTTTCTGACCTAAATCTCCTTCCTCTGCCTGAAGAGCTTTCTTCTTGAGGATATCTGCATTCCTTGGCTCTTGAAGGCATTCCTCCGTCTTGCTTGAAAAGCTGAATCTCTCTCCTGGGATCTCACCTCAGGAAAAAGTTCTCTGCTTTTAGGAACCTGTGTTTAATAAGGGCCTACAAGGATAATCTCTCCATCTGAAGTTCCTTAACATTAATCATGTCTTCAATGTCCTATTTTTCCCTGTAAGTTATGTTCACAAGTGATTATGTCCATCTTTGAGGTGCCATTACTGTACTACTTGTAAGAATTTAGGTAAACAGATAAATTATAGAAATATTCTTGTTGCTGAAAAGATTTATCATTTCAATAAATAATAATAATAATAATAATAATTAGATAATCTAAGTATCCTCAGAAGATATATAAAATTATAAAAATATGTTTCATGAACTATACAATTTGTTTATCCAAGATGACTATATGAGAGTTTATACATACCTACAAACAATTAAAACAAATAATTTCTCAGCTATTTGAGTTTAAGTAAAGAATCATTTAAAGTTTCAAAGACACATTTTACAAATGTACTAATAATTGCTCTATATAACAGTATAACTGCAACATAAAAAATGTACCTTGCAGCAAATAAAATTTTAAAAGTTCAAGACTGTTTTTAGTGTTATTTAGATTAGCAACAGAGAAGCAAGCTAAATACAAGAATATAATTTGTGTATGGTGAATTTAATACATTAATCATGCCAATTCTGACCAAATTTTGGTGCAGAATATATACAACTTTGTTCAAGTTGTTCAACTTTGTTCAACTTTGACCACCACATAAAAAAAAATAGGTAGGAGAGCCTGGAGGAAAATGTCATCCAGATAGATAAATTATAACAATAAATGTAAAAGAAAAAATTAAATTACAAAATCATCGTTTTGCTGCCATCAAGGTTGATTTAGCAAAGACTTACCCAAGAATGTTTGGTGGTAAATGTTTCAGTGAAAGCTTTATGATAGGCAAGATAGTTTTATAGTTCAAAATATGTCTTCAAAATCACTTTTTATAACTTTAGAAAGAAAAAATCTGGTTGAAAAGATATTTATATAATTAATGAAATTAAAGATTACATCATCAATAATGAAACAAATGTACATCACGTACCTTAGAATATAATGCACTGAAAATGGCACAGCATTACTTTTCCAGGGGAGGAGGAAATGTAACCTACTATTTGCTTATAAGGCAGAGTTAAGAGGTATTTAGTGCGAAGGAGCTCTGTGTTCCAGCACTGAAAAGTCAGATTTCCCCTGGGGCTACATTGGGAACAAGATCTAGGGAGCTGGCAGACCAGGGATCTGCGCCTTGGAACTAAACGCTGGGAGATATGTGCCTGAAATACCTGTTAGAGGTGGTAAACGTGGGAGAGGGCCCTTGTAGCTGGTGGCAGAGGGAATCCCTGGAGGGCAACCAATTTGGACCTGACAGAGGAGGGAAACCCGGAAGATTTTGGGAGGGTCCTGGCTGCTAAACTAGCAGTCACCATTAGAGAGGCAGCTCTGGAGAAGCCCACCCACACAATTCAGTATTGAATACCACAGGGACAGCGAGATTTTAGTTCAGGCTAGAGAGGACCAATACACCCAGAGGTCAATCTAGAAACACTGCCACCCATGGGCCAAATTACAAATTGACTCTTGTGTAACACAAGGAATTGATTTTATTTTCTCTTTATTCTACTTTGGGAATAGTTTTCTACAGTCTATTTTCATCTACCCTTTAATATCTTTTACTCTACCTCAACTTTACCTTTATACCACCACTCTCTTGCTAACCTTTCCTTATTTACTGCCCTGTTTCTCTTACACTTTTCCCACTTTAGATTTGCCTTAATTATTTCTTTTTACCCCTTGTTAAAATTTCACCCCACTTATATATCTAATCTTCAACCACCTACTCCAAGTAGATATATACCTATAGCTTATCTGACTTCACTATGCTAAATTGTTTTTATCCCTGTCCTGTTGGTGTTGTTTACTTGACTGTTGATTATATCGATTTTTTATGCCAGTTTGTGAGGTTGATTTGCTTATTCTTTTATTTTGGTTTGTTTTTTAGGGGGGTTTTTTTTTGTGTGTGTTGTTTCTTATTTTATTGTCCTCATTTGCATTGTTTTTTAGATAGATTTTTGCTTCTGTGTTGCCTCACCTCCCTTGATATTAGTAGTTGTATGTAGTTTGTATCAATCTCTAGGTACTTGTTGCTGGTTTTTGTTTAGATTAGTGGCTGTCCTATAGGAGTTTTCACCCCACATTTATAGTTTACTCCCCCCCTTTTTTTTTACTTCTTCCCCTTTTCCCATTATCATTTTGACATTTCTGTCTTTCTTTTTGTGAGTGTGTGTGTGGAGGGGTTCGCTTTCTGTTTTTGTTTGCGTGGATGTGTGAGTGTCTGTGTGTGTGTGTATGTGTGTGGGTGGTGTTCTCTTTCTTTTTTTCTCACCTATCACTGAATTTGCCTTTCTCTGGTGATCACCTTTATTTGGAATTACCATTACTGTGACTACATTCCTGTTCAGTGCCTGGTGCATTGTACCTGGTTGTGTTGTATGTATTTTGTGCCTTTAAATCAATGAAGGAGAGTGAGAACTATATAACCAGATACACAGAGAAGAGAAACCATGGGGAGACAAAGGAACAGCCCACATATGAAAGAAAAACAAGCCTCACCAGAAAAGGAGGTAAACAAAATGGAAGCTAGCAACCCATCAGAGAAAGAATTCAGAGAAATGGTCATAGGGTGGATGAAAAGAATGGAAGACAAATTTTACAATATGAGTAAGAACCAAGAGGAATTGAAGAAGAACCAAGAGGAAATCAGGAAGATCCAGGAAGAAATGAAGAAGAGTCAAGAAGAAATGAAGAAGAGCCAAGAAGAAATAAAAAGTGACATTGCTGAAGTAAAGAACTCAATAGAAAGTATTAAGAGTAGACTAGAAGAAGCAGAGGACCGCATCAGTGAGCTAGAAGACAAGGTAGGAAAAAATAACCAAGTAGAGCAGCTTCTAGAAAAAAATACATTAAAAAGCAGGAGGAGAGCCTAAGGGAACTTTGGGACAATGTGAAACAAAACAACATCCATATAATTGGGCTTCCAGAAGGACAGGAAACTGAGCAAGGGATAGAAAACCTTTTGGAAGAAATAATGACAGAAAACTTCCCTGATATAGGAAAGAAAAAACCAACACAAATCCAAGAAGCTCACAGAGTCCCAAGAAAAATGAACCCCATAAGACGTACGCCAAGAGACATTATAATTAAATTGGCAAACACCAATGACAAAGTAAGAATCTTAAAAGCTGCCAGAGAAAGAGACAGAAAGTCACCTACAAAGGAACCCCCATCCGACTGACAAGTAATTTCTCAACAGAAACATATCAGGCTAGAAGGCAATGGAAGGAAATTTACAAAGTCATTCAAAGGAAGAGTCTGAATCCTAGAATACTATACCCAGCAAGGCTATCAATCAAGATTGAAGGTCAAGTCAGGAGCTTCACAGATAAAAAAAGGACTAAGGGAATTCATTATCACCAAACCAGCAATGCAAGAAACGCTAAAGGGTCTGCTGCAAAAAGAAATAGGAAGTGAAGAAGGAACACAGGGGTAAAGAACAAAAATGGCAACATATAAGTACCTATCAATAACAATGTTAAATGTAAATGAATTAAATGCACCAATCAAAAGACATAGGGTAATAGACTGGATAAGAGATAGGAGAACTAAGATGGCGGCAAAGGCAAAACACCTATCTTGCCGTCATAATCAGCAATTTTAATACGACAGCTTAATGAAAGAACAAACACCTTCCAGAATCACCAGAAAGCTCGCCGAGTGAAAATTCCACAAATAAAAGTGAAGATAAGACACTGTGACACGGAGGAGCGGCGGCGGACGGCGTTGAAAGATTCGCCCGGAGAGAGGTTTGGAGCGCATGCCGCGGAGAGGGCGGGCGGCTGAAAACCGGCCAGTTTTCTCGAACGTTGAGACAAAGGCGTCCCACTGACTGATTCTCCAGCTCTGAGCAAAGTCCAGAGAACCCACTATCACACGGGGTGAAAACTGGACAGTGGGAGGGCATACCGAAGCTCAGGTGCTGCCGGGTCTCCCGGCTTGTGGAGAAGGCAGCTCGCGCGAACAGCTCGGCTGCTGACGGCGCAGAGAGCACACCGCGACTTGCCTCTCATTCGGAAAACCGTCAGACTGCTTTGTTTTACGATCCTGGGTGAGACATTGCGCATGCAGACTCATTTTGGGAAAGTCTGAATTCCCCGGCAACCGGCAGCCGGTGGAGCTCCGTAGCGGCTCTCTCTCAGAGGTGCTGGCAGCCATTGCCCCCGGCACAGAGTCCCTGGGGCCGCATAGGGTGGAGCTAACACTGTCTGCTTGGCCCGGAGACTCCGCCCACCCAAACAGAGCACAGCTGAGCTTCACAGACAATTGGCCTGGAGGTCAACCCCTCCAAGTGCTAACAACGATTAACCTGAGCTTAACTTCAGCAAGACTGTGCAACCCATATCCACCTCAGGTAACTGGGGAGGCTGAGCCACTGTCCATTGTAGCACGTCTACCACACAAAGCTAATTGACCAACTCAGGGAAGCAGCCACCATGCAGCAACATGGAAAGAAATCAGATGTGAAAGAAATGGAGGAAAAAAAACGACTAGACATGGAATTCAGAACCACAGTTATAGGGTTTTTTAAGAGGTTCCAACAAAAGATCGAGGCCTATAAGGAAATAAGCAAGACCACAAGGGAAATGAATGAGTCCTACAAGAAAATGAACAACACCCTCCAGGATATAAATGAGAGCTGCAAAGAAATGATCAAGACCAATGTGGAAATGATCAAGATCAACGTGGAAATGAATGAGTCCTACAAGGAAATGAAAGAAACCCTCAAGGATATAAAGCAGACTCTCAAGGATATGAAAAAGGACCAACCAGAAATTAAGCATACACTGACTGAAACAAAAAATATTATACAAAGACCTGAAAGTGCCCTGGAGCACCCCAAGAACCAAGTTAAAGATTTGAAATACAAAGAGGTAAAATCCACTCAGCTGAAAAAGCAAGAAACCAAAAGAATCCAAAAAATTGAAGATAGTGTAAGGGGCTTATGGGACAACCTCAAGCATACCAACATCCGAATTATAGGGGTGCCAGAAAAAGAGAGAGGCCAAGACAATGAAAACCTATTTGAAGAAATAGTGACTGAAAACTTCCCACACCTGGTGAAAGAAATTGACTTAGGATTCCAAGAAGCGCACCGAACCCCAATATATAGGAACCCTAAGAGGACCACACCTAGGCACATCATAATTAAAATGCCAAGAACAAAAGACAAAGAGAGAATATTAAAAGCAGCAAGAGAGAAACAGTTGGTTACCTATAAGGGAGCACCCATGCGACTGTCAGCGGATTTCTCAACAAAAACGATGCAGGCCAGGCGGGAGTGGCAAGAAATATTCAAAGTGATGAACAGCAAGAATCTACAACCAAGATTACTCTATCCAGCAAAGCTATCATTCAGAATTGAAGGTCAGATGAAGTGCTTCGCAGATAAGAAAAAGCTAAAGGAGTTCATCACCACCAAACCAACATTATATGAAATGCTGAAAGATATTCTTTAAGAAGAGGAAGAAGAAAAAGGTAAAAGTGCAAACTAGCAACAACAAATACACATCTATCAACAAATGAACATAAAAATCAAGTGAATTGATAGGCTGTTGAACAGGATAGACTGGTGAATATAACAGAGACATGGACATAGAGAGGGAATGGACTGACAATTCTTGGGGAGAAAAGGGTTGTGGGAAGTGCAGCAAGAGACTGGACAAAAATCTAGCAACAATGGGAGAGGACAGTGGGGAGGGGGAGGTGAGGGTGGAGGGTGGGATAGGTACAGGGTGGAGGGAAGCTATAGGGGGATAAAAAGGGGAAACAATGTAATTATTAAACTGAACAATAAAGATTAAAAAAATAAAATAAAATAAAATAAAACAGCAAAAAAAAAATTTCCCATAAAAAAAAAATAGACTGGATAAGAAAACACGACCCATGTATCTGCTGTCTACAAGAAACACACCTCTGAAAAAAAGACACACACAGACCAAGGATGAAAGGATGAAAAAAGGTTCTTCAGGCAAATGAAAATGGAAAGAAAGCTGGGGTAACAATACTTATATCTGACAAATTAGATCTCAAAGTGAAGGACATAACAAGAGATAAAAAAGGCCACTTCATAATACTAAAGAGAGCAATCCAACAACAAGAAATAACTCTGGTAAACATATACATACCCAATACAGGAGCACCCAAATACATTAAAAAAAAAAAACTCCTGGAGGATATCAAGGGAGAGCTAGACAGCAATACAATCATAGTAAGAGACTTTAATACCCCACTATCACCATTGGACAAATCCTCTAAACAAAAAATTCAGTAAAAATATAGAGAAGCAAAGATGGCGACATAGGTGAACACCTATTGTTCTGCCCCGCGCAACGATTTAGGAACTACAACATAACAGCAGAACAGACAGCACCCAGAATAGCCAGAAAGCTGGCTGAATGAACACTCCACTAACTGGAGTGGAGGTGGGACACTGAGACTCAGACGTGGCGGGAGCGCAGTCTTTCAGACGGAAACAGGTTAGAAGCCGTCCTGGTAGCGCTCGCACGGGCTGGGGCTGGAGCAGCAACGACTGTCCCACTTCCCGGATTTCCCAGCACCAGGCGAGATCCGGCCGAGGTCCGGGGAACGCACCCTGGAAGCGGGGCACGGCAGAGGCTCCTGAACTGCGAGTTTCCATGAAAGGGTTGCGCAAACCCGCGGCTTGCCCCCTGGAAACTTGTCTCCTGGTTCTGGAAACCATTTATTTTTACAATCCTGGGCTAGACTTTTGGTGTGCAGGCACATTTGGGGAAAGGCGGAGTGGTCTGGCAAGGGGAAGAGACTAGCGGCTTTCTCTTGGAGGAGTCTGCAGCCATCCCCATCCAACAGAGACCTCCGCGTGCGCAAGCGACGCATAGGACGCAGCTGATGCTGACTCTACCTGCGCAGCTCAGAGACTCCGCCCATCCAACCTGAACACAGTCTCCCTTCACAGCCAATTGGCCTGAAGGTCAAACCCTCCTAGGACTAACAACAAAAAGCTGGGTTTAAATTCAAAAATACTGAATACAACCCATAAAGGATTGCAGTAAGAGCACCCACCTCAGGTAACTGGGGAGGCTGAGCCACTGTCCCTTTGAAGATATCCACCCCATAAAGCAGCCACCATGCAGAGACATGGAAAGAAATCAGGTGTGAAAGAAATGGAGGAGAAAAGATGACAAGACATAGAGTTCAAAACCATGGTTATAAGGCTTTTCAAGAGGCTCCTACAAAAGGCCGATCAACTTAATGAGAATTACCAGGAAATAAATAAGACCAACCAGCAAATGAATGAGAACCTCAAGCAAATGAATGAGACCCTCAAGGAAATGAACAAGGCCTCTGAGGATACGAAGGAGACCCTCACGGATAAAAAAAAGGACCAACTAGAAATCAAGCTTACACAGACTGAAATAAAAAATAATACACAAAGTCCTAAAAGCAGTCCAGAGGGCCACAAGAACCAAGTCAAAAATTTGAAATACAAAGAAGCAAAATCCACTAGGCTGGAAAAGCAAGAAACAAAAAGATTTCAGATAATTGAAGATAGCGTAAGGGGCCTCTGGGACAACCTCAAGCATGCCAACATCCAAATTATTGGGGTGCCAGAAAAAGAGAGAGAGAGCAAGTTAATGAAAACCTACTTGAAGAAATAGTGACTGAAAACTTCCCCCACCTGGTGAAAGAAACTGACTTAAAAGCCAAAGAAGTACACAGAACCCCAAAATATAGGAATCTAAAGAGGACCACACCAAGACATATCATAATTAAAATGCCAAGAGCAAAAGATAAAGAGAGAATATTAAAAGCAGCAAGAGAAAAACAGTTGGTTACCTACAGGGGAGCACCCATACGATTGTCAGCGGATTTCTCAACAGAAACGATGCAGGCCAGACGGGAATGGCAAGAAATATTCAAAATAATGAAGAGAAAGAATCTACAACCAAGATTACTCTATCCAGCAAAGCTATCATTCAGAATTGAAGATCAGATAAAGTGCTTCACAGATAAGAAAAAGCTAAAGGAGTTCATCACCACCAAACCAGTATTATATGAAATGCTGAAAGATATTCTTTAAGAAGAGGAAGAAGAAAAAGGTAAAAATATAAATTATGAACAACGAAAATACATCTATCAACAAATGAACATAAAACTCAAGTGAATTGATAGGCTGATGAACAAGATAAACTGGTGACTATAACAGAAACATGGTCATAGAGAGGGAATGGACTGACAATTCTTGAGGAGAAAAGGGTTGTGGGAAGTACAGCAAGAGATTGGACAAAAATCTTGCAACAATGGGAGAGGACATTGGGGAGGGGGAGGTGAGGGTGGAGGGTGGGATAGGTACAGGGTGGAGGGGAGATATAGGGGGATAAAAAAGGGGAAACAATGTAATTAATAAACTGAAAAAAAAATAAAAAAAATAAAAATAAAACAAAAAAAAAAAAATTCAGTAAAGAAACATCAATCATCAATGACTCACTAAACCAGATGGAATTAATTGACATCTTCAGATCATTTCATCCCAAAGCCACAGAATATACATTCTTTTCAAGTGCCCATGGGTCATTCTCAAAGATAGACCATGTGTTGGGTCACAGGCGAAGTCTCTCCAAATCCAAGAAGATAGAAATCATATCAAGCACATTCTCAGATCACAATGGCATAAAGCTGGAAATCAACTACAATAGAAACAATCCAAAGAAATCAAATACATGGAGACTGAACAGTATGCTATTAAACAATGACTGGGTTACTAGAGAGACCAAGGAAGAGATAGAAAACATCATGGAAACAAATGACAACAACAGCACAACAATCCAAAATCTATGGGACACAGTGAAAGCAGTTCTGAGAGGGAAGTTCATAGTGCTACAATCCTACTGCAAAAAACAAGAAACAACCACAATAAATTATCTAACCCAACAACTCAAAGAGTTAGAGAGAAAGCAACAAGAAAAGCCCAGTGTAAGCAGTAGGAAGGAAATTAAAGATCAGAGCAGAAATAAATGACATAGAGACCAAAGAAAGAATACAGAAGATCAACAAAACCAAGAGCTGGTTCTTTGAAAGGATAAACAAGACTGATGAACCTCTAGCCAGGCTCACCAAGAAGCAAAGAGAGAGGAAACTAATAAATAAAATTAGAAATAAAAGAGGTGAAATAACAACAGACCCCATCGAAATACAAAGGATTGTTAAAAAATACTATAAACATCTCTACTCCAACAAACTGGACAATCTTTAGGAAATGGATATATTTCTAGAAAAATATAACCTCCCAAATCTCAATCAGGAAGAATCTAAACAGCTCAATAGACAAATAACTGTGGAAGAAATTGAAGCAGTCATTAAAAGCTTTCAGTAAACAAAAGCCCAGGGCCAAACGGCTTCACAGGGAAGTTTTATCAAACATTCAAGGAAGAACTAAAACCTATCTTCCTCAGATTATTCCAGAAAATTCAAGAGGCTGGAACACTTCCAAATTCCTTCTATGAAGCTAGCATCACCCTAATACCAAAACCAGATAAAGACGACACAATGAAAGAGAATTACAGGCCAATATCCCTCATGAATATAGATGCCAAAATCCTCAATAAAATTCTAGCAAATCGGATCCAGCAGTACATCAAAAAGATCATACACCATGACCAAGTAGGATTTCTCCCAGGAATGCAAGGATGGTACAATATCCGCAAATCAATAAATGTGATACATCACATAAACAAATTGAGAGATAAAAATCACATAGTCATATCAATTGATGCAGAAAAAGCATTTGACAAAATCCAACACCCTTTCTTGATAAAAACTCTCAGAAAGGTAGGAATAGAAGGATCATAACTCAACATAATAAAAGCCATATATGAGAAACCCACAGCAAACATCATACTCAATGGCCAAAAACTACAACCATTTCCCCTAAGAACAGGAACAAGACAGGGTTGCCCACTCTCACCACTCCTGTTCAACATAGTACTAGAAGTATAAGCCATTACAATTAGATAAGAATAAGAAATAAAAGGCATCCAAATTGGAAAAGAAGAAGTTAAGCTATTCTTATTTGCAGATGACATGATATTGTACATAAAAAACCCGAAAGACTCCATAAAAAAACTTATAGACTTAATAAAGTTCAGCAACATAGCAGGCTACAAAATTAATGCCAAGAAGTCTATGGCATTTCTATACACTAATAGTGAACTTACAGAAAGCGAGACTAAAAAAGCAATCCCATTTACCATCATACCAAAAAAGATAAGATACCTAGGAATAAACTTAACTAAGGAGGTAAAAGACCTATTCGCGGAAAACTACAGGACACTAAAAAAAGAGATAGAGGAAGATGTCAACAGGTGGAAGAACATCCCATGCTCATGGATTGGGAGTATCAACATAATTAAAATGTGCATACTAACCAAAGCAATCTATAAATTTAATGCACTCCCCATTAAAATACCAATGGCATATTTCACAGACCTAGAAAGAACTCTTCAAAAATTCATCTGGAATAAAAAAAGGCCCCGAATAGCCACAGCAATCCTGAGAAAGAAGCACAAAGTCGGAGGGATTTCAATACCATATTTCAAGCTGTATTATAAAGCTACTGTTCTCAAAACAGCCTGGTACTGGCACAAGAACAGACATAGAGACCAATAGAATAGAATAGAGAACCCAGATATCAACCCAAACCACTATGTTCAATTAATATTTGACAAAGGAGGCATGAACACACAATGGTGTCAAGACAGTCTCTTCAACAAATGGTATTGGGAAAATTGGACAGATACATGCAAAAATATGAAACTAGACCACCAATTACACCATACACAAAAATAAACTCAAAATGGATACAGGAATTAAACATAAAATGGGAAACCATAAAAATATTAGAGGAATCCACAGGAAGAAAAATCTCAGACATATGCCTGAAAGAACTTCTTTGATGATACTGTTCCAAGGGAAATGGAAGCTAAAGACAAAATAAACAAATGGGACTACATCAAAATAAAAAGCTTTTGCACAGCAAAGGAACTATCAATAATAATAATAAAAAAAAAAACAAGAAAACCCACTGTATGGGAGAATATATTTGCAAATGTTATCAGTGATAAAGGTTTAATCTTAAGCATCTACAGGCAACTCACACAACTCAATAAAAGGAGGACAAATGATCCAATAAAAAAAATGGGCAAGAGACACAAATAGAATCTTTTCAAAAGAAGACAAAAGGAAGGCCCAGAGACATATGAAAACTTGCTCAAAGTCACTAATTATCTGAGAGATGCAAATCAAAACGACAATGCAGTACCATCTCACACCTGTCAGAATGGCTTACATCAACAAATCAACAAACGACAAGTGCTGGCAAGGATGTGGAGAAAAAGGAACTCTTGTGCACTGCTGGTGGGATTGTAGACTAGTGCAGCCACTGTGGAGAACAGTATGGCGTGTCCTCAAAAAACTAAAAATGGAGATCCCATTTGACCCAGTGATCCCACTTCTAGAAATATACCCCAAGAAACTAGAAATGCGAATTAGAAAGAATATATGTACCCCTATGTTCATAGCAGCACAATTTACCATAGCTAATATTTGGAAACAGCCTAAGTGCCCATCAGCAGATGAGTGGATTAAAAAACCATGGTACATCTACACAGTGGAATACTGCACTGCGGTAAAAAAGAAGGAGCTCCTACCATTTGCAACAACATGGATGGATTTGGAGAGCATTGTGCTAAGTGAAATTAGCCAGGCAGAGAAAGATAAATATCACAGGATCTCACTCATTTGAGGAATATAATGAATGACATAGACTGAGGAACAAGAATGGATCCAGAGACTGAGAAAAGTCTATCAGAATGTCAAACCTCAGGGTAAGTGGCAGGTGGTGGGAGTAAGGGGGAAAGTCATTATATTTGAACTTTTGAACTAAGGTAAGTGATTTGTGTTTTTACATCCCTGATAAAGTTTATATAAAGTTATAAAAAAATTGCAGGTAGGTTGAGATTGAATTGACATGGCCTAGATCTTGTCATCTCCTATGGACACCGGTCCTTAGGCTATGGCCTCATTAACATCCCGTGACACCATAATGCCCTTACATGATATTATTCTACAATGTCATTATAAATTTTGATATTTGACAACAGCATATTATACAATTATCCCAAATAAACTTACAAACTGATTCTTTGAATGTTGGGCAGCAATTTAAAAAAGGACAGGAAAGGAATTAATCCCTTTTAGAAGGAATTAAGGCACTGGGAAGGCACCCAAACATTCTATACTGGCCTCTCTTGCCCTTTTTGCCAAGAGGGGCCCTCTTCTTAGTATCCAAATACACACAGCTGTTGTCTGAGCTTTCAGTTTAAGCTGAGGCTGAAGCCTCTGTGTCACTGGCACCATGGATCTGTCTCTCATCCAATGGTGTGAGCTGGGCCTTCTCTGGAGAAGAAACCTGGGTCCCCCAAGAAATGTGATCAGTACCAGGACCCTGCCAGCAGGCGAAGGGACCCCAAGGCAGGTACTGGACATGGAGGCCACGGGGGCATAGATTACAAAGGAGACAGAACTGAACCTCACATCACCCTGTTTGGCCCCAGAGGATGGCTGGTTAGCCAGAGAGGGGTAAGATTCCTCAGAGAAGGAACAACTAAGACAGGCACAGTCGCAGAGGGGCCAACAGGAGAGAACTAAGGTCAACAGAGGTGGGACACAGACCCTCACCCACAAACCTTGCAGGAGACTGAACTCTCAACCCTTCTGAAGGAGGTATCCTGCCCCCATGGCTGCTTTGCCTCCCACACATGGCTCAGATTGGGATCCAGGTTGCAGACAGAGACTCAGCCCGCAATAGCTGCTCTATATCTAAATTGAGTCTAGTACCAGGAATGCTCAGGACCTACTCAAGAATGAAAATAATCCTTTCCACTAATATTTACAGGGTAAACTAAGATTTTTGCTTGAGTATTAAAATTGACAGTAAAATAGTAATCAAGTTTTCAGATTAATTTAAGTTGGCCCTGTGAAATAAGTGAACACTCAAGAAAATTTAAGTGTACTGGACAAAAAGCTGTTCCTAAAACAATAACTAAAATATCTATTAGTAGTTCATCTCACTGTAAAATTGCCTAACATCCAAAGAACCCAAAGCAGTCATATTTGTGTGCAAAAATTAAAATTTAAAATTACCAATACTGCAATCTAAAATTTCCAATAGCCCCCATTAATAAAAAAAAGGGGGGGTGGGGAATAGTGGGGTAATATCATGTAAGGAAAAATATCCTGTAAGTAAAATACATCTAGAAAATTCTTACTCCAGAAAAGTAATTTCCATTTGCAATGCCAACAGCAGGAGACCCATGAAAAACATACATGGGGTCAAAATAAGCCAAAGAAAAATCATTTAGGCAAAAAAAAAAAAAAAAATCAAAAGAATCCCAAATCTAATTTGCAGAGAGGATCCCTTTGTTAACTTTTGGTGGAGAATATGTTTATGTGTTTTCAGAGAACAATTCCAAGACCGTGTGGGTTCCTGCACAGTGAGGATCTGACGGATCTGTTCCAGTCATGAGGATGTTCCAGAGATGGAGAACACTGAGGACATCTTGCCATGCTAGCAGTTAGCAGCTGTGCATGGCTGCAGGCGGCCCAGGACCAAACCAGGGAGGATGGATCTTGGATTGCCACCATGTGTCCACCAGCTGGATACCATTGCTGACATCTACACATAAAGAACTATTTGACATTGAAACTGGGACTCAGAACAGTTGGACATTGAAACTAAGACTCAAACATTTTCTATTCTTGTATGTGTATTTCTAGTATGAAGAGGCAAGATATTTTTGAAGAAAAGAAACAGGGGAGAATGATTGATATAGAGGCAGGGAGGAATTGAACATGCTACAAGGGGAAGGCTGGGGAGGGTGAGGGACGGGTGCTGGGGGAGATCAACCAAAGGACTTGTATGCATGCATGTGAGCATAGCCAGTGGAAGCAAGACACCGGGGTGGGGGTGGGGTGGCAGGTGGAGCATGTGCTGGGGGGTAGGGGAGGCTAGGGAGAGGATAATAGAGTGGGAAAAGAAAACATATGTACTACTATTAAATCTACGTTTTACTGCAAAAAATAAAAATAAAAAAATATTTTTTAAAAAAGAGGCATTTAGTGCAAGTGTTAATGATAGCAAAAAATAAATCAAAAAAATTATTTTACTCTGGTTTGTAATAATAAAAAGTGACAAGTGTGATAGTAAATGATTTAGGCTAAATTCAGACGATGTCTCTGGGTAATATTACACATTAAGGATGTATGAGGTAGAGGTGGAGAATTCAGAAGGTAGGGATTTAATGAGGTTGTAGAAAGTTCATTATCTGATAGAATAACTTATCCCAAAATTGTAGATAAAGAATAAACTTAATTACATGTGAGAATTTCTAATCAAGATAATTATTAGCAATGGATATTTTAAGAAAAGTAGCTCTTTAAAAGTTTTTAAAAAAATTGTGGGAGAGAACTGAGATGGCGGCAAAGGTAAAACACCTATCTTGCCGTCATAATCAGCAATTTTGATACTACAACTTAATGAAAGAACAAACACCTTCCAGAATCACCAGAAAGTCCGCCGAGTGAAAATTCCACAAATAAAAGTGAAAATAAGACACTGTGACTCGGAGGAGCGGCGGCGAACAGCGTTGAAAGATTCGCGCGGAGAGAGGTTTGGAGCACATGCTGCGGAGAGGGCGGGCGGCTGAAAACCGGCCAGTTTTCTCGAAAGGGGAGACAAAGACATCCCACTGGACTGATTCTTCAGCTCTGGGCGAAGTCCAGAGAACCCACTATCATACAGGGTGAAAACTGGACAGTGGGAGGGCACGCTGAAGCTCGGGTGCTGCCGGGTCTGCCGGGTCTGCCGGCTTGTGGAGAAGGCAGCTTGCGCGCAAACAGCTTGGCTGCATGACAGCACAGAGAGCGCTCTGCGACTTGTCTCTCATTCAGAAAACCGTCAGACTGCTTTGTTTTACAACCCTGGGTGAGACATTGCGCATGCAAAGTCATTTGGGGAGAGTCTGAATTCCCTGGCAGCCAGTGGAGCTCGGCAGTGGCTCTCTCTCAGAGGTGCTGGCAGCCATTGCCCCAGCACAGAGTCCCTGGGGCCGCATAGGGCGGAGCTAACACTGACTGCTTGGCCCGGAGACTCTGCCCATCCAACCTGAGCACAGCTGAGCTTCACAGACAACTGGCCTGGAGGTCAACCCTCCAAGTGCTAACAACGATTAACTGAGCTTAACTTCAGCAAGACTGTGCAGCCCATATCCACCTCAGGTAACCGGGGAGGCTGAGCCACTCACTGTCCCTAGTAGGAAGTCTACCACACAAAGCTAATTGACCAACTCAGGGAAGGAGCCACTATGCAGAGACATGGAAAAAAAACAGATGTGAAAGAAATGGAGGAAAAAAAACGACTGGACATGGAATTCAAAACCACGGTTATAGGGTTTTTCAAGAGGCTCCAACCAAAGGTCGAGGCCTATAAGGAAATAAGCAAGACCACAAAGGAAATGAATGAGTCCTACAAGGAAATGAACAAGACCCTCAAGGATATAAAGGAGACTCTCAAGGATATGAAAAAGGACCAACCAGAAATTAAGCATACACTGACTGAAAAAAAAATATTATACAAAGACCTAAAAGTGCTCTGGAGCACCCCAAGAACCAAGTTAAAGATTTGAAATACAAAGAGGTAAAATCCACTCAGCTGAAAAAGCAAGAAACCAAAAGAATCCAAAAAATTGAAGATAGTGTAAGGGGTTTCTGGGACAATCTCAAGCATACCAACATCCAAATTATAGGAGTGCCAGAAAAAGAGAGAGGCCAAGACAATGAAAACCCATTTGAAGAAATAGTGACTGAAAACTTCCCACACCTGGTGAAAGAAATTGACTTAGGAGTCCAAGAAGCGCACCGAACCCCAATATATAGAAACCCTAAGAGGACCACACCAAGGCATATCATAATTAAAATGCCAAGAGCAAAAGACAAAGAGAGAATAATAAAAGCAGCAAGAGAGAAACAGTTGGTTACCTATAAGGGAGCACCCATACGATTGTCAGCGGATTTCTCAACAGAAACGATGCAGGCCAGACGGGAATGGCAAGAAATATTCAAAGTGATGAACAGCAAGAATCTATAACCAAGATTACTCTATCCAGCAAAACTAGCATTCAGAATTGAAGGTCAGATGAAGTGCTTCGCAGATAAGAAAAAGCTAAAGGAGTTCATCACCACCAAACCAACATTATATGAAATGCTGAAAGATATTCTTTAAGAAGAGGAAGAAGAAAAAGGTAAAGATGAAAATTATGAACAACAAATACACATCTATCAACAAATGAACATAAAAATCAAGTGAATTGATAGGTTGTTGAACAGGATAGACTGGTGAATATAACAGAGACATGGACATAGAGAGGGAATGGACTGACAATTCTTGGGGAGAAAAGGGTTGTGGGAAGTGCAGCAAGAGACTGGACAAAAATCTTGCAACAATGGGAGAGGACAGTGGGGAGGGGGAGGTGAGGGTGGAGGGTGGGATAGGTACAGGGTGGAGGGGAGCTATAGGGGGATAAAAAGGGGAAACAATGTAATTAATAAACTGAACAATAAAGATAAAAACAAACAAACAGAAAAAAATTGTGTTCACCAGTATCCAGTTCTGTTTCATTGGTCTGTGTTTCCTGTTTTTCTCCCAATGCCTTGTTGTTTTTGTTGTTGTTGCTTTCTAGTCTAATTTGAAGTCAGATAACTTTATAAAATTAATATTCTTCTCATGAATATGATATATATTACCAAGAATATATTGCTAAGTGGAAGAAAGTGGAAGACTGTACACTTACTGATTTCAAGACATACTCTAAATCTATACTCATCAGACAAGTGCGATATTTGTAAGAAGTAGAAACATATAACAACATATGTAACAAAACAAAACATGACCCACATACATTATGATGAATTGATTTTATAAGCATACCATGCATATCTATGAAATAGTGGTCTTAAAAATGAAATATATGAAAAAAATTACTATAATCCCTAATGCATACCACACAGGTTACATCAAATTTTATATCAAAACTAAATGCCTAGATCACAGGGAGAACCAAGATGGCAGCATATGTAAACACCTAGGCTATCGACCCACACAGCAATTATGAGAATAGAACTGAAGGACAGAACGGACACGGTCCAAAACCACGGGAAGGCTGGCTGACTGGAAGATCACAAATTGGAGGGTCATAGAAGTGCACACGGATAATCAGAGCCTCTGCAAACCCCAAGTAAGGTGGAGACTTGCGGATATGAGAGGACAGGGTGTTTGAACCTGGCAGGGGTACCCTGGTGGGAAGGACACAAAAACACCAGGCTGCGCTGAACCCAGTTCGGTTTGCCCTCAAAACCTGGGGGACCCAGGCCCTTACGGGGAGAACCTGGATTGTGGATGGAATCCCAGGGAAACAGCCAGCGGCAGACTTCCATGCACGTGAGTGCACACAGAGGGGACAAACAGGTCACTGGCTGTGTCTGTTAGGAGAAAGGATCTCCAGCCAGAGGCAGAACTCCAGGGGCGCACACAAGTGCTCATGGTGAGGGCATACTGTTGACTGTATGGCTGCTGTCTGATGGAAGGGAAAAGGAGTTCCAATTGCACTGAACCCAGGTGCCAGGCGAAAATCTGAGATTCTGGATCCATTGAGGACTGGACGTTCTGGTGGCAGGCAAAACATGAGTGCACCTTTCTCACAGAGGTGCCTGCAGTGATTGCCTGCAGATGCTAGGACCTGGCGACCTTGTGGGCCAGGGCTGACTGGAAGTCAAGGCTGTCTGTTCCACCCTGAAACTCCTTCCCACTCAGAAACTCCACCCCATCCAAACTGAGCACAGAGACTTTGGCAAGTTTGCAAGTCCAGGCACAGACGCTGTCTCCTAGAGGAGACATAGCTGATCCTAATAGTCAGTTGGCCTGGAGGTCAATTCCTCCCAGTGATACCAACGACAAACAAGACTTATCTGCAACAAGGCTGTATACACAGTCCACGCAGGGGTGCACCAAGAGTGTACACCTCAAGTAACAGGGAAGGCCGAGACATCTAGCACACAAAGCTACCCAACCAATCCAGGGAAGCAGTGAAAATGGGAAGAGAAAGAAAAAGATTGCAAACAAAAGAAATGGAGGAAAACAAACGACTGGATATAGAGTTCAAAACCAGTGATAAGGTATTTCAAGAGGCTCCTAGAAAAAGCCAATAAGCTCAGCAAGAACCTCAAGGATATGAGAAAGGATCAACTAGAAACTAAACATTCACTGACTGAAATAAAAAATATTTTACAGAAACCCAACAGCAGACTAGAGGAACACAAGAATCAAGTCAAAGATTTGAAATACCGAGAGGCCCAAAACACTCAACCAAAAAAAGAAAAAAGAAAAAAGAATCCAAAAATTTGAGGATAGTGTAAGAAGGCTCTGGGACACCTTCAAACGTACCAACATCAGAATTATGGGGGTGCCAGAAGAAGAGCGAGAGCAAGATACAGAAAATATATTTGAAGAAATAATGACTGAAAACTTCCCCCATCTGGTGAAAGAAATATACCTACAAGTCCAGGAAGCGCACAGAACCCCAAGCAAAAGGAATCTAAAGAAGACATACCAAGACACATCATAATTAAAATGCCAAGAGCAAAAGACAAAGAGAGAATATTAAAAGCAGCAAGAGAAACACACTTAATTACCTACAAGGGAGCACCAAAACGTTTCTCAGCCACTTCTGAACAGAAACTATGCAGGCCAGAAGGGAGTGGCAAGAAATTTTCAAAGTGATGAATAGCAAAAACCTACAACCAAGATTACTCTACCCAACAAAGCTATCATTCAGAATTGAAGGTCAGATAAAGAGCTTCACAGATAAGAAGCTAAAGGAGTTCATCAACACCAAACCAGTATTATATGAAATGCTCAAAGGTATTCTTTAAGAAGAAGAAAAAGGTGTCTGTTTCAAACTAGAGCATGGATGGAACTGGAGAACATTATGCTAAGTGAACTAAGCCAGTCAAAGAAAGATAAATATCACATGAACTCACTCATTTATGGAATACAATGAACAACATAAACTGATGAGCAAAAACAGATCCAGAGACAGAAAAGCATTGACTGTCAAACCTCAGAGGGATGGTAGGGGAGGGTGGGAGTAAGGGGAAGGGATCAACCAAAGGAATTTTATGCATAGATATAATCCTAATCAATGAATGCAGACACCAGGGGGGCAAGGGCATAGTTGGTGGCAGGCGGGGTAGGGGATCGGAAGGAGTAATGAGTGATGAGGACACACATGTAAAACCTTAATCAATAAAGAAATTAACAACAACAACAAAAAAACTAAAGGCCTAGTGCACAAAACTGGAAATAAAAAAGTCTGGGGGGGGGGGGGGGAAGGAGAAAATATGTGTTACCTTACGGTTAGCTAAGTTTTTTAGATAGAAAACTAAAAAAAGCAACTATCAAAAAGAGAAGAATGATAAGTCTAATTTAAGTGGTATTACAACATTCTGCCCTTCAAAAGTATTTATTGAAAAAAAGAGATGAAACATAGGCAGGAGAAAATATGAATATTTTAAATATATAGCAAATATTTAATAGGCAAAAAAGAACTTAAAACTCAATTATTGGAATATAATGCAATTTTAAAAAGTAAACATGTCACAAAATACAGCAAAAATGGTTAGACAATAAGCTTACGAAAAGTTTATCAACATCTTTAGTCATCAAGGACATACAAAATAAAACTAATTGCATGCCACTTTTCATCCATTAGAACAACTAATATTTAAAATACCCTTAATACTAAATTTGCCAAAAAAGTTGAGCAATTGGATTTCCACTACATTGTCTAATGTTATATAAATTCACACAACCACTTATGAAAATATTGACATTTTGTTACAAAATTAAATTTACTAACATATAAACAAGCAAATTCAATCCAATATTTTACCCAATCTACACCCACAATTAACTGTATACTAGAGGCTCACTGCACAAAATTTGTACACTAGGTGGGGAGGGGGGTCGCCCAGCTGGCCTGTACCCTGTGACAGTGCAGGAGCCTCGCAATTGATCGCCCTAAAGAGGTAGACCCTGCCCACTCATCTGGGTCTCCTTGATGAATTTCCCCAAAGATGTAGGCCAGAGCCAGAGGTCCTGCCTCTGTGCCACGTAGAGCTGGGAGGCAGGACCTCTAGGATTCCCCAGGCAGGCCTCGCTATCTGGAGCCAAGTGATCCCCAGGCAGGCCTCACTCCTAGAGCTTGAAGACCAGTCTCCTTGGAGCTGGTTGGAGGCCCTACTACTGGGCAGGTATTGTGCTATGCAGGCAGCATCAAGCCCAGTCCTGCACACCTGCAGGAGCTTGCTGTGTGCCCTGCCACCTTGTGAAGAGTGAGGGAATTACAGCATGACAACCTCTTAGGCTTTTATTAGTAAAGATACATGCTCATAGGGACTTTACTCATAATAGCCTGTTTTGTTCCAAGTCTAAGTGCTAAGTGCAAGCATTTGAAATTACATTCTGGACCATGTAATGAGTGTACCCAACCGCTCTGGGTGACTAGCTTTGTGGAAGAAAGCCTCCCTCACCAGCAACTGCCTTCTAGTCTGAGTTAGTCCTTTGATGCCAATAGGAAAGTGTTGAGTGTGGATTCAAAGCCTTCTCTGAAAATGTTCACCTCTGTTCCTCCCACTTATGCCTGTTCCTGAAGCACAGCCTATTTCCCTTCCTCCCCCTGTTCAAGCCAGAGGGGATTCCCATTTTATTTCTAAGATAGTTAGCAATCCATATATTGTGGGAGGGGCTGACAAGAGGAAACTCTATATGAGAAAATGGGAAGAGATCCATTTCCAAGCTTAAATGTCCCGCTGTAAAGAAACTCTGTGTGTGTGTGTGTGTGTGTGTGTGTGTGTGTGTGTGTGTAGGGCATTTCTGAAGGTATAGGAAAGGGGGAACAATACTTTCATTTCCACTTTATTTACAAATTGTGTGCTTCATAAATCCATTTGGCATAGAGACACAAGAAGAAAACCACTAGAAACCATTTTTTCTACTAGTTGAAAAAATGGGTGAGAGCGGAGGGTGGGATTGGTACCAGGTTGAGGGGAACTATAGGGTGAAAAAAAAGGGAACAATGTAATTAATAAACTGAACAATAAAGATTTAAAAAAATGAAGAAATAAAATAAAATAAATAAAAATAAAAATGGAAATAAAGCCTGGGGGAAATTTTACAACCTTTTAAAATATTAAGGGACTAATGACTTTAGAGTAATTAAAAAATCTTTTAGTAATGAAAATCTCTAGATATTCCAATAGCACGAACTCATATGTTGCTAGCCAAGCCACATGTTTCGCATCAAAATTGTGAGCCAAGTCTCCTGGAAAAAAAATAAGTGCAAAAAATAAGACTTCCTTTAGAGAATTTCATTTCCAAAAATTAATTTCCATCAAATATTCATAGATTGCATCTAATCTTAGTAGTTGCTCCTAGCTAGTATTGACCTGAATTCACCAATACGGTAGCCACTGGCCACATGCAGCTATTGACCACTTGAAAGGTGGCTAGTCCAAATTGAAATATGTTGTAGAGCTAAAATACACATTGGATGTTGAAGGAGGGGAAAGCATGCAAAATATTTCCTTAGGAATTTTTATATTAGTTAATATTTTAGGTATATTGGGTTAAATGAGATATTTTATTAATATTAATTTCTCCTACTTCTTTATATTGTTTTTTAATGTGGCTACAGGAAAATTTTAAATTATATATGTGGCTTACATTATATCTCTAGTGAAATACTATTGATTCTTTAAGAGCACTTAATGTATGCACTAATATGTATTCCCTATATTTATATGTTAATATTAACACTTCTAAATGCATATCAGATGTAACTCGTAGTTTCTGATTAAATGTATTTTTGTTTTCAAATTCTGCATTAAACAGTTAAAAGAGAGCTCTCTTATTTTTGCTGCCATGCTTTCAAGACAGATGCAAAGCATTGGAGCCACCAACTGTTCAAAAGTGGCAATACCTGGCTAATTTGATCCTTCATAAAACAGGAAATAAACCTCCGTGAGAAACACAATTCTATGAAGAAAAAAAGTTGGAAATAATACATAGGCCATAAGTATGCTTTCTGCTCTAAACCAACATGGTTTGTCCATCCAGGAAAAATATATTTGCTCACATTTCAGTAATTTATATTTGGGAAATAGATGAAAATATTTCATGGGAAAAAATACTGATAAATATTGAAATTTGTATACAGACTAAAAGATTTTAAATTACTATTAAGGAGTCACACATAGTTATGCTGTTTGAAAATTTTAATTGGAAAAAATCAGAAAATAACAATCTTTTATGTAACAAAAAAATAAATATATATTTAAAATGTTCATAAGTGTGTTAAGTTTTACATGATTTTTAAAAATGTATCAATAATGTCTTTGCTGGGTAGCTCAGTTGATTAGAGCATCATCTCTCGATACACCAAGGTTAGGTGTTTGTTCCCTAGTCAGGACACATACAAGATTCAACCAATGAATGCATAAATAAGTGGAACAACAAATCAATGTTTCTTTCTCTCCTTCTTCTCCCTCTCTCTAAAATCAATAAATAAAATGTTTTAAAAATGTATCAATAGCTATAAGATTTGGCTCTGCAGTGTTCTTTTTCATTATGTAGTATTGCTAATGACAGGCTATTATTGATTCCCTAAATGCTGGTGGATGCTTCATCAGGACCAGGTGACCTCCCTATATGATATCTGAGGCCTGATAGATTTACGCTCCTGCTCCCACCAGAGACCCACAGTACCCTGACTGATTTGGTGAAAAAAAAATTCAGGCTTGCTTGGCCTGATGATTAATAAAGTTCAAATCTCCTATGTTAGAATGGGTAATAAAGGCAAAACAAACAATTTAGCAAACTTAAACCTTTAAACGCCCAGCCTTAGAGTATGCATCCACCCAAAGAATTCAGTCCATCCGTTTGTTTTTCTCGGATATTTGACAAGCCCAGTGAGTTGTCACCACGGCTCTGGGAGAACTTCGACAAAAGACAGGGTGTGGCTCTTACCTGATGGTTGTGGCCAAAGAGAACCCTGAAACTCTCCAATATCATCCACATATGAACTACTATAAAACATCAATCTTATTTTTTTGCTCACAAAATGAACCTTAGAGATTTGGTGACCTGGGAAGCAAACATCCCAATTGTTGTGCTTAGAAAACATCAGAATGGCACATGCATGTTAGTACTAGAGGAGGGTCACAAGATGAGGGAGCCTGTGTGTCACCAGCCACTTGTGTCTTCACGTCTTTATTTTGAGGTATGCATATCTTTAGGCAAACAGTAATTTTGTTTAAAGAGATTTTCTGTAATTCAAAGAATTTTAAACATACTGTACAATTTGTTTTCCTGTGAACTCAATCAACTTTCTTAGAAATTTAACATTTTAGGTTTTCTAATTCTGATCTGAATTTTATGACTAATAAATCTTCCCTCAGAAAGCTTCCTAGAATTATTAGTTTGTTGATAAAGATCGCTATTCAAATGTACTTAATACATTTAAAACTTGATGCAGTCTCAAAATTTTATTCTGATTCATACTTTTAAATGTGTTTATTTGAAACTGTCTCATTTTAAAATGTGTTGTTCATGGTATAATTTTACATTAAGAATTATTCTTATAAAAATAACTTTAGTCCGGCTAGTGTGGTTCAGAAGTTGAGCATTGACCCATGAACCAAGAAGTCACTGGTTTAATTCTGGCCAGGGAACCTGCCGAGATTGGGGGCTCAATCCCCAGTAGGGGGAATGCAGGAGGCAGCTGATCAGTGTTTCTCTCTCATTGGTGTTTCTATCTCTCTATCCCTCTCCCTTACTCTCTTTCTAAAAAATCAATGAAGACAGATTTTAAAACATAACTTTAGATATTTATGGGTAACTAATACTCTACAAATTTTGTAACATATAACATATTACTATCAATACAATTTCAAATGGAAAAACAATAAACTATGAAAGTATATGTTACAGGTAGAATAGAGAACCAGGCTGGCTAGTGTTATACAGAAGAAGTAGAGACATAATTTCTACCCCAATGAAAATTATAGACTAGTGGAAGCAAAACTGATACATAGGACATGTGAGTGAAAATTACAAAATAAGCATGGGTATTATACTTTTCATGCCAGTGGGCTCGGAGAAGTCTTGATGCAGCAGGGAAGTTTTCACTAAAGGGAAGAGATCTGTGAGGGCTTTGCAGAATAAATATAATTTGGACAAATAGAAGGGAAAGAAAGATTTTTCAGAAAATGGGAACAAAATGAAAGAAGATAGAAAAACAGCATTTGATTTGCCTGTGGGATAATGAGGACAGAGTTTGACTAGATAGGAAGTTGAAAAACAGCAATGATGATGATGAAGATGATGATAACTGAGTATCCTTAAATGGAGTTGGGATCTGAACTCAAGCAATATGACTTTAGTGCCTGTACACTTTCTCACACATTAAATAGAACAAATAGGTTGAAATGCACTAAATAAAAAATCAGTGTCCTAAGGAATATAAGGAAGAAAAAATGTTACTATTTTTTGCCAAGACCAAAAAAAAGTTGTTCATTAATTTGTGTACCAAATATTCCTGAGTATCTACCATATACAAACTTCTGTGCTAGACACCAGAAAAATACAAGTGAAGAAAATATGCTTTCTGTCCTCGAATTCATAGCCCAACGGGAGGCTAACAATAGGCACTGTTTCATTTTCTCTTGTATCTACCAACAATTACTTTTTAAAAATTTTATTGCTGACACTGTTATAGATGTCCCCTATCCACCCCCCCCCCCCGCCCCAACCTTTATCCACCTCCACCCAGCCCCCAGCTCCCTCCCTCTGGCCATTACCACACTATTGTTCTGAGAGAAAGAAAAATAAGACTACCACTTCCTTAAGAAGCAAAGTCCTTTTTTTCTGTCTTTCTCCCTTTTTATCTCCTTCCTTCCTTCCTTCCTTCCTTCCTTCCTTCCTTCCTTCCTTCCTTCCTTCCTTCCTTCCTTCCTTTTTGTCCTTCCTTTCTTCCTTTCTTCATTTCCTTCCTTTCTTTTCTTCCTTCCTTCCTTCCTTCCTTCCTTCCTTCCTTCCTTCCTTCCTTCCTTCCTTCCCTTCTTCCTTCCTTCCTTCCCTCTCCTCCTCCTCCCTCCCTCCCTCCCTCCCTCCCTCCCTTCCTTCCTTTCTTTCTTCCTTTCCTTCCTGTCTTCTCTCTCTCTCTCTCTCTCTCTCTCTCCCTCCCTCCCTCCCTCCCTCCCTCCCTCTCTCTCTCTCCTCAATATTTGTTTCAACTGGTACATTAAGTTGCAGGAAAGACATATATCAACAAAATGTTTAATAGCAATGCAAAAACAAATTTTCAATCAGCTATTCCTTGTAATGACCTGGTGTCAATTTGAGTACATGACACTTAAACCAAAATTAGAGAGAGCAATTCTGAAGAGATATTGATATTAGAAGGATAAATATGACCCTTAGGAGTTTGCTAATTATTATTCATCACTTACATCCTTCATAAATGCTTATGCTGCTAGGAGAATACCAGTTTTCTAAAAATAGTATGCTTTAGTATATAAATAACATGAATACACTAATATAATCATTAAGAAGAAATTAAAGATACTATTGAGAAGTCAATCTTTCAGAATCAATAGTAAAGACATTTATTATTGTAGGTAAAACTGTTGGTTGAACACTAACTCATAAACTCAGAATCATGGATTATATTCAAGAATAATATTTGTTCTGGAAGTTTTACAATTTTTTCCTTTAAAAATAATTTATTTGTTTCTGATCACAAGATACAGGGAATGTGCCAGAGCAATAATGCCTGTGACTCCTTGGCTGTTCGTCCCATTCTGTGCATCTGTAAACACCCTTGTACAACACCAGGCTCATCCTGCCCCCAAGTGTTCTCTCACATCCTAACAGCTGCAGAGTATAGTGCCTGATCATGTGGGAAGTTTAAACTTGCGTTTGGAAGTTCTACAACTTAATATTAGTTAAGTAAAAGTTAGCAGCCATTCCAGAAGGATAGAAAACATATTTGCCATTTTGGTGTCTCAGAAAGAGATTTGCCATATCTCAAATAAATTGAACATCCTCTTCTATTTACATGAATATAACAAATTCCTGCTGAAAGAGGCTGTAAGAAAAAAAAATCGCAGTATCTTTCAAAGTATCTGATTTAAAACTATTGTTATCTTATGACCAGCTTGGGGGGGGGGAGATGAAGGGGGGATAAGGGTGGGGGAAAGTAGAAGAGGGTGAAGGACGGATAAACGGTGATAGGAGACTTGACTTGGGGTAGTAAACATACAATAAAATATCCAGATGATGTATTGTAGAACTGTATACCTGAAACCTATGTAATTTTATTAACCAATGCCACACTAAAAAATTCAATAAAAATAACCAAATTGTTAAAAAATATCAATGAAGTCGTTTAATTCAATTCAGTCAAATCACTTTGTGTGTATGTACTTAAACATCATCAAAACAAATAATAATAACTATATTAATTTGAATAAATTTAAGTTTAAATTAATATTAGTTGTTATTTTCCCCTTCAACTTACAATAGGATGAAACAATTAAATGTGAGTACAGGCAGTTCCTCATTTTTGTTCATGGTGAACACAGATATAATCAAAAAAGGCACTGCCACCCCAGCATGGTTCCAGTGACTGAGCATCGACCTACGAACCTGAAGGTTATGGTTCAATTCCTGGTCAGGGCACATGCCCCAGTTGTGGGCTCAATCCCTATTGTGGGGTGTGCAGGAGGCAGTTGATCAATGGCTCTATCTAATCATTGATATTTCTCTCTCTCTCTCCCTTTCCCTTCTTCTCTGTAATCAACAAAAAATCACATTTAAAAAAAAAGAAATTACCAATTTGGTACGAGTATCTTCAAGTTTTGCCCAAAGAATTCCAACTGGAAGAAATGTCCTGCTACTCCAAGCACAGATGAGCACGTGTGTAGCTGGAGCTCATCTGGCTTTGTGGCTGAGTGAAGAAAGAAGTACCAAATATCCCTGGGATGCAGATCACAGCTTTCTACATTGGAATGTTTGCTTAACTAAAATATGGCTTTGAATTGCTACCTATCAAGAGGTTTTGTCATAATAAGAAATGTAATACATATTGCTAACTTACCAAATGACAAGTCTTAAATGAATCTTTTGAAGATGTTTTACTATTAGGTGGATATAACCAACTCAAATTCCACATCAGTTTGACAAGAAAGAGGTGATTCATAGATTAAGTCATTTGACAGATATTCTCAGCCATGTAAATGAGGTGAATTCTATTTTCTTAATAATTTCTTTTATTTTTAAATATTTTTGTTTCAATTATAGCTAACATATTCTATTTGTTTTATGTGTACAACATAGTGATTAAATATTTATATAACTTACTAAGTGATCATCATGATAAATCTAGAACCCAATTGACATACATAGTTATTATAATACTAGACACCTTGGGGCAGGGGGTGGGGGGAGGAGGTTCCCTCAGCCCTGCCTGCACCCTCTAAAATTTGGAACCCCTACACCTCTTTCTTATCTAGCTAACCTCTTCACATTTAAAAAAATTAACTGAAATATCACCTACTCTAGTAAATCCTCTTTGAACAAATGTCTTTATAATCTGTATTAAGTATTTTCATAGTATATCATTTTCTTTAACAGCTACTTAGAGTGGATGCAATGTGGTTTTCATTCTTGCATCTGAATTTTTTCTTCTTGCTCTTGTAATAGCAAAGCTTGTCCAATTTACATTTTCACTTTAATGGCTTATATTTTGTTGTTTCTAGTTGGCTCCCTGCTTTTTTTTTTAGCAATAAATTTGGGTTGTGATAGTAAGCCTCACTTGTAATCAAGCCTGTAGGTCTCTCTATCTGAATATTTCTATAATACCTACCACTTTAGCATACCAGAGATTGTGTTTATTTATAGAAAATGACAATAAATGTCACCTGATCATTTAATCTTCTAGTAATATTTTATAGCAAGATGTATTATTCTAGTAATTTAGCTATTACAAAACTGAGGCATACAGAAATAAATTACATTGAACAATAAAGAATGACTCAAATATCAAAGTATAGTATAATTAGGACCTTCCTTGTCCTGTGCCTCAGATATCATAGCATAGTACACAATTCATGTGGAACTCAGCTTCCTTTAAAATGGGAAGGGATGCCATACTCATGAAGCAGCTACTTCTACACATATTTTTTTTATTTAATTCATAGAAAATACTCTTTGTACTAATTATTGGAAAGTCATCCTAGCAATTACCTCTGTTGCTCTCTGTATTGTTGCCTTACATTCTAATATTATTACTGTGCTTTTATCATCCACTCATTCTAATAACATTTTAAGGGCAGAGATCATGACTTGAGCTTGTGTTTCTCTGTCATGGTGCCTAGATAAGTACTCAAAGGCCATCCAGTCCAAATGACTTGTGATGAGGGAGGCCCACCGTTGCTGGAGACCTCTGATTTATTTAAGGTCCTCACTCTTTCTGTGTCTTTACAGAGGAATGAGTAGGTGTTGAGGGAATTTAAGGAAACCCAGGCAGAATTCTCCTCCTAAAAGATTTTGCTAAGCTGGTGACCGGGACCACCAGGCATTTGTCCAATTAAAACCCACACACACAGCAATAACAAAGGCACTGGTCTCTCGCTGCCAATGCGTGGGGATCAAACCCCAGCTTGCAGGAACTCACCCCCCCCCTCCCCCCAGTCAGGACCAGGCCACTGGGTAGACCTGGGCTGGTGCTCCTAACTCTGGGGAGAGGGAGACTTCCCGTGGCTGTAGGCTAGAGGCCCTGGACTCCAAACCAGGCACCCAAACAGGTCCCTAGCCTAGGTTGGTCAGCAGAGCGGCTTCTTTGCCTGGGATTGCGGGGCTGCTCTGCCTCTCCTGTTTGCCCCGTGATCATGATCATGGGTCTCGGCTCTGCCTGTCCAGTTTGTCCTGCTCTGTAATGGTGATCACAGGTCTTGGCTCTGCCTATCCACTTCGCCTTACCCTGTGATGGTGATGGCGGGTTTCAGCTCTGCCTGTCCTGCTGGCCCCATGATCACGATGGTGGGTCTCGGCTCTGCCTGTCCAGTTTGCCCCGTGATCATGATGGAGAGTCTCGGCTCCACCTGTCTGGTTCGCCTTACCACATGATGCCCATCATGTGTCTCTCCTCACCCGGTGATGGCGATGGCAGGTCTCAGCTCTGCCTGTCCAGCTTGTCCTACGATCTCAATCATGGGTCTGGGCCCTGCCTGTCCTGTTTGCCAGTGATCTTCATCGCGGGTCTCTGCTCTGCCTGTCTAGTTCGCCTCACCCCGTGATGGCTATGGTGGGTCTCAGCTCTGTCTGTCCTGTTCACCCAGTGATTGCAATGGCAGGTCTCTGCTTCACCTGGCCTCTTTGTAGGGTGATCGCGGGCAGCTTGGACTTGGGCAGGCGGCAGGGTGGCAGAAGCCTTAGGGCACTGCCAACTGCCATCAGCTCAGGTCCCCTTGGATTCTGCTGGAGGCATAGGGGCTGCCCTTGCTGACTACATATGCAAATTTACCTGCCATCTTTGTTGTGTTAATTTGCATATCACTCCTGATTGGCTGTGGGTTTAGTGGAGGTATGGCCAATTAGCATTTTCTTCTCTTTTATTAGTGTAGACTAGATGCCCGGTGCATGAAATTCATGCACACTGAGAGATCCCTCAGCCTGGCCTGCACCCTCTTGCAGTCCGGGAGCCCTCAAAGGATATCCGACTGATGGCTTAGGTCTACTTTCCACTTAGAGGAGCGGGCCTAAGCCATCAGTTGGACATCCTTAGTGCTGCCACAGAAGTGGGAGATGCTTCTGCCACCACCACTGCGCTCACCAGCAGTGAGCCTGGCTCAGGGCTTCTGGCTAAGCAGTGCTCCCTCTGTGGGAATGCACTGACCATCAGCGGGCAGCTCCTACATTGAGCATCTGCCTCCTGGTGGTCAGTGCGCATCATAGTGACCTGTTGTTCCACCTTTCAGTCAATTCGCATAGTAGCTTTTTATTATACAGGATTATTGGCAATATTTGCTATGCTATACTTTATATCCCCACGGCTCTTTTGTAACAACCAATTTGTACTTCTTAATCCCGTCTTTGATTGGAAACGTTGACATGACATTATAGATACTGATGAAAACCCATTTATCTTCAAGCATAAGTTGCCAATCTGAAAAGGAATACTAAAAGCAGACAACTTGGTGGGTGGTCCAGCATTGAAGATAATTCTTCAAATTATGGATGAAAATGACAGTCGTGAAAAATTTCACTCCAGACAGAAATGTGCAGACATAGATAAGTACTGTAAACCACACCTGAAGATGTTTTCTACACAGTCATAGGTAACATCAAGGATTCCCAACTTGCCAAAAAGAAATGAGTCACAAACAATCCACTGCACCAAGTGTGCTTCAAGCCAAGCAGTGGCTTTCTCCTTAAATTTACTTTTACTTTTTGAGAAAGATACAACTTACTGTTTTGTCATATATGTGAATAAAATCAGGTGAAGGCCTGGGGTGGGGGTGGAAAGAGGTCAGTAGATGTAAAAGGGGGACATAATGTAATACTTTCAACAATAAAGATTTAAAATAATAATGTTTTTTTTAAAGTGGTACTTGGTCCTACCTGGTTTGGCTTAGTGGATAGAGCATCAGCCTGTGAACCAAAGGATCCCAGATTCAGTTCCAGACAAGGACACGAGCCTCGATTGCAGGCTCCTCCCTGCCCCACCCTGCGGTTCATGCAGCAGGCAACCAGTCCATGTGTTTCTCTCACATCAATGTTTCTCTCTCTTTAGCTCTCTCTCTCATTCTTCTACTTCCCTAAAAATCAATGGAAAAATATCCTTGGGCAAGGATTTTTTTAAAAGGGGGGATTGGGGAGGGGAGTACTTGATTAGCAAAAAAGAAACTCAAATTCCAATATAATTGAGATAATTGTGTTAATGTGTAAAATGTGGAAAGTTCTCAGATTTCATTAAATTACAAAGGAACCAAAACCCATAATGACTAAGAAGCTTCATTTTATAGACATGCTGCTGGCAATTAGGTATATACTTTGTTCTCTTCAAATATGCTACCTATATAGGTAAAAACTGTTTTTGTTGCAAATGACAATTTAAACCAGCTTAAGTAAAAGCTGAAAATTAGTTAGCCTATAGCTAAAGTGATACAGTGACTCTCTCTCTCTCTCTCTCTCTCTCTCTCTCTCTCTCTCATTCTTTTTTCTCATTAATGGCCACCTACAGTTTAATAAGCCCAACAGAAAGAACAGCTCTTCCCTATAGTTATCAAAGTAGAACCTAATGGAATCTTGGGTCAAATGCTTATCCTGCTACCACCCATCATTCTCACTGAGCTGGGTCAGGTGTCCACTTTTATGATTAGACATAGATAGAATGACCTCCATTTAATTCACTCCTCACAAGGAAATGGAATTCTCTTACCAGTAATAGGGTAGAAAAAAGTGGAGATCTATCCATTGTCTATCTTAAAAAAACAGAAACTTTACCCCATATATTTAAATTGTAACACAAGAATTATAAATACAGAGAAAATTAAGTTATGTTTCTTACCTTGGCTTCAAAATTTACTCAGTTAGGGTAATCTTTCCTTACCTTGAAAGATAATTGGACAAGCCCATGATTTTTGTGGTTACTCATTCACAGAAAACAAAAGTTCTTTTGTTACTGTTAGTGGTAAACACTTTTTCAATTAAAAAATTAGGTAACCAATACAAAATATTAAACAAAATTTTAAACTTGATTTAGCATCAAATATTCTTTTACCCTAAGTGTGGCCCTGCTCTCTTTAAAGGCATACCATGGGGAAGAATACTTGGGAGGTAGCATGGGGACAAGGTATGTTTCCTTCTGTACTCTGCTCCCACCTGTTCTCTTCAAATATCCCTTAACACACTATCTCTCTCCCACAGTGCCCTTGATCCAGAAAGACAGATAACTCTCTCTTCCAGATGGTCTTCTACCATTGTCCACACCCTTAGGCTTATATATGTTCATCTGCATTTTCTTCCCCTGCAGAGATATTTTGACCAATATTGGACAAGACCCAGGACATTGTACACATGTACCACCTCTGACTCATCTGTGCATGTTTTTTGACATAACATAACCCAGCCTCTCCTGACCAATACACATACCAACAACACTTTCCAATAAAATCTCTTATCCAAACTCCTCTTTATCACACCCTGACTTATGTTTACATTCCTTAAGGAAGAGGGCTTTGGAGTTGGTTCCTTCCTAAGTCTGCCTATGTAAGCTTCATGCAGGCAGAAAATTTTAACTGCAATGTCCACTGCTCTATCCCAACACTGAGAATTACAAGGGGCACATAGTAGACACTGCGAACTGAATAAATTGACATGAAGTCAGAATCTGCCAGATAGGTAATCTGACATCAATCACTGGTGCCTCTGTGAAAATGGAGACAGGAAAGATCCTGTTATAACATCATTTGAGACATGCACAGACAATTCCCACATTTCCTCTGCCTGATATAGCAAATACAATTATCCCACTCACAACTGAAAATGCACTTACACTTCCCCAGAGGCAGAGAACACAAAATCAAATCCAGCTACTACATAAAGTAGTATGCCCCAGATCTCTGGAGAAGCATATTTTTCTTAGTCCACTGTGATTTGTCATATATGGTAACATTTGACTAGAGTATAAGTTTAATCATCCTATGTTCTGGTTATCTGTTACTGAGTCATAAACCACTGAAAAACTTAATAGCTTAAAACAATGACATTGGTATTGTTCATGAGTGCAGTTTGGGAAGGGCTTGGTGGGGACATATCCCTGCTTCTCTTGGAGTTAGCTGAAAAGGGGTTTGAAAGCTGATGGCTGGCATCATCTGAAGACTCAGTTCTCACATTTGGTTGACAATGACTCTTAGCTGAGATAGTGTCTGAGATACCAAATGTGGGTTTTTCTTTCTCTCTCTTTTTTAAATGATTTTATTGATGTTAGAGAGGAAGGGAGAAAGAGAGAGGGAGAGAGATAGAAACATCCACATGAGAAACATCAATCGGCTGCCTCCCACAGGGGGATTGAGCACGCAACCCTAGCATGTGCTCCAACCAGGAATCAAACCAAGGACCTTTCGGTGGTGCATGTGATTGATGCTCAATCAATGGAGCCATCCAGTAAAGGCTACACATGGATTTTTCATATGGGTACTGAGCTTTCTCAAAGTATGGTGTTTGGGGTCCAAGGATGAGTGTCCCAGGAGGACCTTGCCGAAGTTGTATCGTTTTTATCATACAGTCTCAAAAAGCACTTTTCTCATGGTCACAGATATGACATATTTAAAGAGAGATAACATAGCCACCTTACACATTTCAGTAGCGATATGTCAACATCACACCATAATAAGAGCATTAATTATGGACTACATTTTATTGTCATCTCCTTTAGAAAACACACTCTTCTACATTCCAAAATAACAAAAATGAAGACAGGCAGAATTCTCACATTTGGAAAAAGAACAAAAGTGAGACAACAAATAATATGTCCATGCTTTATACCATATCTTGTGACCAGCAACAGCCAAGGCCTACATTTCTAGTTATTCTCTTGAAGCTGTGTATGCTGCAGCCATCAGTTTTGTTCTCCACAGCCTTGGCTGAGAGGGCTTCGGGGAATAAATCTCTGTCTTTAACGGCTATTTTTTGTTAGTGGTATTTCTGAAGCTCTGAGAAAACACAATTCATCACCGAATTTTCAGGATCCCGGCTTCTCTGGAATTATCTGAAATTAGTTGCTGGTCAATTACTTTTCCCTTAGTTCTACCAATTAGAGTGCCAGTCATGGTCTATTTGTTTTCAAATATACTCATTACCTTTTTGCTCTTCTAAAACTCCAAGGGCCATTTCTCATGCTCTGATGTGATCTATCTTTTGTCAGAAGGAAGAAACCAGATAATTTCTCCCTCTACCTTGGTTGGAACTTCTGGCTGCATTTCCTTCCCATCCCCTGGGTTTGTAGAAAACTTCATCCTCCCTTTGTGCTTCTGGTGTAAGGAGATGGTATCCCATGTTTTTGCTTATCTCTGGGTTGTCCCATTTGACTTCTCTAAGTAATTCCACTATTAAATGTCCTTTGTTTCAAGTACTTAAAAGTACTTCAGTATTATCTATCTGTTATCTGTCTCAGTTATAGCAGCTGTGTCTACAAATTACTTTTCTACAAATTTTTACAAAACAAATTAAATCTATGAAGTCTTCTCTGTACATCTAAACTGTGACTTCATCTATTTTAAAGTTCATTAAATTTATCACTTTCAGAGAAGGAAAGTATTCTATTGAACATTTATTATAGGCTATATATTTGCTAAATCATTCAACTCTCACAACTCAATAAAGTTGGAGGATCATCCTACCTTTATAGTGAAAAAACAGAGACTCACATAAGTAGCGTATCCAGTATCTAACTCTTTATCATTTTTTTCACTACACTACACAACACTATTTTGTATTATTGTTCTTTATTCTAATTGGAAATTAGCCATTTGGTATTTAGTTATACATTTCAGTATTAGTACGCTCCTCCAAATCAGATTTATTTGTATTACATAAGTACCTTTTTACCTGTACTTTGATAAATCAAAACTTTTGGCTGAAAATTAGTTACTCTAATAATCCAATTAATAAAAAAGAAGAGGGTAGGTCCCATACTTAAGTGTTCTTACCACAAACACACACACACACACACACACACACACACACAGTCAACCTTAATGTTTCCAGTGGGAAAATTCCACTATGAAATAATGAATGATTTAATGCTAAAAAAAATGTTTATACAAAATATGAAAAAATGCATGTTTTAATGTTAAATGAAAAGGCTTATTGTATAAGTATACACATGATTACAACAGTGTTTAAAATAAATCTTAAAATTTGCATATAGTATAAAACATCTTAAAAGAAGAAAAAAAGAGAATTTAATTAATAATCAGACATGCAGGGGAGACAGGCATTTCAGAATAGATGGACACAACCATAGCATCAATAATTATATTAACTGTGCACTATTTGCATACTAATCTCACACAGCTTAAAAATTACATTTAACTTGTAGAAAGTACATCATAAAAAAATAGCACTTATGTTCTAACTGATTTGGCTCAGTGGATAGAGTGCACCTGTGGACTGAAGGGTCCCAGGTTTGATTCCAGTCAAGGTCATGTACCTTGGTTGCGGGTACATCCCCAGTAGGAGGTGTGCAGGAGGCAGCTGATCAATGTATCTCTCTCATTGATGTTTCTAACTTTCTATCCTTCTCCCTTCCTCTCTGTAAAAAATCAATAAAATATATTTTTTAAAAATAGCATTTGTATTGAAATAAACCTATTACTTGTTTCCACAGCAGGTCTGATGTTAGTTAGAAAAAAAACAACAAATTTAATAAATACAATGTCTTCATTATAATAATAATGTCAGCTACTATAGTGTCACAGTAGGGTTTCAACATAAAGTGATGGTTTAGTTAAAAATGCATTTGCAATGAGAATGATGAATAGCATCTGAGCTTATTTGATGAATAGCATCTAAGCTTGAAATATGTTTGCAAGGCCAGGAATACATGTATTGTATATATATTTTATTACATATAAACTAATTTTGGGACAATTTTAGTTTTTCTGAGTTTCTTTCCGGGAAAAGAAGAAGAAAAAGGCTTGGGTGTAAAGCTAGAAGGCAAAAAAAATCTGTAAACCTAAAAGTGAAAGTGACAAAAGCCTCTATGGTAGGCAGGATTCTAAGATGTCCCCCAATATTCCCTAACCCTGGGAATATACACACTCTGCATAATCCCCAGGACTGTGAATTTAATGTTTTACTCCTGTTAAATGATTTGATATGACACCATTAACCTTGAGATGGAGGGATCAACTTGCAGGACCTGACCCAATCACTGGAGCCCTTTGAAACCAAAGAATTTTATCTGGCTACTCAGAGAAAAGGGAGTTAGAGATTCATAGGGTAGTTCTCTACTCTGGTAAGGAATTGGGAGAAACCTCTAGGAGTTTAGAAATGCCAGCACACAAACAGAGGTGTCACTCCCCTGACAGCGAAGAGATGAAATCATCCAATGACAAGAATGAGCTATGAAATGGATGTTAACTTCACATGAGAAGGCTGACATTTTTACTTTAGCCTGAGCAGAAACCAGCACTCTGGGCCTAGATTTCCGGCCACAGAACTGTGAGCTAATAAATGAATGATAAACTGTTTAATTTGTGGTAATCTGTTATACAGCAACAGAAAAGAAACACATCTCCAAAGGTGGCCTGAGCAGACAGATCCCTTTCAGCACACTGGGAACATTGAGGGACATTTGTGCATAGGTTTGTGCCATGGTCATGCCAGCACTCTTTACTATATTCTAAACAACTAGAGAGGGATTATGGAGTATTGAGGTTTCCTTACTCAGCTTTAGTCTTGTGAAAAGCATGCACATTGTCCTAGCTTACCAAGCACATTCCACCTGGGCAAAACTCCAAGAATTAAATGGGGTTGAAGCTGGACTACATCCAGCATTTTGGTCCATAACCACTTTGTAAGCAGATGGTAATCCAAGACATTGGATGAGAGAAGAATCCTATCATAAATACTTTGTCTCTAAATTCAAATCCACTGCTCTTCAGAAAGCAATGTCATAGTCAATAAAAAAAAATAGTGTATTATATTTTGTAGGATGATCTGGCTTTCTTATTTTATTTATTATCCCAGAAACATAACTTGAATTATTGATAGTTCTTGCTTGCAAATTGGCAATTTATAGATATGCACAAATACATACACAAAACCCCAAAATATTGTTTAATGTTAGGCAGACCACTATTTGCTTAACTTAAAGATAACTGTAAAATATATTATTCAATTGTTTTGGGCAAAGAAATGTTCCTAGAAAATTGGACATAAAAACTGTTATTAATAACATAATTGCTACTGAATATACTGAATTTGAGAGAGACAATTTACTGGCAGACCCTGCCATTTGTCTTTATATCTTTACTATGGTAAATGTGAAGTTGGAGTGGCTTATTTAGATAATGAAGTTAAACTTACTATTTTTATAATCCTCACTAAAGGATATGTTTATTCATTTGAGAAACATTGATGTGAGAGAGAAACAAAGGATTGACCTGCAACCTTTTGGTGTAATGATGATGCTTCAACCAACACAGCCATGCAGCCAGGACCGAAGATAACCTTATTAATAACAGCATATCATCCTAAGTCACCCTTCTGTAAAAAATGTGCTATAAGATTTATTGGTTTGCTGAAGAGCTTTAGTATCTTAAAATGATTTTAAAAAATACATACCTATTATTCCCACTAGTCCTGGCTATAGGGCATGAACACACTTTTCCTACAATGAGATTTTTAAGTATAGCAGATTTTTATATTTTATTTAATCACTGATTTCTAGTATTTCAGTATATGCTGAAATACTAAGTCAATCATTAGTCAAAGTGTGCATGCAGGCCATGTGAGATGACTTTAGCACATCAAGAAGTATTTTTAACATAAGTAGTTTAAAAATATTATGTGATCACATTTATGGCATATAAAAGCATAATGCTGGTTTAAAAATTAAATATATTTAAGTAAAAATGCAATGGAACTATATTTTCAAAGGCACTAATTTATGGTCAGCAATTAAATACATTTACTTTAGAAACTAAAGGCATTTATTTTTAATTACTTGAATATTTTTACTAAATGATTCACAAACAACTTTCTCCTATATAAAGGTTCTATATCCAAACTTCTAGAATAAACTATTTATTTGTGAAGTAAATTATGAATGTATGTATGGGACTACTTATTAGAGTTTGTTTTAAAATAAATGTGTTGGTATTCATTTAATAAGAGTTGGTCATAAAAAACAATCACTTTACACACACACACACACACACACACATACACACACACACACACACATTAGGGGCCCAGTGCATGAAATTCGTGCACTGGGAGTGGGTGATCCCTCAGCCCAACCTGCCCCTTCTCACATACTGGAAGCCCTCAGGGGATGTCCTACTGACAACTCAACCCCAGCCTGCCCAAGGAAGGCCGAAAGCCTCTGGCCAAGGCTTTCGGCCTTGGGCACCCAGCAATCAACCTATGATGGGGCCACTCGCTGGTTCCACCCCAGCCCCGACCTTGGTCAGCAGCCATCTTAGTTGGGGGTTAATTTGCATATTGCTCCTATTTGGCTGATGGGTGAGGCTTGTGGGTGTAGCATAGGTATGGTTAATTTGCATATTACTTCCTATGAGATAGGGTATACATCCTATCTAATAAAATAATGTGCAAACTGACCATCACTCTGCTACACACAAGACACACCTGCCAGCCAATCAGGAGTGAGTATGCAAATTAACCCAACCATGATGCTGAGGCCACAGAGAGAACAGGAGGGAGGCTGGGGTTTACCTAGCAATGGAGGAAGCCAAGCTTTCCACACACCCTGGCAGGCCTAGGCCTCCACTCAAGGATACAAAGTTTCAATTATAGAAGATAAATAAATCCCCACAGAAATGGTGGCAGCCATGGAGCTGAAGAGAGCAGGAGACTAGGTTTGCCCCTGGCAATGGAGGAAGCCAAGCTTCTAAAACCCTGGCTAGCCTAGGCCTCTAAACAAGGCTACAAAGTTTCATGGAGCGAGCAGGTTTGGCTCTGCTTCAGGCTACAAAGTTTCAGTTGTAGAACATAAATTCCAGATATCAGGGCCTCCACTTGGGTCACCGGGTGGCATCGTTGGCCTCAAACCACCACAGGTCCCTCACCCAGGCCACCCATACCCCAAGGGGAACCCCCCCCCCACGCCGATCCAGGACACCCTTCTGGGCAAAGCAGCTGGTCCCCACCCATGCACCAGGCCTCTATCCTACCTAATAAAAGAGTAATATGCAGATTGACCATCACTTTAACACACAACATGGCTGCCCCATGTAATCAAAGATCCTGTCCCCATGTGGACACAAGATGGCCACCACAAGATGGCCAGCAGGGGAGGACATTTGGGAGGGACCAGGCCTGCAAGGAGGGCAGTTGGGGTGACCAAGCCTGCAGGGGAAGGCAGTTAGGGGTGACCAGCTGGCAGAGGGAAGTTGTGGGAGACCTGGTCTGCAGGGAAGGGCAGTTGGAGGGGACCCAGGCCTGCAGGGGAGAGCATTTGGGGGGCCTCCTGCATACCCCCTACTGGGGATTGAGCCCACAACCCAGGTGTTCTTGACTGGAATCAAACCTGGGACCCTCTCCTCTACCCCCAGTCTGCAGGCCAAAGCTCTACCCACTAAGCCAAACCAGGTAGGGAAATATATAACTTTTACAATGATTGCTTTTATGTGTATGTTTTAAACATTTTGTATATACAGTATAGATACTTTAAAACATATTTTAGTATATGTATAGGTTAAAGAATTTTCATATGTTTATATATACATTTAGTTGTTATAGAGTACATAATAACTAAGATCAGTATCTACACTTTTTGTCAGTATTTGTGATTTGGTAAAAGAAAACACAGATATTTTTGTTAATTATCACTTAATGTTTACTATAAAACAGTACTAAGTCACATAGTACTTCTGAAGATGAACAGAAATGATTTTTTAAATTAAATATTCTGCAGGCCTCAAAAATAAATAGCATTCTTGTATCTCACCCTTAAGGCCTCTATATTATCTGATTCCTCCCCAGCATCAGCAATGAAAATGGATAAAGTTTTACATTGTGGCCTGCTTCACTTTGTGTTATTTACCACAGCGATTGCCTCTGTCTCTACCTCACAGTGTGATGGACACCAAGATCAATCTTAGGTTGGAGAAACAGATACTTCTTACTTAGGTGTTATAAGGAATGTGTTATAATTACATACTCAAGGGAACTTATATGGAACACAATTTTACATTTACATTATGGGCTCTGCCTGCAGGCAGTGACAGTAAAGAGTAATGAGATGAGGCCAAAAATTTCTGCAAACTCTTCTCAGCAGTATATGGGAGGGGTAGACTCAAGGGAAAGAAATGCTGTAAAAATAAAAGAAAAATAATACAGTCAATGTGAAAGGAATGAGAAAGTTGTGTTAATTAGGGAACAGCCTAAACTATTGTAAGAAAGACCAAGAATAGCTCACAAAAACAAAGAATTTTATTTTCCTCATATATCAGTCCAGAGTGAACAGGCAATCCAAGACAAGCAGGGGACTATGCTTAACAAGGGCATTTAGGAACCTAGATTATCTACGTGGAAGTTTGAAGAGCCCTTGAGTTTCCCCTTGACTATTCAAAACTGGCTGTAGAGCACACTGTCTTCATTCAAGACTAAGCAAAAAAGAGACAAAGATCATATACCTAAGCACATTAAGAGCAAAATTGGGATGTTACATATACCAGCCTTATAGTTCTGCAAAGGAGACTGGAAGAAATATAGTCTCTGGCTGGACAAGTATTTGTTGAAAACTTGAGTTTTATTATTAAAAGGAACATTGGGAAAATATTGAAAAATAGAAGTCTCTACTTTTGGCTTCTAGCTCCCAAGTACCCACATGGACCAATCTTCCTATACAACAGAAACAGGCCCTTCCCCAAAATGGGAACTTAAAGTTCATCCAGTTATTGTTCCCAATTCAAAATATAGGATATCTGAGTAATGTTTATTTCTTTCTTGTGTGACCTGGAGGTGGCTTTTCAAGAACTAGCAACTTATTATCTAATAGACAAGGTACTTGTACTTCCATACTTCTCAATACAAAATGGTGAAAGAGGATAAAGAGGTGCAATAAAAACTACCATTCTAAAAATAAAAAATGGGAAACATAGCAATCACTATATTCTATTTAACAGGAATTGAGAAAATTTCCTTCCCAATAAAATAAAAAGTGAAGTGAACTACCCCATAGCCACTGATCTTACCTACTGGGAGATTCATTCTTCTCCATTATCTTTTACTAGAGGCCCAGTGCATGAAATTTGTGCATGGGGGAGAGGGCAGTTCATTCCTCACCCCAGCCTGCATCCTCTCCAATCTGCTATTTCTTACAGTTTGGGACTGCTGGCTCCTAACCACCCACCTGCCTGCCTGATTGTCTGCCTATAACTGCCTCTGCTTGCCTGCCTGATCATCCTAACTGCTCTCCCCTGCCAGTTTGATCGCCCTAACTACCTCTGCCTGCTGGCCTGATCACCCCCTAACCACCCCTGCCAGCCTGATTGTCGCCTAACCACTCCCCTGCCAGCCTGATTGCCCCCAACTGCCCTCCCCTGCTGTCCTGATCACCCCAACTGCCCTCCCGTGACAGCCTGATTGCTCCCAATTGTGCTTCCTGCTGGCCTATTCACCCCTAACTGCTCTCCCCTGCTGGTTTGGTTGCCCCTGTTTGCTCCTCCATGCTGGCCTGAGCTCACCTCTGCTTGCTCCCTTGCCAGCCTAATCACCCCTAACTATATCTGCCTCAGCCCTTGGCATCATATCTTTATCCAGAAGGAAGCTGGATGTCCAGATGTCCTAGACTAATTAGCATATTACCCTTTTATTAATATAGATAATATCTTTTTCTTCTGGATGTTTTATTTTTCTTTTCTTCATTTTTTCCAGTCTTTTTTAATTTCAAGAAAAACTATTATCCTATATAACAGAAGAGTAATATTCAGATTGACTGTCACTCCAACACACAAGATGGCTGCCTCAAGATGGTCAGCAGGAGAGGGCAGTTGGGAGGGACCCAGGCCTGCAGGGGAGAGCAATTGGGGAGTACAAGGCCTGCAGGGGAGAGCAGTTAGGGGCAAACAGGCTGGTAGAGGAACAGTTAGGCATTAATCAGGCTGGCAGGGGAGTGGTTAGGAGGTGATCTGGCTGGCAGGCAGAAGCAGTTAGGGGCAATCAGGAAGGCAGGCAGATGAGCAGTTGGGAGCCAGCAGTCCTGGATTGTGAGAGGGATGTCCGACTGCCTGCCCAGTATGCAGTCGGGCCTAAATAGGCAGTCGGACTCCCCTGAAGGACCCCGATTAGAGAGGGTACATGCTAGGCTGAGGGACCACCTCCCCTTATGCACGAATGTCATGCACCGGGCCTCTAGTAAATATAACAATGTTACATGCAATAAATATTAATATTTTAAGAATAAAAGGATTTTAAGTAAAATACTAGAGTCCTGGTGCATGACATTCATGCATGGGGAGTGGGGATTCCCTCAACCCAGCCTGTGCCCTCTCACAGTCTGGGATCCCTTGGGGATGTCCACCTGCTAGCTTAGGCCCACTCCCCACAGCCGGCAATCGGACATCCCCTGAGGGGTACTTAGCACTGCCTTGGAGGTAGGACAGGCTCCTACCACAGCTGCTGCACTCACCAGCATTGAGTCCGGCTTCTGGCTAAGCAGCGCTCCCTCTGTGGGAGTGCACTGACCACCAAGAGGCAGCTCCTGTGTTGAGCATCTGCTCCCTGGTGGTCAGTGTGCATCATAGTGACTGGTCATTCCACCATTTGGTCAATTTGCATATTAGGGTTTAATCATATAGGATTACCAAAACTGTACTAACATATCATGCTATCACAAAAGTTGTAGAAAATATTAAAAATCTGCAAATAACAGTATTACTTCTATTACGTTCCAGAATATTTTCCGCACCTCTGGCTCTATTTTTGTCCATTAGTTTATACTGCTCATTATATTCCACAAATGAGTAAGATCATATTTATCTTTCTCCGACTGGCTTATTTCGCTTAGCATGATGCTTTCATAGCCTATTTTGTCAGATATGAGTATTGCTACTCAAGCTTGTTTTTCTTTTCCATTTGCATGGAATTTTTTTTTTCTATCTCTTCACTTTCATCCTGTGTGTGTATGGCTATGTGTGTGTGTATGTTTGCATATATACATATACATATATATATATCTTTTGTTTTGAGGTGCATCTCTTGTAGACAGCACATACTTGGGTCATGTTTTTGTATCCACTCAGCTACCCTACACCTTTTGATTGGAGCATTTAATCTATTTACATTTAGGATTATTATTGAGAGGTACATATTTATAGTCATTCTAATTCTGTATGGCTAGGTTTCTCTGTTTCTTCTGAGCAATTCCTTTAGCATTTCTTGTAATATTGGCTTGGTGGTGATGAACTCCTTTAGCCTTTGTCTTTTTCTGTGAAGCTCTTCATTTGACCATTTATTTTGAATAGCCTCACTGGATATAGTAATTTTGGATTCAGTTCTTTGCTTTCCATTACTTTGAGTTCCCTTCTGGCTTATAATTTCTAATGAGAAATCAGGTGTCAGCCTTATGGGAACTCCTTTGTAGGTAATAGTTTTTTTTTTTTTTTTCTCTTGCTGCCTTTAAGATTCTGTCTTTAATTTTTGGCATTTTAATTATTGTGTGTGTGGGCATAAGTCTGTTTGGGTTCTTCTTGTTTGGAGTTCTCTGTGCGTCCTGAACTTGTGTGACTTTTTACTTTACCAGGTTAAGTAAGTTTCCTTCTGTTATTTCTTCAAACACCTTTTCTATTCCTTTCTTCCTTTGTCTTTTCTGGCACAACTACTATCCTGATATTGTTACATTTCACATTGTCTCACAGCTCCCTTAAGCTCCTGTTTTTTAATTTTTTTTTTCTTTTTGGTTCTCTGAGTTATTTTCAACTCTGTCTTCTCACTGATTTGATCCCAGCTTCCCCTAATCTGTGTATTCCTTCCAATGTGTTATGTCATTCTTTATCTCAAACTGTTCTTTTTTTCATAGTTCCTATATCTTTTTTCATATTGTTGAGCATTTTTAACATTATTACTCTGAACTGTTTCAGACAAATTTCTTATCTCTGGTTCATTTATCTCTTCCTCTGGAGAATTCACTAGTTCTTTCATTTGGTGGTTGTTTCCCCATTTTGGTTGTTAGTTTGGGTTGGTGACTATGTTTCAGGTAGATCCTTTATATCTCTCAATCTCTAGAGCATGACAATTTTAAAGGCAATTCAAGTTGGAATCCTATTAGTCTGTAGACAGAGGCAGTCTTTTTAATTGGATCAGGCAAAGACTCAAAGCCTTCAGAGACTGCCTCTGTCTACAAAGGAATAGGATACCAACTTGAATTGCCCCTAGGCAATTGTCCTCAAGTGTGGTGAGGTTTTTCAACAGGGTGGGACAGTTGCTTCTGCCTGAAGACTGATTGTTAATTTTAATCTCTTAAGTGGCCTCAGGGCAAGTTGTTTTCCAATAGGGTGTGTCAACTATCTTCCCCCCAAAAGCAAGGCAGGTGCCTATGTGGGAAATATGTCCTCCACTGTGTGAGGAAATGACTCAGCCTAGGAACCTTGGGGTGTCTGCCTTTTGAGCTCTGTCCTGGGTTCTGCTCTCACAGCTCCAGTCCACTTTACCCTCCCTCTGCCTGAGCAAAAGGTGGGTGGCTCCACAGGGAATGTTTGTGCATTGGCCCTTTAAGAGGATGTCTGAACTTTTAGCTGCCATTCCCTGGCAGACAGCACTCCCAATGCTTTTCACAACTAGATGTTATGTGAGTATCCTCCTCTCTGCTGGGGAGCCCAGCTTCAGGATTAGATCCCAAAATTCTCAGTGGCACCTCCGACACCTGAGATATCTCCCCAGGACTTCAGTTGCCATCTGTGTGTGCCCAGCTAGCCCTTTCACACCCCTGCCCCTCCTACCAGTCTCTATGTGGTCTCCACCTTTGGTCGGGTAGTAGGGTTCTCTCCTGTGAGTTTTCCCTTGATTATTCAGGAAGGCTTTCCGTATTTCAGTTGTAATTCCAGCTTCTTCCTGGGAGCATGACTGTGCAGCATCCTCCTACTCTGCCAGTCATTTTTAATCTCACCACAAGCAATACTCTTTTTTTCTTTATTCTCAACAGGCTACATGTCTGTTGTTCTATTATTATGTTGTATCAGTGTAGGTCCAAACAGGAGAAACTATAAGACTAGCAGATATAAGGATCAGCCCTTGGGCTGATAGAGGCACAAGGAAGAACTCCCCACGAACTGAGATCCAGACTTTGCACTGAATAGCAGAGAAGTCACTGTGGTGTTGAGTCAGAACTAGCTTCAGTTACTGGATTCTAACTTATTCCAGTAAACCTCTCCTAATACATGGTTGCTAAGACTGTGGCCAGCCATAACCTTAAAGATACTCTGTGATGGACTAAGGTTAATGCAGGACATAAGCAGACCTGAGTGTTGCAAAAGGTGCACTGTATTGAACATGTTTAGTGCACCATTTAAAATTTTGATCACACCTTCACTCCAGCCATTTCTGAGGCAGAGATCTATACAAACTGAGTAGAGCATGCAGACATGCCTCACCCTGGGTCTGTGCAGTGGCTCTCACTTTCTGTCCAAAGGAATCCAGTAGATAAGCAGATTTGTGCTATCCAGAAGAGTGAGGTGCTTAATACCGGGAGAGATAATAAACATTTTAGTTAGTAAGTGATGAGAACCAATAAGAAAAATGACTCCCCCTTTTCTCCCCTAGGCAGAGTTTTGGAATGCATTGATAAGCTTCCTCAAAGAATTTCATGGGATGGAACACCAGGCAATTTTAGTAGTGGCCAATTTGGTAACTTCTATTTCACTTCTCTCTTCCTCATTCCTGCCTCTGAGATCAATTCTAAAATAAACTACTTCTAGGTAGGTCTCTAATATCAGGGAAATCCCATTTAAGGTCTAAGCCTCTTCTCTAAGTGGTCACTCAAAAGACCATTGGGGGACCCAGATTCCTGTCACCCTGTTGATTGCAACCCCTAGAGTTCACTCTGCTTCTCTGCATAGCCAAAGCAGACACAGCACCAGTTCCGTATTTCATCCCTATGGATAGGGAAAAAAAAGATGGAGGAAGGTAAGTCCATTGTTTTAAGGAAAGCAATGTGGAAGTTGCACATATCACTTATGTTTACTAGCAAGAATTTAGTCATACTGCAAAGGAGCCAATAGTCTCTAGCTGGGCAGCCATGCGCTCAAGTAAAACATTACTTATCCTGTTTCTAGATGGGGAATGGGAAAGAAATTAGTGTGAAAAAAGCAGTATCTGCCACAAAAACAAATAGAAGAATAAGGTATGTTAAGAATATTCAAAAAATGTTCCAAAAATACCACTAAAAATCCATGGGTATTGGGTCTTATAAGCCCAATACTGCACATGCCTGACACCAATTCTGCTATTTCTCTCAACCAGCAAACACTTTGCCACTTCTTTTTCATTTTTCTTAAATTATTCACGCCTATTTTTATCTTTTCCTTTCTTAGAGAACTTTGTGATTTTTTTATGATTGCTTTTTATACTAAGAATAGTAATTCTATTCCCATATCCATTTCAAACATTTTCCTTAGTGTATATATTTTAATTTTGGTTCTGGAATTTTCTTAATTTTGTATTTGGGGGTTCTAATATATAACTATGCCTGCTGCAGGCCTATTTATTGTCCCATTGATTTATCTTGATTATTGCCAGTGTCTCATTTTATTAGTGTAACTTCATAAAACATTTAGTGCTTAGTCTATTTCCCATGTTGTTCAACTTTTTCCCATCTCACCAGTTTGTTCTTCCAAATGGATACTACAATTATTTATTTAAATAAATAAGGGTGAGACAGTTGTAAAAGTTATTCTTTTGCTGTGGGGGCCAAGGTCCCACATATAAAGAGGCTGTTTTTTTTTTTTTTAAGCAATATCCATTTTTATCCTACCAGTGATCAGTCATGGTCTCTTCTCACATTATTGTCAGCTTAGAAGTTAAGAGTTCTTGTTGGCCACTGTTTCTGAATCCCATCTCATTCCTTCTGTAACAACCACCTTTATTTTTCTAATGCACTTTGTATACCAAATGATTCTACACCAAGCTCTTCCCATAATGCTTTCTTAATATCCGCTGTCTTCAATGCCTGCTACACATTTCAGCCACAAATTCTGGGTGGAGAGAGGTTTTTTTCCCCCCACACTGGTCTCTGTATATCAGGCCATGTCCATCACTGCTGGGTTGTCTCTTGTTTATGACCTTAAGCCTGATTCTCATGATTCTTTCAGGTATACAGGAATCCTTCTGACACTCCGTTCCTCCTTCAATGTACAGAAACTACTCTACCTCTCTGGTGTGCCACAGAGTGTCAGACGTTGAGGGAGTCTTTCTCAGGCAGTCACCTGAATGAGGTGATCAGGCTGGCCACTGAATTCCCAATATAACTGGGATTTCTATTAATGTCTGTGCCCAAAGTCCACAATACAGAAGAGCCATGATGTTTCTGTACCCTTCTCACCGCCAGCCCTAGTTGTCCACACTTCCAGAAATCTTTCCTGGTCTTAAAAGACAAGAAGCTTTTAACATCATTATGCAAAATTTTAAATTCACTGTTCATTGGGCATGGATTCATAAGATTAAAATTTATTTGAAAGACATTTATATAATTCTCAAACTGAGATAATATCCAGACAGATTAGACAGCATGAACATCCCAGGCACTTTGAAGTTGAGATGACTAGGAAACATGAAATACTGTATGATTATGGTACAAGAAATAGGCAGTTAATTCTGGTGGTACTATGAATCCAACAGAAAATAGTTTTGGTCTTCACCATCTGTTTCAAAATATACTGTTGTTTTAAAAGATACTTTTGCCTTTAAGTTTTCCATATGAATATAAAACATCCAATTAAAACTAAAAACATATATATTCTAATTACCTTAACAGGTAGGTCCACAAATACTTAAAATTTTATATGCCATAAATACTAGAAAAATTTTATATACTAGATGAAATCCTTAGCCATGTGTATACCATAGGTGATTGATAAATAAACACATAGAGGAAGAAAGGGAGGATTAAAAAAAGGGGGAAATTAAAAGGGGGGGAGAAAAAAAGGAGAAGAGGAAGAAGGAAAATGGGAGGAAAAAAATAATGTAGAAATATAACTCCAATAATTCCTGGAACAAGTAAAAGCTCTTAAAAATGTAGAGAATTAAAGGTCTACTTTCATTAATATTCTAAAAATCAGTTTATTTACTTTATCCTGTATAGTAATCTCAGTGATCAATTTGCTAGGCAATTGCTTAACTCCACTTCAGTTTGCCTTTGCAAACAAAGTTTTTGGGTCAACATAAGAAACTCGAGTTTCAAAAGTGAAATATTTTGAAAGCATTTTGTTTCCTAATACAAATATACTTTATGGTTAACTATTTAGTAGAGATTGATTTCCTCCAACTTGGCCCATTTGATGAGTTTAAGACAAAATATCACCAGCAATTATTAAGATTATTAAAACATGGTTAAAGTGTAAAAACCAATCATTAACCTTTAGATTTCCTTCAGCATCTTAGTAGCAGACTTATGCCATAAATCTGGCATAAACTCCAGATTTCTGGCATAAAAAAATTGTTTTGCTAGCATTGAATTAAAAACGCATGTGGTGGGGTGTCCCTCAGCCTGGCCTGCACGCTCTTGCAGTCTAGGACCCCTCGGGGGATGTAGCAGTGTGCCAAGCAGCAGGCAGCCAGGAAAGAGCTCGCGAATCAAGCCCAGGCACCATTCGCACTCATCCCCAGCTGCCTTGGGAGAGGCTCCTGCTGTGGCATCTGTGCTCCGTCCATGAGCTTGGCTTCTGGCTAAGCAGCACTCCCTCTGAGAGTGCACTGAACCCTCTGGGGCAGCTCCTGCTTTGAGTTTCTGACCCCTGGTGGTCAGTGTGCATCATAGTGACTGGTCATTCTGCCATAACGGTTGCTTAGGCTTTTATTTTTTAAAGTATATTTTATTGATTTTTTTAGAGAGGGAGATAGAAATATCGATGAAACATCGACCAGCTGCCTCCCGCACTCCCAACCCCAATTGGGAATGTGCCCACAACCAAGGCACATGCCCCTGACTAGAATCAAACCCAGGACCCTTCAGTCAGCAGGCTGACGCTCTATTCACTGAACAAAACTGGTCAGGGCTTAGGCTTTTATTACATAGATAAGTGGACAAGTCATAGCTGTCATTCTCAGCTATTTAAAATAATAGAATTATATAATATGCTCACTACTGCATTGTAACCTTACTGAATTATTAAACTATTATTTTAATGTTTCCCTGGTAATTTTCTAAAGGTTTATCAGTGCTTCCTTATTCTAGATCATTATCATTATACAGAACTGGATATACATAAGAAACCTATAATTTACAATTGAGTTACATGACTGTTTAAATGTATTTGCTGTCCCTTACTTTTTGATAAAGTAAATGCATGCAAAGCAATAACCCTGTACAAAAATGAAAATTACTTTTGGATGGCATCCTTTTTGAGACAGACCTCCTATGATTAAAATATTACAGCATGCTTTAAACATCAGCAGGGTTGAGTAAATCTTTAAAATGAATACTGTTTTAGGTTCTTTGATATTTTAATATTCCATCACCATTTTAAGGAAGCAAAATACTTCTATAGCAATGAAATGTCTCAAATTCCATAAAGCAAGAAACCAGGAATGTATTCTCTGACAGTAATACCTATCAACTATGGCTGAATGGTTTCAATTGGTATTAAACAGCAAATTCCATTTTTAGTTGGAAAACCTATAAAATATTAGGTTCCTCATAGTAAGCAAGGATCAACATACCATGACCAAATCAGGAAAAAACTTTACAGCATTTATATATGCTAAATTAGACTAAAGTCTGCCCTTCTAATTACCTGTGTCTTATGTGTGCCAAATGCACAGCGTATTAAGTTTCCCTTCTGAACTCCAGTGGCACTTATTTTGAGCTTTTTCATTTAGTGTTAGTTACCATTTCATTTTACTAATTCTAATTTACTCATGTGAGACCTCTCAAAATCACCTACAATGTCCTTGAGGACACACAGACTTGAATAGAGGGCTGTGTTTATATATTATCAAATGTTTTGTCAATTTAAGCCACTTACTTTTCAAGGACTACAGCAATCCAGTGAACAAGGGCCCAAAGGTAAGTTAACTAAGCAGGAAAACTGGTTACTTCTGCCCAAGATGTTCTGAACCATTTTTATCATAGTATGACCCACTAGTAAACCTCCCAGAACCCACAATCACTATCTCACTCCATTCAGCCATCCCAGTCTCCCTTACACATCACCACAAATGTGCAAAGTGGGATTTTTTACTTCAAAGAGGAAGAGTGAGGGAAGAATAGAAACATCGATGAGAATCATTGATCAGTTGCTTCCTGCACGCCCCCCACGGGGCACTGAGCCACAACCCGACATGGGCTCTTGACCAGAATCAAATCCAGGACCCTTCAGTCCAGGGCAGGCGCTCTATCCACTGAGCCAAACCAACTAGGGATAGAGCTGTTTTTTACAAAAAACATCTTACACCTTATCCTTCTCATCAAAGTACACAATCTTCAGCCTCAACCTCTGTACAAAATTTGGCATCAGATGAGAAATGCAAAGGTGGTGTGGAAACATGTCTGAGTGGAGAGAATACACGTAAAATATTTAGGAATGATCTTCATTAGCAGACACTTAATGCCTATTTTGCAGTCGTTTTGAGAAATACAAAAGTTTTCATAAAGCAGATGTACAGATCTTATTGCTGGGCCAGAGAGCACCAAATGGTCAGGACTTAGCTATGAGCCTGGCCAAGCCACCCACTGCCTGTATTTCTAATGATACCAAATAACCAAGTCTTGTAGGTTATGGAATCTGCGTTAAAACAAACTACTTAAAATACTTAGTGCTAAATTTCCATTAAAATGCTGTTTTCTCCTTCCTTTTTTTTAGTGATTTCAATGTTTACTGTTTGACTTGCTCTGAAACAAAAAATTCACTCCTTCAATACTAGAAAAAAAGCAAAGGATAAATTGCTTATGTACCTATCTATATACAGAGGCTCATTCCTGTTTTAGAACCTGACTTCCTCACATTCTGCATTCACTTCTTAATTCTTTTAAAGTTTTTTTATTGGCTAGCATTTATTCCAGAACGTTCCCATTCTTTTAAAATACCTACTAGTTGACAGATATTGTTAATAGGTTTATATTATGAGCTTTTTTCCAGAGAAAATGTTTTACTCAGAAAAAGGCTTACAACTGGTTATTGCATTCATGAATAATTATTCTCAGAGCCTCTATTAACTGGCACTAAATGCAGGGGAAAACTCAGTATAGTCTAACTTTGTTCTATTTTGTCTCACTGGATTGTATTTTTCTTAATTTTACTTAAGTTCAATCTGACTAAAATCCCAAGTAGTTAGGCAGGCCCAGAATATAATGTTCCCAAGTGATGTAACTCCAGAAGAGGTGTGTGTAATAGGCAGAATGGCCACCAAAATATCTTTTCATTCTAATTCCTGTGAATATAAATTTATATGGTAAAGGGGAATTAAGGTAGCAATTGGAATTTAGGCAGCTAATTATCTGACCTTAAAATTAATGTGGGATATCTTGGTGGGCTCAATGAAATCACAAGATCCTTAAAGTGGAAGAGGGAGACAGGTCAGAGGGAGAGGTGCTGGCAGAGCTCCAAGTATGATGGTGTGCAGATTGGACCTGCTGCTGCTGGGTCTGAAGATGGGGAGAGGAGCCATAAATCAAGATTGCCAAGGAATGTCTATTATTTGGAAAACACACTGAATCCTCCTTTAGCCTCCAGAAACACAGCCTGTTGACACCTATAAAGTTTAACCAAGCGTCACCTGAGTCAAGACTCAATCTCAGAATTGCAAGATAATTTGTGCAGATAAATTCAGGGCCTAAGTAATATAGTCAGAGGCCTTTGAAGAAACATTTAAGCAGAAGTTCATCACAAGCCTGTTAATTCTCCTTGCCACCCCACCCCTTTCCTCTTCTGAAATTATGCTGTTCGGGGCCAGCCAAGATGGATACCCCACCCTTTGTACTGTACTCTCAAGAATCTTTTCTTCATTCACTCCATCTAGGTATTTTGCGTGCTTATGGGAATTAAAGCTTTGTCACTGTTACCAGCAAGACGCGATACAAAAGGATCAGGCCTTAGGCTAGTTCAGTTGGGCCTGGGACCTAAACTTGTCCTGAAACTCTGAAGGTGGGGAACGGAGGATTTTGTGCTGGACAGAAACCGGGACAGCTATAATAGGTTATCTTGAGAAATGCTGAAAACAGTGAAACTGGTACTTGAAAGCTGCAAGTTTCCCTCATATTACATCAATAAGTTCCTTAAGTAGTTCTTTAAATTTCTCAACCAATTAGCCAAATGCCTTGTGGTAACTTAGAAGAGCAGTCTTCAAGTTGGAGTTTACATTTTCATGGGCCCACAAACCAAATGAACTTCACAAAGTCTGAGGAAATAAACTGCTGTGCTAATTTTCTGTTGTTGCCTAAAATTAATTTGAGAAGGCACCACCCTTTTCTTATAACACAATATTCCTCGACATTCTGGTTTTGCTGATGCTTTGTCCCAGGGCACCAAAGACACAACTCAATTTATTCAAGGCATAGTATATACCAGTGTAGAATTTCTTATCTTCCTTAAAACTCCTGCTGGGGGTGAAGAAAAGTTTTAATACCAGTTAGTATTTTAGTCAGCACTGATATTTTAAGAATGCCAAATTGGTAACTAAAAATTGAAGATTTGAGATTGTGGAGTAAACAGAAGTTATGAGATAGGTTTACTTTACACACAGAAAAGTACCTACTTGCCACTGTGCACCTTCCTCCAGTATGCTTAAGTTTCACTAACCTGGTGGTCTGAAAACTGGTGGCTCATCTGGATATTTAAAAGTGGAGCTCAACCTTACTTCCAACTTATCACCATTAAACTACCAGACAAATGGAACACAGGAAAGGTTTCCCATTTTCTTGACCCTCAAGTTAATTTTTACTGGATCCTCTGAATGCCTATTTCCTGCTTATCAACCCTAATCATTTCTACCAGATATTTGACAATATACTTTCCCAAAGATACTAGTAGATTAATGCCTTCCTTTTTTTGCTGTTAACCACCACTGAGCCTGCCTCATTCCAGCAATCATTCACCATGGGCATTTCCACTGTTTATGCAAAACCTATCAAACACATTTCAATGTCTTAACTTGCTGTTTTGGGTGAAAGGACATAAATGAACCCAATAGCTCAAATCCCTGTCCTCTTAGAAGGGACAGCATTAAAAAAATATATGAAGATGCCAATTCAGGTTTAGTGAATGAGCCTCACTCAGACCCTGCCATTTCTAAGATACCAGGTGATTCTACTAGTCTTCTATTAGGAAAAAGATCCAGGGAAAGACAGACTATGCAGTGAAGTAGAGCTACTTTGACTTGACATTGGTACAAAGACTGAAAAGGAGACATGATCAAATCATGTGGTTATGTGGACAGAAACTTTTCCAAGCAAGTGCCAAGTCCATGAAGAAAAAGCCTGCAGAATAACAATACAAGTGGAAACAATGGGAGGTAGAACACTTCAATAAAAGGTCACTATATCAAAACGATTATCGAATACTCAAGGCAAGGTATCATTTTAAAAGAAGCAGTCCATTATTGTTACTAACTATAATTAAGAGCAGAATCAGAGATAAGAAATGTTTAGAACATGGCACAAACTACATCCCATTTAAACAGTTTAGGTATCAATGAAAATAAAAACAAACACATGGAAGTATGTATACAAGTTTCACAATTCTGAGACAGAGACTAAAAAAATCACTTGGCCAGAATGACTCTGCAGGCTATAGTGTAAGAGCCAACCCCCAAGGAAGTCCCCAGATTTACACTCGTGTATTTATTAGGTGCCAAACATTTACCAAAGTTATCATTGGAATAATTAAGAGGTCACCATTGCCTCAAGTTGGGAGTGAAAACCCCGTAGATTCACCAGCAAATATAAGGTTGGCTCTAGCTGAAGTGTCATGCCAAAGCACAAGTCAGCTATAAAACTAAAAGCCTTAGCTGGTTTGGCTCAGTGATAAGAGTGCCAGCCTGCAGATTGAAGGATCTAGGTATTTAGTCAAGGGCACATGCCCAGGTTGTGGGCTCCATTCCCCAGTAGGGGGCATAGAGAATTTTATCAGATGATTCTCTCATCATTGATGTTTTTGTCTACATTCCCCTCTCCCTTCCTGAGATAAAAATATTATCTAAAAAAATACACACTAAGTATCTACACATATGAAAACCAAGGGACCAGAAAGCCAGAATTACCAGACAAGTCACTATGACTTGCACTGCAGCCAGCTAACTAGCTGATTAGGGGCAGGGCCTGACAGCCAACCTCTGGCATACCCTCCCCAACAATGGCCTTGACCAATCAGCTCCCTCCCATACGGCAGGCTTGCCAGACCCCTCATGCACAGAATTCATACACCTGGCCTCTAGTATGAAATAAAATGTCCTCTAGTCCTAGTCAGTCTCTTACCTCAATACGAATTCTAATGTGTTGATGTTCTGCTTTTCCAATGGCTCATTTTGGAAAATTTATGGCAGCAGTTACGCTATTAAACACAAACATCTATAGACCTCTAAAAATGGTTGCTGTGATAGCATCCAGTCCTACTCACACTCCCGTTTCTAATGTATCTGAATGAAAGTTCCAAGAGTTTATGGACCTTGGTCTTTGCATTCTAACTTTGTTTTGAAGGATGTATCTGGATTTGATGTACTTACTGCCTAAAGCCAGTAAGTGGCCCAAATGGCATACATACTTGCCTGTCATCTACTCTCTCAAGTCCCAGGTCCCCCAATCTGTTGAACAGTGGTTTTCCTAAGGAACTAAATCTCTATTAAATATATACTTGATCTTAGCCAACAGGCCAAGAAACTATTTAAGTACAGGAAAGTGGTTCCTTTAAAGATTAAGAGAACTTTAAAACCTTCCAAACCTCTAAGCAGACTATGTAAATTAAAGGCAAATTGGTTCGTTAGCAACTTCATAGTACACTTATTTTATAAACATGTAAATGCTTGTTTTCTCTATGAAGTGCACATTCTCCCTAATTCCAGGCCAAATATAATCTTGCAGTCTTGGAGACACTGCACATTTGATTTGGTAACACTTGCTATTAAGGTTTTTATTCAACTCTATACCATGTTCAATACTTCTCATTAATGACCAAACCTGTTTGTGTTGTCATTTACTTTAGAATCAAAACTACAAAGGACTGCAAATTTGGTAATTGCTTTACCATCAAAAGTCAACCTAATATCTTATTTTAAAAATATTTACTATTTTTTAACACCCATAAATTGCTGAATTCTGAGTTGCTCAGAACATATTCAATTTTAAATATAGTACAGCTCCATTAAGAAATATTCAAACCTTAGTAATCAAAAAATAATTGGGTATTTAATTTAATAAGACTTTCATACTTGGTTCCTCTCTTAGAGCTTAAACTTCAATTTATCAAAAAGTAAAAGTAACTAAGTTTATTAATTTGTATTTGGTATCTTTCTTACTGTATTTTAAGTTAACATATTAGGAACCATATCAATCTTCAAATTAAGTTCAGGTTATGATTTAAACATCAGATTAGAAATACTATGTAGAAACTAACCTCCCTTAACAGATTGACATGAATTTAAAAATACAGAGCCCTTTTACCAGTTTTGTATTCTTCTTGCAAAGAAATTTTGATTTCACTTTCACATCTGTGAAATTAGGATACAAATACAGATGCAATAGGCAATAAATATTAAGTTAGTAAATCACTTTGGTATTTGTTGCTGCTTCCCGTATTACCTCAATAAAGATATTTCATTTACTGTTAACAAAAAAGAAAAACTGTCACAACTAAGAAAAACCTTAAAAATTTTATTTCATTTATGTTCATTTTGGACAATTTCTCAACAAGCCATTTAAAAATAGATTAACTTTATTTACATTAAATACACTAAACAATTCAGAGCATGACTAAATTGCAAATACATAAAATAGGCATCTCTGCTATATCTGTGTATCAAATTAGGAAAACTAAACAAATTTTCTATGGTCCTAAAATTGATGTGATACACCCATCTTGGGTATCCTTTAAAACTCACAAAGAATATTACATTTTACTAATGTTATCACTAAGACTACAAAGAACATTAACTTAATCAAAACAAATATACACTAATTCACAATATCAAGTAGGCATTATATGTGTATTTCAGATATACACCAAAAATTAGCCTTGTATATATATAGAGAGAGCTCTCCTTACCTTTCTTTACTGCTCAGCCCAGACTCCTAACTTATCTTAATGCCAGACAAACCACACCAGGATTGTCAGTTACTAACAAGTTATTTCATTGAGTACATAAGCTTTAACATGACAATGAATTGTTCTCCAGGCAGCTGCAGGTTGCATTTTGTCAGGAATCATTCTGTAGGACTCTTCCAAGTGTAGGGAAAAACCCCCGTCTGGCTTGCTCTGCTTAGACATGTTGGCCTGCAAAATGAAGATCTCCAAGAAAGTTTTAGTAAAATCACTCTCACAAAGGATAATTTGTAAAACTTTTAAGTGCTTTCCTCTTAAACATAAATTAGAAGCTTGTATGTGCATGTGTAACATGTGAAATATTTTTTTCTGAGTTTTAATGCTCTCAAATCTGAAGCAATGGGTCAGTATCTTAAGTCTTAAGCAATTTAAAGGTTAAAACAATAAAAGGCCACACTCTTTCTCCCCAGGTCAATGAGAGATGAGAAAGTTTCAGGTATAGCCAACTTGTTCACCTATTTTTTTAAATCAAAAAATGGCTAACTTAATGTCAATCTTTATATTTGCAAAGTCTTTTGTTAATGCCTATGAAGGTGTTCAGCCCTCATGAAAACACCAAAAGATAGTATATATTCTGTTAATTTGTTTAGTAGATGTTAAATTCTTGATTAAAAATCCTGTTAAGTTCTGATCACAAGTACTAGAGGTGTAATGTCTAGGGAGAAAGAGTTAACCATTTTAAAGATTTTGTTATTAAAATTTGAGTTATATTTTAGCATATTAGAGAAATCACTTGACAGGTTTCTTTCTTGTTACTGTTCCACTTTACACCACAATGCTAGAGGTATTTCCCCAAAGCTTTAAAATACAATGATATGATTCGTTATATGCAAACATCACTTTTCCCCCTTGTAACCATAGGCACAGTAAGTTATGTTAACATTATATAACTTTACAAAAATACTTAAAAGAAATGTTTGTCAGAAAATAAACCCTAACAGAATTCCCCTGCCCCTCAACGCAAAGGTTTAAGAACACTCAAGGACAATTATATTTGTTTTATTTATAAATCACTGCATGGTTCTATTTTCTCATTCTGAAAATTTACACCTTTTAATCAACTCCATAACTGTGAAACTCTTACCTTTCTATTCAGGGATCCATAATTAAACTTCTTTAATTTCAAGAGGCTTAAATTTTGTTAGATTTAATATATTTTTAAAATATGTTTTATAAATGTATTAGGTGTCATAGTAGGGTTATGAAAATTTGTTTCCTATTATTAAAATTCAGCACAGGCACAATTTCAACAACCAATCTTTTAAAATCTGATCATTCCTAAGTTAACCCACATTTTTCTACACATAAGAAGCATACCTAAAGGCATCTGAAAAAAGGGGTAGAAATATTAGATAAAATACTGTAACGCCACTTAGGTTCCACTCCAGTGACTTAAGTTACATCAGCCTAGAATGGTTGTAAAATGATTTTCAAATTTTCCACCCAACTTCTACACTCTTGGCGATAGACATGCACTCATACACATACTTGTGACTCTATTTGGCACCAGTATGTCTTTTCTTATTTTTAACTTCCAAAAAGCAGAGTGTAGGGATCACTGAAAGTTTATACACCATTAAAAATTACCAGAGAACTAGTATAGTATATAACCAGCTAAATAATTTTATCATGAACTGGCAATATTGGTAAAATATTCGTTTATTAGAAAAAAAGACATCCTGCCTCACAAATGTAAATTCCATGCTTAAACAACTTTCTTTATACACTGCTTTAAACACAATGAATTTTTTACCAAATTTAAACACTTGAGTAGTGTACAAGTAATATAATTTATTAAATTTTAAGAAAGCATAAAGGCATATCCTAATTTTACAGTTAATTATGCATTTATTAAAGTAAATAATTACTTTAACAGACAATCATAATGGAATGCTTGATAACCAAATAATGAGACAAAAAATATTAAAAACACAGTAAAATCTGACATACAACCCTAGTAGTGAAGTGTTTCAGCACAAAATTATAAAATTTGATTGAAGAATCAAAGTTACATATATAAACTTCACAATGACAAATTAAAATTGCAATGATATTTTTAGTACTTTTTTATTTCTGGAACATTTAGAAGTGGAAGGTGAATCTTCAGTAATACTTAATTTTCAACATCTTCTGGTCACAATCCCCACCAAACTCAACAGGCCGGGACAAGTGCAATACCATACAGAAACACAGCATTGCAACTGATCCCAACCTGTGTAGAAAGGGGTTTGATTTTCCCTTACTTTTCTACAGACTTTTCACTACCACAGTCAGTTTTGCATGGATTTGCACAGCAGAATATCACACAGCTGGATGCAAACCTGCAAAACTAACCATAGAACAGTGTTCAGTAACTGGACAGTTTGATTGGGCGACAGGCCGAGGCTGGAGTTCTACAGCTAGCAGTACTTTAAGTGCTCATAATGCAGTAGATAACTAAACACTACCTGCACTATAAGCACTTTAGTGCTACAGAAGCTGTCACATCAGACACACCAGGCAGATTCTACATCGACAATAAAAGTACACAAAATTAGTAAAAATTACTTGAAGGAAATAGCAGGCCACCATCAGTTTTGCATAGATTTGCACAACTACATTCTTCTTGTAGTGCAACTATGCAAAACTAACAGAGGACTGCAAACAAAAAGCATTAAAACACCTATATACTTGCTTGGCTTGGCTTGGATGAAAACATAACTTCTTATGCCAGAAGGAGCACTTAGGGCAGTAGATGCTAATCTACTTCACTATCTGCACTAGATGCACCTTAGAACAAAAAGCACTCAACACCAGCAGGCCCTGCGCTTTAAAGCCCACCAATGGCTCCGCGAGGCAGCTGTCACCATAATGCTACAAGTGCCTTCACTGCAGTAGATGCACATATCACTACCTGCACTGTAAGCACTTTGACATTACTCTGACTGGTCACAATCTTCAGTTTTACAAGGTGATGTTCTCTTTATTCCTGCTAAATTTTAAATAAATAATTAGAATAACACCTCAAACTCTTACAGGATATAAAATATACAAAATTCAGCATAATCCCTAATGGGGAAGAGAAAACGAGTTAAATCACACCTTAAACTCAGGAGTTCCATTCAGAAGCACATTTAGACTTTGATCATTCTAATACTGTAAAAGAAAGTGGTGGCTCTTCCTTTACCTATTCCCAAAGGCATACTTACAAAATCAAAATCAGATTGCGTATCAGTGAGAATATAATTTGATTCATGTAGCTTTTAGAGGAAATCTTCACATCCATGTGGAAAACATCTTTTCTTCTGCTTCCAATGAACAATTATTTGGTAAACTAATTAATAAAGTTACTGTTCAGACTATACTTCAAGTGTATCAACTGGTTGATTTTCTATATCCCACTTAAATTACTTTTAAATCTTGGGAACAATACAGATTATAGATTTTATCATCCAACCTAAAGCAGTTCTAAAATTACATTTGTAAACTGTGCATCAGTTTCCAAAGATTTATCAAGATATCTGGATTGTACTTTCACTAACTTAAAAATAAGGTGACCCAGAGGTAATTTTCTAGAAAATGTAAATGGACAAACTACCCATTTCACCCTTTGAAAAAAACCAATTGCATCTTAAATTACTCAAATTAAAGTCAAGAGAAAGTTATTTTTAAGAAAAGTTAAAGAAAATTAGAATACACTCACCCACATGCAAAAACTTCGTTTTCAGCAACTATCCTTAGGAAAAAGCTCTTGGTGCAGTTAGGTCCACGTGTATGAATGACTGGGATGGGAGAGGGAAAAAACAAAGTTACTACCACTGTCCAAATCCGTATTTAAATTTGTTCTTTTCCAACCCCTTTATGTCAATCACATTAATCCCGAAAACTAAGATAGCCAAGCAACACAAGTGGAGTTGAAGAGACCAACAATGTATGGGTGAAAATTCCTAAGACAATAAAAGTTGAAAAATCCACAAGTATTAGATTCACGTCTTACTTTAAAAGATCCTGAAAGACTCCAGTCTGATTGACAGCAATCTTAACCTCTATTGCACAGTTCCACCGAGAGGGAAAAGCAGCAAAGGGACTATTCTTCCCCACCCCTCCCCCAACCCAGACCTCGTGGCTGCAAGCCGGGACAGAGTTGTTTCCCCAACGACGTGGTCGGGATGGCACGAGGCTCGTTTTCCCTCGTGGCGATACTGCTCAGACGAGCCTGCCCCTCTCTCTTTCCCGTCATCCGCTTCCGTTTAGGAACAGAAAAGGCGGCATGGACACCGGAGGGCTGCAGAGTGCCCGCCACGCTCTCGGAGCTCAGGCCAGCAGCACATGTCGCACAAGGGGGCGCGCGGCCGTGGTTCCCCGCACGGCCGCCAGGGGGCGGTGGGTCAGAATCAAGTCCTGCCGGACGCGGCAACCCCCGCCCCCAAACCGTTTCCCGGCGGCAGCCGCGCGGCGACCGGCGGCGCCGAGGCCCGAGCGCAGCGAGGACGCGGGCGCGCCGCCCCTCCTTTGTGTCCCCCGGCTCCCCCCCGAGCCAGGCCCAGAGGGGCGGAGGCTCCGCCACTGCGGTGCCCGTCGCACGCGGCCCGAGGCCTAAGCCGGGAACAATCGGCGGCGGCGCGCACTCGCCGCCATGTCCCCCGCCCTCGCCCCGCGCGCAGCACGCCCCGCAGGAACATGGCGGCGCGGCCGCGGCTCCCGCCGAACCGGCCCGGCCCTCCGCCGCCGCGATCCGGGGCCCGCGGGCGAGCGAAGGCGGCTCCAAGCCGTAACCAAGGCCGGCGCGCGCCTTCTCCACGGCCCGGGCCAGGGAAGTTGCGAGTCCCGCCCGGGGGGCTGCCCACACGGGTTAACAAAGCCCACGCGGCGTGGGGGGGGGGGCGTCCAGGCCGCGCCGCCCGGAGCTCCCGCGCCCTCTGCCCACCCTCGCGCGCACAAAGTTTGGGGGCCCTCGGCCCCCGCCCACGCCGCGCCGCCCGCCGGCGCGCAGGTACCTCGTGGGCGCGCCCCCTCCCGGCCCGCGGCCTGCCCCATGTGCGCTGCCGCTTTGTTCTGGAGGCGCTTTAACTCTCGCCCCCGGGAGAAACTTTCCTCACCCGGGCACCGCGCACACCCCGGGCCCCGGCGAGGGCGCGAGCCCGGCGTGGCCCTTCACCGAGGGGCCATTGTGTGCGCCACGCGCCCCCCGCCCGCTGGGGCGGCTCCGGGAGGGTCTCTGCGGGTCCCGGGCGCGGCCGCCGCGCGCACGCCGCCACCTCCACCCTCCCGGCCCGGCCGTGCCCTCCCCCCCGCCCGCCCGCCCGCCCGCCGCGTGCAGCCCGGGGCAGCGGGTCGCGGCTGCCACACGGCGGGGCAGCCAACGGCCCGAGACCCGCCCGGCCACGCCGCCGCCACGCCGCCACGGGCCCGTCGCCCCACCCGTCCGTCCTCCCTCAGGACCGGGCTGCACACAACAGGTTTCACTCACTCGGCGGACGGGCGGGGAGGACTCACCGGGAGAAGTCGCCGCCACCATCTTCGCCTCGCCCGCCGAGGGCTCCGGCGCCCGCCTCCCCACCCGCCCCCGCTTTACTACGACCGGAGGCCCCAGGCCGGGGGTGCGGCCGGCCGGCCGGTCCACCCCGCGAAGGGGCTCGGAGCGGGGGCACGGGGCTCGGCCGCGTGGCGGAGGCCGTCCCCACCCCCCCGGCCTGGCCCGAGGGCGCGAAGTGGCGCGAAGGCGCGGGTCGGGCGGCGGCGGCAGCACCTCGAAAGACCATGTGGGTGAATGAAGGGCGGCGGCTCCCGCCTCAACGTAAATACGGACAAGCCCCACTCCCTCATTAGCATAAAAAACAAAGTACTTCCGACCTCCCCGCCCACCCGCCAATCAACGCAGGCCCCGCCCACGGCAGCTCGGGCTAGGCGGCCGGGAGAGCGGGAGCCGAGAGCAGCTTGCGGCGCCGCGCCGCCTTCCTCCGGCTGCGCTCCCTGGCCGCCCGCCCCCCGCCGCCGCCGCGCGGGGCGCCGGGCTGGACACCTCGCCCCGCGCCCACGCCACGCCCTCCGAGAGCCAGCCCTGCGCGCGAGCGGGTCCCCGCGCGCCTGAGCCTCCCTGCACCCTTCCGGGAGCGCACGCTTCCCGCGGCTCCCCGAGAGCCCCCTTCTCCCGGGGACTCGACGTATATGCGGTGCGGTTCCTATTTATGACTTTCCTCTCTCCCGATGGGTCTCGATGGCAATGAGGGGGTCCACTCCGCGCCATCGGGAGCCAAAGATAAGTAGAACCCAGGGACGCAGTCACACATGGAAGAGGGATTCCTCAGTGCAAAGATCGTTTCAGACAGAGACGAATGCATCACCCCCGAGAGCGGTGGGTGCCTAAGTCGTTGAAATGTGTTTCCTCCGCCCGCCCGGCAGTGAGTAAACCCAAACGCCAGCCGGATCCGGGGCTCGGCGGCCGCGGTACCTGAGCCCACCCCCGGCCGCCGCGGCGCTGAGTGAGAGCTGTGGGCTCTCCCGCGGGAAGAGCGGAGCCGGGGGAACCTCGTCCAGCAGCCACAAAGCCGGTGGGAGCAGCCCACTCCTGGGCACCTCCTGCCGCCCCGCGTGGCTCAGGAAATGCCGGCGTTCTCAGAAACATCATTGTTCAAAGAAGCGAGCACTCATAACGCTACACACGCGGTCATTTCAAATAACTCAGCATTTATTAAGAAGCACATACTACTCGGTGATTTTACAAGTCGACTGTAAAAAACGTCACCAGATGTCTGTAATGTCCAACTGTTAAGTTTTGGACATCCACACGTTGCTATTTACTGTCTTTCTGACTCCATTTATCACGCCTCGCTTAAAGTCAGTTTTCAAACTAGTGATATAAAAAGTGGATTTACTTTTGTTTTTTTGCCACTCTTTTATATTAGGACTCTATTTTCCGGTATTTCTGTTTTACAAATAAAAACAGATGGCCAAATCTGAAACTTTAACAAATTTTAATCTTTCTATATTAGTCATTTATTAGTCTTTTAAAGAGGAAAACTGATTTCAAATTTTATTAAAATCTAATTTACATTACTTTTTGGTCAGCATTGATTGATATGTCAATTTCTTTTTCTTTAAAAATTATCTTCTGCTTTAAATAAGAATGCCTGGGGAGAGAAGTGCTGTGAGTAAGTAAGTATTCATCACACTCTCTGAATCATGGGAAATCCCACCTATATGCAGGTTTCTTAGCAGGAGAGAGTTATAGTTTCCAATTAAGGTCAGCACGGCAATACTAGATTTAAAAAGCTGTTTTTAGACACCTAACAACATTTCTCTGGGTATCTAACATACTAGCAAGTATTTTCTGTGACTACAGTATGAGAGATTTAATTCTTAGCATACACGTTTTTTACGGTAATTATCAGAATTTTGGAAGATGTAAATTAATTTAAAAACCTGCTTACTTGGAAATCCCAGAAAGTTTCACAATTAGTATATTGCATTTTATTTTTGAGGGGCGCACTCATACTTCCTTTCAAAATTAATAAATTATTGTAAGTAAAATTAGAGTAATTGAAAACTTTTCAGTGAATTGGAAACTTAGTCAATTTATTTATTTTTTAAAGTCCCTCCTAACTAACTAGAAACACATACTCTTGAATTTCAGGGGCTACAGCTACGTACACTTTATAACTAAACTGAAGATTTTGTGGTTATGATTTTGAAGATCAGAAAAATATCAGAACTGCTAACAAATGCCTTCTGCAACCAAGGAATGTAAAAATAAAACTATCTGAAATGCCAAAGTAGACACACAGCCTTCTCAAGTTAGCTAAAACACACAGTACTGTTTTATACAATCCAGGGCATTTTAGATGAAATGAGGAGCTCGGTCCAACATCACAACAGTTTCATGTAACTGTTTACATGATATATATCAAGAGTAGATATATATCTGTACTTTTCACTTTTCACTCATATGCGTCAGAGCCTTATCGACATAGATGTTATGAATTGAGAACATATAAAAAGTTCTTGAGATTATTAATTATTTCAGAATTTTACTTCCGACCTTTTGCTGTTTGACTATGTCAGTATTAACTGACTTAATTGTGAAAGATAGACTCAGTTAAAATATTCTTGTTTTGTAGCATAATTACAGGATTTTAAGAAACTAATGAAGCAGTGATCATATTCACACTACAGATATGAAGACAAGAATGATACGGAAATCTAAGACAAATCTGATGATCGGTGTATTTTACATATAATATAGGTTTATTTGTTTGCTATTGCAATGAAGTATATTTAATATTTTGGAATTTGGCATTTTTAACACAGATTTCTATATTTATTTATTATTTTCTCACAGTATTTAACTTTTATTAGGAAAGGGAATAAAATTCAAAACCATTTTGACTTTGGAAAATTAACTGGTTATAAATCAAGAATATTTTGAACATTTTAAAGTAATCAATGACACAAATTTAATGATGACACTTCGAATTTTTTAAAAGGTATATTTGAAGTGCCTGAAACTACAGAGTCTACTCTTTACCATATTAATTACGTTTTATATTTAGTATTTTGAAATTGTTCAATCGAAATGAACAGTCATCTGTTAAGTGCCCACTATTCTGGCATTCTTTGAAGTAATAACCAGGAATAAGAGCCAGGATAATGAAAGGTTTAAGAACTATAGGATGTTGCTGATTACCATGAATCTTTTTTCACGTGTAAGCTGAAAATTTTTTGTCATCAGAGTTTATTTGTCCCAATACTCTAGTAAAATAATTCCACTGATGTTTAGTTATTTTCTTTTCTTATTTAACAATTTAGAATATCTATATTTTGTATTTGTTGTTTGATAATAATGCATGTCATAGCAATAGATTATTTGCTACAAATGGCATTCCAAGGTGCTATTGATGATGATAAATTTATAGTGAACACAAAGACCACAATCATTTGAACTCCTAGTTCCATTCACAGTTTTGAAATTAAGAAATAATAAGTTATAGGGGGGAAATGAATAGATGTGTGGTTATGAATAAATAAGTTGAAGAAAGTGCTTTTTTGTTGTTGTTGTTTGTATTTTTTAATTTGTCACTGTGATACTCTGTAGAACCAGGTGAAAGTAACCAAGAATTATTTAATTAAGAAAATTAGACTAAGTACTACTTGTCACAAAACAAAGAGACAGCCTTTGCACTTTAAGAAATTTAGTATGCAGTGACATTACTTAATATATATAAAATTGTATGGGTTTTAGAAAACAAATTTAAGACATTTCTAATTAAACATTTAAAGATGGTGTATCATTATAATATATTCTAATAAAGCATTTCATTTGTTTTTACTAGAAAGATGCAGTATCAAAATTAGAAGTAGCTTATTTTTAATTTGTTTTCTTAATTTAGTGATTCTCAAGCTGGCTATACTTTACAATTGCCCCAAGAGCCTTTAAAACATACAAATATCTGATCATTTCTTGCAGATACTCTAATTTAGTTGGTCAAAAGGAGGAGCTTAACATCGTTTTTTAAAAAATCCCCAAGTCATGCTTATGTTAAATCAGAACTGACAAGGTCTGGTACTTATTTGTTGTGTTAGACAGTGTTTTTCGACCATTTCATCTCATGGCACATATAAACTAATTATGAAAATTCTGTGGTACACTAAAAAATATTTTTTTTTGCCAATCTGACAAAAGGTAGGTATAATTTTGATTAGTTTGCAAACAAATAATAAAAGTAATTACCTATACTTTTTGCTCCAAACTGACTTTTAAAATTATCAGGTACCTATAAATTTGTATGTTTCCAGTACCAAGAATTAACCAATCAGATGCAACCTTATTATGCAGCATGACCAATGAGAGGCAACTCTATTATATTACTTATATATTTATGGTTCAAAATAGAACATCCACACTGGATGGCTGTTCTTGTGTGGCTGTTGTCACTTTTTTATGTGACAATCGAAGGCAGCGATTTTCAACCGGTGTACCACAGAATTTTAGTAATTAGTTTATGTGCGTCATGAGATGAAAAAGGTTGAAAATCAATGATGTAAAGGAAAAGAGGTCAGTGCTCCTGACTGAATAGTCAGGTATGCCATGTTTTAAAATTCTTGCAGCACTCTGGTTGGAAATTGCTGCATTCATAAAGTGTTTGGCCAATCAGTACCTTAGCTGGTTAATCTTACTAAGCTAAATAGATGCTTGTGTCGGTGTTTATTCACATTGCATATGTGCTTTATTAATACACATAAACCGTGAGAAATTTGCCCAGGATATTCTAAATTCTTCACCAAAGAGTTATGGGCATAACGAATACAAGAAAAAAAGACAAACCTTCAGAAATAATTTTGAAAAACTTGTATGTTAACTGTAGTAATCTTGGTTTATAAGACATGTTGGAAACTTTCAACTTTTTGCTATCCAGATTTGCAATTAACTTAAGAAATCTACTCAACAATGGAAAAGTATTCCAGATGTAGATTGTGATACTTTTTTAAAAAAATTCTCTGCCAGACATGTTTAGACATACGTTAAATTTTTTTTTTCACAACCAGTTAGCAGAAAGACAGTGGTATCATTAGTGTCATCACATATTTAAAATAATAAAAATCAGACAAGAAGATTGCCCCACCTAGGAGAAATGACCAAGATACTAATGTTTTTACTTTTTAAAATATATTATTTTATTGATTTCAGAGAGGAATGGAGAGGGAGAGAGAGATAGAAGCATCAATGATGAGAATCATTGTTACAGATGCCTCCTCACTGCAGACTGAGCCCGCAAAGCAGGCACGTGCCCTGAAGAGGAATTGAACCATGACTTCACGTTCGTAGGTCCAACCATTGACCCACACTGCCCGGGACAAATACTACTGTTTTTAACCAATATTATTTAATTTCCTAAAAACTTCTTCATTTTTTTAATATTCTTGCTTTTAAATATAGGCTTTAACTTCAATTTATATAAGAAAAAACAAGTTAATTTAGCCTATCATCTGGATCTATTTTGCTAGTTAATAGTCTAGAAACAACTTAAGATATTGATTATGCAATTACCTCTCTAAGGTTGGTTAAAATATAGATTTCACAATTGCCATATTACTTTACAAAACTACACTGGAACCTATATTCACCTTAACTTTCAGCCTCAATTCTTTCTAAATATAAAAGTGATAAAATTTTTATTTTATGTCAATTGTAATTGGTTTTGTGAATTATGATTGTAAGTAAATACTTTTCTGAAGTCACTTAAAAGGTTGGATGACAATGTGCTCAGATTAAAGATTTGAGATAGTAAAATTGCTATACAGTAAAACCTCGATATAATGGACTAATTCAGACAAGGGGTGTCCCATAAAGCTGAAAGTCCATTATTTAATAAATTAGGTATATTTTAGAAAAAATTGACAAGGTAGTTAATTTACCTGTTTTTTACTTATGTAGACATATTTGTGTAATTAAGATTAAGCATGTATGAAATGTTTAATTTCACAGAAAAGTTTTCTATATGTATTATTGCTTATGTACTCCCTGTAGTTTTGAGACTATATTAAGTAGGTGATCTAAATTGAAATAAGCAAACATTTTTATGAAAATACACTTTAATTATATTTAACTAAACAGTGTTCTTAAAGACAAAACAAAATTTCAATTTTATAAAAACACACAAAAAATGTTTTTCCTATTTAATTGTCTTCAAGTGATGATGTATCCACACTACCATTGTGGTGTGACATTAATGTTTGATACCAAGGTACTTAGGTGATCCTGCTTTGGAAAAAAACTATCAAGTTTTGTTTGAACTTTAGAAGTCTGACGTTTGTTTTTATAATTAACTCCTTAAAATGACGAAAATGGGTGTAAGAAAGCAGAATTTTGTTATCTGATGATCTGTCAATCACTATTATTAGATCATGGAGATGCAATCTAATCACTGATAATTTTATTTTGGGGCGTGTTGTTTCTTCTTCCTCAATATCTTCACTCCCATCCTCATGGTAATCGCCTCATCTGCTGTTTCACTTCCAGTCATGATGTGATAGCCAGGGTCACCTTCATCTTCTAACCACTGTACAACAGCTTCCTCAGCTACTTCACCACCAATGTTCTGTATTGTCCTACCATAATCAGTAACCTCTAGCTCTTCTAAATCCAAGTCTGCATCTTGATCATCAGGCAAATTCTTCCAACCATTTTTTAATGCTACAGCAAAATTAAAAATTGCCAATTTTAAACTGTCACACTAAATTTTGTAAGGTACACTGTCCTCTTGTATCTTCTTCATCATCTTCATCCTGCAATACAAGCATTACTTTCTTGAAACACTTTTTATATAATTTTGGTTGTCAGAATTATGCCCTGGTCCATGGACTGGGTAGGTATCATTGTATTTTTTTGGCAAAAACATACATCTAAATTTGCCATCTTTGGAACATAAAATATTTCAAATGGATGAGCAGGAGCATCTTGCATCTTGGAGTGGTATTGCAAGTTTTTCACCTTGAAATTTCCTGACTTCAGGTACAAATTCTTAAAAAAAACAAAACAGACTTAGAAAATGTCCAAGTTGAACCATGCCTTTTTAGATTTATAATACAAAATGGGCAAATAACTCATTATACTCTTTAAAACTGTAGATTTACAAGTTTTCCAACAACTACAGGTGTTGGTTTATGCAGTCCATTGGCATTGGCACAAAGCAGAATGGATATCTTGTCTTTGCTGATTTTTCTTCCAGGTGTCAATGTCTCATATTTGGAAGCTTGTATGTTTTCAGGCACAGAATGCCAGAACAAACCAGTTTCATCAGCATTGTAAATCTGATACTGTAATAGCTTTTCATTATTTATACATTCTATTAATTTTTGCCTAAATGATTCAGTATCTTCTGTTGGAGCACTTGAATCTTTGCTATGAATTCGTTTGTTCATAATTCTGTGTCCTTTGCAACAGTGTCAAAGCTGTCCATCACTTGCTTTGAATGTTATGCACAGATGATTCGCTAATTTAATTGCTGCAAATTTCAATTCAACTGCCCAAACTGGAACCCCACAAGACCTTTGTTGTGTGCACCACTTCAACAATACTTCTTTAACTGAAGTTTCACGTGCCAATTTCATATTTTCTGGAATTTGTGTTTGTACTTACATCACATATTAATGCAAAATTTTAAGTTTTGTCTTTGTTTTTTTTTGTAAACGTCTAATACAATTTGCTTTTTTATGGCATATTGCTAACACATACAAGATACAGACACTACTGTCTCCAACTTTGTATGACTTCTAACTTTTGATTTACTATTAAATTAATTCTTTTCCATTTGTCCATATTTTAAGGTTAGGGTTACAGGGGTATATTTACCGCACATACATAATTTTAAATTTATACTCAATATAGCTAGTAAATTTGTGCATGCACCTGTCATCGCAAATAAACAAATACACACGGCTGGGGCATGCCGAAGAAAAGTCAGGCCACGTGACAACAGAACCAATTACCACCCAGGATGAGATACAACCACGTGCTAATTATTTGCTGACCACTGTTTAGAAATTGAAACTCTTGGATTTCAGCATAGATTATAGTTGTGGATATGTAATATTTATTTATATCGGCGGAATTACTAAAGTTTTTTTCCCAACATGTGGCCTGTTTGCTAAAATTTGTCAAAAATAACTGAATTAATAACAAAAAATATAACCTGCTAATTTAATTATAAGCAAATATTGGTTAAAAGCATTTTAAAAATATCAGGGTGTTGATTTTGACATCTGACATACAGACCAGAAATTTTTTCCATTAAAACCTAAACCCATAAAGTTGAAGTCTGCAAAATGTAGGATTTATTGTATTTCAATAAGTGCTTAATGAAGATAAACTGACACAATTATAAAAACACACAAGTATTATTTACATGAGACTTTCAATAAAGGAGATACATTTTTGGAAAATCCTGCACAGCAGTGTACTCTTGCTCTCTTAACCACCAGTTAATTAAGCTTTCCCCATATCCAAGTAGTACATTTTAATATATTAGCTTCTTTTGCACATTTCAATGTTCAAAACAAGGAAGCACCCCACACAGTTTTAGTCAGGTAAAACCCAAACTGAGCTGGAACAAAATAAGACATTTCTATGTCTGAAATGATAAAAGTGAAAGGGCCAATTAAAAACACTATGGAAAAAAAAAATAAAAATTCTATGGAGAATGAGACGGGCTCCACACTGCAATTGTTCAGAGAGAAACCAGTATCCTCTGGGGCCTCAGAAATCATCCTTGAGAATGTGAATGATTCTCTTTGCTTTTGCTTTCTGGGAGGGAGTATGTGCATGATGGTGTTGTGGTTGTAGGAAGACCAGTTATGTCTGACACATTTGTTTATAGGAATGCCCCAAAATTACATGAGTATACAGTTTTAAAAGAAAATGATATTAGAGTTAGCCATACATACTTATAAGTGCCCAACGTTAAAATTTGCTTGCAACATAGTTAGAGCAAATTGTTCTCCTCTGGATGAGAGGTTGTGGTAACTATGCATTGGGAGCTGCAAGTGAAATTAATCCAAGAGAATGTTTAAAGCCAAGTCAAGATAGGAAGGGATGAGGGAGGCTGAAGTTTATGAGCCATAAAAGTCCATCCACACAGGATATCAAAATGAAGAGTAAGGCAGAATTCAGAGGATGGGAAGGGAATGTAGAAAATAGCCGAGGCAAATGGGTACTGTAAATATTTTATATTTTTTATCTAAGGGATGGTTACATGGGAGTGAAAAAATCTCAATCAATTAGTATCTATATAAGTATTTTAATTTTAGCATTTATTAGTATAAATATATTACAATTCACTTATAATTAGTGTATTTTATGCTCTTTGTTTATGTATATTACCTTTCAATTTTGGAAAACAATATAGACAGCAATGACAACAGGAAGAAGGTAGTAATCAGTGTAATAACCCAAGGCAGACAGAGAGCAGAGATTAATGAGGCACATGGTTAAATACTTGCATACTGTCTGGCACTGGCTTTTGTGTATTCTCTCAATGATTATGCATGGATGAGCTACTTGCAATTAAAGAGTCATAGATGGGACAGGCAAATCAGCCACAGGTAATATTTAAGAAACTGCTAATGCCTAGCACTGGCCAGAAGAGCTGGCTCTTATGCTTATCAGATACTCAAGAAAAGACTAACCTTTAAGATTAGCCAAGAGAATTCTCTTTTTCAATATTAAATGTTTAAGATATGACAAACATCTTACATTATCTGGATGACCTCCTGTCCCAATAGATATGCTGTATCCTGTGGAACTATGGAAAGAGTGTGAGGACTATAAAAGAAGACAATGCAAAGAACAATAAAACTGGTAAAATTGAAATGGTGACAAAATTCTGTCTCAACTGGGACTTTCTTAAATACTAGTGACCCAGTGCATGAAATTGCATGAGACCCAGACCAGTGGGAAGTCATGAGAGACCAGGACCCCTGAGTCCAGCCCATGCTGTGGGACTCCCCGGAGTCTTGGTGCACCATGGGACCCAGTGTCAAGTCCCTGCCCATCCGTCCATGCCTCGCTGTGCATGAAGCCCCGCCCATCCGAGCATGCCTCACTGTGCACACAGCCTCCCAGTGACTGATCTTTGGTTGTTACGGTGTTACGACCACTGGGTTTTTATTATATAGACTAGAGTCCTGGTGCATGAGATTTGTGAACCGGGGTGGGGTGGGGGTGGGATCAGGCCTAAATGGGCAGTCAGACATCCTTTTCACAATTCAAGACTGCTGGTTCCAAACTGCTCGCCTGCCTCCCTCCCTGATTGCCCCTAACTGCTTCTGCCTGCCAGCCTGATAACCCCTAACCACTACCCTGCCAACCTAATTGATGTCTAACTGCTCCCCTGCCAGCCTGTTCACCCCCAACTTCCCTCCTCTGCCAGCCTGGTCACCCCTAACTGCCCTCCCCTGCAGGATTGATAGCCCCCAACTGCCCTCCCTTGCAGGCCTGGTCCCTCCCAACTGTCCTCCCTTGCTGATCTGATGGCCCACAACTGCCCTCTCTTTTAGGCCTGGAACCTCCCAACTGTCCTCCCCTGTTGGCCATCTTGTGGTGGCCATCTGCTGTCCCCATGGGGGCAGGATCTTTGACCACATGGGGACATCCCTCTTGTGCGTTGGAGTGATGGTCAATCTGTGTATTACTCTTTTATTAGATAGGATTGAGGCCTGGTGCATGGGTGGGGACCAGCTAGTTTTCCCTGAAGGGTGTCCTGGATCAGGGTGGGGATTCCCTTGGAGTGTGGGGTGGTCTGGGGAGGGGCCTGTGGTGGTTTTCAGGCTGATCACACACCCAGCAACCTGAGCAGAGGCCCTGGGATCTGGGATTAATTTATGTTCTACAATTGAAACTTTGTAGCCTGGAGCGGAGCCAAGCGTTTTGCTCACTCTGTGGTGACAGTCATTTCTGTTTGAAACTTTGTAGCCTAGAGTGGAGGTCTAGGCAGAAGGGCTACAGAAGCTATGCTTCCTCCCTTGCCCTGGCAACCCTAGCCTCTGCTCTCTCCAGCTCCCTGGCTGCTGCCATTTCTGTTGGGATTATATATGTTCTATAATTGAAACTTTGTAGCATTGAGTGGAGGCCTAGGCCAGCAACGCAGGAGGAAAGCTTGGCTTCCTCTATTGCCAGGGAAACCCAAGCCTCCCTCCTGCTCTCAGTGGTGGCAGCCATCTTGGTTGGGGTTTATTTGCATAAGTTGCTCCTGATTGGCTGGTGGGCATGGCTGTGGGTGTGGCTTGATCAGAGGTATGGTCAATTTGCATATTACTCTTTTATTAGATAGGACTAGTTGCCTTGTGCACAAAATTTGTGCACAAGGGGGGTGTCCCTCAGCCCAGCCTGAACCCTCTCCAATTTGGGACCCTTCAGGGGATGTCTGACTGCAGGATTGGTCCTAAACCAGCATCGGACATCTCTCTCACAGTCTGGGACTGCTGACACCTAACAGCTCGCCTGCCTGTCTGCCTGATTGCCCCCTAATTGCTCCCCTGCCAGCCTGATTGATGCCTAACTGCTCCCCTGCCAGCCCGATCGCCCCCAACTGCCTCCCCTGTGAAGTGATAGCCCACAACTGCCCTTCCCTGCCACAACCCATCTCCTCCACCGGGAACCGCCTCCTCTGTGCGAAGTGGTGGAGACCCTGGGACCGGCCTTTTCCATGTTGCATGGAGCCATGGGACCCTCAGGCTTCATGGTGTGGAGTGGCTGCCAGGCCCCGCCCCTCTGCTGTCCGCATGGCCATCTTGTGGTGGCCATCTTGTGGTGACATCACACGCGAGGATCATCTAGGTTTTTGTTAGTATAATTTCCTTCTCAGGGAGTATAGTAACTACTGGCAGTCCTGCATCAGGAGAGAGCAGGTAAGTAAAGGTTAGACTGACAGAGCTATAAGAACCTAAGCATGGGTGGATTCTAAGATAAGCCACCGAGGGCCACTTTTGAAAGAGCAACCCTCTATGTGTGCTACCTATTCTCTTGATCCTAGAGGCAGGACTGTCTCTAACATTTTTGAATCTTTAAAGAAAAAAACAATTGCTGCTGTTTAGCAATGCGTCATAGATACACTATCACATTTGATTTACTTTAGAGTACATTTAACAATTTAAGTAAACTCTATTTAGAGATTGAAAACATGTATTTTGCATTTTTGTTTTGACTCCTTAGCAATATCCTGAGTTTTGTTACCTAAAAACTTCCAAGCAAGGTAGAACAGTATTGCTGATATTTTGAGATTACTGGAAATTAGGGATTAGTCAACATGAAAAAAAATTAAGTGATTTAATTTTGAACATTTCCAAGGCACCATATCCTCCTTTGGTAAATCTTTAAAAGAAATAATAAAAATGTGCCCTTTAACAAAAAAATCTCACTTTCTTCAGTTCCATTAAAGTTCAATGAAGAGCAAAGTTTCCATTCTGATTGCTAGAAAGAACAAAAGTCAATAATTATTTTCATATTGCCAATACTAGACAATAGAAATTTGAGAGTATGCTGTAAACTATGCAATCCTTTTCTGCTTCTCCTAAAGTCTCAAAGGCATCTCAAAACCCTCTCAGGTGGTACTTAAAACATCTACCATTTCCATTGGTTTTAAATAAAGTAGATACAACATATACTAAAGGTTAAAGAATGTAATGTACATATAAAAAAAGTCAGCAACCAGAACGCTGTAATAACCAAAATGACTGGTCTCTATGACTCCCACTGCAGCCAGTGAACCAGCCCGAACAGGGGACAGGGCCTGCAGCCAACCTCTCACAGCCCCCTCTCTCCAGCTGACCCTGCCCCTTATTCCCCCCTACCCAAACAGGGGCTGGTGCCAGCCAGCCAACCTCCTGGAGCCCCTCCTTCTATTCCCAGATTGCCTCCCGCCCCCACCTTGATCATGTGCAGGGCTAGCTGGCAAACCGCCTGTGGCCCCTCCTCCTAGCTGGCTCCACCCCCAATAAGTCCCCACAACCCTGATAGACCTGGGATCCCTTCCCCCAGTCAGCTCCACACCTGATTGCTCCCCACTACTCTGATCAGGGGCAGGGCTGGATGGCCAACCACCCATGGCCCCTCCCACAGACTACTGGTCCTTGATTGGCCACCCCACCTCATTCAGGGACCAGGCAGGCTGGACCAATACCCACGGGTCCTCCCTACAGCTGGCCTGCCCTGATTGGGTCCTGATTAGAGTGGACCGGCCCAGCCCTGATCCACCCTAGTTGGGCCCTGGGTTGGCTAGACCCGACCTGTGTATGAAGTTGTGCACTGGGCCTCTAGTTTAGAACAATAAAGATCAGTGTGCAAGTCCCAATGTTCTATTTACTAGCCTATAATCATGGACAATCTTCTGCCTCTCAGTTTCTTCATTTTTAAAATAAGAATATAAATATCTACTTTATCAATTAGTTTTTAAAAATCATTTGAAATGATATATGTAAATGGTTGAATGTCATGAATAATACACAAGAACTCAATAAATATTAGCTATTTTATTGTTATTAACAATAATATAAAGTTAAAATATGATAGGATTATTTGCCAACATCTAGGTTCTTTTTATTGTTGAAAGTATAGCAAATTATATTGTTATATACATTGAATCAGATTTTCAAAACCTTCTAATTTGTAAGAGTAAATTTTAATTAAAGTTGTAATTTTTATGCCACAAAGTGGTCATTTTACTATCAAAAAGTACCCAAAATCTTTCTACATAGACTCCTCTAAATATCCCACCCCCATACAGAGAACATACAGAATCGGATAGGTTGTGTGTTCATGAAGCAAGAGAAATAATAAATTTCAACCAGTCATGAAATTAGTAGAAAGGGAAGGAAAAATTTACTTTCTTTCCAAGTTTTTTCTTTCTGGTTTAAAATTTATGAAAAAAAAAACCTTTAAATTTCTATAAATTGAACTTGACCGTTGCCTCCTTTGGAGCATGCTAGAACAAGTATTTTTTCTTTTGACTAAATTCAGTGTTCAACAATGAATAAAATGAATGAGTTAATTCATTTATTCAGTCCACAAGTAATCCTTGAGTAAGATACAGAAATGAGTAACACAGAGGCTTGTGTTCAAGGAGAAATATCCATAGAATGCAGATGTGTATAAGTATTGTGTGGGAAAACAGACAGTACAATGCTTTGCAGTGAGTTGGACACAAGGTTTCTTACATGTGCCTATATGTTTTTAAAATAACTCTATAAAAAGTGAATCTTCATTGATATGCTTGTACCATTTCAACATTGTTTGTACACAGAACTGAGGTTGGCTGCCAGCATTTGCTGGATGGGTGAAGGGGAGGCAGCAGGAGGGCAAGGAATTCTGATTTTGCTCCTTATTTATTTAAGAGCAAGGGCTCATCCAACAATTTTTTAAGGCTTTTGTCAGGACCTTTCTCCTAACTCCCCAATCTCTACTTCAAGAATTGGAGCTAAGTGTTGTTTTCTCTTATTCTTTATAAATGCATTTAAACTGCAAATCTCTCCAATTTTTTTCTGGGTTTACCTTTTATTTATTTTTTAACACTTATCATCTTACAACATTCAATTTAATTTGTTTTTTTACTATGTCTATTGCTTACTTTCTGCCTCATCCTGCTGTAATATAAGGTCTGTAAGGGCAGGCTTATTTATTTATTTATTTATTTATTTATTATTATTTTTTGTAATATATTTTATTGATTTTTTACAGAGCAGAAGGGAGAGGAATAGAAAGTCAGAAACATCGATGAGAGAGAGACATCGATCAGCTGCCTCTTGCACGCCCCCTACTGGGGATGTGCCCGCAGCCAAGGTACGTGCCCTTGCTGGAATCGAACCTGGGACCCTTCAGTCCACAGTCCGACGCTCTATCCACTGAGCCAAACCGGTCTCGGCAAGGGCAGGCTTTTTATTTTATTTTATTTTTTTAGCTCTTCACAACTCAAATGTTCTGGTTATTTGACTTATCTTTTTCTTTTTTTTTAAATTTCAATTTTGTTTTACTCAGTTATTTCCACTCCAGTTTCCTCAACACCCTTCACACTAGCCCCTGCCTCTGTCAGAATGGAAACAGATAAAGGCACATAAGAGAAAAACACCAACAGAGAACAAAAATTCTAAATGCTAAGTTAAATGTTCTTAAATTTAACTCATTTTAAGTGAAAAAAAATACTTCATTAGTTCTAAGATTCTGGTCTCATTCTGGAGATGTTAATTTATTATTACTCATAGTAGGGATAGAAAAATGACAGCTCCTTAGTTAATCAGCATAATTACATGCAGTGACATCTCATTTAATGATTCTCTGATTAGGACTAATCCATTTATGCAATGAAACAATCAGAAAGAAGCCAGTCCTCACAGGATGCAGGACTCTGATCAATGGAATTTCTTAACTTGCCTCTTTGTATTGGTAGACACTCTAATTAAGTATTTTTAGGAATACTTTATAACACTTTTACCAACCAAAAGCCTTTAAATAGTCTTGCAAAATGAACTGTGTATATAATCAACTATGGTGGCAAGTCTTACTTACAAACCATTAGTAATGCAGGTAGTCAACCACAGTGTGAATACATTTTGAAAGAGCCTGTAGAAAAACGCCAATTTTATAATTCCCTGTAGTGGCTTACACTGAAGAAAACATATAATATTTCTCTAAGGCTTCAGAACTGTATAAACTATGAAAGTTCAGAAGTATACTTTGGTAGGCACCTAATATTAAGGCTAACTCCTAATTCCTTGCATGAAAGAGAGACCACAAAACCATCTCACCAAACAAGTGGGACAAATACAGGAATGACATTTAAAACTAGAAAAAACAAAACCTTTATTTTATTTTGATACAGAAAACACACACACACACACACACACACACACACACACACACAGCAACACACACATACACACACAGGACCTTTCTCCTAACTCACCTACCATATATATGCATATGTTTGGCATGTTTGTTAAATTATAACTTTCTGATGGACAAGGACAAATGACAAATGTTTTAAAATAAACCATGCTTGATAATATAAGAAGTTGTAACAAATTATTTTATTAAAAATGATTGAACAATTAAAAAGACTTTAAAAAACAATTCTACCTTAAAGAGGAAATGAGCAACTTAGAAAAATGACATTTTATTAGTCAGAACTTGAGGATTTTTTTTTTATTAGAAAAAAGTGCTGCTCATACAATTTGAAAGCTGAAGGAAGAAAAGATCTCATCCCATTTTTTTCAATAATTCTAAATGCTTGAGGATTATTGAAAAAATGATGAGATATTTATTAATGTTCATTAGCCTACATTTTTATCTTCTAAATAACAAATATTTAACTATACTTGCTGTAAGCTGGCATAGTCTGAGACTGAGGGTTTACTACCCCTGATTTATGGAGTTTGGGAGAGAGTTAATGGGGGAAGGTAGAGTTTCAGACAAACTGTATAGGAGTAGAGGGTATTATTTGCTTCAGTTAATGCCTTTAACTTTTGAGTAAAACATGGTGCCAGTGGCTTGTGGGTTAAAGTTGCCTAGGTGCCTTTTAATAAGGGCTTGACTCCAGCTCTTCTGTTAAGAATAACCTCTTTGGCTGGACCTAAAATGAGATCAGTACTCTCAAGAAGTTATATATAGCCTGCTCCTTTTCCATTGGAAACATACTTTAACAAGTATACCAAAAATTCACACACACATTCACACAGATGCAGAGACTGACTTTCTAGACCAAAATAAAATAAAGATCTTTTTGAGTTGTAGATGCAGCTTGTGAATTCTCCCTGCTTCTTTGGTAGAGATAGTTTCTTTGGTGCAAGGAATTAATAGCCAGCCTTAAAGTTTGAAATGATTAGGTGGCTTCTAAGAAGGCTAAAAAGTACACTCACTGAAAATTCTTTCCCAATTCCTGAGACTTCCATAGGACCTTTTACAATCTCTACCAATTAATCACAGCTTTTGGAGTAAGATTATCTCTATTACAGTCCTATTAAAATTCTTACATTAATAGGATAGCACAGTAACTCATAAGCATATATTAGATATTCATACTATTAACCACATTATATTCATGTTGATATACCTTCACTATTAACCTATTATCCTAGAAAAATAGAATCTGAAGGACTGAAACAGGAAAAATTTTGATGTGGGAGAACTTTGAGAAGGAGAATTTTGAATGTCAATAATTAAGGACAATTATTTAGCTAGCAAGTATCTTAAAATACAGGGTGGGGCAACAGTAGATTTACAATTGTGAGTATGTGAAACATAGTTTATTCTTGTATTATTATTTATTAATTAGTGGCCTGGTGCATGAAATTCATGCATGGTGCAGGGGGTGCGGGGGGCACGGATGTTCCCTCAGCCCAGCCTGCAACCTCTCCAATCAGGGACCTCTTGGGAAATGTCTGATTTCTGGTTTAGGCCTGATCCCTGTCAGACAACCCTCTCACAATCTAGGACCACTGGCTCCTAACCACACACCTGCCTGCCTGACTGATCATCCCTAACTGCTTTTGCCTACCTGCCTGATCACCCCTAACCTCTTTGCCTGCCTGCCTGATCTCTCCTGTCTCTGTCTGCCTGCCTGCTCTCCCCTGCCAGCCTGCTCTCACCCCTAACTGTCTCTGCCTGTCTGATCACCCCTAACTGCCCTCCCTTGCCATCCTGATTGCCCCCAAACACCCTCCCTTGCTGGCCTGATCTTGCCCCCAATTTCCCTCCCCTGCCAGCCTGATCTCACCCCCAACTGCTCTCTTCTGCTGGCTTAATTATCCCTAACTGCCTCTGCCTGCCTGATAATCCCAAACTGCCCTCCCCTGCTGGCCAATTTGGTCTTCATTGGACCATTTCTATGCCAGTCAGAGTCTCCAGGACTATCTCTGGGCTTGATCAGAGAGGTGGGGCTGATTAGCAGCCCCCTTGGAGGCCTAGAAAGGAACAGAGGTGTGGCTACTGGCAAAGCCTGGAGAGAATGAGAGAGGCAATGGCTGACCAACTGCTGCCACAGAGGCTGCAAATCAGACCCTGCCTCTCTCTCCAGGCCTGATTCGCAGCGTGGCAACCCAGCACTGACTGCAGCACTGACTTTAGGTCACGGGAGCCTTCAGTTGTTTTGGACATTATGTACCCTGAGTTTTTATATAGTAGGATTATTTTCTGTACAAACAGTTGTAAACCTACTTTTCCACACGATGTGTTTACTATTTTACTATAAGAAGGGAGAAAAAAATGAGTTTTTGAGAAATATGGTGGGCAAAATAGATGAAATAAAGTTTGTCTATATTATAGTTTTCCTATGATTAGTTTGAAATTTTGAGTAGACAACAGAGTAGACCTAATATTGTTGCCCAGATCAATAGTCTCTCTTTTTTGTTAAGCCAAGATATTCCAGATATAGTTTTGTTTTAAAGTTTTCATTTGTGAAGAGTATAATTATCATAACTTTCTCTGTGTCATTTAATGATGTGGCAATGCTCAAATGTTAGTATCCTACTCATGATTAGCTTTCCTAGTAGTTAATGAAATTAAATTAAATGAGAATATAATTAACAAAGGTATGTTTTTTTATATTCAGTACATTAATCATGGCTCTCTCTTTCCTGTGCAAGACATACTGACCCGCGGCCACACAGAAAATGCACTGGAGCTCATAGTCTTCTTTCCAATAACTTCTATTTCTGATCCCACCAGTCAGAGTTGAGGACTTGCCAAACTGATTTTTGCTGGTTGTTATTGTAATCATATAATTTCATTAAATGTTACATAAATTCATGTTTATGAAATAAGTGTTGGAAGGGAAAATTGTTTTTTCTAGGAAACTAAGTTGAATGCTTTAGAAAAAGTCCCTACAGATAATAAGATTAAAAAAAATACTGTTAACTGAAATGTGTATGAAAAACTAGAAAATATTATGAAGAAAACAAGCCAAAAATCTATAAAGACTCAGACTATTTGAATAATATTTTACTCTTTCCTCTGTCCTGAAACCAACATAGGCACCTCAGGAGACATATTGGAATATGGTTTATATTTGAAAGATATGATCTAATCAATAAAATTCTAATCAGTGAAACTATATTTAAGAAAAGTCCTTGGCCCTACATCAAGGAGATTTTGGAATAAAATACACACTTATGTGTTTTATGTTAATGTATTTAAAGTATGTAATGTTAACACAATTAGAATTCCAGTTAACCATTTTGCATTTGTTTGTATATTAATTAATGCATATTATAGTAATAGGCAAAAGTAGGTTTACAATTGTTTGTATGGAAAATAATTCACTAATTTGTAAATAATAAAAGAATGCAATGTTTCACATAATCAAAATTGTAAACCTAACTTTGCCCACTTCTATATTTATAGCAAGTTGCTCATTTACATGTCAACTTTTATAAAACCTAATTCCAAGCATGCAATATAAAAATGATTACTTAGCATTTACCAAGTTTGTTTATAATATTTAATGTTTTAAAAAGAGTTGGGTTGACTTGGATTTATAAAACAGTGAAGACTAATTCCTTATACCATTTCCTAAAGTTGAACTCAGATTGTAAGACCTGGTATATCCCAGGTGGAAGGGATGAAAATGGAATGTTCAGCAAGTATGAACTGTATGTGCTTAAACTATTTTTAAAGACTGACTGTGTCCCCTCAAAATGTGTGCATTAAAATTCTAACTCCACAATGTGATGGTACTAGGAGGTAGGGCCTTTGGGAGGAAATTAGGTCATGAGGGTGGAGGTCTTAATAATGAGATCAGTACCCTTATAGCACAGACCCCAGAAAATTCTCTAGCTCCTTCCACTAACTGAGGACACAGCAAGAAGATCCCTAGTAGCCAGGAAATGGGCTCTCACCAAATAGCAAGTCTGCTGCTAACCTGATTTGGGCTTCCCAGCCTCCAGAACTATGAGAAATAAATATGTGTTGCTTAAGCCACCCAGTCTATGGTATTTTTGTTATAGCAGCCCCAACCGACTGAAACAACTGTATTACAGATAACATGATCTATAGCAGTATCTTCCACACTAGGCTCTCAAGAAATGATGCAAGGTATATTAACCTATGATAAAAAAAGAAAAATAAGAACAATGTAGTTATTTTAAAAATTCTAAATGCACTACACTTTATTTTTTAAAAATATATTTTATTGATTTTTTACAGAGAGGAAGGGAGAGGGATAGAAAGTCAGAAACATCGATGAGAGAGAAACATCGATCAGCTGCCTCCTGCACACCTCCTACTGGGAATGCACCCACAGGCAACGTACATGCCCTTGACCTGAATCGAACCTGGACCTTTCAGTCCACAGGCCGACACTCTATCCACTAAGCTAAACCGGTTTCAGCTACATTACACTTTAAGAACTGTTGTTTACTCTAAAAAATACCCACTTTAACCCTGGCCAATTTGGTTAGAGCTTCGGCCCACGGTTTGATTCCCTGTCAAGGGCACATACCTCTGGTGCATGTGTGGGAGGCAGCCAATTGATATGTTTCTCACATTGATATTTCGCTCTTGCTCTCACTCTCCCCTTCACTCACTCTAAAAAAAAAAATCAATGGAAAAAATATCCTTGGGTGAGGATTAAAATTAAAAAAATGCCCATTTTACTGTTTTGTGTTAAAATTGCCTTTTTTTAAAAAAAATTAAGATGATGGATTTTGTGTGTGTGTATTGTCCTTAGAGGGTAAAATAAAATTTTGGATACTCTAGATACCCCATGTTAGAGTTTTCCCTTACTGCTAGAGAAAAAGTTAAAGGAGCTATCAGATTGCTTGGAATTTCACATAACTTGTTTTACCTATTTTATTTATACTGAATTCTATTAACAAATATGGATGGGAACCCATGGAGATGATCCAATCAGTTGAACTCCTTCCTATATGTCTTATCAAAGCTTGATTAACCATTGTTATACAGCCCACAGAAATAGAAACATGAAGGAGATTTGAACAGCTTAAGATGCTCATGGAGGAAGGGAAATTATCAGGCTTAAGGATGGTTATAGTAACAATTAATAAATCTGTTAATTTATACCAAACTCTGCTGGCCTAGGCATACTTAAGCAGGAGGGAGAGAATCAAACTGTAATTATATGTTTAGTATGTGAATCAGTAAGCTTTGTAGGTGAAGAGACATTTCTTAGGACCCAAACATATCCTCACTTGGTTGTGGGCGCTGTTGATAAAAATTATGAATACCATTCATATGTAAAATAACTATACTCAAACATAACACCAATGATTTCCATCCTGGGATAAAAATCTCATTAGAAATCAATGGGAAAAAAGACTGAATGGTGGCTAGGTTAATAATTGATCAAGGCTTTCTCTTAGTTCAATCAGTATTTAAAATTGTTTACAGTTTTCCTGGGAATAAAAAAGAACTAACCCTAATGCTAATACCAAAGCAACAATAAAAATACAAAAACAACCTTGGCAATTAGGTAAAGGATGCTTAAGTATTTATTTTGCTCTCTCATTATAGAACCTTCATAGAACTTAAAAAAAAATATATATATATATATTATTGATTTTTCACAGAGAGGAAGGGAGAGAGATAGAAAGACAGAAACATCGATGAGAGAGAAACATCGATCAGCTGCCTCTTACGCACCCCCTGCTGGGGATGTGCCCGCAGCCACAGTACATGCCCTTGACCGGAATCGAACCTGGGAGCCTTCAGTCCTCAGGCCAATGCTCTATCCACTGAGCCAAACCGGTTTCGGCCTTCATAGAACTTTTTAAGAATCAATATCAGCCCAGCCAGCATGACTAGGTGGTTAAGCATCAATCCAGGAACTAGGAGGTCACATGCCCAGGTTGGGGGCTTCATCCTCAGTAGAGAGTGTGCAGGAGGCAGCCAATCAGTGATTCTCATTGTTGTTTCTATCTCTCTCTCCTTCTCTCTTCCTCTCTCTGAAGTCAACAAAAACATATTTTAAAAATCACAATCAAATATTCACATACTGTTTACATTTTTATAGGTGCTTTACAAATATCAACTCCTCATAAAAATTCTGCGGTAGTTTCTAGTATTTTGTAGATGAGGAAGCTGAAGCACAGAGAGGTTATCTAACTTCTCTAAGGTAAGTAGTTGAGCCTGAATTTACATTCAGGCAGTCTGGCTATAGAGTCATGCTCCAAGCCTCTACACATCTCTGCTCATCTAGTAAAGGATGTTATTGTAGTGGCTATTGTTGAGATGCACATCTTCTTGCTGCCATCTGCATCGTGGCTCCATTAAGAGCACAGAAAGTCCTGATAGTGCTTACTAAGCAGTCTTGTCTCTGACAGGTATGAAAACTGGTCCTTCCCTTGATGTTCCTTTTGGAGAGCTTTTCCTTGGTGAACTTAGCTGGTGGATGACAGCAGTGATGCAAGTAAATATCCCAGAGCAACCTGGTTTGCATATTTAGCAATCAAAAGAATTTAGGGCAATGTGGCTCATAGATCAGGAGAAATTAGAAGAAACAAAGGAAAAATATAATATTCTGTGGATGTGTGCATTTGGCTACACCCTCTGGAATGGTTATTGTGGTGTAAAAGGGACAACTAGTAGCCTTCTTCCTTATTTTTTTCCCCACTAATGGGACAACAGGGACTATTATAGTTTATCCAGTTCACTTTTTAAGTCTGTGGTCCCACATATTTGCCTGCATATCTGAAAGTCCCTCTGATCTGGCCTGTAATTGTCCATGGCCTCATGCCAAAGAAGAATGTGGAACCCAATTCTTGTATTAAAACTGGAATAAGAGGACTTATTTCCTAAGGCTGCTGTGTACTTTTAATCCAAATATATGATCATACCATGTGTAGGAAATGAGTATATTATTTCACTCTTTCTAATGATTTTAACTGAGAGCTCATTCTCATGTCCCATTCATAAATATGTACAGAAATTTATTCAAATAAGTTCATGTTATGTCAAACTACCTTTGTTTGATTTATTTGGTGATTTCCTCCCCTTAACTTTAAAAAGTGTTGAATGGTATATAGTTCTGTTTTCATTTTAAATAAATTTCAAAATAATTGAGTTTTAAGGATTTCACAGCAGTTACTGGGACAATTGGAATAATATTATATGGCATGCTCATATACCATTTAGCAGCTTTAATTCTTAAGGGGGTTAAGAAAAATAGAGATTGTCATTGTTTTATAAAATTTGAAACTGAGACATGAGATGTGCCAAAACTTATTCAAGTTCTCAGCATGATCAAGTGCCAGAGACAAGAATCAAATCCAGACTCTGTGACTCCATATGATGTATTAATTTTAATAAATTAGTTCACAAAGTCAACATGCACAAGAAATCTGAAAACTGATAATTTACTATATGCCTTCCTGATATACTGGTGAGTTAGTATAGACAGATCTCCAGTCAACTCTCTCCTTGAACACACAGATTGCTGTTGAAATGTCTCAGAGACAAGACCGTTTTCTTTCAAAGTCCCAGGGGCATGCTGCCTTAATGTTCACTTTTCTGTATCTCAAATCAGAAGTTGCCATTATAGAGAACTGTGCTGTAATAAGACCTTACCAGAAATTTCCCATAAATACACTTTTCCTCTTAATCACACATCCTCTGTAAAGCAGACTGAAGAAGATACCTCTGAAATAACCTTGTCAAGCTTGTTTCCTATTGATGATTGGCACATGTGCATGTATTTTGGAAGAAGGGGAAGGGAGCTTTTCCTCTTCTTGGTGGGGTTTAGCTGGTGAAGGGGAGCAGTGATATAAGCAAGCATCCCAGAGAAACTTGGTTTACATATTTAGCAATCAAAACCATTGAGGGCAAACTGGCTCATAAACACCAGATTGAATTGATGCCGTTCCATGCCACAGCTTACATTGAGAAGGGCAAAAATAAGAGTCATAAGTATAACATCAAGAAGTTTTTTTCATGCTTGGCTGGTGTTGCTCAGTGTTTGAGCACCAACCCATGAACCAGGAGGTCACTTGTTCAATTCCGGATCAGGGGATATGCAGGAGTTGTGGTCTCAATCCCCGGTAGGAAGCCTGCAGGAAGCAGCCCAGCAATGATTCTCTCTCACCATTGATGTTTCTTTCTTTTTCTCCCTCTCCCTCCCTGAAATCAATAAAATTATATATTTTAAAAATATATTTTTCATAAAGTTGAAAACAAACATTTTTATTTCCATGAATTTAAGTGCCCTTTTTGAAAAGATAATAAGGATGGTGCTTAGGGATTGACATTGATTTTTATTAAACAAATAAAATGAAATTTTAATTAAAAGCATAAATATATAGGACTGTGAAATCTTAATGCCTAGGATTGTATATACCAGTGACCCCAAACCCCCCCAAATCTGATTTTACCTCAACACAGGTATGTCTCCACTGAATGCTATGAAACTCTTAAACTCAACTATTTTGAAATGTATTTCAAATGAAAACAGAACTATGCTATTTAACACTTTTAAAAGTTCAAGGGAGGAAATAACAGGATCAAACAAAGGGAACCTATTGCACACTTAATGGCAAGTGTGTTCCAGAGAAGTTTCCATTTTAAATTGGGGTTCAACTAGCCAAGGACAGCCTGCTCGCAGCTGTCTGAGGAAGGCAACAGAAACTCCAGGTTCTGCTGAACATTGGCCTAGAGGTGGATTCAGACCGACCATACAAAGCATTCTTATTCTTCTTAGTGAATACTACTGAATTGCAACCTCAAAAAAGGGAGAGAAGGGAGAAGGGGTGAGATTTGGAAAGAGTTTATATGAATGATCTCAGAGAACAGTCTCCATCAAGGTGTGTGAATGTGTGGTTGTGGGTATATGAGGTGGGTGGGAAAGGATGTGAGGGGAGGAATAGTGAAAGGAAGCAACACACTTTTAGAAAAGCAATCTGGATTCAGGTTCGTCAGAAGCAATTGGAAGACTATTTCAGCAACCCAAAGCAGGTCAATGAGCAAAGGCTCAATGGGGATGGAGGGTTGGAAAAGGGTTTCAGAGGCTGCCTCGTCCAAACCTTGAGATGGAAATCTGGGTGGCTGGAGTGCAGTGTGTGTCCAGCTCTGCATGCTGCTGTGACAAGTCCAGGGTCTCCTGACTTCAGTCTCAAGGGAGGTGAGAGTGAAGCCACGCTTGCAGATTCCCAGAGAAGAGGCTTGCAGGCTGGACAGTCAAGAGAATTCAAGTCCCAGACGCAGACGTCACTTCTGGGTGAAGGTCACTTAGAACAAGGTGATGAACCTGGAGGTAGGGGCAGTCCCTCACCTCTTTGGCCTGGGCTGAACCCACACTCTTGGTGGTTGTGCCCAGGGGGCTTGGCCTCATGGCTCTCAAACCCTCTTCTTTAGACCCAATCCTGACCACCCATTAGGTGGGGAGAAGGGTGGACGTGGGAATTATGGGAGCTGGGCCAGCAGGAAGTGGGGTATGTACTAGGCTTGTTTTTCTCAAATATGGGTTTGTTCTTAAAATTTATTACAATTTCTTTTTGCATTTTTATTGTTTAATTCTTTAACCAATCACAAAGTGACTTCTTTCCAGAGACAACACAGTGCTGAAGGGTACAGCTACATCGTGTGCAGCCCTGGCTCAGGTTTTAGACCCCAGTTCATCCCATTACTTGGAGAGGGTGTTTGTCTCCACAGGGACCCCAGATCCCTTCCCTTCCCACTTCATCTAGGTCACTTCTGCCCATTTTTCCTGTCTTTTCCAGTTGGTACCCCCAGAAGCAACACCTTGTGTCAAGCCTGCACCTTTATTTGGGGGTCAACATATCTGAAAAAAAAAAAGTACTAGCATTGCAAACTCTACAGGGCTATTGGGAAAATCAGAACTTAGATAGCTTTGGGCTGTTATTTCATTTTTCAAAGCGCAGTCTAGTACCTGGTGGGTTTTTCACTTTTACAGCCTTTAATAGAGTGATACCAATAGGTTTCTGACATTAACTTCCTCTCAGTAGCTAATCAAAGCCATCACTCTTATTGGGGACTCATTAAAAGTAGCATGATTCTTCTTGTTGCTTGTAATAGTGTCTTCTGTATTGGTTTTTCTTTTTCTTTCTTTTCAAAAAAAAAACCCACTGTAAGTGGTAGTTAGCAGTAGAAGAGGAATCTTGGGGGATTTTGCACCTGTTAAACTGCTTCACAGATTGGAAACTTTCAGGGTTTAGGGCAGAATTTAAGCCCCCAGACTGCATAATCAATTTGATTTTAGAGATTAAAATCTTCCAGGTAGGAGCCTTCTTTCCACAGTATTTTCCAGAATGCCTATTTCCTGGCTCCAATCCCTTGCTGTTATGCTGCTGTTGTCGATCTGATAGTATGTTGTCTTAACCAGCCTTCCTTAACTGGCCTGTCTTAATAGAGTTTCTTCATTTCTTTCCTTGAATGGTATGCTGACTGATGCCAAAAAACACTGAATGTTTAAGACTGTTGGTTCCTTTCTGATAGGTAAATTGGCTCATCTTTGCTTCCAGCAACTGAGTTGTGTACTTATCAGCAATCTGAGACTTTACACCAGAAAGGGTGTCAATTCCCAAACCTGTTGTCAGTTGTAGTCATTATTTTTATGACACAATTTACTTAAACATTACATAGATAGATGCAAGATCAATTTGAACGGGAAATAGTTATTTCTGGGGACTCTAAATCAAATGTTTAGAATGATCCCTGAAGGGCAAGTGGTAAAATAACTGTTAATTTGGTTGTGGGAGATTGAGGCTGGAAGAGAAAAAAAATTGGCGACTCCCCAAATGCTTGTTCTCAGCTAATGTATGTTTAATAGTAACTTTTAGCCTGTCTTCAGTTATTGCTCCACATAAAAGAAACTGAACCTGAAAATTGTACACAATGCATTATGTGAGTGGTTTGGACAAAAAAGGTGATGCAGCATTCCAATCAATGGGCTCATACTCTGAGACAGAGACTAGCGGTATATCATAAGACTGGTGAACGAAATGTGTGTATTTATATGTTTGTGGTATAAACTCTAAGTATTTTAATTTAAGAGAAATAAATGTGTGTTTCCATAACAGACTAAATAATGGTGTTAATCTTGTCAGAGAAGTGGCTTCTACTCTCTCTGTTTTTAAATTTTTAAATTTTGGGTTCCCATTTGTTTTGTTCAGTGCTTTATTTTGAAAGTTGGTGCCTGCTACACTGTAGGTGCTCAATAGATAATTGCATAAGGCTTAAATGAATATGATGACTGAGCTCTGAGTTGGAGAGAAAAAATGCAAATATGTATCTATTTACATAGATACAGCCTCCAGATCACTTTAAGGGGTTAGAGTGGGGGATTGGAGGAGATGAAGGAGCAGGGGGGTTGGGACAGCTCTTTTCAAACTCTCTCCTCACCACAATTCTAAACACTTATCCACAATGAACTTTCCTTTCCTTATCTTGGCTGAGATGCACTGTAATTCTGTTGAGAACTACTGCCCTAAACTCTCTTTTGTATTGCAGTTTAGTTCATACAAATTTAGATTTAATTCCATGCACATTAGGATTGATACTTCTCTTGGTTTACTTTAACTTTTTTTTTTTTTTTGGCTTGTTTGTTGATTGAGGGAAGACTAAAGTCAATAAGCTACTTTGAAACCAATCTGAAAGTTACTAGTCAGTTGCTTCAGTAATATGCTTAAAATAAATTTATTTACTTTTACTTCCTTTATTTCTTTCGAAATAGGGTATACATATACATTTCAAATACACACACACAAAACCAGAGTACTGTTATGAAAAAACATCACCACCAAAATAACGCACAAAAAACTGAGCACCTGTGGACCCACCCACCACCCAGCTTGAGAAACAAAATATACGAATCTGAAATCACCTGAGTGCAGATACTTCTGTTTGCCTCCCTTCCCCTCATTCCTAAAGATAGTCTCTCCCCTGAGTTTGGTGTTAATCCTACCGTGCTTTTCTTTATAATTTTACTACACTTGGCTATATTCCTAAACAATATGTGTTTAGTGTGCCTATTTTTGAAACTTAAACTAACAGAATCATATTGTATTCCTCTGTGGCTTGATTTTTATTTTATTATTATTATTTTTTTTTTTGAGAGAGAGAAAAGTAGAGGGAGAGAGAGATAGAAACTTTGATGAGAGAGAAACATCACTTGCCTGCCTTCTGTATGCTCCCTACTAGTGATCAAGCGTGAAGCCTGGGTGCGTGCCCTGATAAGGAATCAAATCAGTGGCACTCAACCACCGAGTCACAATGGCCAGGCTGTTGCTTAACTTTTTAATTTAGTCTTGAAAAGTTTTTTTCTCACTAATGCTCATAACTGTAGTTCACTGATTTTTCCATCCCATAAAATGTTTCAGTGTATCAGTAAGTATGTAACAATTTATTTATTTTATCTGCTGTCATGGGGTTTTTGAATTATTTACAGGGTTGTAATTAATTAATAAGTAAATAAATTAATGTGTTGTTGTTTTTCTTCTATTGTGAACAATATAGCTATGAACTTGGACATGCCTCTCAGTGTGCAGGAGGAGGAATTTCTCCAGACTGTAGGATTACAGAGAGATATGGTCATACAATATGGGTATATTCAACACTACCAAGTAAAGTATAATTATTCTTTCACTTTGGTTTTAGCAGTTTACATCCCTACCAGCTGTGTGTGGATGTAAATTCAACTTTTCACAAGACAGTCCTGTGTAGATTTATCTATATCCTGGGTTGCTATGGAATAGCTGCAGGAAGAAAGGAGGAGCTTGATATTAACTTCCTTTTCATCTTACATTCTCTGTGGGAAGAGGAGGCAGGTTGTACATAGGATTCTAATGAGTGCTAATGTAAGTTATGTTGGATAAATAGAGAAAATTAAGTAGTAGACCTGAAGAAGAATATATTTCCATTGCTCTTGTTTACCTCTTTGAACTTTACGGCTTAGTGTGAAGGTATCCCAGAATATATGGCATAGTATATGTAGGATAATGCACCTCTAAGTAATTTTTTCTTATTTTGTAAGAACTGTAATAGTACTAAAGTGGGGGAAATATTTTTGTTAATTTTATTATAATTTTTATTTGATGTTATGAGAATATCAATAATTTTCTAATTAATAAGTATCTTGAAATGGCAGTCCCTATAGTCTACAAATTGCTTTAGATGTTTTTATTTTGTGAAAATATATTCAAGATTTATATTTTTAAACAATAAACAACTTTTATTTCCTCACCATTTTAAATCATGTTAATGAAATAGTTTAAAAGGGTTTGGGACAAACTGTCTTATCTTTCAAATCTGAAAAAGACACTTGAATCTGATTTAATTGTAAAATCAAATGCTTCTGATTTCAGGCTTCCAATATTTTAAGTATATAACATTTTGATCCTAATTTCCAAACTAGCAAAAATGGATGATTCCAAGAAATATAGAACTCATAAGAAAATGATGAAAATATTTTATATGACCCAATTAAAACCAACAAAATGTATTCTGTTATAAACATATTATGGCTGTTCATTTCTGCCATACATAATTCAATGATGCTATTGCTACAATGAAAATATTGTAAAAATTTAGTAAATAATATGTAATTGGAAAATAATTATTAATTATTAGTTGTGAAGGGAGTATTTAACCATTTTCTCCCAAATATCTCATATATGCATATAAATTTAAAATTCAACATGAATTATTTTGCTGCAGACTTTTGCAAAGAATGTTAACAATGAAGAAGAAATTAAGTTACTATTTATTAATTTATACATAAGCAACCAATAAATGTCAATTTAATATTTCATTTTGTTTTTTACTAATATTTTTAAAAGTATAAATAAAACATGCTGTGTTTGACAAGTATTTGTGAATCATTAATTTCTTAGTAGGACCCAGGCTCACACTGGGACAATGAATCAAGAGATAAGATCTCATTTAACAATTGTGCTTCAAAAGGAAAAAAAATGGATTTAGTACTAGTTTTCTTTTACCTGTGTATTCTGTCCTTAACTACAGCATGCACAGCTTGACTATTTAAGTCATTGAACAGTTGTTGATTAGTGGTTTTAATAGTCAAGAAAAGGGTGAAGCATCTTGTACTTATACCCTGAACCTAAATGTGTTTTATTTTTCTGAGTACAGTTGACTAAGAAAAAGCCTGTAGAAATTACATTTTTCTTCATGATCCAAGTAACAGATATTCAGATCTGCAGCTTCACGTACTTCCTAATTTGTTTTTCACAATGACCCACAATATACATATTTTGAAATAATTATTTTAAATTTACAGCCTTTAAAATAATTAGTAGTTTGCACCTATAAATGAAGGTGACAATTATTTTATCTACCAGGAGAGTATGCTAACTTAAAAAAATTATCTCCCTGTGTATGGGAATTATAATCCTTACGGTTTTTTCATTAAAAATACTGTCAAAATTGCTCAAGTGATGTTAATGAAAACAGATATTATTTAGAATTAATGAAAATTCTGAAGTCTAGATAACTTAAAAGATTGAAAAAATATTTTAGTTTCAAGATGTGATTCACATCAACATTAGGACCTGGTACTAAATACACCAGCTTTAAAATTTGGGATGCCTTAGAAAATTGTATAAATTGAAATAGTTGAGAGATTGTTCTGAGTACTTATTGTCACTTTGTATCAAATGCTAACATCGAGCTTTACCTGAAAACAGAAAAAAAAGTTAGGTAAAGCCCTACCTATTTAGTGTATTCCATCTGAAAAAATTTACTCATGTTCAACAAAATAAATATTTGCAATGGCAAATATCTAAAACATTTAAAAATGCTAAAAATATTACCCAACAACAACAGATATGTTAACACTTCCTTTATCTGAATATCTATGTTGATTTACAGGTAGGAGCAGGGCAAAACCCCTGCTTGTCAGGCTGGGTTGAGAAGCACCTGCAAAAACCAGAGTAGAGGACGATTGGGCGGCTCTCTTCTAAAAGATCCAGCTGCGTTATGGGATTACTCTTGGGAAATTTTCACTTTCAGATATCTTGTTCGTGTGAATGCGTGCCAGTATTTTCTCCCGTTCAATGGTAATGACCTTTGTTCTATTAAATATTTTTTTTCCTATTTAATATTCTGTGCAGAACCATTTTTGTTCTGTCGTTTATAATCTGTACCTCTCGTTCCTTGTAACACGGTCTGGCTCTCCCTGCTCCCACTGACATGGCATTAGCAGCCTTACAGAGGACGCACGGGAAATTGTTCTTCCAGTGTTGAAACAGCATGATGAAAAAAAGCATAAAACACTTAATTAAAAACAATCATTGTTAAATGCCTCCCATATTTAGGTTCCCAGATTCTTAGAAAAGCTATTTTATTTTAAATAATTTAGAAAACTCAGATCTATTAAAATTTGATATTGTTGTAAGTATTCTCCAAGTATGAGATTTAATGCAGATGTGAAAGAAGTTACACAGAAGGAAAGAAAGGGGAGCAACAGAAAAATATGCTTTTCATTCCTTTTCTTTATTAGCATAATCATGTTCATTCACATAATGAAAGATTCTGAAGACCAATACTTAAATTTTTTTATTTATCTTTATTGTTCAGTTTATTAATTACATTGTTTCCTCTTTTTTATCCCCCTATAGCTCCCCTCCACCCTGTACCTATCCCACCCTCCACCCTCCCCTCCCCCTCCCCACTGTCTTCTCCCATTGTTGCAAGATTTTTGTCCAATCTCTTGCTGTACTTCCCACAACCCTTTTCTCCCAAGAATTGTCAGTCCATTCCCTCTCTATGTCCATGTTTCTATTATATTCACCAGTTTATCCTGTTCATCAGCCTATCAGTTCACTTGATTTTTATGTTCATTTGTTGATAAATGTGTTTTCGTTGTTCATAATTTATATTTTTACCTTTCTCTTCTTCCTCTTCTTAAAGAATATCTTTGAGCATTTCATATAATATTGGTTTGGTGGTGATGAACTCCTTTAGCTTTTTCTTATCTGCAAAGCACTTTATCTGATCTTCAATTCTGAATGATAGCTTTGCTGGATAGAGTAATCTTGGTTGTAGATTCTTGCTATTCATTATTTTGAATATTTCTTGCTACTCTTGTCTGGCTGCATTGTTTCTGTTGAGAAATCTGCTGACAATCGTATGGGTGCTCCCCTGTACGTAACTAACTGTTTTTCTCTTGCTGCTTTTAATATTCTCTCTTTGTCTTTTGCTCTTGGCATTTTAATTATGATATGTCTTGGTGTGGTCCTCTTTAGATTCCTATATTTTGGGGTTCTGTGTACTTCTTGGGCTTTTAAGTCAGTTTCTTTCACCAGGTGGGGGAAGTTTTCAGTCACTATTTCTTCAAGTAGGTTTTCATTAACTTGCTCTCTCTCTTTTTCTGGCACCCCAATAATTCGGATGTTGGCATGCTTGAGGTTGTCCCAGAGGCCCCTTACGCTATCTTCAATTATCTGAATTCTTTTTGTTTCTTGCTTTTCCAGCTGAGTGGATTTTGCTTCTTTGTATTTCAAATCTTTGACTCGGTTCTTGTGGCCCTCTGAACTGCTTTTAGGACTTTGTGTAGTATTTTTTATTTCAGTCTGTGTATGCTTGATTTCTAGTTGGACATTTTTCATATCCGTGAGGGTCTGGTTCATATCCTCAGAGGTATCGCTCATTTCCTTGAGGGTCTCATTCATTTCCTTGTAAGTCTCATTCATTTCCTGGTTGGTCTTGTTTCTTTCCTCATAGTTCTCATTAAGTTCATCTGCCTTTTCTAGGAGCCTCTTGAAAAGCCTTATAACCGTGGTTTTAAACTCTATGTCTAGTCGTCTTTTTTCTTCCATTTCTTTCACACCCGATTTCTTTCCATATCTCTGCATGGTGGCTGCTTTATGTGGTAGATGTCCTCTAAGGGTCAGTGGCACAGCCTCCCCAGTTACTTGAGGTGAGTACTCTTACTGCAATCCTTTATGGATTGTACAGTATTTTTGAATTTAAACCCAGCTTGTTGTTGTTAGCCCTAGGAGGTTTTGACCTCCAGGCCAATTGGCTGTGAAGGGAGACTGTGTTCAGGTTGGATGGGCAGAGTCTCTGAGCTGAGCAGGCAGCCTCAGTGTCAGCTATGTCCTATGCGGTGCTCATGCACGAGCAGGTCTCTGTTGGATGGGGATGGCTGCAGGCACCTCCAAGAGAAAGCCGCTAGTCTCTTCCCCTTGCAAGACAACTCTGCCTCTCCCCAAATGAGTCTGCACACCCAAAGTCTCAGCCAGGGTTGTAAAACAGGTGGTTTCCGGCACCAGGAGAGAAGTTTCCAGGGAGCAAGTCATGCATCTGTGCTGTCGCACAGTTTACTTGCACACAAACTTCCCAGCTACCAGGTTTCTCCGCAGACTGGGAGACCTCTGCCGCGCCCGGCTTCCAGGGTGCATCCCCTGGACCTCGGACCTCGCCTGGCACTGGGGAATCTGTGCAGTGGGACGTCTCCACATACCCCGGATCTCGGACCTCGCCTGGCACTGGGGAATCCGTGTAGTGGGACGTCTCCGCCCTCCCCGCTGGAGAAATCCAGCCAGGGTTGCTGCTCCAGCCCTACAGCCCGCGCTCGCGTGCGACCAGGAAGGCTCCTAACCTGTTTCTGTCTTCAAGGCTGTGCTCCCGCCGCTCTTCTGACTCTCAGCGTCCCGCCTTTACTTTTATTTGTGGAGTTTTCACTCAGCCAGCTTTCTGGTGATTCTGGGTGATGTTTGTTTTGTTGTTATGTTGTAGTTTTTAAATTGTTGCATGGGGCAGAACAATAGGTGTTTACCTATACCGCCATCTTGGTTCTCTCCATACTTTTAAAATTATTCCTACTGTGGTTTGCTGGATAGTCAGAGACTATAAATGTAAACTAGTCAGTGGTCTCAGCTTTTTTTCTAAAATGTCTCATTTTGAGGAGTGATTTTTAATTTCACTAATGTATCCTTAACTTACCTAGCCCTCTTGGAGTAGTCTAATGCCTACATAGGGAACCAAAGAAAAGGTAAGCTTCGGATATACATGACACCCAAACTAGACATAACAATTATAATTAGATTGTATTGCTATGAACATGGGAGTGCATATATCCTTTCTGATTGGTGTTTCTGTTTTCTTGGGATATATTCTAGAAGTGGGATCACTGGGTCAAATGGAAGTTCCATTTTCAGTTTTTTGAGGAAGGTCCATACTGTTCTCCACAGTGGCTGCACCAGTCTGCATTCTCACCAGCAGTGCAGGAGGGTTCCTTTGGAAGCAGCCTAAGTGCTCATCAGCAGATTATGGATTAGAAAACTATGCTACATCTACACAATGGAATACTATGCTGCAGTAAAAAAGATGGAATTCTTTCCATTTGTAACAGCATGAATGGAACTGGAGAGCATTATGCTAAGTAAAATAAGCCAGTCAGAGAAAGATAGATATCACATGATCTACCTCGTTTGTGTAATATATTTAACAACATAGACTGATGAACAAAAACAGATCCAGAGACAGAGAAGCATCGATCAGAATGTCAAATCTCAGAGAGAAGGTAGGAGAGGTTGGAGGTAAGGGGGAGATATCAACCAAAGGACTTGTCTGCATGCATATAAGCCTAACCATTGGACACAGACACCAAGGGGGTGAGGGCATGAGTGAAGAGGTGGGGGGCAGTCAATGGGGGGATAAGGACACATATATAATATCTTAATCAATAAAGAAAAAAATAAAAAAATAGATTGTACCGTAAATACCCAAAGACAGATAAAAAACAACAATAAAAATCACAGTTTGGTGGTAATTGTTTGTTTAGGAAAATATGTCTAAATGGACTTGAAAAGCAAAGGGAAGTTATGTGTTACTTGAGCAAAAAAGAGTATTCTTTTCTATCATCTGGATGTTAAGCAGAGATAGACTTGGTTGTTTGTTGTTTTGTTTTGTTTTACCTTATTTCTCATATGTTCAACCATTGTGCACACATTAATACTTTGAGTAAGGTGTCGTCAGCAGATTAGAGACAAGTAAATTTGAAAGGCTAAGGGATTGATTATATGTGAGATTAATTACATGACATTAACAATTATTTAAACAAGGAAAGAACTCATTGAGTCATGGAAAATAGCAGACATATTAATACCTAGCAAATCTAATTAGATTTTGTGAATTGTTAAATTTTATCTTTGTGAGCTCTATTAAATCTTCCCAGGATGGATGCACATTTAAATAACTATTTTTAGAATAGACAGGGGTTACTTTTGTAAGGTTTAAAGACACTCACAGTTAGACCTTTGAAAGTTTCCAAAATAGTCACCGTGTGTGTGTGTGTGTGTGTGTGTGTGTGTGTGTGTGTGAGAGAGAGAGAGAGAGAGAGAGAGAGAGAATGAGAGAGAGAAAGAGAGAAAGAGAGAGAGAATGAATAGTGGGGTTCTGGAAGAAGACGGGGATTATGTAAGAATAACGGAAGAAGAGAGAAGTAGCTGCTGTCTTAGTGAATTACAAAGATGGCTAGACTTAGAGAGTATAGGCTTGTTTACTGGCTTATTGGTAATTTGAAACATGTCTGGGTAGTGAGACCCTGAGACAGCTGTACTCTAATTTTCATTGTCAAAACAAGGTTATGTACCACAGCAGAAGACACACATTTCTAAGAATTTAAGATCAAATTCTCTGATATTTACTAGCTTTAGGACTCTGGTAAGTGCTTTCATGTGTCTGCACCACAATTTCTTCATTTATAAATAGATAATGATACTAATGACTCAACAAATCTCACAGGATGATTGTGAGGATCACAATGAAATCATGATATAGAATTTTAGAAAAGTCTTAAAAACTATACAAATGAAGGGATTTTTACCCCAGCTATCTAGAACTCTGGTTTCTAGACATAGTAGTCAAGACCATAGTCTCTTTTCATCTGTTTCTCTGCTTTTCACTCCCCTCCTCCTGCTGTGCCATACAGCTTCCCAACGCCAGTGTTTTTCCTAGTATCTAACTCAGGGTTTACAATAACTTTCTAGACCAAACACTTCAAAGATAACTTTAACTGATTGCTGTGCCAGTTATGAATTTATTGCTTCTCAGCTCCAAATGCAACCTTCATTCCCTGTCCTGAGAGTTCATACTGAACTCTTTAAAAAAAAACACACACACACACATATTTTTTGTTGATTTCAGAGAGAAAGGGATAGGGAGAGAGAGATAGAAACATCATTGATGAGTGAGAATCATCCATGGGCTGCCTCCTGCACACCCCACACTGGGGATCAAACCCGCACCCTGATGTGCCCTGACTGGGAATCGAACCATGACCTCCTGGTTCATATGTAAATGCTCAACTACTGAACCACACTGGCCACGAAATACTGAACTTTTTTTTATGGTTTCTTTAAAAATGTTTTTTTTTAATTTAAATTCACCATTGTTTAAAGTATTACATACATTTTCTTTTTCTCCCATTGACCTCTCCTCGGCTGCCCCCATCCCCCAGCACAGGCCCTCACCTCTGCCCACTGTCTGTGTCCATTGGTTTTGCTTATATGCATGCATACAGGTCCTTTGGTTGATCTCTTAGCCCCTCCCACCATCCCCACCACTTGAAGCATTTTTTCTTTCCAGTGTGCTTATTCTAAATTTAGTCAGGAGAGAGGGTGGGAGGGCATTGCAGGAGGAAGGGTGTAACTTCGATGGTTCCTGAGCTGTGGTTTTACCTTTCCTTACTCCTGCTGCCTGGCTAGTCAGTGGTGTGGGTGTGTGAAGCTGTCAAGTGTAGCTCATACCAACCTGCACCAGAGCTCATAGTTCCCTGGGAACCTGTATCCAGGGCCTGGGCATGGTGGCCGTCTTTCTGAAGCACTCTCAAGGTTGGCAGGACACACTCCAGGCCTCTCTCCTGCCTCAGCATATCCCCTCTACTTCCCACTAGCAGTGGCTCTCCTGTACTGAGAAGGCTTCTTTCTTGCTTTTTTAGTGAGTGGGGACCACCTCTAGCCCAGCAGTGCAGCCAACTTCTCTGCTCTCCAGTGGGCTCCCATTACACCTTTCCCACTTAGATGTGACCCTTGGACTTAGATGGGGAGCCCTTCCTACAAGTTTGTCCTTAAGTACTTTCCCTCAATCTTATTTTTTAACATCTTTATAGCTATTCTCCTAATTGTTTATAATAATATCGCTTGTTTACTTTGTGATTGTTGTCTCTTGTTTGGGCCCAAACTAAACCATTGGTTGATGAAGTATAACATAACATATAAAAAACCTTCCCAGCCCATGTGGCCCAGTGATTGAGTGTCGACCCATGAACCAGGAGGTCGCTGATTCAATTTCCTGTCAGGCCACATGCCTGGGTTGCGGCTTCGATTCACAGTATGAGCAATGCAGAAATCAGCCTAACAATGACTCTCTCTCATCATTGATCTATCTCTTTCTTCCTTCTTCTCTGAAGTCAATTAAAAGAAAAAGCATGTGCGCGCATGCGCGCGCATACACACACACACACACACACACACACACACACACACACACACACACACACACTAGTGGTCCAGTGCACAAAATTTGTGCATGAGGGGGCTGTCCCTCAGCCCAGCCTCCACTCTCTTCAATCTGAGACTCCTTGGGAGATGTCCAACTGCTGGTTTAGCCCCGATACCTGTGGGATTGGGCCTAAACCGATGGTTGGGACATCCCTCTCATAATCTGCGCCCGCTCGCTCTGAATTGCTCACCTGCCTGCCTGCCTGATTGCCCCTAAGCACTCTGCTTGCAGGCCTGCTTGACCCCAACTGCCCCTCCCTGCTAGCCTGATCATCTCCAACTGCCCCCCAGCTGGCCTGATCACCCCTAACTGCCTCTGCCTCAGCCACGCCACCATGGCTTTGTCCGGAAGGACATCTGGGAAGATCTCCCAGGAGGTCTCCCAGTCTAATTAGCATATTACCCTTTTATTAGTATAGATATTAAAAAATCTGATAATCACAACAGTATCCTTAGTTATATTTATGTTATTCTTTAACATATTCATAAGTAAAGTCAGTCATCTTTTTGTGTGTCTACTAGCATTAGAAAAAATATAATGGCAACAGGCACCAACGATATAAATAGTTAGTTCTATGGATTTTGTATTTAATTTTATTCAAATTTCCATTTTGCTCTAATTTCCATAAGACTGACATTTATTAAATAATCCATAAGTCATAATTCTAAATGTTACTATTTCAGCTATTGAACTCTTAAAATATTGGGAAATTGATTAAATAATATAATTCAAATGGCCAAATATTTTTCTGTATAATATTGCATAATAGGAATGGTGTTTTTTTTTTATGCCCAATAATAATTGTTTATAATTTCAGCTATCTCTAGGTGGAGGTAGGGTTGAATTCTATTGTACCACTCAAAATTCTTTACATTGACCAGAAAATAATGAATTCATCATGGGTAAAGCATTAGATGGACCATTGTGTAGGTAACAGAAAAATATTATATGTTTTCATATCTAAAGTGCCATCAGTGGTAAGACACATAATTTAATTATTTATTTAATGTACAAACAAAAGAAAAATGATGATGTTAATTGTAAGACACTGTAAAAAGTAAAACATAAGCTGATTCTAAGGTGTTAAAATGTGAAAAAAAATGCCTCATAGAATCAAAGAAATAAGAAAGAACTCTAGATAATTTTTTTAGGGATGAACAGTAGCCTTGGTATTGCAGTCCTGCCATAATTACCAATATTTCAGTTGAAAGAAAAGATATTCTCTTTGTATGATATGATCATTATGTTATACTTCTAAAATTAGAAGGTAGCTTGATATGTTATTTTAATAGTCTGTAGGATTCAGACTGCTCATGTACCATAGGACCAGGTCACATTTCAACACCCTGCCCGTATTTGTGACTTAGGTCTTGCAGAAATCCAGTGTGGGTTAGGCTACTGCTTTCAGACTGTCCTGCCACAATTTTCAGTGAGTACCTACGGCAATTGGGATGCTTATTATTCCTAGTTCTATCAAGCCCACTCTTTTGCCTCCACTTCCTGCCCCTCAGATGCTGATTCCATCTGGGTCTTGTAGGTCAGGTCTTTACGATTTGAACCTACGTGCTCACACTGTGAGGTTTGTGAAGTTTTGTTGTAGTAGGTGTTCCCTAAAGATTGTTGGGTTTGCTCTTTTCATTTGCCTGTCTGGTCTGTTTTTATGGATGAATTAAGGGAGATTTTAAAACTACATAGTTACAACCAGTACCTTATCAGAATAAGTCTATGCGTGATGGGATTTATGAAGAGACTGTACTTATATGCAAAATATTATGCTCATGTGCCTAACTCTCTTTTGGTATGTTCTATTCCTTCTCCCTTCCAAATTCACCAGTATGTGATCAAAACAAAGCACAACAAAACCCAACAAAAAATGCTTTAAAATGTGTCCATAGTTTAAACAAGACCAACAGAAATGTATACTTGGACTATATTGTTTTACAAACCAATTAATATCTATAGTCTCTCTTTTATTGAACATTTTTATTGTATAACCATTGCTTCACATTGAGGGATGTTAAAATAAATATCTGTATTTATTATAGTAATGTTCTTAATGGCATGCTTTTAATATTCTGATGTCCTCTTAACAGGTATCCATAGGAAAAATTTCTCTCATGTCTCAGTATCAGGAACTGTCAGATATCTTCATTATTATTTAGATAACACAAAACAAGTAATTTATTAGTATTTTTAGGGTACAGATAATTAAAATACAAAGATAGTGATTACTCTTAAAATTTGATTAAAGATGAAATTACTTTACTATTGTGGTTCTAATATGAAATTCCTTTGAACTACCTGCTTAGATAATACTATTCAGCAATATTCATTCTTTATTTTCTTTCTTGTCAACTTGTGAGACTTTTCTGCCTTCTGCTAATAATAAGAACCTTGAAATGAAGTATGAGAACATGGATAGATAAGATTCTAGTTTCCTAAGTTGGTGAAATGTCTTTATGCTTTCAATTATAAAAATTCCTGGCACTTCATCATGTCAAACAATAGGACATACTTTTACTTTCATTTGTTGGATTAGTCCCCAGAAATGGGAATACTTCCTTAAAATATTTCTTAACATCATTTATAGGACAATGTTTCTCTTAGATCTGTCGTTAAAATGTTTGGTATCTTCTATTTCAAATAGAAATATTTTTCTTTTGATGTTTAATTTGAGTTAGTGGACATTACAATTTTCTTTTCTGATTACATCCTTTGGAGAACAAATAGGTTGACTTTAAATAAAAGATATTTCTTTAGGAATATCTTTTCTTTTGAGATGTTTTGATTTTACAACATACAAGCTTTAACTCTACTACATTCATGAGCCACTTAACCATGAGTCATGTTCATCATGTGAGAACATTACAGAGTTTATTTACATGAGCCTGGTGGTACACTCTTATACACACCTAGATGATATGGTATAGCCTATTGCTCCTAGGCTACCAGCTTTGATAGCTTATTACTACACAAAATAACAGGAGGCTAAATCAAGCACAAGAGAAAGTGATGGAATCAAGAGATGCACTAAAGAAGAGATTCATTAGGCTGCTGCTAGTATAACACAGCATACAGTTTTACAGCAAAAATTTGCTTTTAATAAGTGAAAGAATACACTCTAATGATAAAAAATGCAGTATAGTAAATACATAAACCAGTATCATGGCCATTTATTATCATGTTCAAGTATTATGTACACTAAGTCCTCATTTAACATCACGGTAAATTCTTGGAAACTGCAACTTTAAGTGAAATGACATAAAACAAAATTAATTTTGCCATAGGCTAATTGATGTCAACAAGAGTTAATTTCCTAGCACATATTTCTGGTCACAAAAACATCACCAAACTTCTAAATAAAGACCATAAACACTTCTAATTTTAAAGGTAGAAATAAATGTGAGCTATCCATACTTTCAAGAACTATGAGTAAAAATAAGAGAATTATTTTCCAACCTACTTACTCTAGTCCTGAGTAGTGGTGGGTGGAGTCCATCCCGGCAACTCAGGGACAAGGATACCCTTCCATCACAGGTTACACACACACACACACACACACACACACACACACACACACACACACACACACAGACTGGGATCATTTAGACATACCAGTACACCTACCAGCACATTTTTGGGATGAGGGAGGAAACCTGGGTTTCTGGAGAAAACCCATAAAGATGTGGGGAAAATGCAAACTTCCCAAAGACAGTGGTCTGTCCTAGGAATCAATTTTTTTTTCCTCATCAACCTTATAAGAAAATGACGTTTTAAAGGACCTGCTGTAGTGTACATAACTGTATGTACCATACCTTTATATGATTGGCAGCACAGTACAATTGTTTACATCAGAATAGCCAGAAAAACATGAGTACATTTAGGGTGCTACTACAATCAGGACCCTAGGAAAGTGTCTGATGAGGGGGTGTCTTCTGGCTCTTGAGCCACTGGGTCCTCTTGGACTGCCCTAGTGGGTAGCAGCAAAAGGATAGAAAGGGAAGGAGAGAAAGGAGAAGGAAGAGATGGGGGAGGGGGATAAAGTAGTCATGGAGGAGGATGATAAGGAGGGAGGGGAGAAGGGAGGAGAGAGGTGGAAGAGGGAGTCTCACCAGAACACCAGGTAGGACTCGCCGGGTCACCTTACGGACACATTTCAGGGCTGCACTATGATGTTAGGATAGCTAAAACATCACTAGACTTGTCAGCCCCATTATAATTTTATGGGCCCACCTTTGTGGCAGCTGTCTGACATGACTGAAATGTCTTTAGGTATAAAGTTTCCAGAAAGCAAACACTGGAAATGAGTTTTCAGATTTGTCTGAGCCTTCTGAATGCCTGCCTAAGTATATTGCTATTCTGTAGGGCAATCATGACCCAGACTCTAGTTAAGAAGTTTAGGAAAGAGTTCTAGATGCTGGGACTGGAATTGGTGAGAGCTTGGAAGGGCTTCATTTCTATGGGGACTAATTATCAGGCAGAACAGGAATGCCAAAACACAGGCAAAGGCAGGCTGTGGCCTATCAGACTTACTAGTAGGTCACTAGAGGGGCGCTGGACTAGGACCCACAATGGGGTCAAATAAATGTTCTCTGTCACAGATACACAATTATCCTCAGAACCTTGGGTTGGGATATAATTCAAGGCAGACACCACAGGAACCCAGTTATGAGACAAAAGATAAACAAGTTAGTAAATATGTAAAAGGAATAATTAATACAGTAGAAATAATGTGCCATCACCACCTTTATACAAAATGAATTATTAAAGGAGAAAAATGATGTTATTATAGAAAACACAGGTCCCATTAAAATGATTGTGATGATCCAAGAGTACAAGTAGGAGGGACAGTTTGTGTTTTCTTTCTTCCTTTCCTTCAATAATTCGTCAATTTCTCAGTTAAGTAGCCTCTCAGTTAAGTATCCCGGGAGGATAACAAAAGATCATTCTTTATGAAAATTCAAACCGTCCAACTTTGGGACTGTCCTTAGTATTCTCTCTGTGTGGGAATCTAGGCTGTGCCACTTGACTGATTTTTAGGGCATCAGAACTGCAATAAATCTCAGATCTGGTATTAAGTATAGTATAAGATTATTCGAAAGAGTCAAGTTAATTTATTGACAAATAGACTGTGAGAGAAAATCTAAAATAATTTAGGGAAGTCTTACAAAAGTAAAAAATTGGCAGTCCTACAATTAACAAAATCTGTTAGCAACACTCTGAAGGAACGGAACAAGTTCTACCAGACAGTAGCATTTGTCCTCTCTATAGATAGTACTAAAACTGAAACTATATCCATTAGTTACTGAAACTTACTTAAAAGGAAAAGGTATGTATTCGCATTCATGGAAATACAGTTAAATTCTCCTGGCTTGCTGTCTCTGAGTTAAAAGGGCATATCCTAGGAAGCCGAGCATTATAGAAAATAACAGGATAAATGGGTTAACCCACCTCCTGACAAAAGAATTGATTACTAAGAATTTTCTCAAGTGATATTGCAGGTCTCCTGTAGCTCAAATAAAACTATAAAAATACACAGTATTTCTTTTCTCTCTGCAAATAATTTAGAATTATTTAGAACCCAGAAATATACAAGGTGTCCCCAAAAATGTATACACACTTTAAGAGCTGATAGTTCAATTTTGAAAATGAAATGTATTTTAATAAATACTGCCTTTATAATTAATTATTCAAAGTGTGTGTATACATTTTCTGGGACACTGAATAATAATAACATACTGCCCTCACTTTGCAGGCAGAGTAATGGCATGGTTTACTGCTATCTTTCCTGTTACAATTCAGTTTTATATTAAAACTAGAGGCCTGGTGCACCAAATTCGTGCATGGGGGGAAGGGATTGTCCCTCAGCCTAGCCAGAATGGCACCCTCTCCAATCTGGGACCACTCGAGGGATGTCCGACTGTTTAGGCCTGATACCACTGGGCAGTTGGACATCCCTCTCACAATCCAGGACTGCTGGCTCCCAACTACTTGCCTGTCTGACTTCCTGATTGCCCCCTATCCACTCCTCTGCCAGCCTGATTGATGTCTAACTGTTCTCTGTCAGCCTGTTTGCCCCCAACTTCTCCCCTCTGCTGGCCTTTTCACCCCTAACTGCCCTCCCCTGCAGGCTTGATTGCCCTCAACTGTCCTCCCTGCTGGCCATCTTGTGGTGGCCATCTTGTATCCATATGGGGGCAAGATCTTTGACCATATGGGGCAGCCCTCTTGTATGTTGGAGTGATGGTCAATCTGCATATTACTCTTTTATTAGATAGGATAGAGGCCTTGTGCATGGGTGTGGGCCAGATGGTTTGCCCTGAAGGGTGTCCCAGATCAGGGTGGAGGTTCCTTTGGGGCATGGCGCAGTCTGGGCAAGGGGCCTGTGGTAGTTTGCAGGCTGGCCATGCCCCCTGGGGACCCAAGAGGAGGCCCTGGTGTCTGGGATTAATTTATGTTCTACAATTGAAAATTTGTAGCTGGAGTGGAGCCAAGCCTTCTCCTTGCTCCGTGGTGGCAGCCATTTCTGTTCAAGTTTATTTATCTTCAATAATTGAAACTTTGTAGCCTTAAGTGGAGGCCTAGGTGCTAGGGCTGCAGAAGCTTGGCTTCCTACATTGCCCAGCCAACCCTAGCCTCTGTTCTCTCCAGTTCCATGGCTGCCACCATTTCTGTTGGGATTATGAATCTTCTATCATTGAAATTCTGTAGCATTGAGTCGAAGCCTAGGCCAGCAAGGGCAGGTGGAAAGCTTGGCTTCCTCCATTGCTAGGAAACCCAAGCCTCCCTCCTGCTATCAGTGGCCACAGCCATCTTGATTAGGGTCTATTTGCACATTTGCTCCTGATTGGTTGATGGACATGGCTTGTGGGTGTAGCAGAGGTGTGGTCAACTTGCATATTACTTTTTTATTAGATAGGGCTAGTGCCCTGGTGCATGGATTCATGCACATTGAAAGGAAGTTAATTAGAAGGTGGCCAGTATGGTGGGACTGGGAGAGATGGGCCAGGCTTGCCCTGGAACCAATCTCCCACACTCCTTCCCTGGCCACACTTGGGGCAGTGCTGTGGCTTGAAGGTCATCTGTGGAGTGAGTGGGGTCCCTCCAGCAGGTAGAGTCCCTCAGCTTGACCTCTGGGGATTGGGCCAAAACTGGCTCTCTGACGTCCTCCAAGGGTCCCTGATTGCGAGAGGGTAGTTCTTGGGTGACAGACCCTGGAATTGGGCTCTCTCATCTCTGGTTCCAGATGCATTACCTAAGAACTGTACCTGCCAGGTCATTACAGCTTGGCAGTTCCTGCATTGAGCATCTACCCCCTGGTGGTCAGTGTGTGTCATAGCTACCAGTCAGCTGGTCAAACTGTGAGATGGTCGCTTAGACTTTTATATATATAGATTAGAGGCCCAATGCATAAAAATTCATGCAAAAGTAGGCCTTCCTTCCCTCAGTTGCCCGCACCAGCTTCGCTCCAGCACTGGGACCTTGGCTCCCCTTCTCCAGCCTCCAGCAGGCACCCAGGACCTGGGCTGGCTTCCCTCTGGCCCCAGCTTCATCAGGAAGGATGTCCAGTCTAATTAGCATATTACCCTTTTATTATCTATATGTATAAAAGTCCAGTGACCTAAATGGTGGAATGACCAGAATGACCAGTGACTATGATGTGCAGTGTGACAGCCAACCAGCCTGATCTGGGCCCCGACTGGCCTCCCTCCCAGCTAGCATGGCCCCTGATTGGCCCCAAACACCCTGATCATGGAAAGGGCTGGCCACCAACCACCCTTGACCCCTCCCCTAGGCCATCCCTACCCCAGATCAACCCCCACTACCCTGATTGGGGATGGGGTCAGCCAGCCAACTGCTCACAGCTCCTCAACCCTGCCAACCTGTCCCAATGGGCACCCAGCGGGGCAGGACAGCCTTATCCCACCAATGCATGAATTCGTGCACCAGGCCTCTAGTTATAGATAATGAGAAAAATAACTACTGCTTTATTCTTCTCAATGCACTCTTTAAAAACTTAGTATCAGACTCCAAAATTTTAAATGGGTATCTATACTAAAAAAGGGTAATATGCTAATTAGACTGGGAGATTGGACATCTTTCTACTATCTGACTTTCTTATGGACAAAGCCACAGTAGTGGGGGCTGAGGCAGAGGCAGAGGCAGTTAGGGGTAAGCAGGCCAGCAGGGGAAGGCAGTTGGAGACATCAGGCTGGCAGGGGAGCAGTTGGTAGGCAGGCAATCGGTTAGGAGCCAGTGATCCCAGATTGCAAGAGGGATGTCTGGCAGTTGGACATCCCCTGAAGGGTTCTAGATTGGAGATGGTGCAGGCCAGGCTGAGGGAACTCCTATGAATGAATTTCATGCACTGGGCCTCTAGTTGTCTTTATAATTGCACTAGAATATAGTTTCATCAAGACAGGGACATTGTCTGTTTTGTAATTTAGTGTCTGAAATAGTGCACGACACAGTAACTATTGAATAAAGGAATCAATGGATGAGTGAATGAAGGAATGTTCTAAGAAGAATATTGGCTATTTGTTCTGCATCCCACGAAGGAAACATGTGATACAGCACAGTGATTATAAAGGAGAAAAAACTAAAAAATATGGTAGTCTTCCCTACTCCTCCTACCCCTTCCTCTATCCCCTCCTCAAGCAGGTTCATGCAGTATAAATAACACATAGAATCCCAACTCTTTCATGCCACTGACTTCCGTTTTCTGGCTTATAATTGGATTAAAATGTGGAGTATCTGTTAGGAGATGATATTACAAAGGCAATGTTTTTCAATTGATAGGGTATTAGTATCAAGAGTTCTAAACAGAAATATGCCTTATGCCCTAACTGGCTTGGCTCAGTGGATAGAGTGTCCTGTGGACCGAAAGGTCCCAGGTTCAATTCCAGTCAAGGGCATGTACCTTGGTTACCGGCACATCCCCAGTAGGAGGTGTGGAGGAGGTGGCTGATTGATATGTCTCTCTCATCGATGTTTCTGACTCTCTGTCCCTCTTTCTTCCTCTCTGTAAAGGCAATAAAACATATTTAAAAAAGAAATATGCATTATATTCCATAGCTTGCAAGCTGATTGTGTTTCCCAATATTTATGAAAACACACTTTCCCTATAGGAAATTTTTATAAGCAGGGAATAGTGCATCATATGAGGCTTAAAGAAATTTTCTTTGATTATATAATTTCCTATTTTTAGCTTAGGTTATTTATTTAGTGAAATGAACTTAATGAGGTAAAAACTTTTCTGTATCTATATGCATAAATAACATATGTATATGTACACATATTTTTAATATTGAATAACTTAATTAAAAGAAAATTAAAAAAAATTATAATACAGCCTCACCACTAAATATCTCATCTTTGAGAAGATGCGGCAAATGCTCATATTTAATTTCATGTCTTAATGAGATATATAAAAGTGAAACTCATATGGATATATGCAGATATGCAAATGTGGAGTTTTAATTTCTTTCTGAGGTGTGTTTGAGCCCTTAGGGGAAATTAGGTCATGAAATCTTATTCCTTCATCAAAAGAGTTACAATAATTTTCCATTCTGTCAAAGAACGAATTTTCCTTTTGGATTGATCTTCACCATGTAATGAAATATCTAATGGTATCTACGTACCACTAAAAAGTGCCATCCTGGAGTAAGATTAAATAGCTTTTAAAATTTTTCAGGGGGTCAGAAAACTTCATGATATTTTCCCCTATCTGTATGCAGTTTCAATCTATAGTAAAATTGACCTAGGCATTTCCTGTACATATACGTCAGATCTCATTTAGTCAAAGAACTAATTCAACTTGGCAGGATTTTTGACCACTATTAAAAATACACTTGGAGACCAAATACACATGTAATACGATGCCATATTATAAGGAAGCACGGCTCCTTGGAGAAATGGTTGATTCTTAGAGGAGGTAAGTATAAGACGGGCTTAAAATAAAAATCTTGTTATGCCATAAGGTAAGGAAGAACTAAAGAAAAAAATAAGAAAGAAAAGAAAAGAAAAGAAATACACATGTTACAGGGCATAGGATAGGATCCAGCTTCAAAGAGCTTCTACTGGCCAAATATAGGAGAATCTAAAATTAGGTCCAATAATTATAAACTAGGGGAACAATCAGCAGAATGTAAGCATGCACTCAGTCAGTAGGTAAATAGATGAATGAATGAATAAATGAATGAATGCTGGAGAAGGGAACCTCTTATAGCTGAATGCTGAAGGTTGGCTTGTAATTGTGGAGGGAATGCTGAAGTTAGAAAATCAGCCTTTGCAATCATCATAATGAAAATCTGATGAAGAAAAGTATCATCAGTGGATACTAACTCCAGGGGATCAGGATGTTTGCATGGTCTGAAAGGGTCTCCACACAAACTGTTTTTTAGATACATGAGAAAAATAATCATCACATAATGAAGGAGTCAGTGATCAAAATTAATATCACTAGTGAGTGGCAGATGGACATTGCATGTCACCCTGGAAGGACACAATGCCACTAGTGCAGTGTTCTAACTGTAAATGGAGAGCCTGAGTCTAATCATGAGGACATATCAGATAACCTAAAATGAGAAATGAACTATTGGAAAAAAAGAGGACTCTATTTTTTGGAAGTGTCAATGTCGTAAGAGACAAAGAAAGGCCAAGGAATTCTTCCATTCCTAGCCTACCCGAATAAGGCTAATGAGGTTTAACGGTTAAATGCCATACCTGACTCTAATCTGGATCCTGTAGTAAAGGAGAAAATATTATAAAGGACATAATTGGGTCAATTGACAAAACTAGGAGAACGATGGTTGACTACATAAATTAATTTATCAATTTAATTGCTGAAGTTAGTATTTGTTCTGTGATTTAAGTAAGAATATATCCCTATTCAATGCAGAAAATATTGAGATATTAAGGAGGAAGCTTCATGAAGTATATCACCCTCAAATGTTTCAGGAAAAACACATACTCATACACATGCACAATCAAATGATAAAGCAAATGTGATAAATTGTTAGCAGTAAGTGGAAAAACCCGTGGATTTTTTTTACTGCTTTAAAAGTATTTTAAAATTTAAACTCTGCTAAAATTATTTTAATGAAATAAAGCTAACAAAAATGAAGCTTACTATATTTTGAAATTTGAAAATAAACAGTATGTAACATTCTTCTTATGAAGCATTACATTTTATTGTTTCTAAAATATTATTTTTAGATGATTATGTGTCATTTATATTTGTGTGTTGTCTGAAAAATACAGATTTAAATATAGATCAATTCATAAAAGTAAATTTAATATTCTTCTGAAGAACTAGTCATATTTTTAAAGGTTTTGAAAGACACAGCCATAAAAACTTTATTTTTCCACTTTATTTACTTAACTTTAGTTTTTTTCTCTATTTATTTGACTATTTCAAATTACTTTCTATTGGCTCTGATGAATATAGCTAATAATAATAGCTCTTATCATAAGCAAACAGAGGGCTGATGGTTGCAAAGATATTAAAACACAACCTTTTTCTCCCACAGACACAAGTTTCCCTTATGAGTGGTAACAAATACCTCTTCTGTTAATTGATATTTAGTTAATAAATGAATGTTTCTGTTCCATGATTTACATAAAAAATATTTCAAATGACTCAGCTAAATGAAATGTTGTGCTGGCCCAAGGATGAAAGCCTTGATGTTATTCTTTGGAGAATATGAAAAATGAAGGGTACTCCGAAATATTTACATTTAATTTTCAACAAAACACCTGAAGTATTGTCAGCAGTGAGATTTTTGAAGCATGCATCAACAGTGGCTAAGCCGGTTAAATTCTAAGTCATCCCACAACCCCAACATTAATGTTTTAAGGGACAGCCATCAGGCTACATAATTGGTAGGCAAGTAATGGATTCATAGCGTTGCATTATTTATATACAGTTGTCATCACTCTGAAGTCTGTTAATAGCAGCAAATAACACACATTTGCAATAACCAAAGTCCTTTTTATTTATGAAACTATATTATGAAGACTCTAACATTGCATATACAAATAAAATGTAATTGGATTCAATTAGATTATCACACAAAAGTTGGCAATAGTTATTTGATAACTAATTCTTTGAAAATATCTTGAAATCAAATCTGCCACATATAGCTTAAATTTGAAGCTATCCTATGTAATAAAAGGCTAATGTACAAATAGACTGAACAGTGGAACAACCGAACAACTAATCACTATGACATGCTCTGACCACCAGGGTCATGTATGGAACATGGTGGGCGTCAGCCATGGTGGGATGGTGGAGCAGGTGAGCAGGAGCACCAGACCAAGTCGGGGCCCTGGTTGCTATCATTGGGGTGAGCCTCTGGTGGTTACTGAAAATTCTTTGCTCCCACATGCTGCAGTCCTGCCTGGTGCTTGCACCTGCTGCCAGCGCCAGCCCTGCTTGCACCCCTGCTGGTGCCAGAGCCGCTGCTTGTACCCACTGCCAGCGCCTGGCACTGGCTGCTTGGTGCTGTCAGTGGGTGCAAGCAGGGCCGGCATTGACAGTGCATGGGAGCTGTGGCAGTGGGAGCAGGACTGCCGGCAGACAGGGAACTGGGGGCCACAGCAGGAGGGGTCAGGTGGGGGCATGGAGAATGGGCCGAGACCCACCCCTGTGCCCATCTCAGCCTCATGACCCGCAGTTCTTTTCAAGGTGCACAAATTTGTGCACTGGGCTCCTCTTCTCTATATAATCCAAACAGTCAGATAATTCAATAAATATATCAACTTAGTTCTAAATAAGAAGTTTAATATTTATAAATATCCAGGTAATTGGCAACCACTTTCAGTTCATTCAGTACATTAGATTCTCAGAACTTAATCATCTTGTAATTGAAAGTTTGCATCCTTTGGTCAACATCTTCTCATTTTCCCTTCCTTCCAGCCCTGGTAACCACCATTGTACTCTATGTTTTTATGAATGTGATTTTTTCTTTTTAGATTCCATATGTAAATTATCCCATTTGTCTTTGTCTGGCTTATTTCACTTAGCCTAATGCTTTTCAGCTTCATCCATTTATTGTCACAAATGGCAGGACTTTTTATAGATAAAGATTTCATGTACTTTAATATAGTGTATAATATATCACTATTACATTATGTTTTTTATCCATTCATCTGTCAACAGACTTACGTTGTTTCCATGTCATGGCTATTGTGAATAATGCTGCAACAAACATGGGAATGCAGATATCTCTGGATTTATATCTATTTTTTAATTAATTTATTTTTTGTTAATCTTTATTCAAGGATTACCTTCCATTGGTCCTTCAGAGAGACTAGAAGGGATGGGAAGAAACACACAGAGAGAAACTTGAATGTGAGAGAGACATATTGACTGATTGCCTCCAGCACAAGCCCCGGAGCAGGGCTAGGAATCAAACCTTGTAACCAAGGCACATGCCCCTGACTAGGATCAAACCTGTGACTCTTCAGTCTAATGTCCAATACTCTGCCCACTGTGGAAAACTGGCCAGGGCTCATTGAAATATATATTTTTTAAATATGATTTAATGTCTCATTTTTTTATTTTTATTTTTTTAAATATATTTTATTGATTTTTCACAGAGAGGAAGGGAGAAGGATAGAAAGTCAGAAACATCGATGAGAGACATCGATCAGCTGCCTCTTGCACGCCCCCTACTGGGGATGTGCCCGCAGCCAAGGTACATGCCCTTGACCAGAATCGAACCAGGGACCCTTCAGTCCGCAGTCCGACGCTCTATCCATTGAGCCAAACCGGTCTCGGCTCATTGAAATATTGATTTCATTTCTTTTGGTTATAAACCTTGAAGTGGGATTGCTGGATCACATGACAGTTTCATTTTTAATTTTTTGAAAAACTTCTTTAATGACTGTATCAAGTTACATTTCCACTAATATCATACAAATGTTCTCTTTCTCCATATTCTTGCCAATATTTGTCCTCTTGACTTTATGATAATAGCTATCCTGATAGGTGTGAGGTGATATCTGTCTCATTTTGGCTTTGATTTACATTTTCTTGATGATTAGTGGTCTTGATCATCTTTTCAAGCAGCCCTTGGCTATTTGTATATCTTCTTTGGAAAAAATGGTTATTTAGTCTCTGCTCATTTTAAAATCAGATGATTATTTTGTGCTACTGAGTTATATGAGTTCCTTATTGAGTTTAAATATTACCCCCTAGCCAAATTAGAAAGATTGCAAATATTTTCTCCTTTTCTGTAGGTTGCCTTTCATTTTGTTGATTTGTTTTGGTTTTTTGCTGTGCTGTAGCTTTTTAATTTGATGTAGTCCTAGTTGTTCATTTTTATTTTTTATTTTGTTGCTTGTCCTTTTGATGTCATATCTAGAAAATGCTTGCAAGACTAATGTAGCCCTAGTTGGTTTGGCTCAGTGGATGAAGCATCAGCCCATAGATTGAAGGATCCTAGGTTCGATTCTGGTCAGGGTTCGTGTGGGAGGCAACCCATGGATGTGTCTCTCTCACATTGATGTTTCTTTCTGTGTGTCTCTCACCCTCCCTTCCACTTTCTCTAAAAATCAACAGGAAAATATCCTTGGGTGAGGATTAACAACGAGAGGGGAGAGAGGGGGCGAGGGGAGAGAAAGAGAGAGAGAGAGAGAGAGAGAGAGAGAGAGAGAGAGAGAGAGAGAGAGAGAACCAATGTAAAGGAGTTTTCCCTGTTTTCATCTATGAGTTTTATGATTTTAGGACTTACATGATCTATTTCAAGTATTATAGTTTTATAGTGTGGTGTGAAATGAGGAAGTGTGGTGGCTATAGTTTTGTTCTATTTCAGGATTGTTTAGGCAATTTGGATCAATTTCTCCAGTGATTCTTTTTGTATAGTTATTTCCTTTCTCCCTCCCTCCCTCCCTCCCTTCCTTCCTTTCTTTCTTTCTTTCTTTCTTTCTTTCTTTCTTTCTTTCTTTCTTTCTTTCTTTCTTTCTCTCTCTCTCTCTCTCTCTCTCTCTCTCTCTCTCTCTCTCTCTCTCTCTCTCTCTTCTTTCTTTCTTTCTTTCTTTCTTTCTTTCTTTCTTTCTTTCTCTCTTCCCTGTGTTGCAGTAGGTGCAGTGATTGAGCTCTTAAACCCTCCAGGGCTATTTTTGTTTATGAATGACTCTTTACATTTTATTTTTTCTGGGAGGACAAATGTTAGTATATCCTATTCTGCTATTTTGCTGATGTCACTCTGGGCAATGTAATAAGGACTGACACATGCTAAGACTTCCAAAGGTAGGAAAATAGATGAATATATTATTTTTATTACAGTATCTAGTTTATTATTATAATTATATATATACAAACACTGATGGATAGATTTATATATAAAATATATCATATCTATAATATTAAAAGCACAATATGCTAATTAGACATGATGTCCTTCTGGAGTCCTTCAGGATGACCTTCCGGACGAAGCCAGGGCTGCAAGGGATGCCTGGGTCCTGGGTGCCAGAGGGAAGCTGGTGCCAGCAGCCAGGGGAAGGAAGACCTACTCTTGATCGCATATCATGCATCAGGCCTCTAGTATGTACATAATATATTATATGTATATAATATATGTACACTATATATATTTATTTTTGTTTTGTGTGTTTTTTGTTGTTAATCCTCATCTGAGGATATTTTCACCATTAATTTTTTTGAAAGAGCAGGGAGGGAGGAGAGGGAGAGAGAGAAACATTGATTGGTTGCCTCTGGCACATGCTGAACCCTGTAACCCATGTATATGCCCTTGACTAGGAATTGAACCTGAGACCTTTTGGCCTGGGGGTCGATGTTCTAACCACTGTGAAACACTGGCCAGTGCTCTTTTAACAATTATTGCTCAAACACCTACTATGTGCCATCAAGAGTTACAAAGCAACTCAACTGTAAGAAAAATATGAGGAAAAACTTCACAGGTAAATATGCAGCACTTAAAGGAGCTTCTGTATGGATAATTTCTAGAGACCATGATTTCTGGAAATGCTCTGCTGGAAGCCAATCATTGTTTTAATAATAAAGAGCTGTGGACAGGGAGTTTGGAGGGCTGGTCAACCTTGGTTGCTCTGAGGGGTTGGAGCTGGTTACTGGGATGTTGGTCGTTGAAGCAACTCCCACCTGTTAGTCCTGAGAAGATCTACTGATTGACTTTTACTGGTGTATCTGGTCTGGGGGATACAGCTGTATCTTATGATTTTAATCTTAATAATAAAAAGAATGGTGAAGCCAGAGCAAGTGGGAGTTGAACTACCGCCTGGCCCCCATTTTCCAAATTAATATTTTTTCTGAGTCTCTTTATTCATTTGTATGTGGCCTTCTCCAGAAACCTGAACTCTGAACTGGGGACCCTGAATCGCCCAGGACGTGAAAGGGGATTCACACATTTTGGCGCCCACCCAGGGAAGCCACATTTTGGCGCCTGACTGCGGGATGACTGGAGGAGATATTTTTCGCCTAGAGCGAAGGAGGAAGGATTCACTGAGAGAAAGGTGAGGGAGGTTCACCGCATGCAAAGCCCAGGGACTAACTGCAGAGTCGCACTCTGTAAGTAGGTGGGAATGTCTTTTTCAGCCAGGCTAATTGGGAAGAGTTCCCTGTTCGAGAAAACCAGCCGGGTATTCAGTCGCCCACCCTTTCTGCTCCTGCACTGCTCCACACCTCTTTCTTAGTGCATCTGCAACTCTACCCTCCACAGTTTCTCTGAGTCACAGTGTCCTTTTATCTTTCCTTCTTTTTGTGGAATTTCCTCTTAGCCAGCTTTCCAATGTTTCTGGATGATGTTCATTTTGTCTTTTAGTTGTAGTTTTGAAATTGTTGTGTGGGGCAGCAGTATAGATGTTTACCTATGCCGCCATCTTGGTTCCTCTATCCTCTCTCTTTTTTAATTATTCATTTATTCATTCCATATTTAGAAAGCAAAATTATTTTAATAAGCATTAAAATAATCTATTTTTTTGTCCACCTATACTTTTGAGGAAAATCTGTAAGTACATAATTTTTTATCTTATTTTCGACTTTGTTTTTGAAGTCTTTTTTCAGCACCTACTCTGTGCTGCTTGGAATAAATGACAAAAGGAGAAATAAGTTAGTCTTTGTGTGTAAGAGCCCTTTATTTGTATAGTGCTATAAAAATGTTATATGATTCTTTTAAAATTGAAAATCATAACTGCTTTTAATAGTTTATAATTAATGTCATTTAAGCAAAGGTATCATAGGTTAATGATAATTGACATTAACAAATATTAATAGCATAACTAGTGGTCAAACTTCAGAATCATATGGAGGACTAGTTACAACATAGATTATGCCCTTAACCCCAGAGTTTCTGATTCAGTACATTTTGAGTCTAACAAGCTCTCAGATGATATTGCTGCTAGTACCAGAAACATAGTTTGATTTCAATCAGGGCTCCACAAACTAAAGTCATAGGCTATATCCAACCATCACCTGGGTTTATTTTTGTAAATAAAGTTTTATTGGAGAACAGACACACCTCTTTCTGTTTCCTATGGCTACTCTTGTACTACTGTGACAAAGTCACATAGTGACAGAAGACAGCTTCTGACCAACAAAGCCTAAAATATTGACTATCTAACCTTTAAAGAGAAAAAATGCTAACTCCTGATTTAAATTATCATTGTATTTTCATCTGAGATTCTTGTTTGAAACTACACCTGTGATTTTTAGTTGAATACTATCTTGATAATCACAAATCTAAAGCAAGAATTACCTACTTACAGCTTTTGGGGGGGGGGGGTGGTACATACCTTGCTGCTTTATGGATTTAATAAACTGGTTCCAGAAAGAATTGACTGAAAAATAAAATAGAAAGTTTTCACTTCTTCAGAGTGTAGCTATGCCAGTAAGAAAAAGAAAATAAATAATACAGTTTAAAGGGTTAATTAATTTGAAACTAGACCTAATGGTATTATTTGACATGTCAACTTCTAGACATGTAATATTAATTGGTAAGAGTTGGGAAGAAGATAGAGAGGATGGAAATTTTCTCTACCATTCCCCCCCCTCTTAAATATATTGGGACCTTTCATTCTCTCAAAATAAAGGTGGTTAGCCCTGGCCATTTGGAGTATCATCCCAAGTTTCAATTTCCAGTCTCAGCATGTTCAGGAGGCAACAGATTGATATTTATATATCCCTTACTCTCTTTCTAAAAATCAGTAAAACATATCCTCCAGTGAGGATAAAAAAAATAAATGAAAACATGTCCTTGGGTGAGGATTAATAAAATAAATACATAAGGGTGCATAGAAAGTGCCTATTGAAATAGTATCAGAAATGAAATTAGTTCTTTATAAATTAATCAAAAACTTCAGAAATAACATATTCAGTATCTAAGGTTACAAATAATTCACAAAAAAGTAAATGAATATTTTCAATTTTTTTATGTCTTTCTCCAAATAAGCCTTTGTGGCAGATAGTTTGCTTTCTGTACTCTGTGGGGCTTTGATTGGAAATAGCATCGCTTGAGCAGAGAGGCTGTGTGGGAACCACCCTTTAAAAATATTTATTGCAGAGAGGAAGAAAGAGATAGAAACCTCAATGATGAGAGAGAATCATTGATTGGCTTTGTCCTGCACACTCCCAACTGGGATGGAGTTTGCAATCTGGAACCGGAATTGAACCACAGGCCGACGCTCTACCCACTGAGCAAAATCAGCCAGGGCAGAGCCTCCCTTTTTGTTTGGTACAGATTCTAGCAGAGATGAAGTTTCCAACTCCACAGCTGATTGCCTTCCCCAATTGTAACAAAGGTGGAGTAGGGAGTAGGAGTTGTTCCTAGAAACTTAATACAGAGAAATTTTCTCAACTAAGACCCTAGTCACTTAAAAAACAACCTTAAAATAGAAACAGTATCAGTTTTGTGTATATATAATGTTTCAAAACGAAGAGGTTTTTAATATTCTACTGGAACATGAATTAAATACAAACTTGAAAGCAATAAAATTTCAAAACAAAATGAAAGACTTTAAACTTTAAATCACAGAGGATTGAAAGAGGCTTACCACGGGCACTTAAACTATCCCCAACGAGATTGAGAGTGAGGAGCAACAAATGTATCCATAGTAGAAAACATTGGATTTCCAAATGAGCACAACATGTACACCTGCCTATTTATTAAGTGTAACTTTTATTACTGGAGATGCAAATAAGTCTAGACTTTAGTATCCTGATATGGACTGAATTGTGCTCCCTCAAAAGTCCTTTGTTGAAACTCTAACCCCCAATGTAATTGCATTTGAAGACAGGGCCTTCAAGAAGATACTTAAGGCTAAATGAAGTCATAAGGGTGGGACCTTAAATCCATAGGAATGGGTTTAAGAAGTTTATAAGAAATACCCAAGATCTCTTATGTGAGGACACAGAGAGGATGGACATATGTAAGCCAGAAAGATAGGTCTCACCAGAAACCAACCTAGTTGTACATTGATCTTAGACTCCCAGCCTTCAGAATGGTGAGAAAATACATGTCTGCTGTTTAAGAGACTGGTATTTTGTTATGGCAGCCTGAGCAGACTAATATGTGTCTGTTGTGCAAAAATACCTTAGCAATAATCAAATGTGACCACTGTTTTTGCAAAGGTGTTTGAAAACAAACAATGAATATTTTAAAGAAAAGGCAGCAGAATTTTTACATTTTTATACGGAGCCTAGGTTAGAGGAGGAGAAGTAGACAAACGTGAAAATAACAGCATGACAAAGACATCCCCCTTGCCCTAAGGGACAGGAACTCGGTAGAGGAGACAGAGATACAGAGGAATAATTGCCATACAGTAGGATAGTATTTCAGTTTTTTGTTGCTGCCATACAAGTTACCACAAGCTAACAGGCTTAAAACAACATATATCTAACAATTTGATAGGTCAGAAGTCTAACATAGAATCACCTAGTTAAAACCAGGCCTCGGGAAGCCACATTCCTTACTGGAGGCTCAGGGGAGGAATGTACTCCCAAGCTGACTCAGGTTTACAGGAATATTCATTTCTAAGTGACCAGAGGGTCCAGATCCTTTTTTCCTTGCTGGGTGGCAGTAGGGGTCATTCTTAGCTTCTAGAGGCTGCCTGTATTCATTGTCCCATTCCCCCTTCATCATTAAAGGTAGCCAGCCCCCTTCATCAGATCCAGTCCTCACACTTTGAATCTCTCTGACTTCCTTTTCTGTTTTATCCCTCTTGCCTAACTCTTTTACCTTTTTCTCTGGTTTTTAAGATCTTGTGATTATGTTGGGTCTGCCCTATCTTAAGGTTAGCTGATTAGAAACCTTAATTCCACCTGCAGAGTCCCTTCACAGCAGAACCTAGATTAGAGTTTGGATAACCTGTTGATGAGCATCTTTAGAATTCTGCCTACACAGATAGCATCTGTGGGCATGTTACTTGTAGGTTACATGCAGAACTCTGCGCCAGGCTGTCCAATGGTTGCACTCAAGAACACTAATATTGTCATTGCAATGCCTGTCACTTACACCAATCTTTTTGCCACTACTGCAGTGGCTATTTTCAGCACCACGACTCCTGTCACAAGAGGTTATTTAGAGAAAGATCATTTTAGCTTTACTCTTTTCTTTAGCAGCCTCCTTGTCCTGGGACTCAAGAAGGAGTCCTTGGGCATTTGGCCAGAGAGCAATTTAATATAAAAATACTGTGCATAATGTTTTCCCTGTGACGGCCATCCTTTATCCTTGAAACAATCTTCTACACATCTGTTTTCTCCCATAAGAATGTGTTCTTCTCCAGAAGGCCCCTTGTTCTCATGTCAATAGGCTCTGCCATTCCTACTTTGAGTATATATAGGTTTGCTGAGATATGTCCAAGTATTAGGAAAAACATAGATCCAGTAAATAGTGAAAATCCTTGATAGACCATGCAGGCAAGATGCACACTGCAACCTCCATTTCCCACCAGATTTTGTGTATAATTGGTTTGGACTCCCCAATACGTGCTCTGTGAGAATTCAAAGCCCTCCTCATCGGTTTCACAATTTCCCCTCCAGCATACTTTCTTTTGGTCCTGCATCTCCCTTCCCCTGTATTCACGTACTTATCAGTTAGGGCTTGCTTTCAGCAGTGTGTGACAGAAACCCAGCAGCAATGGCTCCATTAAATAGGGGGTAATTGTCCCTAGTCTGTCTCTACCATGTCATCATAGCTTCTGGTCTTTTCTTCTTTCTGTTCCTCCACCCTCGGTGGCTGGCTTTTCTCCCTCTGATTGCAAGATGGCTGCTTCACCTTCAGTGTCCTGACTGCAGTAGGAAAAAGGAAAAGGACGAATTGAAGAGCCAACTACCTAACAAACCCCAAATCCCCAGCAGTCCTCCATGTGTTCTCCATTGGCATGAACTGTTACCCATCACACTTAACCCTGAGTAAAAGAATGTTCTGTTAATAAAGAAGAAGAGCATATGGTAACTCACCAGGTATTAGCAGTGGCTGCCACAATGAGTTTCTTCTCAACTTCTAATTTAAACCAACTTGTGAAAACTGGCCTGCCCTTCATCAATTTCTACCTAAGATCACTCCACATCTAATATTTCAAGAGTTTAATACTTTAAGGAAGAGCTGAGGTGTCTTCCAGGATGAAGTTGTTTATCAAATGTATTGCTGGAGCCATAGGATACTCTTTGTTACTGCTCATTTCCCATGAGCCAGGCCATTCTCTCTTATACAGAATTCCTAAGATGAATACCTATGCCAGACCTTAATTAATACAGTAATTTTTTACTCTGCTACATACATGGTGCATTGATGTAAGTAAATAGATTTTTTTTCAAAAAGAAAACATTCATGCTCTACATTCATTGTCAAAATAACATTGTTTCCCACATTCCCATCATTGCAATCTTCTAGTCAATATCACCATCCAAATTGAGGAAAACTGTTGTCATGCTGTAGTTTAAAACTAGTGGCATGCACTTCAAAAGATATCTAAAGTCCATCGGGTTGGTATCATCTAGATAGCTATTACATTAGAAGTTAGTAGACTGGTTCTTCCCCCTCAACTCCCTAATAACAATAAAAACAAACTTTAAGGTCCAAAGAAGTTCTGAATTGTGAGGGTAAAAAATGCTTGTAATCATCCATTGTTTTACCAGAAAAGGAAATATAAGAAAAGAAAGAAGGAAATGGGAGGAGAGAGTGATAGGGAAGTAGGCAGGTAAGAAGAGGCAAAGAAAGGAAAGAAGGAATGAGGAGGAAGAGACTATGTAAACTGTCTGGCGGACAATTATAACCAGATAGTAAGACTAAAGGGAAATGTAATTACCTCACACTCTTCTTTTGGATATAGGTAGGCAGTTCTGTCTTGTTTGTAAAGCTGCAGCAAAAGGTCAGTCCCCTGGGAAACTTAGATACACTCACTTCCACTTTTATACCACATTACAGGATGTTCCTTTAACATAAAGACACTAGTTCATGTTGGAGCATTTGTCCCCCCATCAATGTACCAGGTTATCCTTAGCCACCCTTCCAAGTTAGTATAGGAACCATCACCTCTCCAGGAGAGTTTTCAAATCTTTGCCCACCCAGTTTGGTCCCTCACAAATTCATGTTTCAGTTATGTGCTTTTTCTATGGGCTCTTATATTACCTATGTTTTTTTTTCCAGATGTAACTTTATATACAGGTATAATTGTTCATGTTATAAGGTATTGGGTCAATAGTTTAGTGAGTATATATTATGAAAATATACCCTGTGATGGATAATAGGGTCAAAGATGAATGAAAGAGAGAGAGTTGCTTTCAAGGACTGAATAGCCTACTAGGGCAGATAAATAAAAGGAAAAGATAAATGCTACAAGATATGCACACAATTCTATGGGAGCAAAGAGGAGAGTTATCTAAATAAAACTGAAGGAGTCAGAGATGGCTTTCCAGAAAAGGCTCCTAAGATAAGACCCAAAGAATAAGAATCATCTAGCATAAGAGAAGGTACAAGCAGAGGATACAACATAGGCAAAGATATTTGGCACAGGTTGGGCTGTGAGAAGGCAATGTGGCTGCAGGGGAGGGCTATCCTGGCAATGATGGGCAAAGGATGTTTGTTCATGATGGTTGTGTGTCCCAAGTTCAAGTTTGAGATGTATAGAAGCCATGAGAGGTTTTAAGTAGGGGTTTGACAAGATAATTCACACATGGATGCTGCAAAAATGCATTTGATTTTCCTTTGAAATAGTTTAAGCATGGTCACTGAACTAAAAATCATATATTTTCTGCTCTGTCTTGCCTATTAGACTATGAATTTCTTAGAAGGCAGGGACAATGTTTTATTTATGTCTCTTCACTTAGCAAAGCTTTCACACACAGTAGGTAGGCATAAATGTCTGTTGAATAAAGGAATAAAAATATGAATAGGGGAAGTTGGGTGAAAAGAAAATGAACTAGTTAAATATATCCAAAGATGTTGTTAAACTACAAACAGAATGGGAAAGGCTGATACTTGTCTCTAAAAGCTAAGCTGATGCCTTCTGATTTTGAAGATACTGAGGCTTGAGGCATGGAGCTATTTTTCAATGTCTTAAATCTTGAAGGTAAAAATATTTTTACAGTATGATAAATAGAAATTGTTAACAAATTTTGGGAAGTAACAACATAAATTGTTAAAAAGTATTTTCTTCCTAATCCTATATAATAAAGCCCTAATATTTAAATTGACTCAACAGTGGAACAACTGGTCACTGTGCTGTGCATTGACCACCAGGGGGAAGATGCTTAATGATGGAGCTGCCCCCTGATGGTCAGTGCACTCCTATAGGGGGAGCGCCATTCAGCCAACAGCTGGGCTCACAGCTGGCGAGTGCAGCGGCAGTGATGGGAGCCTCTCCCACCTCTGCTACAGGACTAAGGACCCTTTGGGGGCTGTCTGCTTGGGGGAGCGGGCCTAAGCCAGCAGGCAGACATCCTCTGAGGGGTCCCAGACTGTGAAAGAGTGCAGGAGTACTGAGGGATCACCCCACCAGTGCACAAATGCCATGCACCAGGCCTCTAGTACTATTATAAAATGCAAATGCTAATATGTATCCAGAATTTAATAATTAAACTATAATATTAATAACACAATAACCCCTATTCAATTCTATTTTATTTTACCTTAATTTGTTTTTTATTGACATACTAGTGACCTGTTGCAGGAAGATTCCTGCAAGAATAGAGCTTCCTGCGGCCTGAGCAAAGCTCCTTCCCTTCTCTGCTGCCTTGCTCCCTTCTCTACTATCTTGCTCTCTTCCATATCTGCTGCCTTGTTTGCTCCCTTCTCTGGTGCCTTGCTTTCTTCTCTGCTGCCTTGCTCCCTCCTGTCTCCTCTGCTTTGCTCCCTCCCTTCTCCCAAGCCCTGCTTGTTTACTTCTCCACAGCTTTGCTCCCTTCTGCAGTGCTTGACTTCCTCCTTACACATATCTTCTGCGTGTGGATATGCAAATTAACCGCCATATTGGTTGGGTTAATTTGCATACTCACTCTGATTGGCTTGTAAACGTGGCTTGTGGGTATAGTGAAGGTACGGTCAATTCGCATATTACTATTTTATTAGATAGGATAATTGACATATACTATCCTATTAGTTTCAGGTGTACATCAAGTGATTCAATATTTATATACATTAGGAAATGATCCTCATGATAAACCTATTTACCATCTGACACCAAAAATAAGTTAGTACAATATTACTGACTATATTATCTATGCTGTAGATTATACCATCACGACTTATTTTATATACTTGCCCCCCATTCAATTCCTTACCCACCTCTGGTAATCATCAGTTTGTGTTCTTATTTAGGAGTCTGTTTCTGTTTTCTTTTATTTGTTTGCTTTATTTTGAGATTCCACATTTAATTGAAATTCTACAGTATTTGTATTTTTCTGTCTGACTCATTTCACTTGGCATAATACTCCCTAAGTTCAAGATTTTATATCTGTTTTTGGCAGAGTAATATTTTATGATATATATATATATATGTGTGTATGTATATATATATATGTGTGTGTGTGTGTGTGTGTGTGTGTGTGTGTATATATATATATCTCCTATTTAATAAAAGAGAAACATGCATATTTGACCATACCTTTGCTCCTGATTGGCTATGCTACCAGCCAATCAGGAGCAGGAGGAGCAGGGGTGGGGCCAAGTGGTGCAAGCCCCATGCCCTGGGGGTGGAGATAAAACGGTGGTGGTGGTGGCGAGCGCCCAGTCCCCGGGCACTGTAAGCAGAAGTGGCAGCGAGTGCCCAGACCCTGGGGCCAGGTGGTCGTAGGCAGCCGGGGCTGAGCTGAGGAGGGTGATGGCTTGGGCAGGCTGGGGGTGAGCCATTAGTTGAACATCCCCTGAGGGCTCCCAGTATGTGAGAGGGGGCAGGTTGGATTGAGGGACCACCCACCCCCAGTGCACGAATTTCATGTACCAGGCCCCTAGTATATAAATAAAAGCTTAAGCGACCATCTGACTGTTCCATCATCTGACTGGTACCTATGATACACAATGACCACCAGGGGGCAGATTTTCAATGCAGGAGCTGCCAAGTTGTGGTGACTTGGCAGCTATGGTTCTTTGGTGATGCACCCAGAACCAGATAGGAGGGAGCCCGATTCTGGGGTGCATCACCCGAGAACCACCCTCTTGCAATTCGGGACCCCTTTAGGGGATGTCAGAGAGCTGTTTTCAGCCTGATCCCCAAAAGCCAGGCTGAGGGACCCCACTAGTGCATGAATTAAATATATATATATATATATATATATATATATATACACACACACACACACACACACACACACATATGTATTTGATAGATGAAGGTGTAAAGAATATATTATATATATATAATATATTCTTTACACCTTCATCTATCAATTAACAGATTGCTTTCATGTCTTGACTATTGTAAATAATGCAATGAATATATATGTTAATTAATATTTGTTTTCTTCAAATAAATACCCAGAATTTGTATTGCTAAATTATATGGTAGTTTTATTTTTAATTTTTTGAGGAAAACATGATTTTTAATAAGAAAAAAATATTTGTTATGGCAGGTAAATTTTTTTGAGGTAAGTATTTATATCTACATTTTATGTAACATATAGATTTCTAGATTTTAAACCATATGTACTATTCCTCCTGTTCCACTTTTAGAATTGTGTCTAGGAGCTAGTAGTAACCAGCTTTCATATTTGTAATCTATATATTTATATAGAAACCTAAGCAATCATTTGATCATTTGATCAGAAACTGTGATGTTCACTGACCACCAGAAGGCAGATGCTCAATGCACAGGCATGGAAACATGAGACTAATGAATCTCAGAGGGAAGGGGGGAGTCAGGAGGGTGGGAAGAGATTAACTAAAGATCTTATATGCATACAAGAGGCCTAGTACATAGATTTGTGCACCAATCCCCCAAACCAGGGTCCCTCAGCCTGGTCTGGGGGATTGAGCCGAAACTGGCAGTCTGACATCTCCCAAGGGATTCTGGATTGCAAGAGGGCACAGGTCCTGGATTGCTGAGGTACCCAACTGGTGCACAAATCCATGCACCGGGCCTCTAGTTTTATTTAAATTTCAGGAAGGTAAATGAATTCAAAAATAGTAAGTGGAAAAAAAATAGTAAGTGGAAAACAGCTATAATGTCTTTTAATTAACCATGACAGTGAGAAGCCTAGTTATTTAAGACCAAGAATCTCTAAGATTGAACCACATATTTGTTGTGCTAGAATCTTAAACTATAGGCTTAATTCTTAGGGAAAGAACAGCTTCAAGGTAACTGGTCTTGCAAACTTGCACTTATAAAATACAACAAATTTTATATAAGGTTATAATCTTTATTACAAGAACCTTCAAATGCTTTATGGACAGATTAAGCCTCAAAACTTCCATTTGGGAGATGGCAAGTATTGTCTTAATCTTATGGAATGACAAATGGAGACATCTAAAGGTCTTGGCTTGTCTCCAGCTAACAAACTGGAACCTGAAAGGGAAGAAAAAAAGCACCTTAAATCTGCTGCCTTTTCAGTCACTAAAGCTTGGCAGCCATCTAGATGGTAAATTATAACATTTATTGCCTCTGGAAATTTATTCATGGAAGATGTTTCCCTATTGGTAGACTTCAAAATGTATGCTGCTTGGGAGAGAAACACAGTTTCCTCTTCCTAGAATTTTCCCTAGTTGAATTTGAAAATACTAACGGTAAAAAACACACACAAAAAAAACAAAAAAACAAAACCCAAAAAACAATAACAAAACCCACCAACTCTGCTGTTTCATTTAAAAAAAAATTAAATGAGTGTATCACTTAATGAAGCTTGTATTTGAAAAGCCCACTCTTTGTTCTTCAAGTTATTATTTTTGTTTAAAAAATGAACTACTTTTATTAAAATGTTTATTAAATAAATATATTATGCATTCATATAAAACTATAAATATGACATACATATGCTATAAAGATATATGGATGCTGCAAAAACAATAGTAAAACCAACAACTCTATATCCACAACAATCCAGCTTAAGAAATACATTGTCAATAACTCAGAAGCTCTCTTTCTTCATCCCCAGGGTTAACCACTGAATGATGTGTTTATCATTTCTTTGATTTTCTTTATAGCCTTACTGCATCTGAATGTATCGCCTAAACAACAAAAACACATATTGTTGAATTTTGTCTGTTTTTTAAACTTTGTATAAATGGAATTATACCATATGTATTCTTTTGTGATTTATTTCTTATGTCATTTTTAACTCTAGTACTTAATTCCATTATGTATATACTATAATTTACTTTTCCATTATATCACCAACTGACATTTCTATTACTTCCACTTCCTTGCCATTACAGACAATGTTGCTATGGAAATTTCTGGAAGTAATTCTTATTTTAGCTTGAGTTCCTCCTAAATCTGCTTCTTGTATTAGATAGTTTATATAGAAAGTCATCTGAGAACCAAGAAAAGGAACCAGGAATGTAAAACAGAGAAGGAGAGGATGTTGTCTGTAATGGACTGAATGTTTTTTTTTAAATATATATTTTATTGATTTTTTACAGAGCGGAAGGGAGAGGGATAGAAAGTCAGAAACATCGATGAGAGAGAAACATCGATCGGCTGCCTCTTGCACAGCCCCTGCTGGGGATGTGCCCGCAGCCAAGGTACATGCCCTTGACCAGAATCGAACCCAGGACGCTTCAGTCCGCAGTCCGACGCTCTATCCACTGAGCCAAACCGGTATCGGCTGGACTGAATGTTTATGTAACCCCAAAATATGTATGTTGAAGCCCTGGCCCTAGTGTGACTGCATTTAGAAATAAGGCATTTAAGGAAGGTTAAATGAAGTCTAAGGGTGTGTCCATAAAAAAAAAAAAAAAAGGCACCAGAGATCTCCTCTCTCTCTGCCTTGGGAGGACCATCAAGAAGCTGGCCCTCTAGAAGCCAGGAAGAGAACTCTCACCAGAAACTGAATCTGCCAGCATACTGAAAGGGGACTTCCAGCCTCCAGAACTATGAGAAAATGTATTCCTGTTGTTTAAGCCACACACTCTGGTATTTTGTTATGACCGTTCGAGCAGACCTAGACATTGCTCATCACAGTGCAAACAAAAGTTTGTTTTTGCTATGATTTTTGTATCTTCAACTTTTACATATATAGATATTTTATCTAATTTTCATATGTCTATATCTTGCACTCTTTGTTGAAAACACTATTCTTTTTCCATTGACTTGTTGTGGCTCCCTAATTGTAAATCAATTGGTCAAAAGTATGAAGATTTACTTATGGACTCTCATTTGATTTCATTGATTTATATGTCAGTTCCACACTGCCCGAGTCTTTATCTTTGTTCTCCCTTTTCAAGATTGTTTTGGCTATTCTTGATCCTTTGCATTTTAGGGTCAGCTTTTCAATTTCTGCAAGGAAACTAGTCGGGACATTGATAGGGGTTGCACTAAATCTTTAGATCAATTTGAGGGAGTATTGCCATGTTAACAATCTTAAGCTTTCCAATCATTGAATATGGTATAACTTTCCATTTATCTAAGTCTTCTTTCTACAGTGTCAGTTGTTTTCACTGTATTAAGTCTTACACTTCTTTTCTTAAATTTATTCTTAAATAGTGAATTCTTTATACGGTATCAAAATTTCTTTTTTGAAATTTAATAAATATTTATTTTTCAGATTATTATAATTGTTCTTTTTTCCCCCATAGCTTCCCTCCAACTGGTTCCCACCCCACCCTCTTCCCCTTCCCCATCCCCACTGTCCTCATCCATAGGTGTACACTTTTTTGTCCAATCTCTTCCCACACCCCCTACACTCCTTTCCCCCTGAGAATTGTCATTCCACTCCCTTTCTATGTCCCTGATTCTATTATATTCACCAGTTTATTCTGTTCATCAGATTTTTTTAAATATATATATTTTTTTATTGATTTTTCACAGAGAGGAAGAGAGAGGGATAGAAAGTCAGAAACATCGATGAGAGAGAAACATCGATCAGCCGCCTCTTGCACACCCCCTGCTGGGGATGTGCCCGCAGCCACGGTACATGCCCTTGGCCGGAATCGAACCTGGGACCTTTCAGTCCGCAGGCCGACGCTCTATCTACTGAGCCAAACCGGCTTTGGCTGTTCATCAGATTTTTTTATCCACTTGATTTTTAGTTTCACTTGTTGCTGGATATGTAGTTGTTATTCATAATTTTAATCTTTACCTTTTTCTTCTTCCTCTTCTTAAAGAATACCTTTCAGCATTTCATATAATACTTGTTTGGTGGTGATGAACTACTTTACCTTTTTCTTATCTGTGAAGCTCTTCCTAACATACCCTTTTCATTTCTTTATTTCTTTCATATATAAAAATAAATACCTGTATTTATTTATATACAACCTCTCAGATTATAATTATCATTGTTGAACAATTTAATTTATAACAATTTAGTTCAGATTAATATGCATTTATTTTCAATACTATCTAAAAATTAGGTCCATATAGATACATTTGCTCTTCCCTCCCTTGTGCTATTATTTCCATCGAAATTACATCTCTATATAAGTCTGTCAACAGTTTCATCATTATTGCTTTATATAGTTGTTTTTTAAATATCTTAAGAGAAAAATAGAAAAAAAACTCAAATATATTTATATTATCTTTTATGTTTACCTTTTAAAAAATTCATTTTTATTGATTTCAGAAAGGAAGGGAGAGGGAGAGAGAGATAGAAACATCAATGATGAGAATCATTGATCAGCTGCCTCCTGCACACCTCACAATGACATTAAGCCTGCAACCTGGGCATATGTCCTTGACTGAAATCGAACCTGGGACCCTTCTGTCCACAGGCTGACACTATCCACTGAGCCAAACCAGCTAGAGCACCTATATATTTATTTTTATCAGTATTCTTTATTCATATGAATTAGGCTTAGTCTAATGTTCTTTTATCTTATCCTGAAAGACTCTTTTTACTTTTTTCTAAGGATAGTCTGTTAGCAAGAAATCCTCTTAGGTTTTGTTTACCTGGGACTGCCTTAATTTCCCCTTTGGATCTTGAAAGTTTGTTTTGCTGGGTATAAAATTCTCATTTTGTAGTCTTTTTCTTTTGGCATTTGAATATATAATCCAATTGCCTTGTGGCTTCATGATTTCTGATAAGAACTCAGACATTAATTTTATGAAGAACTCCTTGTACATGATGAGTGTTTTTTCTGTTGCTGCTTTTATGATTCTCTCTTGTCTTTTGACAATTTGATTATGATGTGTCTAGATGTGGATCTCTGAGTTTATCCTACTTTAGATTTTTGAGGTTCTTGTATTTGTAGGTTAAAGTTTTTCAAATTTGAAATGTTTTTTACCCATTGTTTCTTCAAATATTATTTCTGCCTCTTTATCTCTCTCTTATCCTTTTGGGGATCCATTATGCATCTGTGGATATGCTTGATGATGTTTCTGGTTTTCTGAGGCTCTGTTCATTTTTAAAATGCTTTTTACTTTCTGTTCCTTGGACTAAATAATCTCAGTGGACAATTTGCAAGTTTGCCTATTCTCTCTTTATTCAGTTTAATTCTGCTACTGAGCCGACCTAGTAAATTTTTTCTTATTTCAGGTATTTTAGTGTCCTTGTTTACAATCTTATTTTCCCCACCAGAATGTGAACTCTTAAGAAGAAGGATGTGGTCAGATCATTTCTTTTTATCTCTAGCACTTGGTGTCTAGAACATAGTGGGCGATCTGTGAATACATTTGAATTAGCAAGTGAAGTATATTAAATAAATGTGAAAAAGTTTCATATTCAAATATTGTGTACCATGTAGACAAAGCTAGACACAGTAGATTCTCTGGGAATCCCTATCTTATTTTTTAGAACAAATAAAAAGGTAACAAAGTTCTTAATTTACTCTATGATAAATCTTATTCTATAAAACAGCATAGCATATTTGTCAGAGTGAAAGCTTCTGAATGAATCAGGCAAATTCAAATTCTTGCTCTGCCATTTATTAATTGTGTAACTTTGGTCAAGTGGCCACTTTTAAACTTAAATTTCCTCTCCTGTAAAATAAGAAGGTTTGCTATAAACATGAAATAGTATACAAATAGATAGAAAAGAATTGGCATAATTCTAGACATATAGGAAGCATACAATAAATCATCCTACCTAATAAAAGAGTAATATGCAAATTTGACCATACTTTTGCCACACCCACAAGCCACAGCCATGCTCACCAGCCAATCAGGAGCAGATTATGCAAATAAACCCCAACCAAGATGGCTGTGGCAACTGAGAGCAGGAGGAAGGCTTGAGTTTCCCCTGCAACAGAGGAAGCCAAGCTTTCTGCCTGCTGTTGCCTGCCTAGGCCTCCACTCAAAGTTACGAAGTTTCAATTATAAAAGATACAGAAATAGTGGCAGCCACTGAGCTGGAGAGAACAGAGGCTTGGATTTCCCTGGCAATGGAGGAAGCCAAGCTTTCTGCCTGCGATTGCTGGCCTAGGCCTCCACTCTAGGCTACAAAGTTTCAAACAGAAATGGCTGCTGACCCAGAGAGAGCAGAAGGCTTGGCTCTGCTCCAGGCTACAAAGTTTTAATTGTAGACATAGATTAATCCCAGACACCAGGGCCTCTGGTTGGATCGCTGGGGGTGTGGCGAGCCTGCAAACCTCCACAGGCCCCTTGCCCAGGCCACCCCTCACTCCAAGGAACCCCTATCCTGATCTGGGACACTCTTCAGGGCAAACCAGCTGGCCCCCACCCATGTACCAGGCCTCTATCCTATCTAATCAAAGAGTAATTTGAAGATTGACCATCACTCCAACACACAAGAGGGCTGCTCCCATGTGGTCAAAGATCCTGCCCCCATGTAGACACAAGATGGCCACCAAAAAATGGCCAGCAGGGGAGTGCCTTTTGGAAGTTCCAGGCCCTGCAAGGAAGGGCAGTTGTGGGTGATCAGGCCAGCAGGGGAGGGCAGTTAGGAGGAACCAGGCCTGCAAGGGAGGGCAGTTAGGGGTGACCAGGCTGGCAGAGGAGGGAAGTTGGGGGCAAACAGGCTGGCAGGGGAGCTGTTAGATATCAATTAGATTGGCAGGGTAGTGGTTAGGGGGTGATCAGGCTGGCAGGCAGAAGCAGTTAGGGGAAATTAGGGAGGCAGGCAGGTGAGCAGTTTGGAGCCAGCAGTCCTGGATTATGAGAAGGATGTCTGATTGCCTGTTTAGGCCCGATCCTATTAGGCAGTTGGACATCCCTCAAGGAGACCCAGATTGGAGAGGGTGCAGACTGGGCTAAGGGACATTCCCAACCCCCAGGGCATGAATTTCGTGCACCGGGCCTCTAGTATCATTAATAAAATGATCAGGATTCCACTAATAAGAAAACCATACATCAACCTCATCAATGTATATAGACATAAAATTCTTAAATGAAATGCTATTTCATCTAACTTAATAGATAAAAAATATTTCCTTATGACCAAATAGATTTTTTTCCCAGAACTCAGGAATGTGTTAACACATGGGATTCTAATAATGGATCAAATTTCTTTGCTTTTGTTCTTTTCTCTACATTTGGTATCATATTGCTAGCACTGCCAGATTACTTCTCCTAAGTTATTGTACACATTGCTTTGTTAATCTATAAGGTCACCCTTGCATTGTATTTGAATTATCTGTAGAATCAAATGCTTAACTTTAATTCAAGCCCACATCTATATTCCAGTTCTCAAGATTTCCTTTATATTTTTATTCAGATATTTCCCCATGCTAACTTTGGACCTGAAATAATGTAGATCACCCTTCTCTTCCCAATACACCCCCATGATTCCTTTGGATCACTTCCCTAAATTTGTATACAGTCATACAACAATTGCTTTTTTGCTGACTTTTCCTACTCTCATAGTTGATTGTCAATTTAATGCTGTTCTCACCTAAAGGAGCTTTGATGTCGTTTCTTCCACTGGATTGCAGGCTTCTATCAGAGAAAGGTTGTTACTTCATGTGCAATGCTTCAGAGTACTGAGGAACTATTTGCTGATTTTAAAACCATCTTTATAAATCATACTTTGTGAAAGTTCAGACTTAGCTAGTATTCTTTTCCAATTATCGAGAAGCCACTTGTCACTTTTTAGGGAACTTGATGTGACCTGATAACATGCATCTGTTTCAAGTTATACTCTAATACAAACCTAAAATTTTAAACTCTATGCTTGTTCAAAAGGTGAGTTTATCGAGGAACAGATGTATTTGTTCCACTGAATGATGGTTGCCATAGAAACAAACAGGGTTAAGTTATTAATTTGATGATTTTAGGGTGAGGAAATGAAGAAGTTTAGAATGATATACTCTATGTAATGTAAATATAGAACAGCAGTTGTAAGAGAGAACAATTAATTGAGGGGAGAATAATTGCTGAGTTTCTAGTCTTTCCCTTTTATCTGGTGTAAGATATCTGGAATGAGAAGACTGCTGATGAGATTCTGTTGTTGTTGTTGTTTTTATCTAGCACCATTTCCCAGGGGTAGCTGTTTTGTTCGTATAATATAGGACTGAGGAAAAAAAAATGAAATGAGGAAACATTGGCTATCTCCTTTCAGAAAGGATAAAACCAAATGCTTTTGTAGCTACTGTATGTTACCTGACAACAGAAAAATTAGAAAAAACTGTTCTGTTCATAGCAAAGGATAGAACGAGAGTTCAGTAAAGCATCAGTAGTAATTGAGAAAAAGTAAAATGGATGGCTAGTGATCTCTTATGTTTTTTTTAAAATTTACTTTTTGAAACTTTACTGCTTCATTCAGTAATGGATAGGTTTCTGATATTATGACAAATTATTTAATGTAGACATGTATACTTTGAACCTCTCTCAGCTACCTTATGTTACAGAAATGTATATATCCGATCATCAAGATTTTAGAAACTACCAATTTTCTTGTGACAGTATATTTTAAACAAAAACAAAGGAACTATAAAGAAATAAACAGCTTCTTGAATATTGAACTTGTGAATCTATCTCTATTAAGTCATAATGTCAACATTCAGCAATCTTGTTAAGAATTCTTTCTTATATTTAATCAGAACCCTTATATTTCAACCTTTATTATGCAGTGTGTCAGTGAAGAATTCATCCTTTTATCAGGATGGATTTACCATACATAGGTCCCTTCCAAGGCCCTGGGAGGTATTCTAGTAGTGTTTTCACATGCTTATATATTTTGTTATTTTAATTGCACTCAGTTAAACTGCTATTCCTTTGTGTTCATATGTACTATGTATTCATATGTAATAGAAATGCTCTGTACTTATTCTGTGACTATTGCGCACTTAAAACCTGACTAAGGAATTGGAATATTAATTTATTTCATTTTAATTAATTTGCATTTACATCAACATGGCTACACATGGCTAGTAGATCCCAGATTGGACACCACTGTTTATGCTTAGTCAGCTCTGTGATGAACTCCTTCTGTCTTATCTGTATCTCTAGGTAGTTATTGGATGTATATTTTTATGTCTTTATGCAGTAATGTCCTAACTTTTGACTAACATAACTATACGATTAAGAAGGTTGTGTTTTATTTTTAACTAGAGGCCGGATGCATGAAATCATGCAAGGAGCTCAGCCCCTGCCACTTTGGAGGCTGCCTCTGCCTTGGTGTGGCAGCTAGGTGGCAGGTGGGGGGCCTTTGCCTTGACCCCCGTCCTCTGTGGCTTTGTCTGGAAGGTCATTCAGACGGATGCCCAGAAGGATGTCCAGTCTCATTAGCATATTATGCTTTTATTATTATAGATTATTATAGATATTTCAAATTAAACATTATTATATTCTGATGAAGATGTGGACATAAAATGTGGACATAAAATAGTCAGGTTCTTGTTTATTGTGTTTATTATTGGCAGGTGCTGGAAAGATTAAAAAGATTTGTGAAAATTTCTCTTTCAAACATGCTTTTCAATATGATAAAGCAATATTTGGGGTAAAAGATGCATAGAATGCGCTCAATAATGCATTCTGTTTGCCTTAAAAAAGTTGTGTCTGCTCAACAAAAGTTTGACACATTCAACAGTGCCTTTCTGATGTTTCAAAATTAATTTTACAGCTATAGCCAGATATTTCAAATGTTCTACAAGTTTAGAGTGATACCTAAGGCAGATGCAGCCATGGCCTGTCCCCCGGAAGGTGATTGTTTACACTGAAGAGCAATTCCTGGAATGTAACAGGAAGCCACACGTGACCACATAGCTGAGCTGGATATTTCTCCAGGCTTCTTGTTGGAGGAATGACTGTTTTTCATTCCCCTCCAGGCACCGAAGAAAATCATTCTGAAAACCATACAGAAGAAAATACTTATTTAAAACAAATATGACTTCCCATGTCTTTTTATAGAATAATCTGTAGAAAACTATTACAACAGGAGTTGGAAACCTAAAAAAAACTTCAGAAAAATCAAGAGCACTCTAGACATTGAGGCCTAGTATAGTACAAAATTACACAGAAATTCAATATTAGTATTGAAATGATTTCTTAGTCTTTAGGCCCACAGAAATGTACACAAGCCTATAAGTTTGATACAGCATATTTTATTGTTACTTTCTTTTTATTTTCATGATATCTTTATGTTTTTGTTTATTGTTTTCATGCCACAAGATTGCAATGATTTTCATGCAGTTGTTTTTTTCAAATACACTACTCTGGATAGATACAGGGATAAAACTGTACATACTGATAGATATAGGAATAAAACTGAAATAGGTCACCATCAAATTTTTTTACTCTGTTTAATATATCCATAAGGCAAGTGAATGATGATTTTTTTTCATTTTTTCAATTTTAGAATGAAACTAAGTACAAATATAGTGTACTTAGAAACAATAAAAAAAAAAACACACAAAGTAATAAAAGCCTTTTTGGAGGCCCAATGTAATTTAATCTTATCTTTTGATTTTTAGATTGCTAGCTATTATGGCAGAATTAGCAGTTTCTGTGAAAATATAATGTATTTTATCAAACTTATATATGTATATAAAAAATCCTGGGAACAACCCCAATGTTCATCAAAAGGTAAATGTAGAACAATCATATTCATACAAATAAATATCATTTACATGCAAAGAATGCATGCCACAACATAGATGAATCTCATGGTAATTATGCTGAGTGAAAGAAACCAGGAAAGAAAACATGTATTATTTATATTTTTATTTGTAAATATAAATATATCGCTTACATAAATTTCTAGAAAACACATCCTACTATATAGTGACAAAAATCAGATTAGTTGTTGCCTGGGTCTGGGGTATAATAGGATATGGGAAGAGGTGTGTGAAGGAGGAACTACAAAAGGCCAACAGCAAACTCTTGGAGGTCATGCCTATGTTAATGATCTTGTTTGTGGTGGTAGTTTCACACCTGTATGTAACTTACCACATTGTGCAATTCAAACAAATGCAGTTTATTTTATGTCAGTTTTATCTCAACAGAACTGTTTAAAACAAATTTTAAAAATTAAAAAATTAGTACTCTAAAATTTTTGACTGCCTAAACAGAAAGAACTATATTCAATAATTTTTGAAGTTTCAGAAAGGAGTCTAGGTGTAGTCCTAGTAAATGCCGAATAAAATACAAGAGATGCCTTAAAGAAGCAAATAATCAGTTTCCAAATGAGTGATGATGGAAACAAAGGGTGTGTGTGAGGGGGGTAGAGGGGAGTGAGAGAGGGAGGGTAAAAGCAACAGATGGTATTGCCTCCCTGGGTCTGTGAATGGCATCAATCTTAATTTATTTGTTAAAACAAAATACTTGGGCACCTTCCTGGACTTACTCTCTCCCTGCTTTTTCAACCAAGGAGTTGCAATTTATTTTCTATCTTATACTAGAAATATTCTAAGTGCATCTTATTTTTGTCCTGTTTTCTCTGACTCATCACTTACTGCTTTGGTCAGATCTAAGGATGTTTCCTGTCTACAAGTACAGTCCTGTGCAGCTTAAGGACAGAGTTCTTAGGCAATTTTGTCATGGCGACATCATAGAGTGCAGTTTCCCAAACCTAGATGGTAGAATCTACTAATGTAATTGTTTGTGCTATACTTCTATAGGACTGGCAGTGAGGTAGGTTTGTTTATACCAGCATCATCACAAAAATGTGAGTAAATTGTGGTGCTACTATAACAGGGTCCCAAGGAAGATATCTGACTGGGTGGGGTGGAGGAGCCTTCTGACTTTTTGACCACTGGCTTCTCTTGGACTGCCCTTGGGAGCACTGACAGAAGGATAAATGGGAGACAGGCAAGGCAGGAGGAAGAGGAGGAGAAGGAAGAGTGGTAGGGGTGAGTTCCATGAGAAAGTTAAATAGGACAGGACAGGCTACCTGGAAGACACATTTGTAGCCAGTGCTATGATGTTAGGATGGCTACCATGTCACCAGGCGATGGGATCACTGTGTATATGCATCTGTCCTTGTGAATCATCCTTAGGTGGTTCATGACTGTAGTTTTTTAGTAGTATTGAAACCCAGGGTCCTTATGACTGATTAAATTTAGCTTTAAATCCTAGCTCTAGAAGTCATATCTCTCTTTCTATCTATACCCCTTAGAGACCTAGCCTTTTCCCAGGGTAATCAGCAACCCCCCGAGGCAGCACAAGACAGTAGCCTGGACCTGACTAATGACCAGGATCACAAGGTCCAGACCTCTGGCAGACTATGGATAACGATCTTGATTTAAGTTATGTTCCAGAGGCTGAGCCCTGAGGTAGAACCAGCCCCCCAGCTGCTTTCCTATGATACCAGATAGAGGGACACTGAAACCAACATCAGAACACTCCTCAAGACCTGAAGAAATAACTTATTACTCTTTAACTCACCTAAGATCAATCAGCTTCCAGCACAACCTCGAGCCCCTAACTTCAGTGTTTTGTGACTTTGCCCTATATAATCCATAATCTATAATCTATAATTTACATGCCACTGGGGGAGGTCAGGGTTTTGAGCATTAGCTTTCCATTCTCCTGGATGACGGCAGGCATTCATAATCAAATAGCCAATATTTCTCCACTGTAATCTTAGGTGTCTAGTTTTTGTCTCTGCTTGAGCTGGGTGACTGAAGTCTTTGTGTTCTATAAGTCTCTCTGCTTCCAGTCATCCTTCCTTCCAATTTATTCTCTCTCTAACAAGGGGAGCAGTTACCTGCAGGGGTCAGGAAAAGAAGCACCTTCCAGAAGCAAATGAGAGAGAGTTCCAGATGTAGGAGACCATCGGAATACAGCCATTCTGATCTATGGCTTGGAGGGGAACAGGGAAAACTGACCTCATATTCTTCTTTTCCCTTCAGTCCCCTGCTCATGCCTCCGATTGGATAAACCCAAAGTAAGAGCCAGGGAGCCCATAATGGCTGGCCTTCCAGGGCACAGAGCAGGGTGGAAAAGGGAAAAAATGGGTCGAGAGAGTCAAACAGAATATATTAGCACATCCTTTTAAATTATAAGGTTGATTATATTAGTCCCTTGAAAAATAGCTTTATACATGTTTTGGGGCTGGAGAAGAACTTTGCCCCTCACTTCAAAATTGAAAGGTAATACTTTGTTCATATCACTAATTTTGATGAATTAAATGAATGATAGCTATAATTTATTACAAGCCCACCATGTGACAGGCACTCTTCTAAATATATATATAATGAGAATATGTCTCATGTTCATGCAAGAGTAGGCCTTCCTTCCCCAGGCTGCTGGCACTGGCTTCCTGGGAACTGGGCTTCCCTTGCAGCCCTGGCTTCAGCCAGAAGGATGGCTGGTCTAATTAGCATATTATGTTCTTACTATTATAGATTTTCATTTAATCCTCTCCATACCACTGAGAAAAATATATTATTGTCATTATTTTACTAATAAGAAAGATTATATATATATTATTTTTTACTTTTTATTTTTTTAAAAAAGTTCCTCATTGTTAAAGTATTTTATGTCCCATTTTTTCCTCCATTGACCCCCTCCAGCTTGCCTCCACTCTAGGCGTTCACCACCCTATTGTCAGTGTCCAAGCTTGTCTGTTTTTACAATGGTATCATATTGTACATGCAAAGTCAATAATCTTATATGAATTCACTATTGGTAGAGAGGAAGATAGGAAGTGAAATGACAGTTTAATAATATAGGTGATTCTACTTATTAGTCCATTCTTAACACTAGTGAGAAATTAGATTTTACTTTGTATGATGTGATCCTTAAACACACACCAGCTAATGAAAGAAACACAGCAGAAAGAAAGTAAACCATTATGATTTACTAAGAGGTGGCATGTTGTTTTGCAATGTGGCTCAATTCTCAAGGGGATTGCTAGGGCAATTTTTGTGTACCTTACTTCCATCTTATTCACTCAGTTTAAACCTAACCTCTTGATAAGAGGGCTCTTCTCTTTTTTTTCTTTCTTTTCTTTTCTTTTTTTTAATCTTTATTGTTCAGTTTATTAATTACATTGTTTCCCCTTTTTATCCCCCTATAGCTCCCCTCCACCCTGTACCTATCCCACCCTCCACCCTCACCTCCCCCTCTCCACTGTCCTCTCCCATTGTTGCTAGATTTTTGTCCAGTCTCTTGCTGCACTTCCCACAACCCTTTTCTCCCCAAGAATTGTCAGTCCATTCCCTCTCTATGTCCATGTCTCTGTTATATTCACCAGTCTATCCTGTTCAACAGCCTATCAATTCACTTGATTTTTATGTTCATTTGTTGATAGATGTGTATTTGTTGTTCATAATTTTCATCTTTACCTTTTTCTTCTTCCTCTTCTTAAAGAATATCTTTCAGCATTTCATATAATGTTGGTTTGGTGGTGATGAACTCCTTTAGCTTTTTCTTATCTGCGAAGCACTTTATCTGACTTTCAATTCTGAGTGATAGCTTTGCTAGATAGAGTAATCTTGTTTGTAGATTCTTGCTATTCATCACTTTGAATATTTCTTGCCACTCCCATCTGGCCTGCATCGTTTCTGTTGAGAAATCTGCTGACAATCGTATGGGTGCTCCCTTATAGGTAACTAACTGTCTTTCTCTTGCTGCTTTTAAGATTCTCTCTTTCTCTTTTGCTCTTGGCATTTAAATTATGATGTGCCTTGGTATGGTCCTCTTAGGGTTCCTATATATTGGAGTTCGGTGCGCTTCTTGGATTCCTAAGTCAATTTCTTTCACCAGGTGTGGGAAGTTTTCAGTCACTATTTCTTCAAATAGGTTTTCATTGTCTTGGCCTCTCTCTTTTTCTGGCACCCCTATAATTCGGATGTTGGTATGCTTGAGGTTGTCCCAGAGGCCCCTTACACTATCTTCAATTTTTTGGATTCTTTTGGTTTCTTGCTTTTTCAGCTGAGTAGATTTTACCTCTTTGTATTTCAAATCTTGAACTTGGTTCTTGGGGTTCTCCAGAGCACTTTTAGGTCTTTGTATAATATTTTTTGTTTCAGTCAGTGTATACTTAATTTCTGGTTGGTCCTTTTTCATATCCTTGAGAGTCTCCTTTATATCCTTGAGAGTCTCCTTCATTTCCTTGTAGGACTCATTCATTTCCACGTTGGTCTTAATTATTTCCTTGCAGGTCTCATTTATATCCTTGAGGGTCTTGTTCATTTCCTTGTAGGACTCATTCATTTCCTTTGTGGTCTTGCTTATTTCCTTATAGGTCTCGACCTTTTGTTGGAGTCTCTTGAAAAACCCTATAACCGTGGTTTTGAATTCCATGTCCAGTTGTTTTTTTTCCTCCATTTCTTTCACATCTGATTTCTTTCCATGTCGCTGCATGGTGGCTGCTTCCCTGATTTGGTCAATTAGCTTTGTGTGGTAGACTTCCTACTAGGGACAGTGGCTCAGCCTCCCCAGTTACCTGAGGTGGATATGGGCTCCACAGTCTTGCTGAAGTTAAGCTCAGTTAATCCTTGTTAGCACTTGGAGGGTTGACCTCCAGGCCAATTGTCTGTGAAGCTCAGCTATGCTCAGGTTGGGTGGGTGGAGTCTCCGGGCCAAGCAGACAGGGTTAGCTCTGCCCTATGCGTCCCCAGGGACTCTGTGCCGGGGGCAATGGCCGCCAGCACCTCTGAGAGAGAGCCGCTGCCAAGCTCCACCAGCTGCCGGGGAATTCAGACTCTCCCCAAATGACTTTGCATGCGCAATGTCTCACCCAGGGTCGTAAAACAAAGCAGACTGATGGTTTTCCGAATGAGAGACAAGTCACAGAGCACTCTCTGCGCCGTCACGCAGCTGAGCTGTTCGCGCACAAGCTGCCTTCTCCACAAGCCAGCAGACCCGGCAGCACCCGAGCTTCGACATGCCCTCCCACTGTCCAGTTTTCACCCCGTATGATAGTCGGTTCCCTGGACTTCGCCCAGAGCTGGAGAATCAGTCCAGTGGGACGTCTTTGTCTCCCCGTTCGAGAAAACTGGCCGGTTTTCAGCCGCCCGCCCTCTCCGCGGTGCGCACTCCAATCCTCTCTCCGCGCGAATCTTTCAACCCTGTTCGCCGCCGCTCCTCCCAGTCACAGTGTCTTATCTTCACTTTTATTTGTGGAATTTTCACTCGGCGAGCTTTCTGGTGATTCTGGAAGGTGTTTTTTCTTTCGTTAAGTTGTAGTATTAAAATTGCTGATTATGACGGCAAGATAGGTGTTTTACCTTTGCCGCCATCTTAGTTCTCCACTGGCTCTTCTCTTAAGAATTAGAGTGTAGATGAAAACACAGGCAATTTTAGAAGCCTGTATGATTATAAAGTCTTTGCTCTTTAGTAGTATTGTATATAGCCTCACTAAATACAAGATTAAAAGCTGCTCACCCTTTTTTGTTGCTTCCTGCAGAATTGGGAGATTCAGATTGTTTCTTCTTTCCTCAGTTTGTGTTATTTAATATTTCTGAGAGACTTCAATTTGAATGGCAATGGATATTTTATAGATCTTGCCATTGTTTTTTATTAGCATTTTTTTTATGAAAGGGTAAACTTTAGGTAGTATTCATATTTCAGCTTGTAGAAAATGTCAACTTTTCTATTGGATATAAAAAGTTATCTCCATAACATAAAATATATGAAAGAAACATCTTTTAAATGTTTTTAAGACAAGTTGCAATTCTTTTCTCTTGCTATTAATATTCTTTGTCAAAACATTGTGCAGAAATATTTGGTACTTATAATTTAACATTATTGTAGATTCAAATACATTCATCTTATAAAAGATATTACTATTTTTTCAAAGATACTTTTCATGAGTAATATACTCAGTTTTAGTAATCATAGTTTTCTCTTTGAGTCTACAGATCTGCTTTAAAATTTTTCTTCTGATTTACTAGTATAAAACACATACATTTATACCATTACCACTTATTTGAAGGTGTTATTTTCATATTAAATAAGAATTACATATAATTTTCTTATTTGTACCTTAAGGATGACTCAAATGTACCTGCAAATAATAGACATTTAGTAAATGTCTGTTGAATAAATGAATGAATTTTCTAGATGATTGGTATAAAGAGTTATTATGAATTTTCATTATTTCCACTTATAGTTGATCTAGAAAAAACCGTAATGTTACCTGGAGATGAAATACACTTCCAGTATATGGAGTTATGATCATTATAAGTTACTAGAGGCCCGGTGCATGAAAATTCATGCACTAGAGTGGGGAGAGGGGTCCCTCAGCCCAGCCTTCCCCCTCTCACAGTCTGGGAGCCCTCAGGGGCAGGAAGCGACCCAGGGATCAGGGTAAAGCGATGCCCCATCATACCCCTGCTGCTGCCACTGCCAGCAACACAAGCCTTGGCTGGCACTAGTTACCTGAGCCTTGGGCGGCCCTGGGTGGTTGGGCAGCCAATACCTGAGGCTTGCCTCTACCTTGGGTGGCCCTGGGAGGCTGGGGGACTGAAGGGACTGGGAGACTCTGGAGGCAGGTGTGTGGAGCAACCAGGCCCACCTGGGGGCAGGTCTGGCCTTGCTGCGCCTACTACTCCAGCAGGGCTGAGGGGACTGGGCACCATCATCTTTTGGCTGTGGGTGCCATCATCTTTGAGGGCGGGACAGTCAATTAGCATATTCCCTCCTTATTGGCTGTGGGCACCGCCATCTTTGCAACAGTGTGAGGGTCAATTAGCATATTCCCTCTTTATTAGATAGGATACTTTAAAAAAGTATTAATTTTAAACAGAAATAACAAAACAATCAAAGGCAGAAAGCACAAATTGGGCTGAATTAATAGCAGTAGTGTTGTATTTGTTGTGCATAATAGGTTTTTAACTGTTTTTGAGTTAGCATTTTAAAGTTATATTGTTTGACATAAAAATTGGGGTTTCTGAATTTTCTTACAATCTGAAGATAAGCCAACACTGTCTCTATTCCTGAAAGCAACAGTAATCTCAGCACCCTTTAGATCTGACCTTTGGGGCTTTCTAGTTCACCAGATCCCTGCCTCTTATGCAGTTCCTGCATATCAACTCACAACCTGCCAGACTCATCATTTATACCAGTCCTCTTGGGCCTGGGGTGAACAAAAGGAGTTCACACTGTATAGCTTTAAGGAGGTCAGTTTTTATAGTTTCAAGTTCTGATATTCTTTCCTGGAATAAGTCTGCTGGAGGTCCCAATAACCCTTCTACCACCAGGGAAAAGAAAGTCATGCCCTCTCCTAATCCCAAATCTAATCGTGGAGTCAGGCTCCATAGTATAAAATCTAGGGGGCTTGAAACAAAATCTAAGCCTCATTAATGATTAACTAAAACAACGCAGACTTCAGAAAATGCCTGTCCTTTCTGTCCTATGTATATTTGGGTTCCCAGTGAAAGCTGGCATTAGAAATGACATATATCTGTGAAGCTTTAAATTCGGATAACTTCTAGAATAGGGTGGTAAGAATAATGGCAATTTTTATTTAATTAATTTTTTTGTTAATTAATTATTTAAATGTATTAGACAAATATTGGCTCTTGCGGGAAATTCTAGTATGCAACTAAGGAGCATTTATAAGAAACACTGAACTCTTTTTTAAAAAATAGCTTTCTATTTAGTTTGTTTTTGGATATAAATGTAAAGTTACTTTAAAAAGTGTTGTAAATGTAGTTATTTTTAGTCAATCTTAAATGCTACTTATTTCATATTGCTACCTGGGTTTCATTTTAGCAATATATATTCTTTCTTTTATAAATACACAAACAATATATAAGCATTAAACAAAATTAATCCTTTTGTTCTGATTTTGATGGTTGATTCTTATTTTTAATTATTCTCCAAATCTGGACACCATAATTTAGTTTGTGCATATTCACATAATGACTAGTGTTATGATTTTAAAACTGCTCCTACATGGATAACAAGATAAGGTAATCACCTATAAAGTAGAAGAAAATCCCCATTTTCTTTAAGGGTAGATTTGGAGTTTGAATTGCTGCTGCCCTTCATTCACTAATTTCTATCCTAGTGATTATTTTTTAAAATGAAATTATTTTCTTAATTAAGTATGTAGTGTTACACTCTTAAAAATACATATGGTGATATAATATTAAAATGCTTAAAAGGATAACAATGTAAAAATTACAGAATAGAAAATGAAACAAAATAACTTAAGTATAGAATTATATATACAAGTTCTTAATAACCAGTTTGTATAAACTATTAACAAGAATAAAAATTCAGTTGTTTAATGGATTTTTAAAAAATTGTCTTTTTTAAAACATGAACTATATTCTCAAACTTATTTGAGATGTTAATATAACTTGATTTGAAGCTATTCTTTTTGTCCTGAACATCAGTGTATCCAGAGGAAATAGTGCCTTGCCTGTCAGGATATGAATAATGCAATAATCTAGAATTGCCTATGTTTTCAGTCATAGATGGAAGCCATTGAATAAAAGCAGAATTTATGATTTTGCGTTCAGACTGTTTCAGAAATATTCACAAAAAACTTTTTTAGTGACTGAAAGGTCTTATGATGTCTATGGAGAAAATATCTAGCAAGAAATTCCTAAAATTTATCTCATATTTATTTAGCTGCAGTCTCAACTACTATCACTTTTTTGAAAATTACCCTAAAATCAAACATAATCTGTCCTGCATTTCAATGGATAACAACTATTGGATGTGCAGTCTCATCTCAAGTTCATCATCTTTCTCCCTCTCTGTACTTCTTTACTTTTCTCAACTGAACAAACTCCATTCTCTTAGTTATCCTGGCTTGAAGATTCTCCTATCTGACTTTACTCCATCTTCTCCAAATCCAATAATAAGAAACTGACAATTATTTTTGCTTGTCATTGATGCCTCATTTTAATTCCCACTGTTATTATCTTGGTCCCTGAACTCATTACTTCACAGCAAGACTATTTTAATAATTTCTTAGCTGATCTTTCTTGATCTTGTTTCTAGCTCCTCTAATATTTTTTATAAACCACCGTTTTCTCTGCTCAGTTCATCTTTCCTTCTCAAAATCCCTCAAGATTTTCCACAAGAAACAACATAAAATTAAAATTTCATAGTCTATCATGTCAGACTCTTCACTACTGGCTCCAATCTACCTTACCTCATGGACTCACTCAATAGTTTTGAAAGTTACTCTGTGCCAAGAACTGTGTTGTTAACCTAGCACATAAAGATGAGTGAGGTGTGGTCTTTTCTTGGTCTTAACAAGCTTACGGTGCTTCTCAGTAAGAAGGCATTAGCCAGTAACGCTTTCCATGACTCCATCTATATAATTCCACGTGCTATTTTTTTTTGTTTTCATTCAATGACTAATTAATTCACTTTTCATTTTCTTCATGAAATCTTCTTTAACTATACTAGTCCATTTTGGTTTCTTCCTTCTCTGAAATTTGATCTCATAGTATTTGTTTATGATAATCTAGATGAATTGTTTTTCCCCCTCCTAGGCTTTATTGAGAGATAATTATCATATAACATTATGTAAGTTTAAGGTATGATTTGATACATGTATATGTAGCAAAATGATTCAATAAAGTTGATAACAATAAGGTTAGTTAAGACATGCACTTTCTCACATAATTACAATTTTTGTGTATGTGTATGTGGTGAGAATATTTAAGATCTATTCTCTTAGCAAATTTCAAGTAAATATATTAGTGTTAACTATAGTCACCATGCTGAATATTGGTGTTTCAGAGCTTATTCACCTTATTACTAGAAGTTTGTCCTCTTTGATAATTTCCTAATTTCCCCCCAGTCTTGAGTACTGGCAATCATCATTCTTCTCTCTGTTTATATGAGTTTGGCTTTTAAAATTCAAAATGCAAGCGAGATCAAATAATATTGTTTTTCTCTGTCTGACTTAGTTCACTTAGGTCCATCCATCTTGTCACAAATGCCAGGATTTCACCTTTCTCGTGGCTGAATAATATCATATATACATGATAATGTATATATCATATATAATCTATCTATACTAATAAAAGCCTAAGTAGTTCTTGTGCCCTCGTACATGATGTCATCACAAGATGGCCACCACAAGATCGCTGCACGCACAGCAGAGGTGGGGCCAGGCAGCTGCTCCACATAGGGAGGCCTGGGGGTTTTGCTGCTCCACACAGCATGTAGAAGGCCGGTCCAGCATCTCTGCCACCTTGCATAGAGAGGGTTGATCCAGCTGGCAGGGGAGGGCAGTTGTTAGTGATTAGGCTGGCAGGAGAAGGCAGTTGTGGGCAATTGGGCAAGCAGGGGAGGGCAGTTGGGGGAAATTAGGCTGGTAGGGAGCAGTGAGGCATCAATCAGGATGAAAGGGGAGCAGTTAGGGGGCAATCAGGCTAGCAGGTAGAAGCAGTTAGGGGCAATCAGGCAGGCAGGCAGGCGAGTGGTTAGGAGCCAGCAATCCCAGATTGTGAGAGGGATGTCCAACTGCTGGTTTAGGCCCAATCCTGCAGTCAGACATCCCCTGAGGGGTCCTAGATTGGAGAGGGTGTAGGCTGGGCTGAGGGACACCCCTCTTCCCCATGTGTACAAATTTCATGCACCACGCCTCTAGTATATATAAAAGCCTAAGTGACCATTACTACTTTTTGACCAAACAGCTGGTTAATCAGTTGCTATGACACACATTGACCACCAGGGGGCAGATGCTCAATGCAGGAGTTGTCCTCTGGTGGTCAGTGCGCTCCCACTGCCAGCCAACCTCTTGTGGTCCCTCCCTCAGGCTGGCCGGCCCCCACATTAGCCCCAATCACTGGCCAGACCTAGGAACCCCACCAGTGCATGAATTCGTATATAATAATATCAGATGCATATGTGCCACATTTTCTTTATTCATTCATCCACTGATGGATGCAAAGGTTGTTTTCATATATTGGCTACTGTGAATAATGCTGCATTGAACATGGAGATGCATATATATCTTTAAGATAGTGATTTTATTTCCTTCAGAAATATATATCCAGATTATTGACCATTTGTTTATCTTCCCTGCAAAGAAATGTCTATTCAGGTCCTCTGCCCATATTTTAATAGATTGTGTGTGTGTGTGTGTGTGTGTGTGTGTGTGTGTGTGTGTGTGTGTTTGTGTGTGTGTTTGGGGGGTGGGTTGCTACTGAATTGCATGCGTTCCTTATATATTGTAGATATTAACTCTTTATCTGATATAAGCTTTGCAAAAACTCATTCTATTTTATAGGCTGCCTCTTCACTCTGTTGGTTTTATTGTTGTAGTTATGCAGAAGTGTTTTAGTTTGATGAAGACCCATTTGTTAATTTTTGCTTTTGTTGCCTGTGTTTCAGGTACCATATTAAAAAAATGGAATGTGATATTGTGCCACATTATCTACTTCTGCAAAAATAATTTAAAAACAAACAAACAAACAAACAAACAAACAAACAGGATTGAAGTCTGCAGATCTGACTCTGGTGGCATAGCTGGGGCTCTCATTCCCCATGTTCTTGGGTAGGTTGAACTGGGTCTCTGATTGTAGCTGGAGGGGCTAGAGCTGATTAGAGGGCCTTTTTAAGATTTCCTGAGGCACAGACATGAGTGTGACCCTCCAGGTCAATGTGCCATTGTGACTGCTCACAGGATTGCTCATGGATGACTGGGAGGGGCTGGAGCCGAGTATGGGGCCCTTTTGGGTTCTCTGAGAATGCAGACCGGTATGTATGTCTTCTCCTGAGTTCCTGGGCTGGCAGGCCTGATGGTGGACTGTGGCTATGATGGGGTTGGATTGGACTTCAGGTTCTCTGGGGGTGCAATCTCCCACTGGAGCTCTGGACCCTCAGGACTTCGGGCCAGCAGTGGTTGTGAGAGGGCTTGGAGTATAGGGCCCATTCAGGATCTCCAGGGTGCAGACAGGAGTGTCTCCTGCCAGCAAGACTGTTCACATACTGGGGCTGGGATGAGAATCCATTTACAGGCTTTTTCAGAATCTACAGCTTAAAGGCTCCCAGACCATGGCAGCGAGGGCCTGGAGTTGGTCCACTCCCACTTTAGGGTCCACAGCAGAACTGTGATGTATGGTGCTGACCCTTAGTGTATGGTGCTGGTGAGGGGACCCATCCTAATGAGGCTGTGGCTAAGTCCTCAGAATTACAGAGGGGTTTCTGGTCTGTAGCCTTCACCAGAGAGTATCTCCTAAAGGGACCCTGAGCCAGCAGGACTATTCACACACTATGGCTGGGAAGAATTGGAGCCCAGCTGCCTGGTTCTTTCAGAATCTTACGAATTCTCTTCCAGGGGCTCCCAGACTGGCCAAGAGGGACTAGAGCCCTTCCATGGGCCACTTCAGGGTCGACAACTGGACTGAGGTCTGTATGTCTATTGCCCGATATAGGGGTGAACTTGACTCCTTCTGGGTCCCTTAGCCTGTGATGCTGATGACAGTCCCAAGGCCCAGTAGACTGGAGCCGAGTTCTCAGGCATGTAGACCTATTTCCTTTTCTGTAGCCAGCTCTGAGGTTGGTGAGTCAGCCACCTAGTTATGAAATGCTGCTCAAAATGCCTCTCTTCAGTCTTTGGACTGCACTGGGTTTCACAGTTTCCTACCTGGATTCCCGAGCTCCCACTTTGGTCCATGGACATGTGTCCACTTATTGTTGTTGAGGCAGGGATGCAGGTTAGGGGCGGCTTAATTGGCTATGTTGCTGATATCCCTCTTCCATAGCCTGGATGACTTGCCCTTAATCAGGGGCAATCCCTCCTCCCATACACACACTCATGGGATATGTAGTAATGTATGGTGACATTTTTATTAGTCATAACTGAGGGGTATGTGCTACTGGCATCTAATGGATAGAGTCAGTGATGCTAAACATAAAATGTACTGAGCAGTCTCCATAACAAAGAATTATCTAGCCCTGAACATCAATATTGCTGAGCTGAGAAACCCCGATCCGAGTAGTTGTTTATATCTACATAGTAACCTTTTCCCCAATTATGCTGCTAGTGTATTGAAGTAAAGAACATTTTTTCTGCCTTTTTTAAAACATAAGTATAATAGGTTGAATATTGGCCTTCAATGTTATGTCAAATCTCTGGAACATGTTGAACGTTGCTCTATTTGGAAAATGGGTCTTTGCAAGTGGAATTAATGTCTGAAGATAAAGAGGTTATCCTGTATTATTCAGATGAGCCCTAAGTACACCCACAAGTATTCTTAGATACACAGAAGACACACAGACAAAAGTGGAGGAGGAAATGTGAATACAGAATCAGAGATCAGAGACCAGGCCACAGCCAACACACAGAGAAGGTCACAGGAAGGCAAAGGCAAAAATTGAAGTGACATGGCCACAAGCCAAGGAATCTGAGAAATGCTGACAGCCACCAGAAGCTTAGAGGAAAGGCAGGATTCTCCCCTAAAACATGCAGAGGGAGTGAAGCCTGCCAACACCTTGATTTCAGATTCCTGGCCTTCAGAACTGTGCAAGAATACATGGCTGCTATTTTAAGCCATCAAGTATGTGGCAGTTTGCTATAGTCAATACAAAGCCTTACCCATAGTAGTTATTTAATAAATATTTCATATTTTTGTTAATCCTCACTTGAGGTTTTCTTCCTTTGATTTTTAGAGGGAGTAAAAGAGAGAGGGAAAGACAGAGAGAAACATCGATGCGAGAGAAACACATAGATTGGTTATCTCCTGCACGAGCCTACCAGAGCCCGGGGTGTGGAGGAGCCTGCAACCAAAATACATGACCTTGATGGGAATCAAATCTGGGACACTTTGATCCACAGGCTGACACTCTGTCCACTGAAGCAAACCGGCTAGGACATAAATATTTCATATTTATGATGACCACTGTCTTGCTTCTTTGCATAAATTTAATTATGCCTCATTACAAAGTCTAGTCAAATGCATATTGTAACATCCGTACAACCTCCCTCAGTGCTACAATATGTCACTAAACTACTAGACATATTGACTCATGTAAGAATAGAATACTACCAATAGCAGAGGCCACACAATATGCTTATTAGTTGTCAATGTGCTAGAAGTAAATTTATTCAAGTCATTAATTTACTTAAAAAGTACTTTATATGGATGAACTCAAATGAACTTATTAGCTATAAAATACAACGTTTACATTTTATATAATTTAGAAACTAGTTTTGGTTAATGTAGCTTGCAGCAACATCAGCTTTAATCTCTAGATGGCACTATGTTATAAGGAATCAACCAGAAATCTGATAGTGCAATTTTCATATAACTGTTTCTGGAAATGAAAAATGTTATTGTGCTAAAATCTCCCAAGGAATTAAATGCAATGCAATGAAAGTTCTCATTTACTAAATATTGAGAGCTTCTAACTTTTACTTTACTGTGTGATAAGGAAAGATAATAAAGAAACTGAGTTCCTAAAACATGTTAGCCAATAGTAAAGAATATATCAGAAAAGTTTATTTTCATTCAATTTTTTCTGTATCTATTTTGTTGAAAAATATATAAACAATAAATGAGTAGCTTAAGTTTCTCATATGAGAATATCCAGGTAACTGGGATTTTATCTTTGATAGTTACAGGTGAAGATTAATAACCTACTCTTCATTTCAGCTTAAAATATAAACATGTTGATCTATTTGTTCTTTATCTTCATTATTGAAATTCTACCTTCAGCCTCAGGAGAGATGGGGCAAAGGTACTTGTATTATCTTTTCCTTTATTCTCTTTTTTACATTCTGGGCTTCTCTTTTGAAGAATATTATTTGGCCTTGAAAAATTTATTAAATACTTACTTTACCATGGGTAAGGCTTAGTACTTGAGTACCAATTACTTGTAGGAAATTTAAAAATTCTTCTATATTTCTGAAAGATTTATTAAATACATTTTTTTTCTATTTGCATATGTGGTAAACTAATTTAGCCACTCAAATAATCTCTCATCTGTCAAGCTGGTGTGGACCTATGAACCAGGAAGTCACAGATAGATTCCCACTCAGAGCATATGCCCAGGTTGAAGGCTCGATCCCCAGTGTGGGGCATGCAGGAGGCAGCTGATCAATGGCTCTCTCTCATCATTGATGTTTCTTTCCCTCCCTCTCCTTTCCTCTGAAATCTATTATATATATACAGTATATATATATACACATTAGGGGCCCAGTGCACTAATTTATGTATCTTGAAAGGAACTGTGGCTTGCAAAGCTGCAATGAGCACAGGGCAATCTGGGACCTCCCTCTGTGTCCTGCCTGGCCCCTACCACTGTGGCCCCTGGTCCCCTGTCTGCTGGCAGCCCCACTCCACCAATGCTGCTCCCACATGCTGACGGTGCCTGCCCTACTTGCACCCACTGATTGTGCATAGTGATTGGGGCTGATGCCACCAGCAGGTACAAGTGGGGCTGGCACAATCAGAACTTTCCTCTAGCCCTGGTCACCCCTCAGGAGCAGGAGGAAGTGAAGAAGCCTTGAGGGGCAATGATTGGAGCTGGCAGCTGCTGCTCACACCCGCTGACAGTGCTGAGTGATTGGGGTCGGCCCCACATGCTGGCAGTGGGTGTGAGCAAGGCTGGCTTTGGCAGCAGGTGTGAGTGGTACGCTGGAGCAAAAAAATTTCAGTTAAAATTTTCATTAATCCAATGACAGTGATTGGTGCCCTGCCTTGGTCTGGCACCCACTTACCTGTTCCACTATCCTGCCATGGCCCATGTCCACCATGTTCTGTGCTCTGCTGCTGGCTGCCAACACCTGCCATGTTCTGTGCATGCCTTTGGTGGTCAGTGCACGTCATAGCAACTGGTTGTTCAGTTGTTCCATCATTCAGGCTGTTTGCATATTAGGGATATATATCTCCAATGTGTATATAGTCTTTCATCTTTGTCTTCACTTTTAAAGTATTTTGACCTACACATAAAGTATTTTTTTCATTTATTGTTTTATATTTTAATTATTTTTCCTACAGATATTATTTTCAGAGGAGAGGGCAGCTTCCTGACTTATTTATCTTTATGAAAATGGTATGTGCTTAGTAATGATATGATTCTATTTAAAGAAAAAAAATAGCTTATTTGTGAATTGTTTCTTTTCTTCAGCCTTTAAAAAAACACTGAATACCATTGACCTGAAATATAAAATAAGATTGCCAGAGAAAAACAGATATAATTTTCTTGATCAGATCAATGATTTGGGAATTAAATATGTTATTAAGTAAAAATTGGGGACATTCAAAACAAGTTTATTTGAAGATTTCAATATTTTACAGATAAATGGAGAACCAGTCTCTATTACCACTCCTACCATTTCTAATTCTTCTACTTTTTCTTGAGATTTCAACTTATGTGCCAATTCCCTCAGGCACAGTTCTTTTTTTTCCATTAACCCTCATCCAAGGCTATTTTTTTCATGATTCTTAGAGAGAGTGGAAGGGAGGGTTAGGAACATAGAGAGAGAAACATTGATGTGAGAGAACACATCAATTGGTTGCCTACCACACCTGCCCTGGCCAGATTGGGATGAAACCTTCAAAGGAGAGACGTACTCTTGACCAGAATTGAACCCAGGACCCTCCAGGGGCTAATGCTTTATCCACTGAGCCAAATAGGCTAGGCAGTGGTCGGCAAACTCATTAGTCAACAAAGCCAAATATCAACAGCACCATGATTGAAATTTCTTTTGAGAACCAAATTTTTAAACTTCTTCTAATGCTACTTCTTCAAAATAGACTCACCCAGGTCATGGTATTTTGTGGAAGAGCCACAATCAAGGGGCCAAAGAGCCGCATGTGGCTCTCAAGCTGTGGTTTGCTGACCACTGGGCTAGGGCAAGGCACAGTTCTTGATCTGTAGGGAGTCTCCATCTTTTTGTGTTCCTAAAGCACATGTCTTTCCCATATTATAACATACTAGGGGCCCAGTGCACAAAATTCATGCACTGGGGGTGGGTGATCCCTTAGCCCAACCTGCCCCCGCACACATACTGGGAGCTCTCTGGCCGAGGCTTTAGGCCTTGGGCACCCAACCATCACCCAGCAATGGGGCGGATGGCTGGCTCCATCCCAACCCCCATCCACCCCTCCACCCCCCGCTGGCCAGGGCTTTAGCCCCAGCCAGCTCACCCCAGGCTAGCACATGCCTTGGCCCCACCTGCCCAGGCCCCCCCAGGCCCAGACCACCTCGGCCACGCCCTCCCAGGCCCAGGCTGCCTCAGCCACGCCCCAACCCCCTGATTGGCTGGTGGGTGTGGCTGGTGGGTGTGGCTTGTGGATGTAGCAAAGGTATGGTTAAATTTGCATATTACTCTTTTATTAGATAGTATGTTTGAATTGCATTGCTTATTTCTATATCTATGTCTTTTATCATTCTTTAAATTCTTATTTACCTTATATACCCAGCACCTGGGACAGGACCTGCTGCATCATGAACACACAGGAAACCCCTGTGAATGAAAGCTGAATGTGATTTAAGAATAAAAGGGAAACTTTTACATCATTTACTTTACAAATATGTTGGGATATTTACTATGTGTCAAGCACTGTGCTAGACATCAGAGAGGGAGCAATGGGCATAACAGTCAAATTCCCCTACCTTTATGGAGCATCCATTTTTAGTGGGGTGTAGACAGACAAATAAACAAATAAATAAACAAGTAAACCAGTGAATAAAAAATAAAATGTATATAAAATATAGCTAAAGATATTAATAAACAAATAAGCATATAATATATCAAAGTGAAGCAGGTATCCATTTCTGGGTATTTATCTGAAGAAACCCAAAACACTAATTTGAAAGAATATATGTACTCCGTGTTTACTGCAGCATTATTTACAAATGACCAAGATATGGAAGCAGCCCAAGAGCCCATCAATTAATGGATGGATACAAAAGCTCTGTATACATATATATATAATGGAATATTATCCAGCAATACAAAATAGTGAAAATCTTACCATTTGCCACACAATGAATGGAGGGTACTATGCTCAGTGAATTAAGTCAGTCAGAGAATGTCAAATGCCATATGATTTCATTTATATGTGGAATTTAAAGTACAAATAAACAAACAAATAAAATTGAAATAGACTCTTAGACACAGAAAGTAGATAGTAGTTATTAGAGAGAAGAGGGTTTAGAGACTGGGTGAATGAGATAAAGGGATTAAGAAGTTCAAATTGGCAGTTACAAAACAGCCACAGGATGTGAATTATAGCACAAGGAATATAGGTAACTAGAGGCCCAGTGCATGAATTTGTGCATGGGTGGGGTCTGGCGGATTGGGGCCGGAGGTTTTGGGAGAAGGAGATGGCAGGAGGTTGGCCATTCAGGGCCCCATTCAGGGTCCAATCAGGGCCTGATCAGGACTGGACAGCCTGGGGGAGGAGTCATGGGCGATTGGCCAGTGAGCCCACCCCCAATTGGGGTGGGGGATCTAATAGGGGTTGGGGCTGGCCATGGGAAGGGGCTGTGGGCAATGAGCAGCTGGTCCCAACCCCAAATGGAGTGGGGAGAGCCTATTGGGGGCCAGTGCCTACTGCTCCTAACCCCTCTTCATGGCCAGCCCCATCTTGAATCAGCCCCCACCACCCTGATTGGCCTGCAGCCCCTCCCCCCAAGCCAGCTCTGCCCCTGATGTTTCTCCCCTACGTCAACTGGGCATGGGAGTGGCCAGCCAACCTCCCATGGCCCCTTCCCCTGCTGCTGACCCCTGATCACTCCCCGCATCCCAATTGGGGGTGGGGCTTGCTGGTCAATCAACTGGGGCACGTCCCCTCAACTGGTCTGGCCCTGATTGGGCTCTGATTGGGGCAGGCTGGCTGGCCAACCTCTCACTGTGTCCTCCTCCCAACAGGCCCAGCCCTAATCTGCCAACTTGGCCCAGCTCTGATCTCCCAGGCCCCACCCATGCATGAATTCATGCACTGGGCCTCTAGTATAATATAAAATACTTGATAATTTGTTAAAAGCTACAAATAAGTGGAATAGCAATATGATGTGGTATATTGATGTTAGTTTTGACTTTTTCCCCACTTGTGTTCTCCTGAGAGAGTTGTTTTCATTTACTTAGCTGTACAAGAGGTTATAATATATGCTTCCCTTTGTGAGGAATGGTATAAGTTAAAATAATAATGTAAGTTAAAATATTTTTAAAGTATTGAAATGATATATCATTATAAGAGTTTATTATTTTATTGTTAAGTCAAAGAAAGTATTGTGTGTGTCCAAATATATTGTATGTAATCAAATATTAAAAACAAAATGCCAAAGGTCTAAATTTATGTGGAAAGAATAAAAATTAATGATGGGATTTATAAGGATATCAGTTCAATAGAAATGATATCTTAAGGACTTTAGGTTTAATTAATAACTTAAATCTATAGGTTATCTATTTTATCTTAGCATGATACAACCTCCTTCAATCTGGTGTTGTTTCCCATTTACTTTTCTGGTCACTTCTTGTTGGAGATGGTGAGTTAAGCAACTTCTCTATGAAGTTCACCTCTATCTCCTTTTGAATATCCTTGAGCCCTACCAGTATTGCTGATGATGATAACATTAAGTGCCCCAACTTTTGTTTTTAGGTAGAAGTGAGCTGGCTTCCAGATGTATAGGTCTAGTAAGTTATATTTGTTAAAATTAAGAATCTTTTAATCCCAGATACAATATTTTAATTAAATAACATCTTTTTTGAACATTATTTACAGTAATATCTTGATCCGTAGATGATTTAAAAAGAATGGATTTAATTTCTTTACAAGTAGTCATTCCATGTCATTCACAAAATTCAATAAATATTAGATTATGAGAGAATAATTTTATAGTAGCTTGCTATCAGCAGTAAGGAAGTGTAAGCAGAATGTATTTAAAATCTATGAAACTTATTTCTTATGTTGGATAATGATTTTGTATCTGTGCTTTTAAGCAACTGATTGATCAATTAATTGATAAATATACAATATTTGTGAGGTACTAGTAGAAACTGTTACCTAGATTAGACACTAGCCTGGTGGCCTGAGTGTAGGTTCTAAAGTAAACAAACAAACAAACAAACAAACAAAACCTAGGAGTTGAATTCCAAATCCTCCACTTAGCGGCCATGTGGTTCTGGAAAAATTAGTTAATCTTGGGGTCTCATTTTTTTTAAGAAAGAAAAAGGCAACCATTTGTGAGTCAGACCAATTGTACTAAAGCTTTACATGAATTATTTCACTTTTATGACATGTGCTAGAGGCCTGGTGCATGAAATTCATGCCTGGGTAGGGTCCCTAAGCCTGGACAACAATCAGGGCTGATTGGGGTCTTCCAGCTGCCAGCTGAGGCTTTCCTTTCCTAGCTGTTTGCTACTGGCTGGGGCCTTTCTTCATTCTGTGCTGCCCCCTGGTGGGAAGTGAACGTCACAGTGGGTGATCAGTCTCTACATCAAACTCCTGTGGGGACAATTTGCACATTAGGCATATATATATATATATATATATATATATATATATATATATATATGAATGAATGGGATAAGTACTACTTACCTTGTATCTTGCTGAAGAAGGAACTAGATTGGAAGGGCTGTATGGATTTTGATTAAGATTACACATCAGCCCTGGCCAAGTGGTTCAGATTGGTTGTAGCATTGTCCCATACACCACAAAAAGGTTGCGAGTTCAATTCCCAGTCAGGACACATACTGAAGTTGTGGATTCCAATCCTGGATCAATATTTCTTTCTTACATCCATATTTATTCTCTCTCTCTTTCTCTCTCTTTCTTTTTTTCTCTTTCTCCCTCTGTAAACTCAATGAAAACATATACTCAGGTGAGGATTTAAAAAAAATCACACATCAAATCACTGGCAGAGGTAAAAATCTACTGGTAGAACCCAAACTATTAAATATTAAATTAAACTGTCTCATTCATTAATAAACATCATGGAAATATCAGATCTTATTAAAAACATCAGAAAATGTCCTAAGACACATTTGGTTCCTAGCCACCATTCTACACTCCTATTACATACCAGTGATGGACTGAATTCTAAACTGACTCCCAATGCTGTACCCTGTTCTGTATGTTTCTTGGGATTGTGACTATGAGGATTTCATTCTCATGATTGACTTATGTTACATAGCACTGTGAACTTAAAAAACAAACAATTATCCAGGTGGACCTAAGGCAATTATAAAAATCATTTAAAAACTTAAGTCTAGGTGTCAGAGACAAAGTCAGAGGTATTCAAAGTAGGAGAGAGATTTGACTCAAGATAGATTCTCCATGTCTAGCTTTGAAGATGAAAGAGCTGCATAGACTCTAGGAGCAGAGAGGGACACTGGGTGGCCTTAAAGAGTTGAAAGCAACCCTTGGCTGATAGGCAGAAAGAGAATATGGATCCCAATCTTATAACCACAAGGACTTGAATTCTTTTAGTATATTGAATGGGTTTGGAAGTGGATTATTCTCTCAGAGTTTACAGATGAAAACCCAAGGTGGTCCAAAACCTGGCTTTGAGCCTTGTGAGACCCTGAACAGAGAAAGCCAGGCCTTGTCATGCCTTTTAACTACAGAAATGTGAGCTAACAGATGGGTATTGTTTTAAGCTCTTGTGTTTGTGGTAGTTTGTCATGTAGCAAGACAGAACAAATGTAATACCTCAAAGGTTGTTGTGATGATCAAGTACCCAGTATGCTTATATAATGATTAAACCATGATAACTTTCTTGGTAAGACATTAATTTTAAGTCAGATTTTGTTAACTTGAGAATGGAGATGTGATAGAGAAGAAAAGATGCAAAAGGGTGAGTGGTACGGGAAACTGAACTAATCTGGAAGAATGCCCAGGTGTGCTGAACACAGGAGGAGGTGTTATGTTGGAAGCACACAAATGGATGTTGAGAGTCCTTTGCAAGTTCAGACTTTAGAGGTCATTGGTGTAGAACCTAAGGATGCAACTAAGGAAAAAAACAAAGCAATCTTTTTTTTTTGGTCTCACACTTGTTTTGACTTAAAATAGTCCTATTGCAATCAGACTTTAGTCTCCAATCACCTAGGTTCAAAATATTGGTGTTATTTTTTAATCAGTGCTTCTACATGTCATAAAGTCTGATTGACATTGCCTTCTAAATTTTTCCTACATTTCCATTTCCTTTGCAAGCCCTCTATTGCAGCATTTCATCCTCTAGTAATTGGTTTACTATTACAAACCTTTCTTTTTTGTTGTTGTTGCTGATTTATTTTATTTTTTTATTTACAATATAACATATATTTTATAGTAGTACATATGTTTTCCTCCCCCCCCGCGATATCCTCCCCCCAGCCTCCCTTACCCCCCAGCACATGTCCCCACCTGCCCCCTTCCCCACCCCAGTGTCTTTCATTCATTGGTTATGCTCATATGTATGCATACAAGTCCTTCGGTTGATCTCCCCCAGCATCCGCCTCCCATCCACTCCAGCCTTCCCCCTGTAGCTTGACAGCCTGTTTGAGGCCACCCTGCCTCTATATCAATCACTCCCCCCTGTTTCTTTTCTTCAAAGGTATCTTGCCTCTGCATACTGAAAATAAACGTATAAGAGCAAAAAAAGTTTGAGTGTCAGTTTCAATGTCCAACTGTTCTGAGTCCCAGTTTCAATGTCAAATAGTTCTTCATGTGTACATGTCAGCAATGGTATCCAGATGGTGGACACATCGTGGCAATGCAAGATCCATCCTCTCTGGTATGGTCCTGGGCCGCCTGCAGCCACGCACAGCTGCCGACTGCTAGCATGGCAAGGTGTCGTCAGTGTCCCCCATCTCTAGACCATCCTCGTGGCTGGAACAGACCCGTCAGTTCCTCACAGTCGCAGGAAACCCACATGGTCTTGGAGTTGTTTTCTGCAAACACACAAACACATTCTCGACCAAAGGTTAACAAAGGGATCCTCTCTGCAAAATAGACTTGGGATTCTTTTTATTTTTGCCTAAATGAGTTTCCTTTGGCTTATTTTGATACCATGTGTGTTTTTTCATGGGTGTCCTGCAGTTGGTTTTACAAATGGAATTTTTTTTTCTGGAGTAAGAATTTTCTACATGTATTTTACTTATAGGATATTTTTCCTTACATGATATTACCCCACTGTCCCCCCCCCTTTTTTTTTGGTTAATAGGGGCTTTTGGAAATTTTATCTTGCAGTCTTGGTAATTTAAAATTTTAATTTTTGCACACAAATATTACTGCTTTAGGTTCTTTGGATGTTAGGCAATTTTGCAGTGAGATGAACTACTAATAGATATTTTAGTTAACGTTTTAGGAAAAGCTTTTTGTCCAGTACAGTTCGATTTTCTTGAGTATTCACTTATTTCACTTGGCTAATTTAAATTAATCTGAAAACTTGATTACTATTTTACTGTCAATTTTAATACTCAAGCAGAAATCTTAGTTTACCCAGTAAATACTTGTGGAAAGGAATATTTGCATTTTTGAGTAGGTCCTCAGCATTCCTGGTAATAAATAGAATTTAGATATACAGCAGCTATTGCTGGCCGAGTCTCTGTCTGCCACCTGGGTCCCTGTTTGAGTTGTGCGTGGAAGGCGTAGCAGCCGTGGGGGTAGGAGACCTTCCTCAGGAGGGGTGAAAATTCAAGCCCCTGCAAGGTTTGTGGATGAGGGTCTGTGCCCCACCTCTGTTGATCTTTTAGTTCTCTCCTGTTGGCCCCTCTGCGACTGTGCCTGTCTTAGGTTGTTCCTTCCCTGAGGAATCTTACCCGTCTCTGGCTAACCAGCCATCCTCCGGGGGCCAAACAGGGTGATGTGAGGTTCAGTCCTGTCTCCTTTGTAGTCTATGCCCCCATGGCCTCCACGTCCAGCACCTGCCTTGGGGTCTCCTAACCTACTGGCGGGGTCCCGGTACTGATCACATATCTCGGGTGACCCAGGTTTCTTCTCCAGAGAGGACCCAGCTCACGCCATTGGTCAAGAGACAGATCCATGCTGCCAACTGCCCAGAAGCTTCAGCCACAGCTTGAACTGAAAGTTCATGCATCAGCTGTATGTATTTGGATACTAAGAAGAGGGTCCCTCTTGGCAAAAGGGCCAGAGGGGCCAATATAGAATGCTCAGATGCCTTCCCAGTGCCTTAATCCCTTCTAAAAGGGATTAATTCCTTTCCTATCCTTTTTTTAAGTTGCTGCCCAACATTCAAAGAATTAGTTTGTAAGTTTATTTGGGATAATTGTATAATATGCTGTTGTCAAATATCAAATATTATAATGACATTGTAGAATAATATCATGTAAGGGTATTGTGGTGTCACGGGAGGTTAAGGAGGGCCTAGCCTAAGGACTGGTGTCCATAAGAGATGACATGCACTAGGCCATGTTAATTCAATCTCAAACTAGGTGCCAATTTTTTAAAATAACTTTATATAAACTTTGTCAGGGATGTAAAAACACAAATCACTTACCTTAGTTCAAGCATTCAACTATATTGACTTTCCCACTTACTCCCACCACCTGCCACTTACCCTGAGGTTTGACATTTTGATGGACTTTTCTCAGTCTCTGGATCCATTCTTGTTCATCAGTCTATGTCATTCATTATATTCCTCAAATATAATGTGAGATCATGTGATATTTGTCTTTCTATGCCTGGCTAATTTCACTTAGCATAATGCTCTCTAATTCCATCCATGTTGTTACAAATGGTAGGAGCTCTTTCTTTTTTACCGCAGTGTAGTATTCCATTGTGTAGATGTACCACAGTTTTTTAATCCACTCATCTGCTGATGGGCATTTAGGCTGTTTCCAAATCTTAGCTATGATAAATTGTGCTGCTATGAACATAGAGGTACATATATCCTTTCTAATTCGCCTTTCTAGTTTCTTGGGGTATATTCCTAGAAGTGGGATCACTGGGTCGAATGGGAGCTCCATTTTTAGTTTTTTGAGGAAACTCCATACTGTTCTCCACAGTGGCTGCACTAGTCTACAATCCCACCAACAGTGCAGGAGAGTTCCTTTTTCTCTGCATCCTTGCCAGCACTTGTCATTTGTTGATTTGTTGATGTAAGCCATTCTGACAGGTGTGAGATGGTACCGCATAGTCGTTTTGATTTGCATCTCTCGGATAATTAGTGACTTTGAGCAAGTTTTCATATGTCTCTGGGCCTTCCTTTTGTCTTCTTTAGAAAAGGTTCTATTTAGGTCTGTTGCCCATTTTTTATTGCATGATTTGTCTTCCTTTTATTGAGTTGTGTGAGTTGCCTGTAGATGCTTGAGATTAAATCTTTATCACTGATAACATTTGCAAATATGTTCTCCCATACAGTGGGTTTTCTTGTTTTGTTGATGGTTTCTTTAGCTGTGCAAAAGCTTTTGATTTTGATGTAGTCCCATTTGTTTATTCTGTCTTTAGCTTCCATTGCCCTCGGAGCAGTATCATCAAAGAAGTTCTTTTGGCATATGTCTGAGATTTTGTTTCCTGTAGATTCCTCTAATGTTTTTATGGTTTCCCATCTTACGTTTAAGTCCTGTATGCATTTTGAGTTTATTTTGTATATGGTGTAAGTTGGTGGTCTAGTTTCATTTTTTTGCATGTATCTATCCAATTTTCCCAACACCATTTTTTGAAGAGACTATCTTGACCCCATTTTATGTTCATACCTCCTTTGTCAAATATTAATTGAGCATAGTGGTTTGGGTTGATATCTGGATTCCCTATTCTATTCTATTGATCTATATGTCTGTTCTTGTGCCAGTACCAGGCTGTTTTGAGAACAGTAGCTTTGTAATACAGCTTGAAATCTGGTATTGAAATCCCACCGATTTTGTGCTTCTTTCTCAGGATTGCTGTGGCTATCTGGGGCCTTTTTTTATTCCAGATGAATTTTTGGAGAGTTCTTTCTAGGTCTGTGAAGTATGCCATTGGTATTGTAATGGGGAGTGCATTAAATTTATAGATTGCTTTGGGTAGTATGGACATTTTAATGATGTTGATTCTCCCAATCCATGAACATGGTGTGTTCTTCCATCTGCTTACATCTTCCTCTATCTCTTTTTTTAGTGTCCTGTAGTTTTCCGCAAATAAGTCTTTTATCTCCTTAGTTAAGTTTATTCCTAGGTATCTTAATTTTTTTAGTGTGATGGTAAATGGGATTGCTTTTTTAGTCTCTCTTTCTGTAAGTTCACTATTGGTGTATAGGAATGCCATAGATTTCTTAGCATTGATTTTGTAGCCTGCTACTTTGCTGAACTCATTTATTAAGTCTATTAGCTTTTTTATGGAGTCTTTCGGGTTTTTTATGTACAATATCATGTCATCTGCAAATAAGGATAGCTTTACTTCTTCTTTTCCAATTTGGATGCCTTTTATTTCTTCTTCTTGTCTAATTGCAATGGCTAATACTTCCAGTACTATGTTGAACAGGAGTGGTGAGAGTGGGCAACCCTGTCTTATTCCTGTTCTTAGGGGAAATGGTTGTAGTTTTTGCCCATTGAGTATGATGTTTGCTGTGGGTTTCTCATATATGGCTTTTATTATGTTGAGGTATGATACTTCTATTCCTACCTTGTTGAGAGTTTTTATCAAGAAAGGATGTTGGATTTTGTCAAATGCTTTTTCTGCATCAATTGATATGACTATGTGATTTTTATCTCTCAATTTGTTTATGTGATGTATCACACTTATTGATTTGCGGATATTGTACCATCCTTGCATTCCTGGGATAAATTCTACTTGGTCATGGTGTATGATCTTTCTGATGTACTGCTGGATCCGATTTGCTAGAATTTTATTGAGGATTTTGGCATCTATATTCATGAGGGATATTGGCCTGTAATTCTCTTTCATTGTGTCGTCTTTATCTGGTTTTGGTATTAGGGTGATGCTAGCTTCATAGAAGGAGTTTGGAAGTGTTCCAGCCTCTTGAATTTTCTGGAATTGTCTGAGGAGTATAGGTTTTAGTTCTTCCTTGAATGTTTGGTAAAACTCCCCTGTGAAGCCGTCTGGCCCTGGGCTTTTGTTTGCTGGAAGCTTTATGATGACTGCTTCAATTTCTTCCACAGTTATTGGTCTATTGAGTTGTTTAGATTCTTCTTGATTGAGTTTTGGGAGGTTATATTTTTCTAGAAACATATCCATTTCCTCCAGGTTGTCCAGTTTGTTGGAGTAGAGTTGTTCATAGTATTTTTTAGCAATCCTTTGTATTTCAAAGGGGTCTGTTGTTATTTCACCTCTTTCAATTCTTATTTTATTTATTAGGGTCCTCTCTCTTTGCTTCTTGGTGAGTCTGGCTAGAGTTTCATCAATCTTGTTTAATCTTTCAAAGAACCAGCTTTTGGTTTTGTTGATCTTCTGTATTGTTTCTTTGGTCTCTATGTCATTTATTTCTGCTCTGATCTTTACTATTTACTCCCTCTGCTTACACTGGGCTTTTCTTGTTGCTTTCTTTCTAACTCTTTGAGTTGTTGGGTTAGATAATTTATTGCCACTGTTTTAGTTTTTTGCAGTAGGATTGTAAAACTATGACCTTCCCTCTCAGAACTGCTTTCACTCTGTCCCATAGATTTTGGATTGTTGTGCTGTCGTTGTCATTTGTTTCCATGATGCTTTCTATCTCTTCCTTGATCTCTCTAGTAACCCAGTCATAGTTTAATAGCATGCAGTTTAGTCTCCATGTGTTTGATTTCTTTGGATTGTTTCTGTTGTAGTTGATTTCCAGCTTTATGCCATTGTGATCTGAGAATATGCTTGATATGATTTCTATCTTCTTGAATTTGGAGAGACTTTGCCTATGACCCAACACATGGTCTATCTTTGAGAATGACCCATGGGCATTTAAAAAGAATGTATATTCTGTGGCTTTAGGGTGAAATGATCTGAAGATTTCAATTAATTCCTTCTGGTCTAGTGATTCATTGAGGATTGATGTTTCTTTACTGATTTTTTGTTTAGAGGATTTGTCCAATGGTGATAGTGGGGTATTAAAGTCTCCTACTGTGATTGTATTGATGTCTATCTCTCCCTTGATATCCTCTAGGAGTTTTAGTATGTATTTGGGTGATCCTATATTGGGTGCGTATATGTTTACCAGAGTTATTTCTTCTTGTTGGATTGCTCCCTTTAGTATTATGTAGTGGCCTTCTTTATCTTTTGTTACATCCTTCACTTTGAGATCTAATTTGTCGGATATAAGTATTGGTACCCCCGCTTTTTTTCCATTTCCATTTGCCTGAAGAACCTTTTTCCATCTTTTCACCCTCAGTCTGTGTGCATCTTTTTTTGGAGGTGTGTTTCTTGTAGACAGCAGATATATGGGTCTTGTTTTCTTATCCAGTCTATTACCCTATGTCTTTTGATTGGAGCATTTAAACCATTTACATTTAAAGTAATTATTGATAGATAGTTATTTGTAGCCATTTTTGTTCTTTGCCCCTATGTTCTTTCATGGCTTCCTATTGCTTTTCACAGCAGACCCTTTAGCATTTCTTGCATTGCTGGTTTGGTGGTAATGTATTCCCTTAGACGTTTTTTGTCTGTGAAGCTCCTGATTTGACCTTCAATTTTGATTGATAGCCTTGCTGGGTACAGCATTCTAGGATTCAGACCCTTTCTTTGCATAACTTTGTATATTTCATTCCAATCCCTTCCAGCCTGATAAGTTTCTGTTGAGAAATCACTTGCTAATCTGATGGGGGTTCCTTTGTAGGTGACTTTCTGTTTGTCTCTGGCAGCTTTTAGGATTCTCACTTTGTCGTTGATGTGTGCCAATTTAATTATAACATGGCTTGGTGAGGTCTTTTGGGGTTTAATTTGCTTGGAACTCTGTGAGCTTCTTGGATTTGTGTGGGTTTTTTCTTTCCTATATCAGGGAAGTTTTCTGTCATTATTTCTTCCAACAGGTTTTCTATTCCTTGCTCAGTTTCCTGTCCCTCTGGAAGCCCTATTATGTGGATGTTGTTTTGTTTCATGTTGTCCCAAAGTTCCCTTAGGCTCTCCTCCTGCTTTTTAATTTTTTTTCTAGAAGCAGCTCTACTTGGGTGTTTTTTCCTACCTTGTCTTCCAGCTCACTGATGCGGTCCTCTGCTTCATCTAGTCTACTCCTGATACTTTCTATGGAGTTCTTTACCTCAGCAATGTCACTTTTCATTTCTTCTTGGGTCTTCTTCATTTCTTCATAATTCTTCTTCATTTCTTCATAATTCTTCTTCATTTCTTCCTGGTTCTTCTTCATTTCCTCTAGATTCCTCTTCAATTCCTCATGGTTCTTACTCATATTTGCTTCTGTTCTCTTCATCCACCCTATGACCATTTCTCTGAACTCTCTCTCTGACAGGTTGCTTGCTTCCATTTCGGTTACCTCTTTTTCTGGTGAGTCTTGTTTTTCTTTCATTGGTGGGCTATTTCTTTGTCTCCCCATGGTCTTTCTTCTCTGTGTGTCTTGTTATGTAGTTCTCATTCTCCTGTGTTGATTTAAAGGCTGAGACTACAACACAACCAGTTGCAGCACACCAGGCACTGAAGAAGAATGTATTCACAGTATTGGTAACTCCAAATTAAAAGTGATTGCCAGAGGAAGGTAAATTAGTTGATAGGTGGGATAAAAGAGAGTAAGGGAAAACACACTCACACACACAAAATAAATAAAGAAAGAAAGAAAGAAGAAAGAAAGAAAATTAAAAAAGGGAATGTCAAAATAAAATTGGGAAAAGGGAAAGGAGCAAACAGAAAGGAAAAGGGAGTAAACTATAAATATGGGTTGGAAACTCCCAGAGGACCGCCACTAATCCCAGCAAAAGCCAGCAACGAGTACCTGGAGATTGATACAGACTACATACAACAACTAATATCAAGGGAGGTTAGGGAACACAGAAGCTTAAATCTATCAAAAAACAATGTAAACATCACCAAAACACAAAACAATGCCAACCCCCACCCCACAAAATAAATTAAAAGAAAAGAATAACCAAACCAATCTCTCAAATATGCATAAAATATAAACAACATCAGCAGGACCGAGAGAAAAACATTTTAGGATAGTGAAGTCGGAGAAGCATTAGATGTGTATGGACTTGGAGCAGGTGGTTGGAGATTGGATATAAAAGTGGGGTGAAATTTTAACAGGGGGTAAAAAGAGAGCATGAGGAAAATCTAAACCAGAAAAAGTGTAAGGGAAATAAGACACTAACTAAGGAAAGGTTAGCAAGAGAGTGCTGGCATAAGGGGGAAGTTGAAGTATATTAAAGAGATACTAAAGGGTAGATGAAAAAAAGACTATATAACACTAATCTCTGAGTAGAATAAAGATGGAATAAAATGGCACTTAAAAAATTTAAATAGTAGTAGAAATAAAATTGATTCCTTAATTTGTGTTACACAAGAGACAATTTGTGATTCAGCCCCTAGGTGGCAGTGTTTCTGAATTGACCTCCGGGTCTACTGGTCCTCTCTAGCCTGATCTAAAATCCTGCTATGTCTATGGTATTTACTACTGCTTTGTGGAAATAGGCTATCCCAGAGCTGCCTCTCTGGGGTAGCCTATTGTGAGGACCTGTTCTGATCCCCAGCATCAGAAAAACAGCTCGCCCCTGTGGTCTCCCAGGTTATCCCCCACCAGGGGATCCCCTGTTCCTCGCTCAGCGCTGAGAAATTCGGATTTAGAGAGGACAAACGCAGGCGTGCGAACTCACGTCCTGCTCGTATGTTTGTGCAAAACCCTTTCTCCCCTTGGGTTTGGCAGCCCGCTCGCTCCCAAAACTGACAGGCTGGCCTTCTCCTTCAGGTCCAAATGGGTTGCCCTCTATGTATCCCCCCGCCCCCCGTCACCAGCTCCGAGGACCCTCTTCCACGTTTGCCGGCTCCAACAGCCACGGACTTTTCCTCCTTTTTTTCTCCCCAGGCGAGAAACTCCCTGTGTTACCAGCTCCCTTAACCCCTGGAGAAACCTGACCTTTCCGTGGCGGAGCACAAGTTTCCTCGGAGTCCGCTTCTTCATCTACAAACCTTTCTTCGGCCCTCCCAAACTCATTTCTGTGCATTAATACCAGGCTGATCTCACCTGTACCTTTCATTCTTCATGTCACACCCTGGCTCATTACTTCTCTCCTCAGGATTCTACTTGTCAAGGAGCTACAGTGGTCTTTTGGCCTCCTTCACTTTATGCATGAGGAAACTGAAGTCAGAGAGATGCACTCCCTTCCTCAATGTCAGAGCAAGGAGGGGGCAAAGCAAGGCCGAGAACACAATCTCCTGATTTAGTTCAGTGTTTTTTTTCCATTACCTTTTTCATATTTCTCAGAATGGCTTTAGGGCTTTTCATCTTTATTTTCAACATTAACTTTTCACCCTTACTCTGGTTATTCCTTAGCCAATCATCCACTTCAGTCAGACCCATTTCCCAACTGTCTAGTGAGTGTGGACTCACTTATTCCACTTTCTGGGTGCCATTCTTTTCTTCTTTGCCTTTCATATTTATGATATTTGTCACTATACCTCACATAGGTTTCTTTTTTTCTCTGAACTCTGTCAATATCCATTATCTGTATCACTCATTCAAACACAGTGTTTACAAACCATTTTATATGGTGGTAGATGTCTCATGTGTGACTGTCTTAATTTTCCAAGATTATATATATATATGGTTTCTCTTTCATTTATAGCCAGCCTCATGCTTTCTACAGAATAAACAAACAAACAAATAATATATTGAATTAAATTAGTCTTAGTATTCTTCTGAACTGTTTACGTTGTAAGTCAGCTAACATTTACAGAGGGCTTGTTAGATTTTAGGCGGGGACAAAAGGTGAGGTAGGCTAACTCTGTCTCCAGAATTATCTCACATTCTCATGGGGAATTGGGGCACATGAATTACTCTAAAGTAATATGATAAATATATTATGCAGCTGGTTTTGTAATTTACTTCTACTTTCAATCCAATGATGAGAGGAGACAGGTTGTTATGGTTGCCTTTGATCTTGGCCTGGTTTTTGTCAGATGGGGCTGTTGGTTCAAACAGGGATTTTATCATGATACATGCTACATTAGTTTCATGCTCTTGCCATTTAGTTTTCAGATAACTAAAAAACATTGCAGCAAAGACACATTTTAAAGAACTTTGCTATAGCATGGATCCAATTATTCTGGGTAAATAACCTGTCTGATTAGATGCCCTATTGTATATTCATTTGAAAAGTGCTCTGATCCAGAGCCAGTTAATTAAAAATCTATTTTCAACCTATTTATTTATTTTTTGTTTGTTTCGGACAAATATGCTTTTTCCTTATGTGAACAATTTAAAGTTTAGAATATTGGTCCTTCAGAAACGTGTTGTAACCTAATTATTAAATTCTGTTGCTTTGACAATAGCTGCAAACAAAAGCAAATATCTTCCACATAACATTTCTTAAAAAGGCAAAAAGAGGAAGACTGAAAGGCCCAGTTGACAAACTGCCATCAGTCTGCACTAGGGCACTTTAGTACATTGTTCAGTATTACTGAAATGTAAAGGAGCTTTGTTGGAATTTAAAAATTGAGGACTTGGATTCCTACCCAGTTAAATAACACAGGGTGGCATTGTTAGTTCTGATTCAAGTGCAACTGATCAAAAGGTTATTGAATATTCCTTGTCTCTCTGCCAACCCTGAATGTCTTCTCCCTGACTGGAATATTTGGATCCTGCTGTTGTTCGTTAATGCTTATCTTACATTCCATTCACTATCATTATCTACCTTTCCCAGTAATTAGCTAATTATTTTCAAGATAATTAGTTTAACGAAAGTGTGCAATAAGAATCTAAGTGATATGGTCATGACCTCTACATGCAGATTAAATTAAAAAAACAACACACAAAATAAAAAATGAGGAACATTTACAATATTATGTATGTTCAAAGGATATTGTTTTACTGAAATATCTCAAATAAGCACTATCTCTTTTGGGTTCCGTTGCTCCTTGGGAGGATATAATGGTACATTGGGTATTAGAGATGTGGACTAATTCTTTCAAGCCACAGGGGCAGTTTTTTGGCCCCTACAAATGTAATGCTTATTGCTGTTTATTCTATGTATGAATTTCTCAAGTACAAATATATAAATACTAAAGGCCCAGAACACAAAATTCGTACACTTAGGGGGGTCCCTCAGCCCAGCCTGTGCTCTCTTGCAGTCCGGGAGCCCTTGGGTGATGTCTGACCCCTAGCTTAGCTCTGCTCTCTGTGGGGAGTGCAATTGGACATCCTTAGTGCTGAAGCAAGGTGGAAGAAGCTCCCACCACCAGCAATGTGCTCACCAGCTCTGAGCCTGGCTTCTGGCTGAGTGGTGCTTCCCCTGTGGGAATTCACGGATCACCAGGAGGCAGCTCCCGCTTGAGTGTCTGCCCCCAGTTGGTCAGTGCACATCATAGTGACCAGTCATTCTGCTATTAGGTCAATTTGCATATTATGCTTTTTTAATATATATAGATGGAGAAATTTAGAAAAATTAAGTAAAACAATATGCAAATATTATGTAAATATTATATATCAAAATAATATGCAAATATAATATAAATGGAGAAATTTAGAAAAATTAAGTAAAATAATATTAGATTATAAAGTAACTTTATTCATAGAAGCTACAGAACCATACTCATAGTATTTCACCATTTTAGAAAAAAAGAACACAATTAAGTTGAACATAAAGCTAAATGCTTATACATTATCTAGTGATTTATTTTATTTATTAATTTTTATTTTTATTGTTCAGTTTATTAATTACATTGTTCCCTTTTTCCCCCCCTATAGTTCCCCTCCACCTGGTACCCATCCTACCCTCCGCCCTCACCCCCCTCCACTGTCCTCTCCCATAGGTGCATGATTTTTGTCCAGTCTCTTGCTGCACTTCCCACACCCCCTTACTCCCCAAGAGTTGTCAGTCCATTCCCTCTCTATGTCCGTGATTCTGTTACATTCACCAGTATATCCTGTTCATCAGCTTATTAATTCACTTGATTTTTAGATTCATTTGTTGATAGATGTGTATTTGTTGTTCATAATTTACACTTTTATCTTTTTCTTCTTCCTCTTCTTAAAGAATATCTTTCAGCATTTCATATAATATTGGTTTGGTGGTGATGAACTCCTTTAGCTTTTTCTTATCTGCGAAGCACTTTATCTGATCTTCAATTCTGAATGATAGCTTTGCTGGATAGAGTAATCTTGGTTGTAGATTCTTGCTGTTCATCACTTTGAATATTTCTTGCCACTCCCATCTGGCATGCATCATTTCTGTTGAGAAATCTGCTGACAATCATATGGGTGCTCCCTTATAGGTAACCATCTGTTTCTCTCTTGCTGCTTTTAATATTCTCTCTTTGTCTTTTGCTCTTGGCATTTTAATTATGATGTGCCTTGGTGTGGTCCTCTTAGGGTTCCTATATATTGGGCTTCGGTGCGCTTCTTGGACTCCTAAGTCAATTTCTTTCACCAGGTATGGGAAGTTTTCGGTCACTATTTCTTCAAATAGGTTTTCATTGTCTTGCTCTCTCTCTTTTTCTGGCACCCCTATAATTCGGATGTTGGTATGCTTGAGGTTGTCCCAGAGGCCGCTTACACTATCTTCAATTTTTTGGATTCTTTTGGTTTCTTGCTTTTTCAGCTGAGTGGATTTTACCTCTTTGTATTTCAAATCTTTAACTTGATTCTTGGGGTGCTCCAGAGCACTTTTAGGTCTTTGTGTAGTGTTTTTTATTTTAGTCAGTGTATGCTTAATTTCTGGTTGGTCCTTTTTCATATCCTTGAGAGTCTCCTTTATATCCTTGAGGGTCTCCTTCATTTCCTTGTAGGACTCATTCATTTCCACATTGGTCTTGATCATTTCCTTTGCAGTCTCGCTTATTTCTTTATAGGCCTCGACCTTTTGTTGGAGCCTCTTGAGAAGCCCTATAACCGTGGTTTTGAATTCCATGTCCAGTCGTTTTTTTTCCTCCATTTCTTTCACATCTGATTTCTTTCCATGTCTCTGCATGGTGGCTGCTTCCCTGAGTTGGTCAATTAGCTTTGTGTGGTAGATGTCCTACAAGGGACAGTGGCTCAGCCTCCCCAGTTACCTGAGGTGGATATGGGTTGCACAGACTTGCTGAAGTTCAGCTCAGGTTAATCATTGTTAGCACTTGGAGGGGCTGACCTCCAGGCCAATTGTCTGTGAAGCTCAGCTGTGCTCAGGTTGGATGGGCGGAGTCTCTGGGCTAAGCAGACAGGGTTAGCTCTGCCCTATGTGGCCCCAGGGACTCTGTGCCAGGGGCAATGGCTGCCAGCACCTCTGAGAGAGCCGCTGTGGGGCTCCACTGGCTGCCGGGGAATTCAGACTCTCCCCAAATGAGTCTGCACACCCAATGTCTCACCCAGGGTCGTAAAACAAAGCAGTCTGACGGTTTTCTGAATGAGATGGCAAGTCACAGAGTGCCCGCTGCGTGGTCTCACAGTTAGCTGTTCGCGAAAGCTGCCTTCTCCACAAGCCATGAGACCCCTGCCATACCCAAGCTTTGGCGTGCCCTCCCACTGTCCAGTTTTCACCCTGTATGATAGTGGGTTCTCTGGACTTCGCCCAGAGCTGGAGAATCAGTCCAGTGGGACGTCTTTGTCTCCCCATTCAAGAAAACTGGCCGGTTTTCAGCCGCCCGTCCTCTCCGCTGTCACGCGCTCCAAACCTCTCCGCATGAATCTTTCAACGCTGTCCTCAGCCGCTCCTCCGAGTCACAGTGTCTTATCTTCACTTTTATTTGTGGAATTTTCACTCGGCCAGCTTTCTGGTGATTCTGGAAGGTGTTTGTTCTTTCGTTAAGTTGTAGTATTAAAATTGCTGAGCATGACTGCAAGATAGGTGTTTTATCTATGCCACCATCTTGGTTCCGCCTCTAGTGATTTATTTTTATTTGTGTTTATTTACTTACAGCAATGTATATACTATATAATAAAAAGGTAATATGTAAATTTACCATCACTCCAACACACAAGATGGCTGCTCCCATGTGGTCAAAGATGGCTGCCTCCATGTGAGCACAAGATGGCCATCACAAGATAGCCAGTTGGGAGGGACCAGGCCTGCAAGGGAGGGAAGTTGAGGGTGATTGGGCTGGCAGGGGAGGGCAGTTGGGGGTTACCAGGCCTGCATGGAAGGGCAGTTGGGAATGACCAGGTCTGCAGGGGAGGAAAGTTGGGGGGGAAGCAGGCCAGTAGGGGAGGACAGTTAGGGGCAATCAGCTGGCAGGGGAGCAGTTAGGTATCAATCAGGCTGGTAGGGGAGTGGTTAGAGGGTAATTAGGCAGGCCAGCAGAGGAGCGGTTAGGAGCTAGAAGTCCTAGATTGTGGGAGGGCAGTCAGACATCCCTCTAGGGATCCCATATTGGAGAGGTTGCAGGCTGGGCTGAGGGACACACACGTACACCCTGTGCATAAATTTCATGTACCGGGCCTCTAGTACATATATATGTATGCATGTCTTTATTGAACATGGCACCTTTTTAAATGCAATGTAAGAAAAAATTGTATATTGGAGATCTTCTTATCTTTGAAGAGATTACTATTTCTTAATGGCTGCCATGAGAACATGCCTCTTAGACCTTCAATAGCAGGAAGTATAACTGACGAAGGACCTCTGTTGCTGGACTCTTCTGTCCATTGCTGCAGTATTTTCACCAACTTCTCTCTCTTTCTAGAGGTTATTTCCAGCTAATCACTAGCATGCCTGAGACTCTGAGGCAGGCCTATTCCTGGGAGACTTGGGTCTCCTATGCCAGCTGCCTTTGGTGCGAGGACTCCACCTGAATATTTCTGCACCTTTCTCTGATGGCCCAGCAATCTAGGATGCTTCTATCTGACCTTTCTTCCCATTCTCCTTTCTTCAGGATCAGACTTGCTGGCTTTGGATGGTTTTCCCAGCCTTCTCCAGCATGTTCCCATTTTTTTCACAGGCATTTTCCCCAATAAAAATTTTTGCACGTTTAATCTTGTCTTGACATACTATTCTTGGAGAATTCAGCCTAACACACTAATGATCAAATCCGATATACTCACGGAAAATTAAAAACAATATTATCAGGAAGTACAAAACAAGAGGCAACAAACAATACATCTGAAAAGGTGACAAAAAATGACAAAGACTTGATTCGGAGAGTAAAGGGAGACTGAAACAGAAATTACAATGCATAATATGTTTGATTACAATAAGCATTCTGAGTGGAGTACAGAAGAATTAAAGGTAGGGTTGAATGTTTTATTGAAATCAGGTTATAGAGAACCTTGAACATTTAATGAAAAATTTAGCCTGTTTTTCCCCCTCTATATTTCTTCCTCTGAAAATGTGACAGCAGAGGGACTTCAAAGATTTGTGAATGCTGGCCACCATCTGGTGCTTTCTCTTTTAGGCTCTAGGTATAGAGGGTTGACTAATATGTGGTGGAGTTCAGCAGCCCAAGCCCATGCAAGAGGAAAGCGAGGAAGAGAAACCTTAATACTAGGCTTTGATTTGGGATTCTAACACCTTGATGGTTTCCCGGTTAGTTAAGATATTCCACATACATGTGCAACAAATACTGCTTTTGAGACTTGAATTGTAGTTCTGTACCAAGAACAGGCTAGCTGTTGCTGATTTCTTTCTCCTCTTCTTTCTAGAAACTGGGTTACAATTAGTAGTGTATAAGCTAAAGTTGAAAGGTTTTGTTTGGTAACCCAATGCAGGTTTTGATTAGCAAAGATAGCACTTAAAAGAAACCAAAAATTTAACATCCAAATCTCAGTTTATGACTGGATTTTTTGTTTGTTTATCCTAACCAGAGGATATTTTTTCCAATGATTTTTAGAGAGATTGGAATGGAGGAAGGGAGGGGGAGTAAGGGAAGGAGTGAAAAGGAGGGAAGAAGGAAGAGAGAGAGAGAGAGAGAGAGAGAGAGAGAGAGAGAGAGAGAGAGAGAGACATCTATGTGAGAGAAATACATCGATTGGATCGATTGGTTGCCTTACGTATTTGCCATGATCAGGGCTAGGAGCCTGCAACCCAGGTACATGCCCTTGACCTGGAATCAAAACTGAGACCCTTCCATACTCCGGCCAATGCTCTAACCACTGAAACACATCATCCAGGGCTCTGTATGACTGTTTTTGATAATCACTAATCAGTTTATTTGGCTATATTTTCATTCCTGTATGACTACAAAACTGGAGTTGAGTAGCAACTTCTTCATTTAGATAGAGCAAGAGTTCTTCCATGTGCCGTAGTTCCTATACCACCATAGAGACTAACATCTGATCCTTTCATTTAGAGTCTTACCTAACTAGTGTTTGTAGCCTTTGAGTGTATGACCCCTCCTACATTTGAAACTTACTTTCTAGATCATACAGTGACAAGATCTCCAAAGTAAGATTTAAATGTAGGAGGGGATCACAAACTCAAAAGGCTGCATAGACAGTGTGTTTTTACTTTTGGGCAATAGCTTTGTCTATGAATGAAAATAGCTGGAATGCATTGAATCCCAGGAAATTTTGCTGTGAGATTCTTTTTATCTGACTAGAACACAGATAGGTTATGATTTTCTACTAAGCCCCAAACAGATTAAGCAGTGACAATGAAACTTACATGCAATTAGCACTGAGTCCAATGGTTGCAGTCTTGCTTTGAGGAGTAGTCTTGGTCTGTCCAGGTGATGAGGAAGATTAGGGCATATTTTAGGATATTTATAACAAATTATAATAGATCACATGCTCAAGCTTGTATTCTCTTTTTCTTATTCCCTACAACCAAGCTATTAAAACATACTCCAACTCTCACCTTTTCATTGCCCTTTAAAAGGTTCCATCTTCACCTCTCCCCCTACATCATTAGAAGGATTGCAAATAACTTCATCTCCCTGTTCAGTCTACACACAAGAGATATAACTTTTAAAACATAAAGCACATCACTCCTCCCCTTTAATCTTCTGACCAAAAAAGGTCCAAACTCCTTATCTTTTTCAGCTAAGTTGTACACAATGTGGCCTTTATACTTAGATTTCATTCTTTTCATTCTTCCTTTGCTGACTCACCATAATGTTAGCTTTCTTTCCATCTCAAGCCCATTCTCACCTTAGTGTTTTTCTACTTACTCTATTATCTTTCTAGATTGTTCTTTCCTGTCGTGTATTCAAACTGAACGTTTGTTGCCATCCAGACTTAAATGATGTCTTCTCAGAGACCATGCTGTCACTCTGTATAACCTTACCATATTTTAATACTCTCTATGGCATTTATCACTTTTGTGGCTGTTTTTTTTTTTAATGGCTCTTCTGGTAGAATACAAGCGTTTAGGGAACAAAAGTTCTTTTCTTATGCCATTACTTTGTCCCCTCCCCCTCCTTTTAGTTAACTAGTCATTTTGCATGCTATCCATCAACCCCTTCTACTTTTCTATCCTTGATTTTGTAGTAAATTTTATTGACTATCATTTTAGCAACTCTACTGCAAATAGCTCAGAGCTTTTTCTTTTCTTTTCTTTTCTTTTGTTTTTTCATCACACCATCCTGACAAATCATCATTCCTGGGTGAATCCAACTTCTATACTCTCTGTGCAATTATTCTGCCTGATAAGACTTGCTGGAGAAAATTACATAACTGAGAAGACTGGTACCATTATAAATGTACAGTCATCACTTTGCCTGGGCCCTCAACACTGCCTGGTAATCTTAATATATTTCTCAATAGACTCATGCTCCTGCGCTCCACACAATTATCTCAAAGCTTCACCCTCCCATTTGCAGCAAATGAGCCCATCCTCAACCTCATTCAAAAAAAAAAAAAATCCAGAGACAGAGGCTCTTCCTCAACTTTCCACCACCAAACCTACAAAACTTCCTTTCTCCCTTCACTCCTGTCACTGACAGAGGTGTCCCTTTCTTGGATAAGGCCATGGCCCCTATTGCTGCTGTGAAGAGTATCTTTTCCCTTTTATCAGAATTTTGTGCTTCTACTTTTTTCTTTGTACTTACCTGATACTTCTTTTCTTACTGGCTCTCCCACACTCATGGTTCTTGCTAGGCTAATATCTTTTGGGTCCTGGCATCTTCTTTCTTTCTTTCTTTCTTTCTTTCTTTCTTTCTTTCTTTCTTTCTTTCTTTCTTTCTTTCTTTCTTTCTTTCCTCTCTCACTTGACATTTTTAGCATATTCACACTTCTCATTGCTTTCACTTTCATCATATCATCTAGTTTATTAGTGTTCCTTTCAAATTTCAGTTCATATCTCAGTTCTTCCAAGTGGCTGTTTTTTTGATTTTTGCACACTATATTAGGGTGTCTATTATTGCTTCCAAGATATTCTGACTTTTCTCCTGCCTTATACCATCATAGATATAATTATTTATGTAGTATCTGAATTCCTTGATCCACCGCAAGCTTCATGAGAGAAGTGACCACAAGTCTATACTTTACCTAATACAGTGCCTGGCACAGCACTGGTATTCAACTATTTAAAGAATGAGTGGTTTCCTGTCTTACTCTTAAGTTCTTTATCCATTTTGGTTTATTTTTGTGTACGGTGTAAGTTAGTGGTCTACTTTCATTTTTTTGCATGCATCTGTCCAGTTTTCCCAACACCATTTATTGAAGAGACTATCTTGACACCATTGTATGCTTTTGTCTCCTTTGTCAAATATTAATTGAGCATAGTGGTTTGGGTCAATTTCTGGGTTCTCTATTCTTTTCCATTGGTCTATATGTCTGTTCTTGTGCCAGTACCAGGCAGTTTTGAGAACAGTGGCTTTGTAATACAGCTTGAAATCTGGTGTTGAGATCCCTCCTACTTTGTTCTTCTTTCTCAGGATTGCTGCAGCTATTCAGTGGCTTTTTAAAAAAACATTTTCTTTTTTATTGTTTAAAGTATTACTTATAGTAAGTAGTACATATATCTTCCCCCCCCCCCATACCTTCCCCCAGCCTTCCCTAACTCCTGTCACATGTCCTTATCCCCACCCCCAGTGTCTTGTGTCCATTTGTTGTGCTTATATGCATGCATACAAGTCCTTTGGTTGATCTCTTTCCTCTACCAACCCAATACTCCCCAGCCTTCCCACTGTAATTTGACAGTCTGTTCACTGCTTTACTGCCTCTGTGTCTATCTTTTTCTTCATCAGTTTATAATGTTCTTCGTTTTCCATAAATGAGTGAGATCACATGGTATTTTTCTTTCATTGCATTCTTATTTCACTTAACATAATGCTCTCCAGGTCCATCTATGCTGTTGCAAGTGGTAAGAATCCCTTCTTTTTCATAGCAGCGTAGTATTCTATTGTGTAAATGTACCATGGTTTTCTAATTCACTCATCTGCTGATGGGCACTGAGGCTGTTTTCAAATCTTAGCTATGGTGAATTATGATGCTATGAATATAGGGGTGCATATATCATTTCTGATTGATGTTTCTAATTTCTTGGGATATATTCCCAGAAGTGGGATTACTGGGTCAAACGGGAGCTCCACTTTTAGTCTTTTGAGGAAACTTCTTACTGTTCTCCACAGTGGCTGCACCAATCTGCATTCCCACCATCTGTGCAAGAGGGTTCCTTTTTCTCCACATCCTTGCCAGCACTTGTCATATGTTGACTTGTTGATGATTGTCATTTTGACGGGTGTGAGATGATACCTCATTGTCGTTTTGATTTGTATCTCTCAGATAATTAGTGACTTTGAGTATGTTTTCATATGTCTCTTGGCCTTCCTTCTGTCTTCTTTCAAAAAGATTCTATTTAGGTCTGTTGCCCATTTTTTATTGGATCATTTAATCTTTCTTTTATTAAGTTATATAAATTCTCTGTAGATGTTGGAGATTAAAACTTTATCAGTGATATCATTTGCAAGTACCAGTATGTTCTTCCATACAGTGAGTTTTGTTTTGTTGATGGTTTCTTTTGCTGTGCAAAAGCATTTTATTATGATGTAGTCCTGTTTGTTTATTTTCTCTTTAGCTTTCATTGCCCTAGGAGCTGTATCGGTGAAGAAATTGCTTCAGCATATGTCTGAGATTTTTCTGCCTGTGGATTCCTCTAGTATTTTTATGGTTTCCCAATTTATGTTTAAGTCCTTTATCCATTCTGAGTTTATTTTGTGTATGGGGTAAGTTGGTGGTCTACTTTCATTTTTTTGCATGTATCTGTTCAATTTTCCCAACACCATTTTCCCAACACTGTCTTGATTTAATTGTATGTTCGTGCCTCCTTTGTCAAATATTAATTGAGCATAGTGGTTTGGGTCAATATCTGGGTTCTTTATTCTATTCCATTGGTCTATATGTCTGTTCTTGTGCCAGTACCAGGCAGTTTTGAGAACAGTGGCTTTGTAATACAGCTTGAAATCTGGTATTGAGATCCCACCTAATTTGTTCTTTTTCAGGATTGCTGTGGCTATTCGAAGTCCTGTTTTATTCCAGATGAATATTTGGTGAGTTCATTCTAGGTCTGAGAAAAATGTCATTGATATTTTAACGGGGAGTGCATTAAATCTATAGATTGCTTTGGGTAGTATGGACATTTTGATGATGTTGTTTCTACCAATCCTTGAACACATCTGTTTATGTCTTCCTTTACCACTTTTTTCAGTGTCCTGTAGTTTTCTGAGTACAGGTCTTTTACCTCCTTAGTTAAGTTTATTCTTAGATACCTTAATTTTTTTGGTGCAATGGTAAATGAGACTTTTGAAAAAAAATCTCTTGTTCTGTAAGTTCATAGATTTCTGGGCATTGATTTTCTATCTTGCTACATTGCCAAATTCATTTATTAAGTCTAAAAACATAAGATGGGAAACCACAAAAATACTAGAGGAATCCACAGGCAGCAAAATCTCAGACATATGCTGAAGCAATATCGTCACCGATACAGCTCCTAGAGCAATGGAAACTAAAGAGAAAATAAACAAGTGGGACTACATCAAAATAAAAAGCTTCTGCACAGCAAAAGGAACCATCAACAAAGGAACCATCAACTAAACAACAAGAAAGCCCACTGTATGGGAAAACATATTTGCCAATGTTACCTCTGAAATCTGGTGTTGAGATCCCTCCTACTTTGTTCTTCTTTCTCAGGATTGCTGCAGCTATTCAGTTGCTTTTTAAAAAAACATTTTCTTTTTTATTGTTTAAAGTATTACTTATAGTAAGTAGTACATATATCTACCCCCCCCCCCATACCTTCTCTCAGCCTTCCCTAACTCCTGTCACATGTCCTTATCCCCATTTACCATTGCACCAAAAAAATTAAGGTATCTAAGAATAAACTTAACTAAGGAGGTAAAAGACCTGTACTCAGAAAACTACAGGACACTGAAAAAAGTGGTAAAGGAAGACATAAACAGATGTGTTCAAGGATTGGTAGAAACAACATCATCAAAATGTCCATACTACCCAAAGCAATCTATAGATTTAATGCACTCCCCGTTAAAATATCAATGACATTTTTCTCAGACCTAGAATGAACTCACCAAATATTCATGGGGTTTAAGGACATGTGACAGGACTTAGGGAAGGCTGGGGAAGGTATGGGGGGGGGAAGATATATGTTGGGTTTAATTTCCAACATTTACAGGGAACTCATACAACTTAACAAAAGGAAGCTAAACAACCCAATAAAAAATGGATAATGGGTCTAAATAGATACTTTTTGAAAGAGGATATACAGAAGGCCAAGAGACATATGAAAACATGCTCAAAGTCACTAATCATCTGAGAGGTGCAAATCAAAATGACAATAGGTACTATCTCGCATCTTTCAGAATGGCTATCAACAACAAATCAACAAATGACAAGTGCTGGAGAGGATGTGGAAAAAAAGAAACCCTCGTGCACTGCTGGTGGGAATGCAGTCTGGTGTAGCCACTGTGGAGAACAGTATGGAGTTTCCTAAAAAAGTAAAGATGGAACTCCCATTTGACCCAGTGATCCCACTTTTAGGAATATATTCCAAGAAACTGGAAACACCAATCAGAAAGGATATATGCACCCCTATGTTCATAGCAGCACCATTTTCAATAGTTAAGATCTGGAAACAGCCTCAGTGCCCATCAGCAGATGGGTGGATTAAAAACCCATCTACACAATGGAATATTATGCTGCTATAAAAAGGAAGGAACTCCTACCATTTGCAATAGCATGTATGGAGTTAGAGAGCACTATGTTAAGTGAAATAAGTCAGTTGGAGAGCGATAAATATCACATTATCTCACTTATTTGTGGAATATAATGAACAAGATAAACTGATGGACAAAAACAGATCCAGAGACAAATAAGCATGAACCAGACTGTCAAACCTCAGAATAAAGGTAGGGGGGGGTGAAAGAGGAGTTGAGAAGGGGGAGAGATCAATCAAAGTACTTGTATGTATGCATATAAGCATAACCAATAGACACAGACACTAGGGAGATGAGGGCATAAGTGGGGGTGGGTGGAAGGGGAAGAGGGGGATAAGGACACATATGTAATACCTTAATCAATAAAGAAAAGAAATAATTAAAAAAAAACAGAAAAAAAGAATGAATGGATAGATAGATGGATGGAGGAGAAGGAAGAGATAGAAGATGAGAAGAAGGTAAACAAAAAAAGGGAAGATGAAGGAAGAAGGACATCCCAAAGAAAAGCATAGCCTAAATCCTAGAGCTGCTTTCGCTAAGGCATTTATTTCATAGCTCCTTTTGCTAGAATTGTCCCACAGCTCCTAATAGATGGTAGCCTCTTCCCATTATGAAGGTGCTCCAAAGTCACTCACTGCGTTGTCTATATGGGTAATAAGCACTTGATGATGCCCATCAAAGATAATGTGGCTTCATGTTGCTTCCAAACTATTGACCTTCTCTAGCTGATGTGTCTCATCCTCCATCTCCTGGAGTTATTATTGCCCAGTGAGTCTGATGTTGATTTAGGCTTTCTTGATGTGGATTGGAAAGGGGCAGGGGCAATGCTGTGCTCCTCCTAGTGGTCATAATCTACCCTTATGATAAAGTTTTGGGTGCACTTTGCTGGGATTGGGAAAATTAGAGTTTGAAGGTTGTAGTTCGGGATAACAATAAGGTATTGAAATTAAGGAAAAGGAATAAGGATCTAAATTAGATAAGAACTCTGACTTTATATTGTTAGATTATGTGTACAATATTGATTATTAACCTACAGTTTAAAAATAACTAACGAGAGAGGATTAATTCAAACAGGCATGTACTTATGTGTTTCTACAGAGTGACAGCTGAGAAATGAGTAAAATTTTAAAAAGCTATTTTGGATATATCTAATTGTGTTAGTGAGTAACAAGAATATTGCTTTTAGTAAAGGTGAGCATATAAAAATATTACTTTATTATTTAAATTAATAACTAGAATTAAAAAATCAAATTTAATTTTTTAAGAATTCAATTATAATATAATGGGAGTCTCTTAGATAAATGCTATGTGAATTTAATTTTCCTTTTATAATCATCACTGTGTCACATAAAGAATAGCAGATGATAAAAACAGATGGGCTTGTGTTATCTGTTCTTGCTTAAAACCTTCTCTAACATTTTTTTTTTGGCCATGTTCATAAACATAGGATATGGTAGAACTAACTTACATCTGTTTAAAATCCTTGGTAACTTCTGTTAAAATTTATTTTAGTAAGTTATAATATGGCAAAGCTTTTTTATTACATACAATTTTCTATCTACTTTAGAAATAAGGTCTGAGGTTTATTTTAATACTTTTAGATAACTGTAAGTTTGAAAAATGAAATGTGCCTTAAGTTTCATATTGGTGAATGTTCCTAAGAAAATCATTGTATATGATAGTTTCAGTTCATGAAGGAAATGGAAGAAAGCTATGGAAAGAATCTTGCTCTAATTAATTATTGCTGTTGCTTTTTACAATTTTCAAAGAATTTTAGAAGTCTCATTTTCATTCTCTATCTATGCTTTACTATTTTTATAAATAGCACTAGGAGCGCGATGCTTGAAATTCATGCACTGGGGGTGGGTGGCCCCTTAACCCAACCTGCCCTTTCTCACATACTGGGAGCCCTCAGGGGATGTCCAACTGATGGCTCACCCCCAGCTTGCCATCAATAAATAAAAGAAATAAAGTATCTATTTAGGTTCATTCTGGGGAGGCTTTAGGCCTTGGGCACCCAGCCATCACCCTCCTCAGCTCAGCCCCACCTGCCTGCGACCACCAGGCCCCAGGGGCTGGAGCTGATGCTCACTACCACTTCTGCTCACAGCGCCCAGGGGCCGGGCCCTCTCACAGTGCCCAGGGGCCGGGCCCTCCCTGCCACCACCATCACTGCTGCTGCTGTTGCCTCTTCCCCTCATAGCACCTGGGTGCTGGGCGCTCGCCACCACTGCCATTTCATCTCCACCCCCGGCCCCGCTCCTGATTGGCTGAGAGTATAGCCAATCAGGAGCAAAGGTATGGTCAAATTTGCATGTTTCTCTTTTATTATATAGGATCATCTTTAATTGAACAAAAAAAAATCTACTCTGTCTCTAGTAGCTTTATTAACTGTAAGAAAACAATGTAACCATATCTACTCATTATTTGGTAAGAGTTTGCCTGATTTTAGTTAAAGTAACATGAGGAAGCACCTTCAACAGTGTACCTATACCTATAAATTGGCAGATGTCACACAGACTCAAGGAATTCTTCAGTAATTTACCTTAATGAAAAAAATAGGATTTTATATATTTATTGGTTAGGTTATTGGAAAAAATATTGAAAACCAATAAAATCCTCATCTAGCCTAGCTAACTTTACAGAAAAGTATTTATTATCATGATGTATTTAATAAATATATTTAGTTGTATAACCAAATAGCAAGAAGAAATATGCTTTCTGAAATAATAATCATAACTTTCTGAGTATTTTCTGACCATTTTATTACATTAGAATAAATTAGATGATTTTTATTTTATTTTAAAAAGCTAAATTTAAAAGCTGAAACTGTTATTGTGGCCTGATGGCTCAGTTGGTTGGAGAATTGCCTGTACACAAAAAAGGTTTCTGGTTCAATTCCTGGTCAGAGCACATACCTAGCTTGCTGGTTTGATCCCTAGTTGGGTAGCATACAGGAAGCAACCAACTGATATTTCTCTCTCACATTGATTTTTTTTCTCTCCCTCACTCTTTTTCCCTCTCTCTCTTCCTCTCTCTCTCAAATCACTAAAGATATTGTGGGTGAGGATAAATAAATAAATACTAAAAATTGTAAGCCTTAGAGAAGCTTCTGGTGATACAGTTACATACACAAAAGCATTAGTGAAATATACATTCACTCTTCAGGCAAGTGCATGTGAAAGGCTATCTTTTCAGTTGGAGTCATTAAGGGCAATTCTTTGAGTTATGTCTATCCCTAAGATTATTGGATTAGCCCACTGTTTCCGGGATACTGTTCAATCCCGGGGTTCCAGGGGGGTCCCTGAGAGTCTCCACAGAGGGGAGGAGGGAGGTCAGAGTGGTTGTGCTAGGACTTCTTTTCCAAACTTTCCCATTCTAAAAATCAACTCTGTTCTGATGTATTTAATTTATTGAAGTCTCTCCAAGGATTTTTAAATTTTGAAATAATTATTTTTGCTATTAAAATACAATAATCACAATGCAAAATAAACAAAGTGATCATTTCTTTATCAAGAATATTAAAATGATGAACTGGATCCATAGCTATCAAATAAATCTGCCATGATTTTTTGAGCACTCACACAGTGGTTTCAATTTTAATTCTATAGAAGAATCACAGTATAGTTCCATTATTTTTTTCTAGATTATTATGGTATAATATACTAGCCTTAAAATACTAGTATTTGTAATGTACTTGTCTCCTTAATTCTTAATGATCTTTAAAAATCCTCATTGTAGAAGTCAACAATTTGCTAACAGAATTTGTTAATCAAGGCCTTTTCAGGATAATGCAATGTATATACATTGCAAGATATATACATTGCATATATAAATGCATTAAAATAATGTCAAGTCAATTTTACATGACCAGGGACAGCAGGGAAGGCTTTGCTAGCAGCTAATGTGATCCTGAAGTATATACCTACTTGCCAATTATTATTATAAGCAACAGCTGAGGATATTCAGAATTGGGTTGGAAAGTTCGTAAGTCAAATGAAAAATGATAATTTAAAATAAAAGAAGTCAGAATTTCCCAACCATGAAAGGAAAAGATAGGTTGAGACATGAAAAGTAGTACTTTCATGCGTATTAAATGTTTTCGGTTTCTAGTAGCTGAGGCTAGAATAAAGCCTGTCTTACTTACAAGCTTACCTACTTATTATATTCGCACCAATGTGTTTACTTCCAGCTCTTAACGATGGGGCTGTAGCCCTAGAATTCAATAATGCCATTAGATTAATAATGTCACCCAGAGAATACATTAATGTCAACTTTTATTGCTCTGCAGAGAGACCTCCTCATTCTGAATTCCTGTGAAGCACCTTCCCTCTTTGCAGGGTGTACAGTTCTGAAATATTCAGCTCACAATGGAAAAAGATAAAGAACTTCCACACTATCCATTTTTTTTTCAGGCCAAAGAGAAATAAAGCTGAATGCCTCCCAAGCTTGTGATAAGTGACCTTTGTTGTCTGACAGGAGAATGAAAAACCACCCATTTTTGTATTTGGCTTAATAAAGGTATGTGAGGTAGCAATGCTCAACAGCCAAAACTGATTGGTGATTTTCTTTCTAGATGACCCATTAAAAGTGGCTGAAGATAATGAATTCATCCATCACTTATGACTAAGTGTACTGTCCCCTGCATGCACTCAGGATAATAGCGTCTTAGAATGAAGGGTATTAAAATCATCAGATAAATCTAACATTACTGGGCAAAGTCATTTCACAGTGATCACTCAGAGGTCATCATTATGCACTTCCATACCAGTTTCCAACTGGTGAGGCCCAAAATTGAAGCAGAAGAGGGCAGGACAAGAAGCAATTTCTTTCAAGTGACATCAGTATTTTTTAGCCATTAGATTGTCTAGCCATTTTCAAGGATGGGGAGAGGGGGGAGGAAAAGATAAAGAAAAAGAAAAAGGAAGAGGTAGTGATTGGATTGTTTCTCAGTTCTAGTTTGGTAGACATTCTCCCCTCGTTTTTCACAAAGTTGAATCTTTATATATTAAATTAATATTAAGCCACATGAAGGTATGATCTGTTCACAGAACAGGACTGAAATGGCTGAAGAGCGGGAAGATTTACACAGTCTCAGGAGAAGTTGTCTCATGTAAGAGTGTGGACTTTCTATACTTCATTGTGGCCTCTGTTATTTACTGCCTGGATAAACTTTGCACAAGGTATTTTTTTCTAGGTATTTAAGCATTTTATGCTTGGTCTTCTTAACTATAAAAGGAGATAATATTATCTATCTAGAGAATTTAAGGTGAAAAGTAAATATATTTATATGCATAAAGTTTATTATAGTGCCTAGCACATAGTCATTAACAAAGATTATTATTATTATTATTATTATTATTATTATTATTAATCTGTTCTGACTAGGAATCTGGAAAAAAGGGTATTGAATAAATGTGTTTTGTGTGTTGACTTTTCTTGATTTTCTTTGTTTTCCAAATAATTGCTGCAAATATTTTATAAACTAGCTTGCACTTGTCTCTATCAGGTGTTAGAATCTTCTTCATCAGAAATTATCCTTCTTTATCCCAACTACCACATACATTCAGGAAATTTGGAATTTTCAAAGCATAATATTGGACTTTGTTTATAGTGAGGTAGAAAAGGGCAGGCCAGTGAGTCTAGAGTAGTCAGAAATCTCTGGAATATAAATCGTCCTGTTTTATTCTTCCACATTGGGAGAACATAAAAAGACAGGATCTGGAGTGTCACTCAGCTGAAACCTCTAACAATTGTTCATTATGGGTGACTGCTGTTACAGTAAAAGAACATGATAGGATGGAATGGATGTTGGAGAAGATATTACAACCATTTTGCTTAGAATACAGATTTCAGGTAGCTGCTTGCAACTATGGTTAAAGAATTTCAAGCAAATCAAGCAAACTGACTCCTATCGACTCTGAGAAGCCATCAAAATTCTACAAAATAAGCTAACTTCCCCTAAACCTTTCTTCTGTTTCCACTGACACCCTTTAAGAGGATCCTCTTTTGGGATCTTTTTTGAAATTCCCATAGGGAATGTACTCGTTTTTCTTATCACCAGATTTATAGACTATAACTGATCACTGAGCACATTGTAGATTTGCTGATTAAAATTTTTGCTTATTTGTAGCTCATCTTTATTAAGATTTCAGTCCTGTTCTGTGAACAGATCATACCTTCATGTGGCTTAATATTAATTTAATATATAAGAAGTATTCATTTAATGCCAACTGACTCTCTGTGATTAGAGCCTGGGATGACTAGTATAAGTAAGACATACTCCTTGCCCTCAGGGATCTAATAGTCTAATGGTGGAGGAAGACCCCATGCCATGATATGACTATTTGGTCATTTAAGCATAAAAATTGTTATAGAAACTGAGAACAGGAAGAAGCTAGTTGACCAAATAATGAGTTTTACTAATCAATTTTATAGCCTCAACTTAAATTCATTCATTTAAATAAAGCTCATTCAAAGAGGCAGATGGTTACAAAAACTAAAATATCCCTAGACTGTTTCCCTGATTTAACATATCTTGATAGAACTGAATAAAAATGAGACTTCTTTAGGCTTTAATTTTTTTTATATTGTAGTACTAAAAGAGGTGATCCTAATTCAGCAAGGACTTATTACTTCTAGACATTCTTGGTTTCCATGTTGCATTTTGATTCTATTAATTTTTATAAGACAGCCACAGTGTTCTCAGCACAGTAACCAGTTATAGAATTTCATTGAGTTTCACTCTTAAAAAGCAACATTGGAGCATCTAACAGATAAATATTATTGGTAGAACTATATACCAGAAGAAATCATTTTAATTCATTACTCATCATACCCCTGAGCTATAATCCTATTGTATAGAAGACACCAGTAAGAATAAACCCCTAAGGTCATAAACTTGGGTATAGAATTCAAGGTACTTAATGCAATTAACTAAATTCTATATTTCATAAAGCTTATTGTCCCTTCCCAAGGTAAATTGAAATGTAAAAGATAGGGAAAGTATACTATTAAAGGTCTTGACATGATATCTAATTTCATTACATGTTTACAAGTCTTGTAGATAACTTTTACTAAATTATATGTGTTTGAATACTTTTAAAAAGTCTAATTTTAATTTCATAGCAACACATAAAAGTCTAGAAGAAATTTGATTTTATTTAGTATCGGGATATATTCCTCCTTTCCTCTAGATACTTGTAGACTTATACCTCTTCCCATTATCATTGTCACTTTTTCCTCCCAATCATCATCCCTGAAATGAGTTTGGTGTCCCCAACTTAAAAATTCATTCTCGCTTGTGTAGACAATCTTTTATTTTTCATTGTGATAAAGTATACCTTGTCAAGCTCATGCTAAAAGGGAACTGGTAGATAGCTAAATCTGAAGGAGTGGCTTAGAGCTGGAGCTGATGTGTATCTGTAATCAAGGGGTCTGTGGAATTGCTGGGAAGGAGAGGGGGAAAGATGAGGAGGCGGAGAGCAACTGCCTTCTTGGAGTTTAATGTCTATGAGAATGGTACATACTTAAGAAGCTGAGGGAGCGGGAAATGGGAGACTGTGCCCTAGGAACCAGGAAAGATTACCTAAATGAGAGTCAAAATGTCATCAGCATACTTAATTTGACTTTATAATTTTTTCTAGAGCTCTGGCATGTGCAGTTAGGCCACTCATTTCTACATATAAAGGACAATGCATAGTTATTATTATTATATTACATGAATATTTATGATTATCTCATGCTAAAATATGTCTTTAAAGCAGAAATAAATGAAAGTTATTTTATTACTTTATTAAGTTGAAATTCACATAAATTTTTAAAATTTATATTTAACTTTGTGGAATAACTTTGGATGATGTTTTAGTAGTAATATTACTTTTAATATTTTCTATTAAAAGATGAGAAAAAAGATCACTTTGGAAGGATGGGTTTGACCTAATATTTAGTTTTATTTATAAAGTCTACCATACACATTTGCAGTATCAAAAAGAATACTTGTAACTTCGATTTCTTAAATATAACCAACCTGGAGTAGGGACAGGAAGATTAAAAGCGGGTAACATTCACAGTGATGTTCCTCAATTCAAATCTTCAATTTTAACTATGCTTCTTTTGGATTGCATGCTTTATTTGTTATTCTTCTTATTTTTGGGATAGAAAGGAAAGCATACATTAAGTAGGGAAGTGTAACAAATTCTGAAACTCAAACTGAGAGTTGGTTAGAGAATAGCAGGGATCAGGAATTCTGCTGTCAGAATGTGGATCTAAATGAGTCTTTTTTCTGTTCTGCTTCCATTTCTCCATGATGCATACTTAATATGTACTTTGTGCATTCAGCAATAATACATATCAAATTCAATGTGATATTCTCCACATGAGGTACCATCCCTTTACATTTTCAAATAAAATGACTCTCATTCATTGCAAGAATGACTTCCTGCCTTTCCTTGGAATTCTTCTATCATAGCAACGCTAAGACACAAAAATCTTATTCAGCAAAAAAGAGTTAGTTCTGATTATTGCTACAAATGAGAAGAAAAACAACAATAGGGGAACTGACTCAGTCATCCAAGCTCAAGGCTAAATAGTTCTTTTTTGGTAATTTAGATATCACTGCCATATTTGATAAACCTTAGCATGCCTCTTACAGGGCAGTGCAGTGAAAGCAGCATGAGTGTCTGGAACAGGTGTGCAGGCACCACAAGGAGGCAGAATTGCTGGTGCAAGTTGAGATAGTGAGCTTATTGGTTTTCCTGCACAACTGCATCTCCTCAAGTGAGGAAAGGGGCACAGATTTGACACTGAGCTTTCTCTTCTTGGACTTTCAACATTATTGTATCTTAAAGACCCTATCCTATCTAATAAAAGACTAATATGCAAATTGACCATACCTTTGCTATACCCACAAGCCATGCCCACCAGCCAATCAGGAGTAAATAAACCCCAACCAAGATGGCTGCAGCCACTGAGAGCAGGAGGGAGGTTTGGGTTTCACCAGCAATGGAGGAAGCCAAGCTTTCTGCCTGCCCTTGCTGGCCGAGGCCTCCACTCAGTGCTACAAAGTTTCAACTATAGAAGATACATATATCCTAACAGAAATGACAGCAGCCACGGAGCTAGAGAGAGCAGAGGCTAGGGTTGCCCTGGCAATGGAGGAAGCCAAGCTTCTGCAGCCCTAGCACCTAGGCTTCCCCTCTAGGCTACAAAGTTTCAATTATAGAATTTAAATAAACCCAAACAGAAATGGCTGTTGCCTCAGAGTGAGCAGAAGGCTTGGCTCCACTTCAGGCTACAAAGTTTCAATTGTAGAACATAAATTAACCCCAGATCCCAGGGCCTCTGCTTGGGTCGCTATGGGGCATGGCCAGCCTGCAAACCACCATAAGCCTCTCACCCAGGCCACTTCATACCTCAAGGGAACCCCCACCCTGATCCAAGACACTCTTCAGGGCAAACCAGCTGGCCCCCACTCATGCAACAGGGCTGCATCTTATCTAATAAAAGAGTAATATGCAGATTGACCATCACTCCAACACACAAGAGGGCTGCCCCCATGTGGTCAAAGATCCTGCCCCCATGTGGACACAAAATGGCCACCCCAAGATGGCCAGCAGGGGAGGGCCATTGGGAGGTTCCAGGCCTGCAAGGGAGGGCAGTTGGGGGTGATCAAGCCTGCAGGGGAAGGCAGTTAGGTATGACCAGGCTGGCAGAGGAGGGAAGCTGGGGGCAAACAGGTTGGGAGGGAAGCAGTTAGACATCAATTAGGCTGGCAAGGTAGTGGTTAGAGGTTGACCAGGCTGGCAGGAAGAAGTGGTTAGGGGCAATCAATGAGTCAGGCAGGCGAGCAGTTTGGAGCCAGCAGTCCTGGATTTTGAGAAGGATGTCTGACTGCCTGTTTAGGCTCGATCCTACTGGGATCAGGCCAAAATGGGCAGTCGGACATCCCTCAAGGGGTCCCAGGGTTCTACCAGGGTGCGAGCTGGGCACCCCTCATGCACAAATTTTGTGCACAGGGCCTCTAGTATTTAATATAACACAATATGATATGATATGATATGGATCTTCAGGAAATACTTAGTATGAGAATTTAAAATAAATATCTCAAGACTGCCATTGCTAGTTAGTGGCAATAGGGCAATTATTCCCATGGTGGGGGAAACATTTTTGTCTCTATCTCTCAGATGGCCTTATTTGCTGAAATTAATTTATTTGTATTCCTTAGGTGATTGTTAGCTAATAGTTTCATAAGGATCATGAGGAGAAGGGGTATAATAATAAAAGGGGGAAGGGAAGAGTTTGAACATAAGCTTGGTTTGCTTTCTAGTTTTGTGCAAAATTGAGACAGATCCAAGGACTAGAGACAGATCCAAGGTTCCTTCCCATCTCAATTCTCTATTCACACATTATGTACACTTGATGCATCCAACAATCATACTCATTAGACACAATGCTATATTTCACAAGCCTTCTATAAAGCCTATTTATATCATGCTTAGAACTTTTTCTTTCTATGAAAGTGGTTCTTTTAGTTATCACCTTGAATATTCCTTTTTCTAAATTTTTGCTTTGAAATAAAGAACTGCTTTGAACACTACAAAAAAAAAAATCTACATAGAGAGCAGGACTGGGAGAAAAACAGAGCCTTGTAGCCATCTGCTGGTTTGGCTTTCCTTGTACAAATTGGAAAGGCTTCCATTTTTTTCTTTTTTTAAGATTGAATTTTGAAATTGTATAAATGTGTAAAGTAGTTTAAAAGCCCAATCTTAAGATAACAATTTCTATCCCAAAGTTTATGAAATATGTCTGCAAAGTTATGTGATTGATTTACTTACTTTCTAGCATATACAAATCCAAATATTATCAAAAAATAAATATTTGAAAGCAAGCTTTATCTAATACTACCTAATGATAGTATTATTTCATAGAACTTTTTAGATATATACTTTTCTATTTGCCTTCAGAACTGAATTAAAACTAGACTAAAAGATACTTTCACTATATAACCATATTTTCTTGCCTCCCTCCCCCCGCCCCCCCCCCCAACTTTTAATCAGAGTTGGAGCAATATATCTCCTGGCTCTTTTCAAAATTCAAATCTGTTATTCACAGTTTGTCAACTTTCCATTTTTCAAGTTATTTTCTCTTAGTTTCAAAAGCAATTCATGATTTTAAGTTACATTGGCAGCAATGGAAAAATATCTAAAGCCTCAAATGAAACAAATATTATAAAGAATAACACTTATTTGAGTTTATGACTTGGAGCAGGTTTGTTTTTGAAAAGTCACTTTACTTAATGTCACATTCCATATATCTGTTTTCAGAACTGATGTGATTGACAGGGATTAACTTTGGATGTTAGAAGTACCATCCTAACTGAGATTTTGTTTGTTTTTGTGTTTATCGTTGTGAGATTGTTTATCAGGTGCATTGAACCACCTCCATATTCTCCTGTAAAGGTGCCAATTCCTGACGCTCAGCAGAAAAGCAGTCAGCAGATGTTAAGAGATTCTATCATGAAAGAACAAAACTCATGTTTGACCTTTAACATCTTATACAGCTTTCTTGAAAATAATTATTTTCTTTAAAATGTTTATTTTTATTTTTTAAATTTATCAGGGTGACATTGGTTAATACAATTATATAGCTTTTAGGTGTACAATTTTACAATACATCATCTCTTTATTCTATTGTGTGTTCACTATCCCAAGTCAGGTTTCCTTCCATCACCATTCAACCATTTATTCCACCTTTACCCACTTCTATTCCCCACCCCCGCCCCCATTTCCCTCTGGTAATCACATACTGTTGTCTGTGTCTATAAGTGTTTTTTTTAAAATTTTTGCTTAATCTCTTTACCTTTTCTACCCCTGCCTCCACAACAGCTGTCAGTCTGTTCTCTGTCTCTATGAGTCTGTTTCCAAAATTTTTTTGTTAGTTTATATGAACAAGTGAAATCATGTGGTACTTGTTTTTCTCTGACTTGCTTAATTCACTGAAAACGAATTTCTAGTTTATTTTTGTAAATGGATGATACACAACCCTTCTAACTACAGTAGTTAGGGATTTGAAATCTAACAAACTCCCTTATAAAAGTAGAAACTAATATTTAATATATAAAGTTAGCCAACTGCACAAATAACACACTGAAGTAAAAATAATACTACTAAATTAACACATTTAGGAAGACATTTGAAAATTGTCTAATAATAAAGTTATGTTGTTTTAGTATTTCAATACTATCAAGATCATCACAGTGGTGGAATGCAGTGGGTCCAAATGCCAGTCAATAGATAAGCTACATCAGAGTGACTGGAGTTTTAAAATTATTCTAATTTAAAATTTTATATAGTGCCTAATACTTTAATTTATAACTATTGAATCAAAATTGGAAAGACCAAAGAATCTTTAAATTTAAAAAGTAGTCCAGGTGATTCTGATGCAATTTGGCTATGGACTGCATTGTATCAGATAAACTATAGAATGGAATAGATTTTAGAGATGAACAGCATACAATCGCTGCTTTATGGAGCCCTGTACACGGGGACAGGGGTTCAGATTAGATGTTATCAAGGATGCAAGCACCAAAGAAACAGGAACTTGAACAATTATGGAGAATCCAGAATGGACTTTTGGAAGTCATGCTTAAGCAGAGTATATAGGATATGAGATTTGCACATATAGCGTCTCTCCTATAGTTCTCATAGATTTGCACTGTAGTGTCTCACCTAGGAGAGACACTATATGTGCAAATTATAGGTCTGTGAAAGGATATGTGTTTGGGGAACTGCAAGTAAATCATAGGTTGGGAAGGGAAGAGGGTAGAGCTGAGAACATTAAAAAGGCAGGAGCCAGATTGGAAGAGCAGCATCTGTCATACTAAGGAGCTTTTACTAGTATTTTATTCTGCATGAAGTAGGTGCCATTGAATGATTTCATAACTCTAAGTGATAAGACCAGGTTAGTGTTTTGCACATGATGTTCTGAGGGCAGTGTAGTGGGTGATTTGAAGCTGAGTGGGGCCAAAGCCAGAAAAATAGAGATAGGCAAAATGGAAATAAGTCATTCATAATTTCATTTTCCAGGAGATAACATTGCTAACATTCTGGTAGATATTCTTCCAGGTTTTTATTTTTCCTATACATATGCCACCAACATGCTATATAGGGTGTACACCCCAGAGGTCTATAATACATGTGTACATTTATAATTAATATTTATATTATAAAATATATATCTATAGACAAAGATTATAAATTATAGATATTCATGTACACATATTAAATATAACGTTTTAAATTCTAACAGAGTAGATAATAAAACCAAATAAATTAAAAGTAATAATATAAAATAACTAAGATAAGTTTAAGTTCCATAGCTAATGTCTTCAGGGTTGTTAGGGCTCTTAGAGTTAGGATCCCTTAAAATATTCCCTGGGCCTCCCTCCTTAGACTTATATTTCCCTGTAGGGAATCTTTAGCAGATGTCCTTTGAGCTGAGAGCAGAAGGGCAAAGGGCATGACCCTTGCCCTCTCTCTGGGTCCCTGTATTCTCCTATGCAGCTGTTGGAGATGCTTATCAGCCTTCAAAGGCCGCCGGCAGGGAATTCCTGCTGGGTACCCACTGACACACAGAAGTATCCTTTCTTTGGGGAGTCTCTCTCCCACCAGAAGCCAATCTAACCAACACGTGTTTAGCTCAGGATAGTGTATAAAACCCTTTTATATGCACCATCTCATCTGATCTTCACAACAACCCTGTGAGGCAGATATTATTTCTTGACCTTTTTTGTTTTTTTTAGGGGATTAAGTCACTTGCTTAAGAACACAAACAGCTAGTAAGAGGTGTAACTAGAACTCAAACCTACAACTTTGACTCCAAATCCTGTGATCTTTGCTCTACATTTACAGAGCTACCCTTCTGAATGAATGGATAAACAGAGATTCTGAGTTTCTAAAGCCGATAACCATAACTGCACAATTATGCCTCCTCTACCTTGAGATTTTGAATCTCCTTGGAGTATCCTATGAAAGGCCTATATGGATTTCAGTAAAAGCATCATAAATATTTATTGGAAAATAGATATATTTTATACTTTTAGAGTCTTTACAAAATATACCAGAATTAATCTGTCTTAGAAGTTTGATTCAGATGTATTTTTTCTCTTCTAAATCTCAAAATCATATTTCTATGCCTTTAATAAAACAACATAATAATGAGGCCATACTAATATAGATACTAACTTACAAGCTTCAATTGAAAAAAATAAGCTATTGAGATAAGAGCACAAATGTAGACACAAAAATGAGGAAACACAAAATATTGGACATTAAAAGGCATGTGAATAGAAGGGGAATAAGCTTTCCAAGGTGAGCATGAGGAAATCTCATTTATATGATATACATACATATATTTTTATATCTATCTATCTATCTATCTATCTATCTATCTATCTATCTATCATCTATCTATCTATAATGCCTAGTGTTTCCCCAATTGACACCTGCTTTTTTTGCACTTTCTTTATGAAATACTTGGAGCTTAAACATATTATAGATTAATCAGATCCTTTCACTTAATCACTTGCCCTCTGCTGCCCATTTATAAACCACTGTTTTCCCTAGCATATTACTGAATATAGAAACCAGGCATCCAAACAAATTAATTTAAATGCAGAGGTCAAATTATCTAGGATAGTCATTTTTAAACCTGAAATGCAGCTGAACCCATTCTTTAAACAAACACTTATATCGAGGCCCAATAAATAAGACAAAAGCAGAGCTGGTATCATAAAGTTGGGGGGCTGGAGAGCAAATTGTCCGCTCCTCAGGCCCTCCCCTCCCTCATGGCAACCTTTAGACCTCTCTGCTGAGGGGATTTGACCCCTAGCATTGAAGTGGGGTGAATTCTCCAGTTTTATTGTCTATAATACAATAAAACAACAAGACATAGAATATAAACTATATGTGTCACCTATAAATTGCAGAACTGAAAAGCATAATGTGGGGCAGTAAGGGTTCTGGGTGGTACATAAACTCAGTGCCATAAAACAGGGAGTGGGAAAACCAACATTTCTCTCTATTTTTCTTTGAAAATTTTCATTGTGGACATAATTTCATGAAAGAATAAATGTTCTGTCATTTTTAGTATTTAAAGAATGGGATGAATAACTTTTAAAATACTGTAAATTGCATTGTCTCTCTTTCATTTGTGGCTTAGCTCTACCATTCATCATGATGTTAGGAGATAGAAAGAGACTCTTCACCATCAATCTGTTCTCCTGCTCTTGTCAGTGCTTATGTCCTTAGATAAACATAATCTGTTTTTATTATATTTTTCTGAAAAGCTTTGAATAAACTGTAATATAGAAGCTTTTATTTTATGCATATATTTTTTAGAATTAAATGACTTTGGAACTTCTTATGGTAAAAGTTTGGCAAATCAGAAATAGAAAAAAATTATATATACATATATAATAATCTTTAGATGTATTTACTTTTTACTGACTTATAAGATATTGTATAATTTTATATGTTTATAAATCACATGGTAAGATTAATTATGAGGCTTTGTGAACACTATATAAATTTAAAGTGCTTTTTCTATTAAGAATATAGATTTTTTTTTCACCGAGTAATGTTTCATACTCAGTATTCTTCTGCCTATGGTGTGTAATATTTAGAAATCATGAAAGGTGTTTTAACTAAACTTGAAGCTGGCATTGTTTTTTATTTCTCATTTTTAGATAATTTTAAAATTTACTCTCATATGGTATATAGTTTCATTTTCATATTCAACCACTCTTCTTTATTCTCCTTATTTTCCTGATCTTGACCTTAAGGCATTCAACTTTTCCAGAACTTGGCTCTAATTAAACATCTCTTAAAATATTCATAGGTACACAAAAGAATCTCTACATCCTAGAGAATCTTATAAAATGCTTAACTATTCTCTCTTCATATTTATCTCATTGAAAATCAGAAGTACTCTAAAGTGATTTAAAGGCCTTTATACATGCAAGTAAAGTTAGAGATATATAGTATGAAACATCTAGTTACTGAGTTTTTAAACAGTACTATTAAAATAACTTATTTAGAGAACTTGTAGAATATGGAACACAAGAGAGTATGAACTGAGGAGCAAACAATTTCTGTGGACTACACAGACTTCTTTTAAGGAATTTATTATACAGATAACATACAAAATGTTAAGTTGACTACATAAGAAAGAATTCTATCTATCTATCTATCTATCTATCTATCTATCTATCTATCTATCTATTTTGAGTTTCATGTTTTTATATACATGCAAAGTTAGTTTCACCATGAAATTTTATTCTCTAATGTATTCTTTTTATATTAGATGGGCTATGTGAAGTTGTTGCTAACCCTCTCCTTTAAGGTCCTCACAATGGAGATGGTAGTTCCTAAGATGTCTACATTAAGGGGATTGTTAAAATAAATTTAAAATAGATATGAAGTAAAAAAGAATATAGATTAGGAGTTTATTCCATGAGACTGAATGAAACAAGGTTGCTTTTTTCTGCATACAAGTGAGTGTTACATCACCGTGCATATTCTGAAATAATGGGACAACCCAAAATTCCAACCTTTCTGAACCTTTCAAAGCTCTGGCTTTCCAGAAGAAGATTAAAGAGAGAAATTATTTCAAAATCATTTTTTAAAAAAGGAACAGATTCAAACTTGAACTTAAAAGTTCAGTTGAGAAAGTCTTACTGTTAAAGTACAGTTCTCTTCTCAAGCTGGACACACTGAGCAAGCCCCCTTCTTTTGCAACTTCTTGTTCTTACAGCAGAACATGTGTAGGTAATCACGAGGTCCTTTGTAATGCTTTTGTTTTGCATGTAAATCACATACTTATGGGGTTTTGTATGAGAATTTCTGTTTGAAGCTAACCTTTATTCCTGGTGTTATATGTAGTTCCTTTTAAGACAATTATTACAATTATTTATGATTCCTTAGTGTGAGGATTTGTGGAACAGTAACTGCCATCTCTTACTTTCTCAGCTTCCACTTTAAATTTTTAATAGGCTCTATTTTTATAGAAGTTTTAGGTTCACAGCAAATTTGAATTGAAATTACAGAGAGTTCTCATGTACCCCGACTCCCACATACGTGCATTCTCTCCCATTATCAACACCAAAACCAGAGTGGTACATTTGTTACAACTGGTGGACCTATATTGACACACTGTTATCACCCTAAATCTATCATTTACATTAGGGTTCACCTGAGGTTGTACATTTTATGGGTTTTGACAAGTGTGTAATGATATAAATTTACTATAAAAATTTGGAGCACTATCCTAAAAGTTTTCTGTGTACCACCTACTCATCCTTCCCTTACCCCTAGCCTCTGACAGCAACTGACCTCTCCACTATTTCCATAGTTTTTCTTTTTCCATACTGTATTTAGAATCATATAGGATGTAGCCTTTTCAGAACTACTATACTTTTTTTAAAAATAGAAATTTATTTGTAAGTCATGGGATTCATTTCTAGATTGATGGCTATTTTTAAGACTAAAAAAATAGTAACCACTATAAAAATATAACTATTTTGTCAGGAGTTATAATGATTTTGTTCTTTGCCTGGTGGCTGTACCCAATACCAAGGGTCATTTTCTGATCCTGAAAGGGGTAATTTATTACCTCTTGACTCTGAATGTGTAGTTTCTCTGCTTCCTGTTTCTGTATTCTTTGAAGAGAAAGCTGCTGAGAAAAGAGGCAAGTAAAGCCAAACTATTTGAAAAATTGTAAAATTTATTTTTCTATGCACATATGCTTTTATGTTAAAAAAGAGTATCCTGGATCCTACCAAGGTTATAACTCTTCAACATGTTTCATGCCTTATTGGAATTTAGAAAATTTGAAATTCTCAGAATGGTTGCTTCAGGCTGAACTTTTAATTACTTATATACGTAAGCCTTACTGTTCTTCTAAACAAAACTTTGATTACTTTATGATTATTACTATTCTGGCTGCTGTAAAACAAGGTGACAGGTGGTTTGTTGTTTTTTTTTTTGTCAGAAGTAACGATTATCAATGTTAGCTTGTGGTAATTGTCTCTTTCCTACATAGATGGTGTTAAAATCTTAGAAGTGAAGTCTTAAAGTCATATAATAAGAAATTTATTTTCCTTTGAGCAGCCAGCCAAGTTTCCATGCCACAATTTGTCAACAATCATTATAGTGAAAACTGCTTAAGAGAAGTCCTAGAAAGCTGTGGAAAGAAACAGCATATGTGTGACTTTTGCTAGCTGTTAATTCCCAAGTGTTACATATAGACGCCTAAAGCAAAGCAGAAAACATTTAAAGAGAGGTGGGATATTGAAGGGACAAGGGCATTAATTGTTTAGAGTCAAATTCAGTTCCACTGTAGTAATAAAAGTGCCTTAAATTTTGTTCCAAGTACTTATAATGGTGATAATTTTATATTTTGATGAATATTTTGTGGCTTGCTCTTCTTTTTATCAACAGAATATCATTTGCTTTTGAGGATAATTTTAAGTGCTGTGTGAAATGAGGAAGTGACAAAATGAAGAGACATTATTACCTGAAGAGAAAGTGATTTAGGAAGCTTGTCAATCACAGTCATGACTAAGGAACCACTTTGGTCACCACTTCCGATCCTTACTAGCCGTTATGTGGAGGTGGGCAGATGGTGCACCCATGCTGGATGCCAAACTAATAAAAATTGCTCAGGGTTGGAGAAAAGGGAGATGGGTCAAAGATATGTGTCTATAGAGTGTATTTAATTTATAAAAATCAACTTTAAGAATTACTTGTAAAATATGGTAATCAACTCTAAATGCAGATGTTCTTCAATGGAAAAATATACTTTATAAAGTTCACATAAAAATAAATAATGTTAAACTATGTTAAAAAGGGAAAAGAGATTTTTAATCTAAAAGAAGTCACCTAGACTTATATGATGGCTAGAGAGTAGATTGACTGATGATACATATGGAAGAAATAGATAAAACATTCAACACACACAAAAAAGATGTGTCTGGACATATTTTTATGTCTTATCAGAACATAGTCAAAAGGTTAGGCATGAGGAGCTGTGGTCTAACACAGCTCACCTTTCAAATAAATTTTTAACAATTTGTTAAAAATTTGGGTGTTCCCCCAAATCTCAAAGTATGAGATCTCTTTACAAATACCATTTCTTACGATGGGTCCTGGCACTTGTCCTGTTCCTTTTTTTAAATACGACAGGGTGAAAATTTGTTATCTTAATATTTGACACTAGAATTCCTTATAAAGAAGTACTGTTTTTGTTTATATAACATTCACTGGGGCAAATGAGACCTGAGGATATTACTATTTGCAGGAGTGAAGAAAAGGAGGCATTTTTTGGGTGTCTGTGATCCAGATAGAGAGAAAGAAGGCATAGAGAAGGTGGTGGTGGTAATGAAGTGGGGAGTCAGAGAAGCTAAAAAGGTTAGAGTCTGGGTACTACATGGGATAAATCTGCTGGAGCAGATCTTAGAAGTCCTCATTTCAATAACAAAAATTGTAACTTTGGTGATGAACGTTAACTAGACTTACTGCGGTGATCATTTTGAAATTAAAGATCCTTAATGTTGTTAATTAAATTTAGTTTTAAATCCACTTTCTAGAAAGCATCTCTTTCTAGATATGTATACCCCTCAGAGATCTACCCTTTCTCTTGCATAACCAGCATCCTTGAATTGGCAGAAGACAGTAGCCTGGGTCTGACTAATGATCACAAGGTCCAGACCTTTGGCAGGTTAAAGATAACATCTTGACCAAGTTACGTTTCATTTCTTTGCCCAAGGGTAGATAGACCTGTTGACTGCTTTCTCATGAGATTGGACAGAGGGATGCCAGACAAGAGCTCAGAGCTGTCCTCAAGACCTGAAGAAATTATTTATTACTCTTACCTCACCTCTAATCAATCAGTTCCCAGTACAACTCAGAACTCCCTAGCCAAGATGTCATGTTATATCCTGCCCAGTGTGGCTCAGTGGTTGAGCATCGACCTATGAAACAGGAGGTCACAGTTCAATTCCCGGTCAGGGCACATGCCTGGGTTGCAGACTTCATCCCCAATAGGGGTCATGCAGGAGGCAGTTGAGCAATGATTCTCTCTCATTATCGATATTTCTATCTCTCAATCCCTTTCCTTTCCTTTATGAAATCAATAAAGATGAACGTGTGTGTGTGTGTGTGTGTTTGTGTGTGTGTATGGTTATTTTGCACTCTGTAATCTGTAATCTGCATACCACCAGAAAGTGTAGGATTTGGGGAATTAGCTTCCTGTCTCCTGGCTGGTACCATTCATAATATATAGTCAATACTTCTCCACTGCAATTCTCAGTGTCTAGTGTTTGGCTCTGCCAGCTTTGGGTGGACAAACTCTTTCTGTCCTCTAATGATTTCATAATATATACAAATATAAAATCATTATATTTTACACCTGAAACTAAAATAATGTTATATGTAATTATGTTTCTTTATTTTTTTAACAATATATTTTATTGATTTTTTACAGAGCGGAAGGGAGAAGGATAGAAATTCAGAAACATCAAGGGAACCAAGATGGCGGCATAGGCAAAACACCTATCTTATTGTCATACACAGCAATTTTAAAACTACAACTTAATGAAAGAACAAACACCTTCCAGAATCACCAGAAAGCTGGCCGAGTGAAAATTCCACCAATAAAAGTGAAGATAAGACACTGTGACTCGGAGGAGCGGCTGAGGACAGTGTTGAAGATTCGCGCGGAGAGAGGTTTGGAACGCGCACCAGCAGAGAGGGCGGGCGGCCGAAAACCGGCCAGTTTTCTAGAACGGGGAGACAAAGACGACCCACTGGACTGATTCTCCAGCTCTGGGCAAAGTCCAGGGAACCCACTATCATACGGGGTAAAAACTGGACAGTGGGAGGGCTCGCCAAAGCTCAGGCGCTGCAAGGATCTGCTGGCTAATGGTGAAGGCAACCTTGCACGTGACCTTGGGAACAGACCACGTAGAGAGCACTTGCGACTTGCTCTTTCATTTGGAAAACCGTCAGACTGCTTTGTTTTACAACCCTGGGTGAGACATTGGGTGTGCAGACGCATTTGGGGAGAGTCTGAATTCTCCAGCAGCTGGTGGAGCTTGACAGCAGCTCTCTCTCAGAGGTGCTGGCAGACTTTGCCACCGGCACAAAGTCCCTGGGGTCGCATAGGGCGGAGCTAACCCTGTCTGCTTGGCCTGGAGACTCCACCCATTCAACCTGAGCACAGCTGAACTTCACAGACAATTGGCCTGGAGGTCAATCCCTCCAAGTGCTAACAACAATTAACCTGAGCTTAACTTCAGCAAGACTGTGCAGCCCATATCCACCTCAGGTAACTGGGGAGGCTGAGCCACTGTCCCTTGTAGGCAGGCTACCACACAAAGCTAATTGACCAACTCAGGGAAACAGCCACCATGCAGAGACATGGAAAGAAATCAGATATGAAAGAAATGGAGGAAAAAAAATGACTGGACATGGAATTCAAAACCACGGTTATAGGGCTTCTCAAGAGGCTCCAACAAAAGGTCGAGGAAATAAGCAAGACCGACAAGGAAATGAATGAGTCCTACAAGGAAATGAAGGAGACCCTCAAGGATATGAACAAGACCTGCAAGGAAATGATCAAGACCAATGTGGAAATGATCAAGACCAACATGTAAATGAATGAGTCCTACAAGGAAATGAAGGAGACCCTCAAGGATATGAAAGAGACTCTCAAGGATATGAGAAAGGACCAACCAGAAATTAAGCATACACTGACTGAAATAAAAAATATTATACAAAGACCTAAAAGTGCTCTGGAGCACCCCAAGAACCAAGTTAAAGATTTGAAATACAAAGAGGTAAAATCCACTCAGCTGAAAAAGCAAGAAACCAAAAGAATCCAAAAAATTGAAGATAGTGTAAGGGGCCTCTGGGACAACCTCAAGCATACCAACATCTGAATTATAGGGGTGCCAGAAAAAGAGAGCAAGACAATGAAAACCTATTTGAAGAAATAGTGACCGAAAACTTCCCACACCTGGTGAAAGAAATATACTTAGGAGTCCAGGAAGCGCACGGAACCCCAATATATAGGAACCCTAAGAGGACCACACCAAGGCACATCATAATTAAAATGCCAAGAGCAAAAGACAAAGAGAGAATATTAAAAGCAGCAAGAGAAAAACAGTTAGTTACCTATAAGGGAGCACCCATACGATTGTCAGTGGATTTCTCAACAGAAACGATGCAGGCCAGACGGGAGTGGCAAGAAATATTCAAAGTGATGAACAGCAAGAATCTACAACAAAGATTACTCTATCTAACAACACTGAGGCTCTATCTAACACCTGTAAGAATCGCTATCAACAAATCAACAAATGACAAGTGCTGGCAAGGATGTGGAGAAAAAAGGAACCCTGGTGCATTGCTTATGGGAATGCAGACTGAAGCAGCCACTGTGGAGAACAGTATTGAGTTTCCTCAAAAAACTAAAAATGGAACTTCCATTTAACCCAGTAATCCCACTTCTAGGAATATATCCCCAAAAAACAAAAACATCAACCAGAAAGAATATATGCACCCCTTGTTCATAGCAGCACAATTTACCATAGCTAAAATATGGAAAGAGCCTAAGTGTCCATCAGCAGATGAGTGGATTAGAAAACTGAGGTACATCTACACAATGGAATAGTATGCTGCTATAAAAAAGAAGGAATTCTTACCATTTGCAACAGCATGGATGGAACTGGAGAGCATTATGCTAAGGGAATAAATAAGAGAAAATAAATATCACATGATCTCACTCATTTGTGGAATATTAGGGACATCATAAACCAATGAAAAAAAGAGATACAGAGACAAAGAAGCATCAAACAGACTATCAAACATCAGTGGGAAGGCAGGGGAGGATTGATGGGGGATGAAGAGGGTAAAAGATTAACCAAAGGACTTGTATGCATGCATATAAGCATAACCAATAGGAAAGTAAATGGGGGAAGGAAATAGATATATGTACTACTATTTGTAATACTTTAAATAATAATAATAATTTTAAAAATAAAATAAAAAACAAACAAAAATGAAAAAATTATCTAAAGAAATAAATATAGTATGTAGTTCAATTTTTTCAATAGTACACATAGCTATTTGCCTTATGGAAAGTATAGTAATTGAGGCTATCAGTTTACTATCTCACATGCTATTGAAGGTAATGTATTCTGTCTTTTATTATTTAGAAATTTGCTGTCAGCCTAATTATTGATCCTTCGTTAATCTTTTTTTATGGATGAATTAAATATATTTTCTATGAAACTTTTAAATCATCTATCTTTCTATTTTATCTATCATTATCTATTATCATTTATTCATCCATTGATTAATCTCAAATGTATCTTTTACTTTTTGGCTCATAAATTATGGTGGATATTTTATCAATTCAGGAACATTGTCAACCATCATCTTTTGGCATGATACTTCTGCATTCTTTCTGTAATCACCATCTATTACTCCAATTAGCTGTATATTGGATCTTCTCATTTTATCTTCTTTGGCTCTTAAATTCTCTTTCATTTCCTAACCCTTCATCTTTATAATGTGACAATGTGGTACCATCTCACATCTGTCAGAATGGCTATCATCAACAAATGACAAGTGCTAGTGAAGATGCGGAGAAAAAGAAGCCTTCCTACACTGCTGGTGGGAATGCAGACTGGTGCAGCCACTGTGGAGAACAGTATGGTGTTTCCTCAAAAAACTAAAAATGGAACTCCCATTTGACCCAGTGATCCCACTTCTAGAAACACCAATCAGATAGGACACATGCACCACAATATTCATAGTAGCACAATTTACAATAGCTAAGATTTGGAAACAGCCTAAATGCCCATCAGCAGATGAGTGGATTAAAAAAACTATTGTACATTTACACAATGGAATACTATGCTACTGTTAAAAGGAAGGAATTCCCCATTTGCAACAGCATGGGTGGAGCTAAAGAGCATTATGCTAAGTAAGCCATTCAGAGAAAGAAAAATACCACATGATCTCCCTCATTTGTGGAATATAATGAACAACATAAACTGATGAGCAAAAACAAATCCAGAGACAGAGAAGCATCAATCAGGTGCTCATACCTCAGAGGGAAGGTGGGGAGGGAGGGAGTAAGGGGAAGAGATCAACCAAAGAACTTGTATCGATGCATATAAGCATAACCAATGGGCGCAGACACAGTGGGTAAAGGTGAGGGCATGATTGAGGGTGGGGGTGGCGATGGAGGAGATAAGAACACATATATAATACCTTAATAAAAAAGTAGATATAAGCATAAAAATAATATTAAATGTTCATTTCAGATGAGATTGGGCACATTCAGAGTGGTATGGCTATTAAATGTTCATTTCAAAGAAGTTTATCAGACTTTTTAATATAAATTTCCAGGGTTCTAATTATTTTTGTTTAATCATTATCTATTTATCTGCCTATCTATAATTTTATTTTAAACATATCTTCAGCATTGCATCTTTAGAGTATCTAATACCGCAGTGAACTTAGTTCTCCAATTCAGTTTGTTTTTGCTTCCATCAGATACCCAACAAATATCAAATACCCACATTATTGTTGTTAATATTTTAACTTTGGAGTTCTTAGATAAATAGGTAGAATTTTGAAACCAAAACCCATCTAAGGTGCTGGACCATAGTTTTAGATTTTCAATGGAAATTTATTGTCTTTTTGCTCCACCAAATCACATGGCAGATACCAACTTTTCTTGTTATGTTGAATTTGTAAGTGCATTTTTTCTACCCTACTTTCTGCTGAAAGTGAAACATTATGAGGTCCCAGATTTATGTAGGGGTTTCAGTTTTAACTTACTACTTTGCATTGGCCCAAGATCTGTTCTTTGTCCCTCCTATATACTTAAATTCAAGTTGCAAGTGCACGAAAACTGTCTACATTAACCACTCATGGGCAAGAATACCTGCCTGTCAGTATTTTCACTTACTCTATTAATTCTTAACCCTTTTATGTTTGAATCCTGTGTAGTTCCTTTTCTTGGACTTTTAACTATAGAGTTAAGTGATTTTTAAAAAAATATGTTCTATTGATTTCTTTACAGAGAGAGGAAGGGAGAGGGATAGAAAGTCAGAAACATCAATGAAAGAGAAACATCGATCAGCTGCCTCTTGCACAACCCCTACTGGGGATGTGCCTGCAGCCAAGGTACATGCCCTTGACCAGAATCGAACCTGGGACCTTTTAGTCCGCAGGCTGACGCTCTATCCACTGAGCCAAACTGGTTTTGGCTTAAGTGATTTTTATCCAGTATTTCTAGATATTTGCATCTGGATTATTTTTAGTCTATCATATTCCACCATCTTATCATAATGTTGTATAGTTATTCATGACTATTCCGTTAAATACTCAAAAAACCCCAACAATATAAAACAACAAATGAAGCTTTAAAATGACCCTTTCTTAGGCAAAATGACATTTTCTTCCTTGGCTTCTATCTGGAAGTGGGTATAGGTACAGTAATAATTCATTGAATTCTTAGTATGTACTCAGTGCTTCAACTACATTATTTATGGAACTCTCACACAAAAAAGTGAAATGTTGAGTTTATATGTATTTTGGAGGTGAGAAATTGAGACTCAAAGAGGCTAAATGCCCTAAGGTCTCATTGTAGGCAAATTGCACAGGCAGTATGTCATTGAAGGTCTATTTGATTTATTACTCCTTGTTCTTAAACATTTATCAATATGGTCCACTGAAATAACTACTTCTAAGAGACACTACTTAATATATATAGTCTGACATGCTTATTTTAAAAATATTTGACTTTAGAATATGCTACATATGTATACATACATCTTTATATTTATTTAAATGATATGTTCCTATTAATATTTGCATGTAGAATGTACTTTATAATTTAAAAAATGTTCTCCCTTGTAATGTTTTCCAGTTATTAAAATTAATCAATGCCTACTTTCCACTAAGTATATTATAAATATGTTCTTTCATTTACTCATATGACAAGGCAATAGGCTATGATTTAATGACTCATAATTGTTTACAGGATAAGGCCCATGATTTTTCAGCCTGTCACTCAAAATCTTCATGCATAGTCTTACTCAGTTATCACTGACTTCCTCACACATCATTTTATGCTATTGGAGTGAAAGAAGAGGTAGGAAGGGTCAATAAGTGTGCCTCCTCTGATTTAAATGTAGTAATTGGATGGCGTAGGGCCAGTTGCCCAGAGAAAATGCAGGAGGTAAGGATCAAGATTGAAGACAGAAAACGGAAACAAATTCAGTTTTGCACATAAGTTTTAGCTATGGGAAATGGTGATGTCTACGAGGCAGTTTGGTTCTAGAGAAAAGGATAGAGCTTTAAGGCTTATCTTTCAAATCACAGTGAAGTTCTTAGGCACTAAATTGCTATTTTATAGTGTCCTGATTCAGTGCCTTGCTCAGTAGGTGCTCTCTGCCTCACATTAGAATCCTGGGAGTTATTTACATGTTAATTTCATGTATTTCCACAACATCCCATTTGCCCATGTCTTAGTCCTTATCAAATTGTATACCATTGTTTGTTTGTATTGAAATGGCCTATTTAATTTTCTGCTCTCTCCACTGGATTGGAGAACAGAGAGAGCTGTATTGTTCATTATTGTAAATGGTACCTGGTATTAAGGACATACTTGTGAAATAGATTATTTAAGTACTTCCTTATTATGTTTCCAATTCAATATGGAATTACAAAAACACATCAGACAAGGAAAGAAGCCAGACAATTGTTATGACACAATAAATAGTAAAAAGTAAGGACATTCTCTATTGACTACTCTAGGAGGAAAGTGCCATGCAAGTATAAGCCCTCATGAAATGTCATTCCTTGGCATTGTTTCTTATTAGTTAGCCTGAGAATGAACCGGAGGTAAAATCACTCATTTCTGCTCTTATTATGCTTTAGTGCTCTACACATTCTAGTTTATTATTCATTTTTCACAAGGTTAAAAGGGTTATTTGGAATAGTACAGAGTGTTTCTCCATTGCTATGAAAGGAATGCATGTAGGTAGCTCCCATTAGCATTTATCAAAGTTTACATCTACCTAATTCACTATAAACAAAATGCTTCAAATTCATGTTACTTCCAAACTTTGTTTATTGTTAATAGCACCACTATTTAAATGATACAAAAATGTACATGCTTTGAAACTATATTAGTTACTGTGAAATGCCAAGAAAGGCAAAGTTTATGTAGCCTTCCACCTGCTCAATGCCTATGCCTGTAAAATCATTCCTGCTGGAGAGACTGAATTGTTTTCCATTATATTAACATTGCATGAATAAAAATCCAAGCTTTCTAAATCACAGGTTTCATAAGGTGTTGATTGGCCTGGAGCAGGATAAATTTAGACAAATATTTATGGTGCTGAGAGTTGTGTATATAAATATTCTTCTTTGAAAATGTTTTCAGTGTACTGTTAAATGGCCAAGGTGATATAACTTAATGGGTAAAGTAGTGAACAGAGAGCCAGGGGGTCACTGAGTTTGAATTCTTTCTCCATTCCCCCTTTAATATATGCTACTGAACCAGCTGGACCTTTTCAAAGTCAAATTCCCACTTTCTGTAATGGGGAAAAATTAACCATACTGTTTTTGGGGCATGAAGACAGGGTCCATGGTTATAGAAATTCTTAAAATATAGAATTATTATTAAGAGGCAAAAATTTATAGCAATGCTATTTATGTGGAAATTGATTTGCATTTATTATAGTTTTTCACAAGACACAAACTGTTTGTAATAATACCAGTTACTGTCTATGGACTGCTTACTGTTATTCATACACTGTTGTAAGTGCTCTATATTCTCCATCTTTCTCTCTCTCTATGTATATAAAAGCATAAACGACTGTAATGATTGAAACAACTGGAACGACCAGTCGCTATGATGCGCACTGACCACAAGGGGACAGATGCTTAATGCAGGAGCTGCCCCCTGGTGGTCAGTGTGCTCCCACAGCCAACCTCCTGCAGCTGGCCAGCAGTGTCGGATTCCAATATCCATTCCTTCTGTGCTCGGTCAGGCGACTGCCAACTCCTCTCCCAACCCTGCTGGGGCCTTCAGGGATGAGGAACTGGGGGTGGGTGGCAGCAGACATAGATCCTTTCCCAGGGGGACCAGTGGCCAACCTCCCACACCCTGTCCCTCCCCCTGGCCAGCAGGCCCCAATAGGCCCACAGTCCCTCCTTCCACCCTCCCCACAGCTGGAAGGCCCCAATCAGCCTGGCCCTGATCGGCCCTGATCTCCTGCCAGGCCTAGGGATCTCACCCATGCATGAATTTGTGCACTGGGCCTCTAGTTTACTTATAAAAAACCTTTGAAGTAGTATGATTGTTCTTATATTAATTGGATTAATATTACAGGATGTGATGGGCTCAAGATCGCTTAGTGTGAAAATGGCAGAACTACATTAAAAAACCCTGAATGTGATTCTGAAGTCTAGAAACTGGGTTCTTACCTTCTAGCCCCCATTGCTTCCATACTTTGCAAATCAGGTATTTGAAGCTTAGAAAGGTCAAGCAGTTTGGTGAAAATCATCAGCTCCCATGCTGAGCTGGAATGCAAACCTGGTGTATTTGACAAGGGAGCCCTAGCTATTACTATTATTGCCTCTCTAATATTAATGTACTTGCTATCGTTTGCACCACCTTTCTCTATTGGCTTACCAAGATAGTTGGAATCAGTGTTCTGCCGAATGGCCTGATCTCTCTAATCTCAAAAAACCAATCTTGCTAATGAATTCTACTTCACTGAATATGAAGGTGGATTTTGCATCAAAGGTGGAACTGATTGCATTTAAATCTTTTTGGAATTCTGTTCCTTATTGCTTAAATGAGGGTTTAAGAAGGTAGAATCTCTAGGTTTTCAACTTTCATTATAGTGTAGCTTCTTTAAGTGCAGTAAAAATGATTTATCTCATCTAGGAAGGCTCTGGTGCCTAAGTTAATGTCCAGAACTTTATAGATATGCAAAAAGTATTTGTATACTTCTAATGAAGTTGCATTGAATTCTTTGATTTTTAAGTCAGATAGATTTCCCACTTGATTTTAATGCTTATAAGATGAAAGGAATTAAATATAATGATGAAATGATTTACTTCAATTGTTTGTTATATCTTTGTTTATAAGATGAAAAACCCAAGAGAGAGGCCTGACTAATCTACAGACTCACTTAGAATCATCCTTTTTCCAGATGAAGCTGCCCAAACCAGTGAGGTCATCTTGCTAAGACATCAGAAGAACATACAATGTTCCTTTCCCAGAAAGCATAACATAGTTAAACAATAGAGCTCCAGGTAGTTGCAGACATAGGATATGATGATCATGATAAGAAGGTAGTTTTAGAGAGCCCAAGGATTTCAGCATAAGTGGATTTATTTCTAATCCTGATTCTACTTGCACACTACTCCCTTATACATAGTCAAAGAGTGTTATGATTGCTTCTAATGTAATAGAATTTACTCTAAGCATGCTTTTGTGCGGGTAGGGGAAATATGGAAAGTCTCTTTGGAATCGATTTACATGTTGCCAGGAATGTCCATTACAAGCAACAGTTATGTTCGAGTTTCTGTCCTTTATGCCACAACATGGGCACCTTCCAGTTGGTCTCATTGTGTGTGCAATAGGCAGAATAATGGCTCTCTGAAACTGCCCATGCTCTAGTCCCAAGAAACTGCAAATGTGTTACTTTACATGGCAAAGGGACTTTGCAGATGTGATCAAAGGCAGATTACCCTGGCTTATCTGTGTGGGTCCAATCTAATCACATGCTTTAAAAGTGTAGAATCTTTCTTGGCTGTGGACAGAGATGAATGTGAGAAGGACTCAATTAACGGTTACTGCCTTTGCTTTTTTTTTATTAATGTAAAGTTTACATACAATATTATATTTGTCTCAGGTGTACAACCTAGTGAGTTGACATTTATAGGCCTTCTGGTGTGATCACCACAATAGTAACCATCTGTCACCATGCTAAGTTATTATAATATTATTGACTACATTCCCTGTGCTGAATGATATATCCCATGGCTTATTTTTTTATAGCTGGAAATTTATACATTTTATTGCCCCTTCCCCTTTTTCACTTACTCCCAGTCCCCCCCCCCCACCCTACTGCCTTTCTGAAAGAGTCACAAGCCAAGGAATGCCGGCCCTCAAGCAACTGGAGTCAGCAAGCACAGATTCTTTCCTAGAACCTCTAGTCCTCCTGCTTTTAGCCTGGTGAGATCTGTGAGGTATTGATGGTCTACAGACCTGTAACACCATACATTTGTATCCTTTAAGCTGCTAAATGTGTGGTAATTTATTACTGCAGCTATAAGAAACTAATATAGGTCACTGTACATGATCTTTTCGGAATTATTGCATTGAGTTTTATCAGGAACTACCTTTTGAGGAGTATTTATGATCTACTGGGTATCATGCTTAGCTGTGTGTATGTATATATGTGTACGTATAATCCTTATGCAATAATGACCTTTTAAAAAAGCCCAACTATATTAGTGTTCCTGTTTTACAGATGAGAAAAGTGAGGCTTGAAAAGTTTAAATTACTTACATAAGTTACATTACCTAGTAAGTAACACAACTATTATTTGAAATCAGGCTAATCTGGAGTCAAAACCCAGGCATATGGAAAATGGGAAGGTTACAGTTATCTTTATCAGAAGAGTTCAGAAACAGTGAGGTTCATATAAAAGCAAATCTTTAGTTATGTTAGATGTCAAATCATTTTCTCTAGCGCAGTGCCTGGAATATTATCAGCACTCAATTTATAATAATTAAATGGATGAATTATCATCGTTATTGAGTAAAAAGTACTAGGTTTAGGTATGTATTATTACATTTATTATATTTTACATATATGTTACTTTATATTGTACATGTGTATGTATAACATTTTTCTTTGTAGAAATAGCATAGAAATGATATTCTTTGATACAAAAATCAAGGATTCCAATAGATTTCTTCTGCATTTATGACATTTGAAGTTATAATTGCCTATTATTTTTAAAGAAGTATAAGTCATTTGTGGTTTATGTTTCTATTTTACATCAGCAAGGAGAGTATATTTAATAAGGTAAAGAGATTAAAATGAAGAAAATCTATATGCATTTTTTCTCATTGAAGTATTAAAAATTACTGAGTAAGGCAAAGGAAATTAAATGACCTCTGTTTTTCAATCAAGGTGTTTCATTTTATATTTTAAATTGCCAGTAAAATAGCCTTGGCCAGTGTAGAACTTTGTAGCATACATTGAAAGGTCATGGGTTCAATTCCCAGTCTGGGTACATACCCAAGTTTTGGATTCGATTCCAAGTAGCAATGCATATGGGAGGCCACCAATCGATTTGTTCCCGCCCCCTCTTCCCCTCTTCTCTTTCTAAAAATCAGTAAAAACATATCCTTGGGTGAAGATTAAAAAATAAAATAAATTGCCAGTAAAACTAGAAAGATAATAATATCTAATTAGACCATGTTCTTTTCATTTGAAAAGTATTCATCAATATTTAAACCCAAAGTTATGAATAATAGTACAACCTTATTTATTAGTTAAGCTTCATTCCATATTATTCCATTTAAAAAATATTTTATTGATATTTTACAGATAGGAAAAGAAAAGGGGTAGAGAGTCAGAAACATCAATGAGCTGCCTCTTGCACTCCCCCTCCTGGGGATGTGCCCACAACTCCTTGACCAGAGTTGAACCTGGGACCTTTTAGTCTGCAGGCCAATGCTCTATTCACTGAGCCAAACTGGTTTTGGCATATTATTCCATTTTCAAGTGATTATTAAATGTCATAAGGAAGAAGTAGATGCGAAACTTCAGTTTCATAAGTACATTAGTTATAACTAAATTGGTCCAAACTTTACATATAACCAGAGTAACATATTTTTATTGTTTAAGGTATTACATATGTCTCCTTTTTCCCCAATTGACCCCCAGGCCACTCCCACCCTTGAGGGCAAGTCTCCACTGCCCTAGTGTCTGTGTCCATTGATTATGCTAATATGCATGCATACAAGTCCTTTGATTGATCTCTTACACCTCCCTCCTCTGCCCTTTGTCTCTATCTACTTTTGTTCATCAGTTTATGTTGATCATTATATATTACATATGAGTGAGATCATGTGATATTTATCTTTCTCCAACTGGCTTATTTTGCTTAGCATAATGCTCTCCAGTTCCATCCATGCTGTTGCAAATGGTAAGAATCCCTTCTTTTTTATAGCTGCATAGCATTCCATTGTGTAGATGTACCACTATTTTCTAATCTACTCATCACTTAGGCTGTTTCCAAATCTTAGCTATTGTAAATTATGCTGCTATGAACATAGGGGAGTATATGTCCTTTCTGATTGGTGTTTCTGTTTTCTTTGGATATACTCCTAGAAGTGGGATTACTGGGTCAAATGGAAGTTCCATTTTTAGTTTTTTGAGGAAACCCCATACTGTTCTCCACAATGGCTGCACCAGTCTGCATTCCCACCAGCAGTGTAGGAGGGCTCCTTTTTCTCCATATCTTCATCAGCATTTGTTGTTTGTTGATAGCCATTCTGACAAGTGTGAGATGGTAAAATTTTACTGTTCATTTCCTTCCAAATATTTTATATTAGTTACAACAAAGACTCCCAAATCTATTTTGTTAATTAGAAAAGTTGTTTTTTTAATCTTTATATTAAAATGACAAAAGTTAACATTTGGCAACAAAATAATCAGATGAAATAGAGAATATCTTACAGTTAGTAGAAATTTATTGAAGAGCTATGAGCAAGATACTCAACCAGGGACTAAAATATTTTTAAAACACTTAGTTTTGATATTAATAGCATGCTAATTTATTTTAAATTTTGAACACTGTAATTAACATAATTATATACATACATGCATATGATATAAAAATACATAATTATGTGGAACATATTGATGCCAGTATAATAAACAATTTAAATGCAAATACTTCACATTGAAGACTTTGTGGATAATTCATTGTGTGTTTTTTTTTTTAATATATTTTATTGATTTTTTTTTTACAGAGCGGAAGGGAAAGGGATAGAAAGTCAGAAACATCGATGAGAGACATCGATCAGCTGCCTCTTGCACGCCCCCTACTGGGGATGTGCCCGCAGCCAAGGTATATGCCCTTGCCGGAATCGAACCCGGGACCCTTTAGTGCCCAGTCCGATGCTCTATCCACTGAGCCAAACCGGTCTCGGCAATTCATTGTGTTTTATACAACAACAATCTAGACTGTAGCACACATCAAATATTCTGATTAGATAATTCAAACATTTTACAATGACAAAATAGTCAGAGCCTTGGGAATGGAGGTGTGTCATTTCAGGAGAGTAAAAAGTAGAGGACATTTTAGATGGGAATATCCATGGCAACATGTGAAATTTAAGACAGAGATCAATCATGTAACCCAATCTGATCTATGAAGTACTCAGAGGGCGGTTATTAAAAGGGAAATGGGGCTTGGAGACAGAGTAAGGGAGTTAAACTGCATATGTTTAAGAAGCACTTCCACATACTGGTTTCCAGGAAGAAGTGGTTTAGAACAAAACAGGAAAACCCAAATTAGAGACCATAAAAAAGCGAATGTCAAGGCAATAGTGGCAACATACATTTGCTTTTCTCTTCTGTCTCTGCTGCCTCTGAGGAACAATTGTTTCTCTGCATTTTCAGGGTGATCCCCCTCTGTGTGAGTACAATATTCTCATGGCTCCCATCTCCCTCCTCTTCTGGGACATTGCTTCCTAATTATCTCTTCTGTTTTGCCATCTTTATCCTCACTCTTTTTACCTCCTTCCTCTTGATTATGATTAAGTCAATTCTATTCACGAGAACTCTTCTCTAAACCTTCCTGTTACTTTTAAAGGGGGTTCTAGTTCATTATTTTTATCAATCTTATATATTTTTCATTCCCCATAAACATCCAGACACATTTAACTCAAAATACTTCATAATTTTCTGTACTCTTGCTTTGCATAAATATTAAAATAATATATTGTATAGCTTAATTATGCTTTGCCATTAACTTATCTCTAGTTTCTGTGAAGGAACATTCTACCATTTTTAACTCCTGGTCTTAAAATAACTCATTTTGAAATGATGTAAAACCTTAATGAAGATTCAAATTCATATAAATTATTTAAGCTATAATTTCATATACTAAACAGTCATTAGATTAACATACATCCTTAAATCTCATTCCAGCTGTACCAAATTAGCTTTTTTGAGCACTTTTAGCTTATAATTTTGGGCAATGCAGAAACTATTGCTTTTCTAAGATGTAGTCTAAGGTTGCAAACAGCAATTTGACTTTAAAATGCCATTTAGAATCTTTCCTTCAGTTAGTATTCATGTAATTAAAACTCAGTATTTTCCCTAAGAATTATTGAATTTTAAAACATCACCGATTTTCTCACTTACAGATGAGGAAACTGAAATATAGAACATTTGGATGAAGTGATCTGAGTTTCAAAAAGAAGTCTGTATTTTGAGAGACTCTTCTTTCTTCTTTCCTTCAAGAAAGCAAGTGGGACAGGATTGTTTTTGTTTGGCTAGTAATATACCTAAGGGGGAAAAAAATCAAACAATTGAAAGAATGACATTTTAAAATTAAAATATTAATTTAAAATTAGTTATTAAGTTAAGAAGTGTCTAATAATGCATAAATTTATCAGGGTATTCAGATTTTATTTTTCACTTTTTTTTCTAAGTGTTTCCATCTCCAGAAGACATAGCAACATGAATGAATCATTTTCATTTGCTCCAATAAATGTATCTTCTTCTTCTCACACTTTTCCTCTCCAGCCTCTGGATTTAGGTTTTTTTTTTTTTGTCTTCTGTTTCCATTTCACATCTCTTAGAAATTCTTTCACACACTTCACTCTGCTAGTTATTAGCATTTCCTCTCTGACAATTCCTTATTCCTCTTCTCTTGAAACAGTAACCCTGCTGCTGTTATTACTCCTTTTTATTTTTATTTTATTTTATATATGTCTGCTATATGGTAAACAACTTTTTTATATTAGCAGAGTTTTTATATGATTATACTTTTTATACACATATTACTCAACAAATTGACTTTTTAAGTTAAATGTAATAAATATACTTATACACATATTTTTACCTCCTGTAGCATGATTTCCTTCAGATCTCTGCTTTGGCCAGCTACCCAATTCCCAGTTTGCAGGGAACACGCTGATAGCAATATTTCATCCTTCTTTTTTTGAACTAATAATACTCAGAATGCTATTTGCATAGTAATGATGACTAGTTTAATATCTTTATAAATGACTCTTCATCTGATGATCTCAATGCAATTTATGTGCATAAATTCATTAATAGTTTCAATTTTTTCATGATGTGGTGAATCAGTTTGATTTTCTTCTCATGAATGAAAGGGAAGTCAATAGAGAAGACAGGATTTGGGACTATGGTTATACAGAAGCATGATATGGAGACAATCTTTAATTGGACAGGATTTGGGAAACAACATTATAAATCTACATCAAAAATTTAGTTGACTTCTCTCATTTTGAGAAAATTGTATTAAGAGGAGTAAATTACAAGAATTTTAATTTTATCTTAAGAAATTCTACTTTCACTTTCTCTTCCTCTTCTGGCAGTTTTAGATTCAGACAAAGCATTTGTGAATAGTAAATCACTCTCTTCTAGCCATTTCTTTTTTTTTTTTTTAATTATAAGAGCTGCTACTTTTTCTAAAAAAGTATACTTTATTGATTTTTTACAGAGATAAAGGGAGAAGAATAGAAAGTCAGAAACATTGATCAGCAGCCTCTTGCACACCCCCTACTGAGGATGTGCCCACAGCCAAAGTACATGCCCTTGACTGGAATCGAACCTGGGACCTTTCAGTCCGCTGGCCGATGCCCTATCCACTGAGCCAAACCGGTTTCGGCTCTTCTAGCCATTTCTTAAGGTGGGTTCAGTTTAGTCTGGGAGTAGGAGATAGTGCAAGCAATGAAAAAAAATGTAGACAACTGCAGAGGAAGTTCAGGCATGGTGGGATGCTGCAGATACTGCCATCCTTCTTTGTTTTCTTTCTCCCCCTTTACTCTCTCTTACCCTTTCCTTCCCTCCATCTATCCATCCATTATTGAACATTTGGCTTCTTGCCAGTCTTTTCTTGGGAATAGTTATATAAATAAATCACAACAGTAAACAGTAAATAGGTGTTGTTTAGTTCAGTGTAATGTGATTAATTAAACAATAGAAATAATACGTTATGCGTGCAGAAAAGCAAGGAAACTGGAGAAGCCATCTCAGTGGATGGGATATTTGAGTTGGGTATTAAATACTAAAAAGGGGCTTATCAAGATTAAAAGAGCTCTGGAAAAAAAGGAAATTTCCAGGAAAGGGAATAGAGAGTAATATGTTCCTAGTACAATATGGTAGGAAAAGCATACTTAGAAGTTTGCAATGAAAGATTAGAGAAATCACTTGGAATGCCATTCTATGAGATTGCCCTAGTTTCAACGTGGATATCATGAAACAGCTACATTTGCTATGAGTTTACTATGTATTAGGATTCTTTTGTTTAAAAGGCATTTAGGGTGAGGAAACAGATGAAGAACTTGTCCAAAACCATGGAACCTGTGAGTAGTGGTGTAGAATTTGATCACCCTCAGTGCCAGGATGCTATTCACCACATAACTGTGTGGACCTGTGCACAGTGACCCTGAACCATCCAAACCTGGTTCCAGAGTTGCTCTTGCTCAAGTGTTATACATTATCACATCATTAAACTGAGGAAAGCCCTTGTGTATCCTTGAAACATGCAGAACTGAAGGGACAAGTGTGTGGGGAGAACATCAGATTCTCAATGGGATATGTAACAAAAATAACTATGAAGATTAGGGACCCCTACACAAAGTGATCAACTTTAATTATTGGATAGATCTTTTTTGTTATAGGGAGAGGAAATAAGGGTAACAAAATAAGAGGTAATTTTCTCAAAACATGGACAACTGTTATTTACATAATGACCCAATGTTCAATTTCAGTTTGTAGTAAACGATTCAGGGGAGTAGACTTTTCCAAGTGACCTTTTCCTTGCTTTTTCCCGGAGTGTGTACTTTCAATATTCCAACCTCAAAATGAGAAGAGTCTGAGATGCTTAAAACATTAGCTTGTAAGTTTTGAGGGTTTTTTTTTTTTTGCACTCTTCACATTAAGCTTGTGATTAAAAGCCCACTGGAGGGCTGTGTTCAGTGTCTAAAGTGAATGCTTTAAATTTAATGATACAATCAAAATAATTTCCCCCCAGAAAATACTATTGTGCTTATTTGAGTGGGTTCCAGTGCAGTTGTTATTCCTTTTATATTACGCTTTGCGTATAAATATGAGCGTGATGTTTGACTTCATGTGTAACAAGTATCCAGCTAATAATCTACTTTGCCGGTTATTTATCTCTGTCAGGATGAATGTCTGCCTCGTTCCCATTCTTGGTGCATCGCCATTATTCTAATAATGTTATATGTGCATTTTAAAAATTCCACGTGGAGTTTCTGAAAATTGCTTAGAAGTGCTTTGTACCAGAAGGTTAAATCTCCAAGAATTTTGGTCTTGCATCTAGCAAGCTAAATTGCTCCCAGCACCATTATATTAATTAATGTCAGGTCAAGCTATTTCCTTTTCTTTGTGTTCAATTTCAAGTACCCCAACAAGTGGTTTTGGCTGTGACAGCCACAAACAGATTTGAACGGTAGAGGTTTGAATAGACTCAAACCACTTGCTATTCTGAAAATAGGCACTTCGTTACACCTTAGACAGTATTGTATCACTTTTAGCAGTAATTCATTCAACACTTTAAAAAAAAACTACTTTAAAATTGTTTAGATACCATCTTTGCCTCTTTTCCCTAGATACATGTGTAAATGTTGTAGGAAGGAATTAGTCTATATCCAAAGGAAGGCCTAACCCAGAATAATCTTCTGCCCTTTGCCAACTGTGACTATACTTTTCTTATCAGCCTCAGCAGGGTAGCAGGGAAGTCAGAGCTGAAGGCAAAGGGAAGGGAGTGTGCTATGTGGATAAACTATGGTGAGCTCACCTAGTCATCCTCTATTCTGCCCCTAATAGTGCACTGTTCAAGTTGTCCTTCCACATGCCGAGTGGCTCTGGGTAGAGCCATATTGTAGGCTCTCTCAGAATGTGACAGCTGTCCTTGTGAAACTGATTAACTGATGGTCTTCTGTGGTTTAGTCATACTAACCAAAGTTGCCTTATTTTTAGGAAGGAGGATGATCAAATGAGCTTTAAGGTATAAATTGAATTCTTCTAGGTATAAAAATACATAAGGCTATTGTAGCCATAATTATCTAAGAATTGCTCAACCATGTTGACAGGAATGAGGATATAATTTTTAGAAGTAAACCTTAGATGATAAAAATGCAATACTATCTAATAAAGAGAGAATATACAAGTTGACTGTTACACCCTCACAAATATGGTGGTGCCCGCAGTCACAAGACCGCGGCATCCAGTCTCCTCAGTCCCACTGGAGCAGCGGGCATGTGGAACAGCTGTGCCCACCCCAGGCAGGACTGGCCATTCAGTGCCTGCTTCCAGAGTCCCCCAGTCCTCTCAGCCCGCCAGCCACCCAGGGCCACCTGAGGCTCAGGTAACCAGGGCCAGCCAAGGCTTCTGCTGCCAGAAGTGGCAGCAGCAGAGGTATGATGGGGACATCACCTTCCCCTGATCACCAGGTTGCCTCCAGCCCCTGAGGGCTCCAGGACTATGAGAGGGGGCAGGCCAGACTGAGGGACACCCCTCCAGTGCATGAATTTTCATGTACTGGGCCTCTAGTAGTATATAAAATATTTTAAATTTAAGTAAAGATCAAATAAGCATGTGAAAACCAATGGGAGCTTTTGAGGAAGAGGTAAGAATCTTTAACTTATAAATATATAAATTACAATAAATAAATTTTCTTTTTTATATTTTATATACCAGTTGAAATTTGTTAATCTAAGGTCACTCATTATATGTATACCCAGCAGTAATTTTCAATCAAGTGTTGGGGAATAACACAGGAGTATTAAAACTGTAACATTTATAATACTACATGTATGTGAATGTGTAAGCATACTGTGCCTCTTTTTATGCATCCTGTACCTGATTTTACCTTCACATTTCTGGCTTTCTTTAGCATTTGCATTTTCTTTTG